>JAJQWJ010000019.1:10353547-10953547 GCA_023637945.1 Phaethornis superciliosus
GAAACTGGAGCCCTCTAAGTTGTTAGGAGCAGACTTTGATGCAAAAGCATATGAAGACATGCTGGATTAGTTGTCACAGACAAGGAGCCCTCAGGGCTTATCTTCATTTATCTAAAAACTATTTTGAATCATGCCGTCAAGGATAGGATTTAACTTAGAGTATTTTTTTAACTCCAGAGGAACTGAAGCTAATTCTGTTCCAATGTGTTGCACGTAACTGATACCTACAGGACAGGTTTTTTTCACCAGTAAATCTATGCACAGAAACATTAATGTTCATCACTAGAATCTCAGCACCTTGTAATTAGTCATGGAATATTCCTGGAAATGATGTAGAGTGTTTTGCACTATATCCTGTTTTCCAATGTTGAAAATTATGTACCAGGAAAAAAAGATACAAACTTTACACAGAATTGACCACAGATGTGAAGATAGACATGAGCTGAGTACCAATCCAGTGCCTTAGTGATTATACTGTTGGTGATTGGTGCTACACAGATGTCTTAGGTTGATAAAGTTGTTTTAAGTTATAGAACTATGTAACCTATTCTGGAAGAGAGTAAGGTCCTTCCCCAACTGTATCTAATATGCTGTGTGTATTTGTAACAGTGCTGGCACTCAGGAGACCTCTTCTGTGGAAGCAGATGGTAATGTTCCTACTAAATGTAAGGAGCATAATCAGGGTCATAGATTACTATTGGTGTAAATCTCACACAGGAACAGGTCCTCATCCCTAAATTACATGTTGAGTTTGTATAACAGTAAAAATATTTACAAGTAAATGTTTGTTTGCAGTTCAAAAACAAAACTGTACCCTTCTTCCTCAGCTTAATATTCTTTAAAATTCATCCATTGGGAAAAAATCTTTCTGTTCTATGACAAGCTTTGAACAATGTCTTTGTGAATAAAATAAGCTATAAATGGGGTTTGTGAACCTTTGCTGATGAAAGCCATTACACTGAAAAATCTCACTGGTGACTGACAAGGTAGAAATTCCAAGACTGAACTTACTTTATTCTTGGAGTAACCAGTTAGCTAAAGTACTCTGAGTAGATGTGCTTCAGTTACTATGTAGGTAAATTGCTTTAGAGTATTTTACTGTATTGCAGAAATTGATGACGTTTCAGCCATGAGTACTGGCTTTATACTTAGTTGTTTTCAATCCTGATTCTCATCTTATTAAAAGAAAAAACTGCTTTTACCCTGTCTACTTTAAATGTACTGAGCTGAGCAAAATGGGTGCAGTCTAAAGGACAAATCTACTTGGAAAAGCAACTTAGGAGGAGATGGGGTGGCAAACTAATTTCTCACTAGTTTAAACAAAAATAATCAAGTGGGATTTGTTGTTTGTCTTTTGTTGTTGGTTTTTTTTTTTTCCTAATTTCTGCATCCTATAAACCTGGTTCTTGCAAAAAAATAGGACTTTCTTCTCTAGGTCAACAACAGCAAGTGCTCGTTGATACCTCTTCAACAAGGGATAACTAACCAAATATCTAATAGGTAATTTTTAAGAAAAAAACCAACCAAACAAACCCCACCAAACTGGAATTTACAGGTTTTCCTAATTGATTCTTTTTTTTTCACTTAGGAAGTTTGTCTCAAAAATCTAAAAATCTTTATTTTAATGACAGGATAGAATAAAGCCTTTAAACATCCAGATCCAGAGAGAATGATAGTTTTCTGAGGGAGAAGGTGCTGCTGTTAGGATGTTTTATGTAACATGCTTTTTAAGGCTGGGGTACCAGTAAGCAAATGTAAGCAAATTCAAAAGTAAAATATGAATGTATTTCTTCATTTTAATTACCAAGTGTTTTATTAAGTGTGTTGGCTAATGCTTTTTTTTTTTTTTTTTTTAATAAACTGCTACTCACATTTGGAGGAAGAACGAGCTTAGGACAGAGGTAATAATGTTGGAAGGTCAGCTTTGTTGTTATGTTCTGCAAAATAATGTTTTTAGGCTGTGGATTTTATGTGAATTATTAACAGTGAAGTATGGTGTTTCTATCTGTAGTTTTCCAGTGTTTGGTATGACTTTGAAATTGTATCATTCATGCAACTAAAATGCTGGAGTGCCAGCAGAGATCAGGCAGAGAAAGGAGCTGCCATACAAGGGTTAAGAATTGCCACATCAGGCAGTTGGAAAGGGGGCCCATTCTAGTTCTTTTTAACTACATTATCAGTTTTCTGTTGTCAGGATCAGGAGACCTTCCATTAAAAAAAAAAAAAAAATTAAAGGGTTGGGTGATAGAACCAAATATATATCTGTGTAAGACCTCTAAGTATTAATTAAAGGTATTTCAAACTTGTATTAATCTAGAGCCATAGGAAACAGGAGAGTGTATGTTATGGCTTATATATGTCTCGGTCTTTTTAATCTCTCTTCTTTTTTTGCCCGAAGGCACAACATCCCAAGTGGAGTAAGAGATTTGATGAAAGTTTTGGTGCTAATCTTGAGTTCTGTTTCCCACAGGGAAAAACTCTGCTGAGCTACAAAGGTTCATCTGTGTAGGAGAGCTAGGAAGGCCAGTGCTGCCACAAGCAACACCTTGTTAACCTACTTGTGATTTAAAACCGAGTAGCTTACAACTAATTGTTCTGTCCAACATGGCCCAAAGCCTCCTACATTTGGCTTCAGCTACTTTCTCCTGTCCTCACCCTTGCACCTCACTTACTCTCTCACAATGTAGGCTGATAAAAGAGAACAGAGCAGCTATGAAAGCAAGTTATGAGACAACCTCACTGGAAGTTCAAAGAAACTAGGGAAGACTAGATAAACAAGACTCCTAAATGCATCAGTTTGGACACTGAAAAATATATCTATGGGGAAAATTCTTCATTCCCCAGGTAAGTGACCCTGTTTGGGAGTGTTACACAATTTTTCAAGGCCAGGGGATGTATTGAAAGGGCTGTGATATCTCCAGCTAAGGAACCACAAAAAATGCGCTTACTCCACATGTTCTAGAACATGGAGATACCTCAGTCAAGTTAAGGATTAGTGTGTAAATCAACTGGAACTTGCTTTGAAGCAAGAAAATGTTTCTATGAGAGCCAAATATTGAAAAGTACTTGGGGCACTGCAAGGTGAGGCTTTTAAGCCATCAGCAGAGTTCCAACTAGAATGACATGGTGGCAACCTAAAAACCACCTTGTTTTGTCTTGGAATACTCAGTTACCTAGCACAGTGTCATGGTGCTCAATGTCTGGAATAACACCATTCACAATTGTGAATCTCAAGCTACAAACAAACATGCTTAGTTTTGAGGTTCTGCTTGAGAAGGAAGAAATCTTAAGCCAAAACTTATTACCCTAACTTGATGCTGCTCGTCAATTTAAAAGTTATTAGTTTGTTTCTAGTTGTATGTATTGGCTGATTTGTAAAGGGCTAACAAATACAAATTTATGCTAAAAGAGTTTGTAGAGGGCAAGGAGCAGAGGCAGTTAGCATACAGAAAATTCCAGGGTGGGTATTTAAAACAAACAAACAAATAACAAAACCAACTATGAATAAAAGGCAAACAATTTTTGTTGGAAGATGGCTCTTCTGTTTGGAATTTTTCTTTTATTTTCAGAAAGAATCAAATGAAGCTGGATGATTTCATCAGTTGTATTACATGCACCGCTTCTTTAGGTAGGAAATCTTGAAGCATTCTTGTTAAGTAATTTGCTCAAAAATCAGACGACAAATTATATTTAGATGGCATTGAAATTCAAAGTTTATTCTTTACTCATTCAAATACATCTGAGTGCTTTTGCTTGTTAACGTTTCACCAAGGCTGAAAAACACAAATACAAATAGGAGAACACAGTTAAACCCAAGAAGACAACCAACATTGTTTCCATGCAAAGTTGTAAAAGGTTTAGTTTGCAAAATCAATTTCTGGTAGATTTACTACTTTAACCACAGTTTAAATGATACCTTAAAACTTTTTGGTTTGATCTGACTTTGCCTCTTTTTTCATTGACCCGAAGCGGGCAAAGCTTGGATATTGCAGTTCTGCAAAGGGCTATTGAGCAAATGTCTGGCTCTCTTACAGGTCCCTACTTTTCTTCTCAAGAGAAGTTGACAGTAATTGAGTATTGTTCATTCTTTATATATTAAAATAAAATAACTCTATTACTGCAATTAAAATAAAGAGATATAAATATATAAAGACAAAAGAGCTTTTAATTTTAAGATTTGGCCACTGAAATTACTAATATCTTTAATGTCTAATACCACAACAACATTATCCTGGTCTCACAAAAACACTGAAGAAATATTTCAGGAAGGGTTGTTTCACCACTGTAGGGCAGTATATGACAGCACAACTCGAGCTGTGCTGCAGTTCAGGTGATGGTGCATATTTTCTATGCTGAAATTTTCACTGCAGCAAGTCCTTTATTACAGTGATCACACTTGAACAAGTGCTGCATCTCTTGAAGATGCTACAACAACTTTATGTTTTAATAGGGGTTTTGTGCCTTTCATATCAAGCAGATGGTCTCCTTCAGGACCTTCTCTCTCCCAGCAGCACCCAAGAAGGGATACACTAAGGTCCTGAGGTAATCACAATCACTGCTCCTGGGACCCAACTTCATGTACAAAGGACAAATCCTGTGTACCAGAGTGCCCTGAGTGCTTGTGGACAGCCTAAGAGTCTCAGAAACAGGGAACTTGGCTCACACAGCACAGAGACATATTAACAGAGACTCTGGTTCGTTTATTAAGATTTTTTTTTTTTTTTTTTAGATCAAAGACTTCAAGATTTTGTCTTAAGCTAAAAGAAAGCCCCCCCCCCCCCAAAATTTTGTTTGGGATGAGAAGAGGCAGAAGCTTTTAGGGACATACTTATACCAGTGCTGGTCCTAAAACTTAACCACTAAAGTCTGGTCCTTAAAACCTTACCAATTCTATTCCACTAAAATTATCTTCCCCATTCTTAACTTTTTTACCCAGTTCTTAGTTGTTTTGATTTTGAATTTTAATTCTACCATAAAATTTGATCATTACTATCAGCTAGTTGCTGTTTTTCCATATCATCTCCACACTTCATGAGCTGCAAAGAAACTGGTGATACTCAACTACAGCCAGAAGAACAAGACATCAATATTTTTCCTCTTCTCTTGCAAACCCCATCTAATTGCTGCCTTGCTGGGAAGTTTTGCAGGGTCGGGAAGTCTGCTTTTAAAATTTCTCTTGGCTTCTTTTTTCCCTCTGGATGCTTTCTTCTGCCTTGGCTCTCGGGCAGTGACCAACCAGGGACGAACTGCTTGAACGGGGACAGAGCGAATCTCCATTACCAGCTTCCCTGTCTTTTTGTCTCATTTTTATCTGCTGGCGTTCACGAATGGTTTCAGCCGTACCCCAACCCGCAGCTGCCTCGCTTCCCGCAAGCAGCCGCGCCGAGGCGTGAGGTAACGGCTCCCCCCGCACCGCTCCCCGCACATCCCGGGGCGAGAGGCGGCTCTGGGGTGGCCATGGGCCATCGCCCCATAAAAAGGCGAAGGGTTTCACTCCCCCCCTTCCCCAAGCCTCCAATGGCGACCGCCGCCATCCCCCCCTCCTCCGCCCGGTCCGCCAGCGGCTCCGCCCTCTCTGCGCCCGCCATTCCGCCTCGCTCCGCCCCGGGGGGCGGTCGCGGCCTGGTTCCGGCCGTCACCGCGGAGTTTTTCGGCCCGGGGCGGGACGGGAGGCGTCATGGAGGACGCTGATTACTTTGAAGGCAGCGCGGCGGAGTGGGGGAACGAGGCGGACGGAGGGACGGTGAGGGTTTGCGGGGCTGCCCTGCTCGGTCCTGAGGCGGGAGCCGGCAGCGCGGGGTCGGGCCTGGAGCGGCCTGTGAGGGGGAGCGATCCTTCTCCTGAGGGATGCCGCCTGTTCCCCGGGTGGGTGTCGGGCCCTTTGGCTCCCTGTGCTGGGGGAGACGCGTCTGAGGCTCCGAGCTGAAGCCAAAAGTTGGTCTAAACACCAACTCTTCCCTGTGGTGGGGCCCGGGGCCTGTGGTTAGAAAAGAGGAAAACAACTGCCAGGCGGTGGTGGGGGAGTTTTGTGCCTCCTTTGTTAAGGAAGGCGTCTTAGGGGAGCAGGTGGCTTGGTGTGGTGAACAGAGGTGTGAGAGTTTCTGTGGGCAAAAATTGTCTAAATACGGGAGTGCAAAAGGGAAACAGGACCAGAAAGATCTGACTTGGCTGTGCTTGCGAATAGCAAGATGATGAGGATGGGGAGGGAGAAGATGATGCTGAAGTCCAGCAAGAGTGCCTGAAGAAATTTTCAACCCCAGATTATATAATGGAGCCGTCTATATTTAACACATTAAAGAGGTGAGTGTGGCCTTATGTGTGTTACGGTGCATGTTGTGTGTTACAGGTGCAGTGCTGTCACTACATGTGTCAATTTGTGTGAAACTGTATAAATGATGCTATTGTTTTCCCTTTATTCAGAGTTCAGTTTGGTTTTATTTGGTTGGTTGGTTTTAATATGGCTTTTGAATCATTCTTCTGTAATCCTTTCATCAGGTATTTCCAAGCAGGAGGATCTCCAGAGAATGTTATCCAGCTCCTCTCTGAAAACTACACTGCAGTGGCACAGACTGTGAATTTGCTGGCAGAATGGCTCATTCAAACAGGTGTGATAAGTGATACAGTATAATTTTGGTCATTAGTCTGTCTTTTGTCAGGAATACCTGGAGGACAGCTCTGCTCTCATCTTCTATGTGTTGATAAATTTCTGAGTAGTTTCTGGTTTTGTTGAAAAATTTGATATTTTGCTTCTGTTTGATTGGATTGTGTCTGTCAAGTTTTTTGTTCCTTCTGTACAGGTGTTGAGCCAGTGCAAGTTCAGGAGACTGTAGAAAACCATTTAAAGAGCTTACTTATCAAGCATTTTGACCCTCGGAAAGCAGATTCCATCTTCACAGAGGAAGGAGAGGTGTGCATGAAAACCATATTGCTATGTCTGCATGAATAGATCCTACACAGATGTTTATATGTGATAGAGAAATAGATGGTAGAGAAGGGGAAATTTTATCTTCCAAGTTCTTTTGTTAGGAAAACAACTGGCTTCAAAAAACTATTTCACTGGAATCCTCAGAGACTTATGTAACTCAGAAATTTTTACTACATCTTTCTTTGTATTAAAGTCCCGTATAACAGCTTGGAGGCCTCCTGAGAGGCAAAAGGCTTACTTTTGATGATCTTGACTAGATATTCTTACATTTCCCTGTATTGTTCTGATCTTTTCAGACTCCAGCCTGGCTCGAGCAAATGATAGCACATACTACGTGGCGAGATCTCTTTTACAAATTGGCAGAAGCCCATCCTGACTGCTTAATGCTTAATTTTACTGTGAAGGTAGTATGCTCAAGTCTAATAAATGAGATTATCCATAAAGTGCTGATTGTTCTGCCAGCAAATATTGTCTGTGGTTATGCCTGTATCTTTTATGTATTCTTATATAATGTTGCTTATTCAAATGTTAGAACAGTACTAGTACATATTGGTGTGAGGAAGTATGTTACAAGTTGCAAGGAGTAAGTGTCATTTCCCAGTTTGAAGTTCTTTGTGGTTTTGTGGGGTGTCTGTTTGTTCGTGTTTTTTTGTTTGATTTTGTTTTTTTGTGGAGTTTTTTTTTGCTTGCTTGGTTGGTTTTCCTATGATCCGCATTTGAAAATTCCAGCTTTATGGTGCAGTGGAATGTTTCAGTTTTATGTTTCTGTGACAGGGAAAGAATGTTATGATGTATCTTGTTGTGTGCTAAAGTATCTCTCTGTCATTATGGTTTATTTCACTGTACTTTGTTTTTGCTACATCTTTATTGGTTTCCTTTTCTGTAATCAAAATGATGAACATGAGTCCCCTAAGTGTATGCAGAGGCAAATCTTGCATCTGTGTGTTCTTCTAGACTTGTTAGTATATCTGAAATATAAACAATAAAAGCTTTCTATGATGTTTTTGGTTTTATAGCTTATCTCTGATGCTGGGTATCAAGGAGAAATAACCAGTGTTTCAACAGCATGTCAGCAACTAGAAGTATTTTCCAGAGTCCTGCGTACATCTCTGGCAACAATCTTAGATGGAGGAGAAGAAAACCTTGAAAAAAACCTCCCTGAATTTGCTGTAAGTTGTGGGTTTGGTTTTTTTGTTTGATTTTTAATGTGGAAAGAAAAGAATGTTTTTCTTTCTGGTTAGGATATACAAATCATTGTGTAGGGAATCTTGACATCAAGTCTTATACAATCCTTTGAAGAGAAAGCATGTCTGAGTTCACACGTAGAAATTGATGCTTGTTGATCATTCTGTGACCAAGAATTCCTTGGGCTGCTTACATGACACTTCTCGTATTTTTTAAATGGATTGTAAAAAGATGAAGGAAATACTCTTGTCTGTCACATACAATGCAAGATCTAAAGGTCAGTCTAGTCAGTCTCCTGGCAAACTAAAATAACTCTGTTATCATCCATGTCAGTGTGAAAATTGCTATTTGAATCAACCTAACATATGTTCTGTGTTGTGAAATAGCACAACTTTTAAATGGGTTTGTAGTTTTCTTACTTTAAAATATTGTAGAGAATGTACTGAGTGTAAGTAGGATAACATTTCTTCCCTGTTTTGGCATTTAAGAAATTAAGTTCTCAATTTAGCCATTTGTTCCTGTATAGTGTAGTGCATAGTGATACTATGCTTTTGTGCACTTTCCTCTTGGCTGTTGGTTTTTTAGTTTTCTTGTTTAGTTGTTTGTGTTTTGTGTCAGGCGTTTTGTTTCCTTTGTATGAGTAGATTTCAGTGAAATTGTTGCAATCACAGCAGTACAATCACAGAAACATACTTGTGTATTTCCTGCTGACTGATGAGATTTTTGATGTGTGCATTCACAGAAGATGGTGTGCCATGGAGAACACACCTACCTTTTTGCTCAGTCTATGATGTCCATATTAGCTCAAGAAGAGCAAGGAGGCTCAGCTGTCAGACGGATTGCTCAGGAGGTTCAGCGATACGCTCATGAGAAGTAAGTGGGACTTAGCTCATTAGGGAGCTGTAAGTCACTGTTTACTTGGTGGGAGTGAAAGAAAAATGTCTGAATTAAGAAAATGAGTTGCTGTGTATGTTTACTCTTCGTGCAGAGGCCATGATGCCAGTCAGATCACTTTAGCACTGGGCACTGCAGCCTCCTATCCTCGAGCATGTCAAGCTCTTGGTGCAATGTTGTCCAAAGGAGCTCTGAATCCAGCAGATATCACTGTCCTGTTCAAAATGTTTACAAGCATGGACCCACCTCCAGTAGAACTGGTTAGTAGTTATCTCTTTATAACCTCTAAATCTCAATTCTATTGCAGTAGCACTCAGAAGTGTGAGATCTTATTGTGCTAAGTGTTGTGTCAACACAAAGTAGAAGTTAGCACTCAGGCTTACTCCCCTATAATTTTAAGTAGTGTCTAAACACAAAACTGCTACTTTTATTCTATTTTGCATTAGCTTCTTGATGGATTTTTCTATATTTAAATAATTCCAACTTGTATTTTTACATATAATTAAATTAACTGCAGAATTTCTCAATAGGAGATAAAAGACAACAAGGAATTAATTAACTTTATTTTAACAAAGAATAAAATAATTTAAGAAACCATCCCACTTTTGCAATTTGTTATTATCAGGCCTTAGCGGCACATTTCAAATTTCTCACTTTCTCATGTGTTTCTTCAGAAAACTATCTGACATAATTCCAAGGGGAATATCTTGTTCTATGCAAGGTATATCAGATGCAAAAATTACATTTTGGGTCATAATTCTCAGGCTCTAATAAACCATTAATTTTGTTCACAGATTCGAGTACCTGCCTTTCTGGACCTCTTCATGCAGTCATTGTTTAAGCCAGGTGCTAAGATCAACCAGGATCATAAACATAAATATATTCACATACTGGCATATGCTGCTAGTGTGGTAGAGATGTGGAAAAAGGTAATGTTCAGTTCTGTAAATAACATTATTTTACTTGCAGTGGCCTGACTGTGGTGAAAAGAATGTATGGTTGTGAAGTTACTCAGTTTAAGATAATGTATTCAGCTTGATGTAATTTGGCATGAAATGTTTCTGGGTTTAACTGAAATGACTAAATAATGTAGATCCTGATGATCAAATAGTACTATAAAAGTCTGCACTGAGTATTTTTTCTCTCTTCCTCCACTTACCCCCAAAGTTTATCTACTAACAAGTCTGTGCTACTAGAATAGTGTGTACTTTTTCAGAGGAAGAATAGAGGAAGAATAATTTAATTCTCTGAACTGGATAAAGTAATTCTTAGGGAGTTAGATAAGGCAAACATCCTTGTACTTCAGCTTGCTGGTACTTAATTCTTCTGAAACTTGCATTTGAGTCTAAAATTTGAGAAACATGATGTAATCTTAGGCTTATCACAGGTTGCAATTCCTCTCCTCAGATAACCAAAGGCATCCTGTATAGTCTCTTGCATTCTTTGCAATTTTTTCAAACTTTGCAATTTTTCAGAACAAGCGAGTCAGCATAAACAAAGATGAACTCAAGTCAACTTCAAAAGCTATTGAAACTGTCCACAACCTGTGTTGCAATGAGAACAAAGGAGCATCAGAGTTGGTTGCAGAACTGAGCACTCTTTATCAGTGTATCAGGTGAGCAGAGAGACTGATCCCAGGCTTCAGTTGTTGGAAGGAAAGTATTATTTAGGAGAGGCAGTACTGCTAAAGGGAAATGTCTTTTGGGGATACTCTGTGAGAACATTCTCACTGTAGAATACATGAACTTGTGGTCTGAAAGCAGCTTGCAGAATTCTCTATCTGACAGTTTGTCCTTGTGTCAGACTGTACTTTGCACTGCCACTAGAAAAAACATGACACAGTAATTTTTCTTCCTGATAAAGCTTTCCTAGCAATAGATTTGTCCTTTCTTCTCCTCTTAAAATTATAAAATAGCTGATATTGAATAAACTAAAACAAAGCTGGTGTGTACAGGAATTTTGTTTTGTATTTTTTGCATATCGTGCTGAGCAGGGAATAGCTTTGATTAATTTTTGAACTGAAATGAAACCTTTTTTGAATTGAAAATGAACTTTTGTTCATTTTATTTTCCTTTGTTTTTTCTTGTTGTGCTGGCAATTTTTCAAGCAAAACATTTTGAGCTTTATTAATTCTGCTCTAAGTTAAATTGACACTAGAACTGTTAGAATATACTTAAAGACTTTTTAAAATTTATTGGGCATTTTTTGTTGTGTTTGGAGTTTTTGGTTAGTGGGTTTTTTGGTGTTCTGTTATTCTTTTTTTTTAATTCTCCTGTGCTAAAATGATCTCTTCTGTTGTAGGTTCCCAGTGGTGGCAATGGGTGTATTAAAGTGGGTGGACTGGACAGTGTCAGAACCACGATATTTCCAGCTGCAGACTGATCACACTCCAGTTCATCTGGCATTACTGGATGAGGTAAAAATGTTTAGAAAATCTCACTGGAGAGTAAAAACACTTGTAACACTTGTAACTGGAAATACGTCCATTTCAGTGGATGCCTAACATTTGCACTACATCAGTAAATATAGAGAGATTAATCTGTTTCTATTCAGAGTTAATTATTTGTTTTTTTTTAATCTCGGCATTCTTTAAAGTAGGAAAACTTAGGTATCAAGGAAGGAAACATTAGAGAACTTTTCTAAAACAATTTATATCTGGCACTGAACATCAATGTAAACTTGCCTAACTGGTGCATTGGTTTTAAAAATTAAGTTCTGAGGATCTAACTTGTCTTGTTTGCAGATTAGTACATGCCATCAGCTCCTTCATCCCCAAGTTCTGCAACTTCTTGTCAAGCTCTTTGAAACAGAACATTCACAGCTTGATGTAATGGAACAGGTAATTCTTGAAGGATTCAGGACTTGTGTTGCTTCATATTAGTTACTCTCAGTCAAGATAACAGCTTCTGCTGTCACAGGAGTCTTTTTGAGTTTATTTTAAGAATATGATCATGGTTAAAAAGTAACATAGATATTGTGTCAATAAGAATGAGCAATAAAAATTGCTTTAGAGAGGCAGTGTTAATCTGTTGGTTTCTTTTCCCCCTCCACCACCCCAGCTGGAACTGAAGAAGACTCTCTTGGACAGGATGGTTCACTTACTCAGTCGAGGCTACGTCCTGCCTGTTGTCAGCTACATCCGCAAATGCCTGGAGAAGTTAGATACAGATATCTCTCTGATCAGATACTTTGTTACAGAGGTCAGCAGTAAAATTATGTTTTACTAACATACCGAAATAAAAATATTGGTTGTATGTGTTTGGATATTAAATCAGTTTGCCTCAGCTTCAAAAATATGTTAAGATACAAGATCAGATTTGGAGCAGTGTATGTAATAGCAGTGTTAACTGGGATGTGACAGTCCTACTGACTCCCTACTTCTGAAAGTATTAAGGTACTAGGTAGAGTACCACAAGAATATAGAATAATTACTTGTATGGAGAGCAGGAGGTCTCAAATGCACTTACTTGTATGATTTCAAGACTAGTATTGTGAATTAAATACTGTCCCCGTTGAGTCTCTAGCTGGATGAATAATCCATGTTTCTCTGCTGTTTCAGGTGCTGGATGTGATTGCTCCTCCATATACCTCAGACTTTGTACAGCTTTTTCTTCCTATCTTGGAGAATGAAAGTATTGCAGGTACTATTAAAACAGAAGGTGAACATGATCCTGTCACTGAGTTTATAGGTAAGTCGCATTTATTCATTGCATAGCTGCTTCCTTTTGTATTTCTTAAAATTTACCAATAATGCTTAGGAGGAGGATTGCTTAAACTTAAGAATGCCTGCTAGATATTTCACAGATAACTTTTTTTTTCAGGGGCCTGTGCTTAGCAACTTTCCTTTAATCAAGAATCTCTAGATATTTGTAAGGAATTTGGGAAGAAATACTGCTTTTTCAGAACTAGTGCTGTAGTAAAAAAAGGATAGGTAGGAAAGTAGTCTGTCATAACACACTCCTATCCTAAATGAAAAACATCTGTCCAAACCCTAAAATCCTTGTTATTTACATAATATAGAAATCCACATGCAAACAAATCACAGTAATGTACTGAACACTTTCTTTCATTTTTTGTCTTTCTTTTAAGCTCACTGCAAATCTAACTTTATTGTGATGAACTAATTAGTGGAAAATCTCAAGAATGCAGAGCACATGAGCACCACTTTCCTATGCTCTCCACGAATAAGATTCTATAACTGGGCAACACAACAGCAAAAAATAAACAAACAAACCCCACAGGAAACAAACCAAAAAATCCAAAACAAGGACGAAAAAGCTGAAGGGTATTTGACTGACTTTCATGGGGACCTTGAGCTTCGTATCAGAGGACTGTTGATACACTTTTTAAAATGGAATAATACTGAAGGGTTTTCTGTTGCTAAGAAATAGCTATAAACGTGAATATTCTTAAAGGGACCGCATCAGAGAAAGAGATTTATTTCAAATAATGTTATTTTGGTTACTTGAAGAATTTATCACTGATTCTTTGTGTAATGACAAAACCTGAAGCATGAGGAAGGTAGTTTCAACAAAACCCAAACATTTTATAGATAGCTCTGCGAAGACTACATCTTGAATGCTTTAATTTTTGATGTTGTGAGTTGTAAAAAAGCAATTTGGGTGACTAGATCATTGCTTCATAGAAGCCACAATGCCTCCTTCTAACATTTGCATTACATTAGAATTCTAAATACCCTACATATCTGCTACTATGAAAAAAACCAACCAACAAACAAAAATGTTTTGTGTAACACAAGTAGAGTTGTAACAGTCGAAGTTTATTTTTGTACTAACAGGAATCCCACATGAATGTGTTACCTAATCTTTGTTAAGCAGATGCATCAAGTGTTACTGGTAAGTTTCATTACCATGTTGGAAATCTACTGGTATCTGAAAACATGGATGTGCAGAAATTTAATTACGTTTTGTTGTGGCTTGTTTTTTATACGTTTATCTCTACTCTGGTTGATGCCAAACAGTGGGGGATACACCCAAGGTTTTAATTTACCTTTAAATAAAGGTTTTTTTCTTTTTCCAGATATTTCTTTCAAAATTTCATCATTTCATCAAGACCACTGTTTCTTTCTGTTCATCAGCCTGGATTTCTTTTTATACAGGCAAATACTGTGTTTATAAATCAGGGGTATAGACAAGCCCATTGTGCTTTTCCAAGCACACCTCTTTTCTGAAGACCCTGCCTTCTAAATGTCAGGGATATTTAAAGTCTTCCTTTTTAAATTTACATCCAGGTAGTCACTTCATTCTTCTTTGTTGTTAGTGGTTCATCAATGGGAACTCTTAACCCACCATGATAATTCTTGAGGCAGCACTCAGTTGTATAGGTTCTTAACTCCTTCTAAAAAGGCGTGCATATTCCCTTTCCCCAGCTGGTCCTTTACATTCCTGCTCCACAGTGACTGAGCTTACCATACCACTTACAGTGCACTAATCAACTTAAAGCATAGCCTGAAAAAGGGAAAACTTCTGAAGCAGCTGTTCAGAACTTTGCATATCTTTGAACAGAAGACATATTATCATCCCAGCTAACTCTCAACACTTAAACACCTAATGATTAGATTCTTGTATGCAGGAAGCCAAAAATTAGGTCCACAATAACCAGAAAAGTCAGTCTTTGAAGTTTCCTAGCCTGCTGGAAGACAGCCTAACCTCAGGTCTATAATGTGTTCCTCATCACAAAACCTACACAGTCAGAACAGCACAACCACCTCAACTTCATCCCAGACACTGTCAGTCTTATTTTTTTATGGGTCTGCAAAACTTTTCAGATTAGGAGCAGATTTCTTTCTTTCACAGGTAAAACCAAGGTAAGTTGCAGAAAATACCATCTGTGAGGTAGCTGGTAATAGAGAGAGTTACTGAAAACTTTTTTTTCCTTCTCTGCAGCACTAAAAAGCTTTAACTTATATGTTTAAGTGAGGTATGATTCCTAGGTTGGTTTGATTTATGATAGGTGTTGGAGACCGACACTTACAAGTAGTGGATGTCTCTACTTTCCCTTGCTTGTTGCAGTCAGATACTTCCTTGTAGCTTGTATTGTAATCTGCACTGTGGGTAGAGGTACTGTAATCTGAGTTGTTCTTTGAACCACCATTGTTGCTGTATGGACTGTGCTGTCAGCTAACCCTTTCATACAAAAAAATCCAGTAAAAGCACTACCATCTTGGCCAAGTTTTTGGTAGGTAGTGTGTTACACAAGACTGCTTGTTAGGTACAACAGAAAACAATCAAAACCATCTTACAATACACATACAGTCATGTAAGAGAGAAAAGTGTGTTTATTAAATGCAGTTAACAATACCAGTTAGTAACATTTGATATGGCACCAATTTACCACTTAAATGGCTCAGTTTTAAGGAAAATAATTTGCTACCTTTGTTCAAATTAGTGAAGAGTTTGGGGTTGTGGCAATTTGTACTTTGCCTCTTTAGGAAAAAAATGGCACAGCCAATCACATGTTAAAGCAAGGAATTAGAGCAAAGACTGTTAAATAACTAAGTGCCTGGATTTTTGATCAAAGCAATTTCTTTTGTATAATTCTGGTTAGATAAAAGCAACTGCATTGAGATTTCCCAAACCAGAGTTTATCAGGAGAACACAGAAACAATAGGGCATTTAGTTTTGCAATATATCCTGTCCAGACTTATCTTTGTTTTTTTTCATCTGCATCATTGTGAAATGATATTTGCTCAATACTGTAAAGAGAATTTAATATAAGTTCTCAACCCAAATATTGAGTATACTTTTTCCTTCTCAGTATGTCTGCATAGTCTGTATTTTTAAAAATGTACAGATTTACATCTGCAATTTCTGTGATTAAGTCAATATGATTTAAATACAGTGCATCAAGGCAGATAACTTCCATGGGTAAATTACTTTTTAAGAAGTTGTAATTATCTAAAACCATATCTGTATTTATTTTACTTAAATATACATATATGTAGCATGTACACATATATGTATGTATGCTTTATGTATATGTATATGCTTTATTTTACTTGCTCTCTGGGCTAATTTTGCAAAACTGCCAGATGGTGTTGAACTGTGAGAGTTTTAGACAGGTATTCTTTAAACAGAAGAAAGTTGTGCTGGGCTGTGTTTTCCAAACTAAGAAAAATCTGCATTATAGAATCAAGGAAGTACAACATCTCCATATGCACAGTCCTCTTCAATAGCAAGGTTGTACTCTGCTCCTCTTCCACCTTTATATGCACTTGTCACAATTCTCAGCCACCCTCTTTCACCCTGTAAGGAATTTGAATTGTGAATTAGAAAGCATAACTACAGAAAATGTGTGCTCTTGAGTCTGTTCTCTCTTCCAAATACAAATAATTAAGTGAATCTAGGAATTCACTAGAGATTAAGCATAACACTGGGTTCAAAGGGCAACTTTGTTTAAGGGGGGCACCTGCTTTGTATCCCCCTTATCTGTTCAAAAAATGTGACTTGATTTTTTTGCCCATATCTAGCAGTAATTTACACTTGCCCATAACAGGAACTGCATTGTCCATGGAAGAGCAGCATTTGGAATTGAGTTGACATGGCTTAAGTAACTTTCGTTGACTATCCTTCTCTTCAAATCAGTTAAAAAATTAAACTGCTAGTCTAGTTCAAAGAAAGTTTTACTTTTCCTGCCTACTGGACAGCTTTGCAGCTTTCTGTAGCAAGTGAATAACCCCCCCTTCTCCTTTAAAGGTCATACTGCAAGTGTGCTTGTTCCTTCCATTTTTCCTTACCCAGGGTTCACCCCATGAGTTACGAACAATCCAGTATTCTGTTCCATTTTCTACTCCCCAGCCAGCCACAGATACAATGTGATTCACCACAGGTGACCTGTTGTGCTCCATATAAAGTCCTCCTGTGTAAGCATCCAACTTTTCAGTAGCCATTATGCCACAGCTGTAGTAACAGAGAAAACCATTTTTATACACGGGGATCAGAGCAAGGGCCTGGCTAAAAAAACCCAATTGATTTTCTTGCATTTTGACTTCAGATATTAATTTATCTACAAATAAGGCCACGTCTGCATATTAGTGCAGATTTTAAATTATTTCAGTCCCATTACTAGTAGATAAGCATTTTTTTTTTACCAGTCAAGATTTTTTTACCTAATTGGTCCATTAGTATAGATTTCTGCCATCATTTTTTCTCTTCCACTAACAGACCCATAGTCAGCAACTTTCCAAAGAGTGTAGTTCTTTATCACATGGCATTCCCCAAAAGTGACACAAGTTCCACACTGGTTAAACTTCTTACACTCTACAAAACAAAAGTGGTGTTATCACTGCAAAAGAAAGCTTTTCAAGTTAATTAATGATAGGACACTAACCTTTTTTAAATTTAACTCATTTGGGACAGGTATTAATAACTTAGGAGTACTTACTAACATATACTTACTCTGCTGAGCTAAATTCCTTTCTGGAAACCACATTTGAACTCTCTACAATCACTAGTTACTATTTTTTCCTTTGTGGGTGTAAGTGCTTCAATGAAGAAAGGTTTCAGATGTGCTACTCTATAGATGCAGAAACTATTCCAGTCATACATGACCAGACAAAGGCTACATCTCTCCTTTGTTTAGCTTGAGGTGACACTTGTAAATAGTTCAGTACATTAGAGATTGTATATCACAGACTTGAGATTAAGTTTAAACAGTTCAGCTGTGCAAACTTGTCTGGGCATGAACTAGTGCTGTGCTATGTCTGGCTAGAGTAAGACGACACACACAGACCTGTAAAGAAAACCTGTTCTGTCAGTCAAACAGCAGGTACTACTCTGAAAGCCAGGAACCAGTACGCTGAACCTCTAAAAAATATATTAAGATCTGCTAAACCCGAGATGAAGCCTTACAGCAAAACAAATGGGCATCTTACTTTGATCCTTAGCTTGGTAGTTGTTGCAGGTCTCATCTGGAATGCCATGGTTGTGGGCATACATCCAGACACCTGAGTGGTCTCCACCTTCACAGGATCCTGCATCAGCACAATCAATCACATTCTGAACAGAGAGGTAGGCAGAAGGCCATGCACCTTTTCTCTTTATGTTGATTCGATCTGTAAGGGTAAGAAATTGGGGTTTGTTAGTGGAATCTGTGTGTGGCTACACATGTTGAACTGTTGATAAAACTGTCTCTCCTTCACTGAGTCTATAACTGCACACAACACTACTTGTGGTTGGAAAAGCCTCTACTGTCAACAACAAGGCAAATGGCATGACTCAACTCAAACCAGTAGGCTGAATTATTATTGTGGGATTTCCATTAGAAGCTCTTTCCATTAAAAACTCGTCAAAAATATGCAGATGAGTAAGATCTGTTTAAAGCCATGAAGTGCCCTAGACCTCTTTTAATTCAACCTTCTGAAAACTTCCAGATTTGTTTCTTGGCTTTCAAAGCAAAGAGTTTTAAAATACACATCATAAAGCCAGCTCTCACTAAGCTCTTTTACAGGAGTAGAGATTTATGCATAAACCAATGCAGAGAGTCGAAAGCCCATGCAGACCACGTCTCTGGCTCTGAGATACAATCTTCACAAAGCAAGGAAAAGTTTCCAGAAGTGTATCTTGTCTTTTGTGTCAACGTCTCTTATCCTTCTATCTCAGACAGGCATTCCACCTTGCTGCCTTAGTTTGTGAGAAACAACTAGCCTACTTGGCAGAAAAACTTCCTGATTATAAACTGCTTCTCACAGTGCATTAACAGTCTTAACTGATGCTACTGGAGTACTTTTAATCTTATTAGTACTGACAACATTCAACTATCCTTGACAGAACTGGGATGCATTATCCCAGCCTAATCTTCCAGTAACAAGAGAAGGAATGAATGCTTTAACTGTTCATAGCAGTTGAGACGACAGATCCTGATTTTTAAAATCAACTTTTTATACATACTATGCACATACTGGCATACCTCTTTACACAATTAAGTTTTAACCAAAAGTTGATATATTTGATAAAACATAGCATCCTTGTACTTCACTAGATCATGGCAGGTTGCATACGTCTGTATTCCTGTACTGCTTAACAACTGATCCTTCGCAATTCTACAGTCTGCTCACACACCTGTGGTGTCTTCTCATTTCTGCACAAATGCTCCTGTTTCAGTTAGTCTACTTACAGCCTCTCTAGACAAGCAGGACTTCTACAGCATTTACTGTTGCATGCAAGTCATGTGCTGTCTTAGAACCAAAACTTTACTTCCTTTTCCCACAAGAAAAAGGCTGGTAGGTATCTGCTAAAACTAGATGTGCTTGTGTGATGTGGTAGTCAGCTGATGCGAGTGACAGAGCTTTTGAAGCTAATACCCTGGAGGCCTTTCCCAGGAGAGAGGCAGCTTCCCTCATTTCTTTATCCCCAGCCATGGCTGCTGTAGATGCCAAGCTGAGGTACCAAAACAAGGGAAGGAGACATGGTAATTGCTTTTGCAGCTGCTGCTACCCATCACCCTGCCACCATGAAGAGGGGCAGAAAACCCAGTTCTTATTCTAGGCCCTAGGCAGGCAGGAGCTATGAAGGCATTTCTCCTGCAGACAACTTGGGGACCATGCCACGTAGCCTCTCTCCCACAGTTTTGAGAGGGTGAGGACATCCTCACACTGATTGCTTTCTCTCTTGAAACAAAACCTCCTTGCCTTCAGCTTGGGAATTCCCACTGCTCCTGGTGTGTTCACAGACATCTCATCCTCAGTTTTTACTGCATTAGTCACTGCAGTTCTTCAGCACCCCTTCTTTGTACAACGTGGACTAGATGCTCTGTAGAGGTTCCTTCCAAATCTGACAGCTCTGTGGTTCTGTGAGCTATTTTGTAAGCGGCAGATAAGCTTCCTTTTCTTACAAAATCAGTAGGGACAGCAGCTCGGGGTGGGGAGGCAGTGCCCAGCCCGGAGCCCAGCATACCTGCCAAGGCGCTGGTGCTGCCGTGGGCCCAGCAGGACCCGCAGTACTGGGGGATGTGCTGGTTCCGGGTGGTGCTGGCATAATTGACGCCGTTCACATTCCTCCAGTCCCAGCTCTCGGGGAGCGCCGAGGTGTCCAGGTACTCGTGCGGGCGGGGGTAGGTCCTGCGTGCGGGCAGAGATTAGAATTAGCGCCCTGGCCTGGATTTGCAGGCAAATGACGGGTTCGTACACATATATACATACATACATATACATATACATACATACACATATATACACACACACACACAAAACCGATTTCACGGCGTTTCGTAACGAGGCCGCGAGTGTCCGGCGGCCAGCGCGGGTCACGTGACAGCGGGCAGCGTGACCGCTCCCTGCCCGCGGGGCCTCGGGACCCCCCCACACCCCCGCGGGTCCCGGCGTGTCCGCGGAGCAACGGGAGGACAGGTCTACCCCGAGGAGCTCCCCCAGACCCCACCTGGACAGCGAGAAGCCCGGGCTTCCAGTCCCGGGGAGATCCCCCGAGACCGGGCGGCTCCCCCCCCGAGGCCCCTCGCCGGCCCTGCGGCTGAGCCCTCCCCCGGTCCCTTCCCCGCCACCCCTCCGGGCTCCGTCACCCCGCTGGGGCGGCAGGGTGGGCGGTGAACCCTCACCTCAGCCCGGGGGGCTTCCTCGGGGCCGGCTTGTAGCAGTGCTGCCCTTCCCTGAAGTAGAGGCCGGCGCGGACGGGCGGGCAGAAGCAGCCCCAGAGCAGCAGCAGGGAAGCGAGGTGCTGGGACATCCCTGCCATGCTCAGGACTGTGACACTTCCCCCCCCCAGCACGGCCCCGGCAATGGCACTTATAGGGCGGCGGGGCGGCCCTGAGGGGCGGGCGGAGCCGGGGGCGGCCCGGAGCTGCGTGCTCACCTGGGAGGGAGGGAGGGATGGATGCAGAGTTTCCCTTCCTCCCCTTTCGTGTCTGTGATTCTGTCGCTGAATTGATTTCCTAGGGGATGAGAAGCAAACACGGTGAGACACCTCCCGTTGTGGGGTTGGCTCTGCCTGTGGGAGCTGCAGCCTCCGCCCGGTGCCCCCAGGGAATGCTGCTGTCCCGGCTCTCCCCTCAGGACAAGTCTCCATCTCATGCTCAAAACCGAAGCAATGCAGGCAAGCTGATTTTATTAGTTCGGTTGTTTTTTTTTGCTAGTCCCAGATTTTTAATTTCTCAAGCGCTTTTATGCTACAGTTGGAAAATGAATACAGACCTGTGTCCATTTTCTAGTCTATTTAGGCTTCAGAACATTTGAAGATTATTTATTATCTGCTACAAGATTTAGTCAAGAGTAAAAATAATTTTATAATTTTGCTGCAGAAGATTTAAGTATCTGTGTAGGTTGACCACTTAGTGTCTTTTCTGTGTGTTGGATAGAGCTCTTATGGGTGGTGAACAGGCTTAGTAAACCACAGACAGTTCTTAACTCATAGCTCAGCACTTTTTACAAAGGGCATGAGATTTGTTAGCTGCACTTTATGAATAGATAAACTGGGGAACTGAGAACCAACGAAACAAAAGGAATAGCAGAACAAGAACTGAGCCTGCTGTGCAGTTGATTTTTTTGGTGATTCATCAAATGTTCCAAACTCAACAGTAACTTTAGTTGTTGCAGTAGGGCCCAACTAAGGGCACTGCAGAGCAGATTAATTCACATGCTGCAAGCCCCAAGTTTTTGCTGGGTCATAGACCTGCAGTGTGGGGAAGGTGACTAACTACTCTGTTGTCCACTTTGATTGTACCAAAACCTGGTTTTGGGGGGGGTTGGTAGGATTTAGCTAGCCCAAATTAGTTGAGACGAGCATCAGCTCATCTGATAGTCATTCACAGCTCTCTAAAATTATCTGGTGGCCTATAGTCAGGCTTGTCTCAACTTGAATAGGGTTTCTTCTCAACAATCTTCTCCGCTACCATGAGAAGTTAGTACCTCCCAAGTAAATCATATTTCAAAAAGTTGGGGAGTACTGTGGTGACAAGCAAGAAAAGCAGAAACAAAAACCCCAGCCCCATAACAAAAATAAAAAACAAAACCAGAAACCAAAAGAACTTGACTATTTTGGGGCCTTAGCCTTAGCCACCAGGGCTGTGATATCTAGAGCCTACTCTGAAGGCAATGGAAGCAGTGGGCTGCCTGATAATAGACACTGTGGGACAGGCTGGCAATAGCTGTGCCCAGCACCAGGCTGCTCCTAATCTCTGTAGTGCCAAAGTTCCTCAAAGCCAACCCTTCTGCCACCATCTCCTCTTTCTGTGGTGACTCTCAGAGTGCTAATCTGCAATAGCACATGTTCAATGGCTCTGCCTGGGAAGCACACTCAGGCAGTTAACAGGCTTGAGGTTTCTCAGAGCTGAGGAGTGAAAGGCCTGCAAATAAAATCTGCAGAGAAAAACAGGGTTTTTATGCACCAGCTTTGATGTGGAGACAGACTTGAGGGTTCATACAAATCCACTTTGGGGAGGAAAGGGAAAAGATGCACAAGACCACCTCTGTTTCACAAAGCACCTCAGGTTCTTTGTGTCATGTGGCATGATTTTTGAGGCTCTATAAGGAAGTGCTTCAGAGGAGGCACATGATTCCAGGAAGCTATTTTTACCAAGAGAAAAAACAAGTTAAGTGATTTCATATTTATTTCACTTCCCCCTCACCCCCCCCTTTTTTTTTTTTTCTTTCCTTGTGAGATGCTCTCAGTGAGTATATTTATTGTTGAAATTATTTTGCCAAAAAATTTGGAAAGTGAATTAATGTCTTCAGCTTCTTTGTAAGTTATGGCTATTGTAGATTAATATATTGAATATTTAAGTAGTATTTATTTGCTTGGTAGTAGCTCTCTGACACTTGTGTCAATGCAGCTCCTCTTCATGGTGCAGCAATTGAATACAGAACTCATGACTTTCAGCTTAGGATGATTGGAGAAAACAAATATGAAATGTGTATAAATAAAATGGAATTTCATTTTGAAGTGAATATTCAAATAATATTTCCAGAATTCTGTGTTAGGTAACTGTAGAAGATATCCACTGCCATTTTAGAAAATACCTACAGTGCAGCAATGGAACTGGACTGTTACTTTGTCTCGCTAAGTAAGCTAAACCGTTTTGAGAACACTTAGGTTTTGGATAAAGTGATTGTGTTTTAAGGAAAAAAAATAATCTGCCTATATTTAAAGTCTTGCTTTTATTGCTTCCTGATAAGGACAGCTCATGGCTTGGCAGAGGATGACAGAATGTTTGCTAGTTACTTTTTTGCAATGCACTTCTGGTGCTACACTTTGTTTTAGGAGCAGTTGTCTGTTCTCCACTGGCTGGTGGAAGAAGTAGAAGCTGTATGTGAGGAAGTCTGGAATAAGCTGATTTTTCTTTTAGGACAATATGGAAGCTCAGAGATTCCTTATCTCTAGCAACCCATGAAGTGGTAAAATAGTTACTTTCGATGAGTCAAGTCCTTCCACTGTCATCTTTTTATACAAAATAATTTAAGGTGCTTTCCTTAATTATAGTTCCTTTTCCTGTCCTTAAAAGGAACACTTGCAAAGCACTGGCAGTCGTCTGATATGTAATAAAACTACTATAAGCTTCCAGAAGACAGTCCATCCTGGGTTTCTGTTGCTCAGTGATATTAGTCCTGTTTATCAGCAGACAACATGACTGTGTCATGTTTTGCTCAGACTTGCATCATTTCCTTTAATGCAGTGAAACATTTTGCACAGTGGACTTAATAGTTAACTCCAGTGGGACTAGGTTTTTACCTTTAGCATTTTCCTTGCAAGTGCTGAAATACTACGTCTCAGGTAGAAGAAAATAAGAAATATAAGAAATACTGTATTTCTTAATGGCAGGAAAGTAAGAGAGAAAGAGCATATATGCAAGTTAGTCACAAGTCAATTCAGATGTGATGATGTCTGAAATGTATGGATCCTTATTGTTTAAGGAACATAGATCACCGAGAGCTCATATTTATGTTTTACAAAGTATTTTTGTTACTGATCCTGTTCCCCTCCTTCATAAAGTTAGATGCTGAGAGTGATTCTTATTAGTGAACTGCAAGTTTGCCTGGCAGTGCGCTGAATATTGTGATTATAGGAAGCTACTACTCAAAAGTTGTAATTGTTTTGATTAGGGATGTTGTCCTGGATGATTTATATAATGTTAAAATGTAAATTATGTGGCAGAAACACATATACTTAATAAATTAAGATAAATAATTTTGGAGCATGCTCTCTATATAAATTATTTTTGTATATATGTTATGTATAAAATAATGAAGCACAAATACAATGTGCACAGATATTCATGAGTCACACTGTTGCAGTGGGAACTGGAATTAGTTGTAGGGTGTGTGTGTGACAGCTTTCTTTTCCAAGGCACTCCATAATGTACCTGTGCTCATGGATCCTGTACCTGGGCAGGGAACAGGCACTTTGCCTCCTTGTGAAATGCTGTGATGAGCAGCCTGAGTTGCTGGCTACTCCCCTTGCTGGCTGAGTGACAGGTGCCACTAGTATAAAAAGGCCCCTTGGGGTGGACTCCACTGGGTGTAGCTGATAGAGCAGCAGAAAGAGGACACGTTCTGGGGACTGCAACTAGAAAACCTGTCAGGTTGTAGCTGCCCAGAGGTCTAAGCTACACAAAATGCGTGAAATTGTGCATCTTCAGATTGGCCAGTGTGGGAACCAAATTGGATCTAAGGTAAGGTCTCTTTTCAGCATTGGTCATTAGTAGTAAATGCAGTCAGCAGTAGCAGTTAAAACATCTTTAAAGGATGGGGACTTTCAGGGGGAACAATTGCTTGCTAGCCCACTGGTAAGATGCATGAAGTGTTAGCAGTGAATATTAATTTTTTGATATGAAAGTCATGAGGTGTGCTTGCTCCTCTTGCAAAGGTTGATGTTAAGACTGTAAGAATGAAACATCTGCAAGACCTATGGCACATGAATTGTAAGTGCTCCTAGAGCATTCCTGCTAGGACTCACATTTCAGGGGGCACCAATCTAGTCAGCAAAATACTGTGTCAAGTGAAGGAGCCAGTAATCCCAGGGCTGCAAAATTATGAAGCCAGTGCTTTAGTTCAGCCATACAGGAGTAGCTTTGGCACATTATAATCATTAATATGAGATCATAGTAGTCAACAGAATGACCTGTGCTACTGGTGAACAATTAGGTTTTTCTGAGAGGAATAAAGTGCTGTTAAGGATTTCATGCCTAGCTGGGCTCCTGTGAAAGGTAATTTTGTCATTTGGAGTACTTTGTGTAGTTCAAACACTGCCATGCTATTACTTACAGATGAGTCACTTTTTACTTTTTGCTCTGTGATATCCATCTTTTTTTTTTTTTTAATTCTTCAGCAGGAAATTGTATGTGGGTTAATTTGGGGTTACAAGATGCATGATACTTGTAGAATTGGTATGTTGTGTTCTCTCTCTGTTGCTTGCTCCCATAAATCTCACCTTGATTCCTCTTATTTGAACATGAAGCTGTGGATGGCCAGGAAATGTCATATTAGACCCAGATAGCTTGAGTGTAGCCAGTGTGATAGTTGAAAGGTTTATATTTTTTGTTGGCTTTGATCTAGCAACCACTTATGTCTAATAAGACCTGTAGAAAAGTAGACACACACACACACACAACCACCATGCATATGTTGGCAAAGGTGTACACTAAAAGTGAGACTGGATGCTAAACCAGAAAACCTTTAAAACTGAAGCAGCCTGGTCATTATAGTGGGTGGGTGTGTCTACTTTAGCACTGCTGTGGCTGGGGCCTAGATAAGAGCCCCTGAACAAGACATCCATATGAATGTCAAGATAGGATGTTTAAGACCAACAGCTGTTTTTGGAAAGTATTGCTCACATACAATTTTTTTCTGAGCCAGCTTTGCCATGCCACAGTCCCCCTTGTGCATGACAGGCCTCAAAACAAAGTCTCAAATCCATTTCCTGCCTCTGACTTTTCTTGAGTGCATATCCACAAGTATCTGTGTTATTGAAATTAATTTTCCTTTACTATAAGGCCTAAAGCTATTAGTGCCTGGGTGCTAAGCATCATAAATATTTTACTAAACTTTTCCCTTGAACTTACCTGGAGAGGTAGAGGGGATCCCCATTCTCATCTGATACATAAATGACTAAAGATCCCCCACTTCAGGACCAGTTCCCACTCTATGTGCAGTCAGGCATGAGCACAGCAGAGCTGATGCTGAACACATTGTGCTGAAAAACAATAGTACATCTTTGTGAGTGTATTGAATTCCTGTATTGTATTCCTTTTGCAGTTCTGGGAGGTGATAAGTGATGAACATGGAATTGACATCGCTGGAAACTACTGTGGGGGTCCATCACTGCAGCTGGAGAGAATTAACGTGTACTTCAATGAGGCTTACTGTAAGTGCTCAGCCCTGTTAGGGTGCTGGCAGAACACTCTGCTGAACCAGTGTGAAGGTTAAAATAAGTACCAGGGGAAAAAAAAATAAATTAAAAAAAATTCCAAAATCACTGTAGGTGGGCTTGGCTTTTTCAGGTTAGATTATAAGCCTGTCTCTTTGACTTCTAACAGTAGTTATTTGCAATCATGTTCTTTTGTTCCAGCCCATAAATATGTGCCCCGTTCTATCTTGGTGGACCTGGAACCTGGTACGATGGACAGCGTACGGTCCAGCAAAATAGGCCCACTCTTTAGACCTGACAATTTCATTCATGGTATGTACAGCATGCTGTCAGCAAACTAGAGCCAGCTGTCCCAAAATGGACTTTTAACTTCTGTCTTTGTAGCTTTTTGTTAACTTTGTGGATGTTCTTTTTGTAATGTTATTTACAGGTAATTCAGGTGCTGGAAACAACTGGGCTAAGGGCCATTACACAGAGGGTGCTGAACTTATCGAAAATGTCATGGATGTGGTCCGGAATGAGTGTGAGAGCTGTGACTGCCTTCAGGGATTCCAGCTCATCCATTCACTTGGTGGTGGTACAGGCTCAGGTATGGGCACGCTCCTCATCAACAAGATCAGAGAGGAATATCCCGACAGGATTATGAACACTTTCAGTGTTGTGCCTTCACCCAAAGTCTCTGACACAGTGGTAGAGCCGTATAATGCCATCCTCTCCATTCATCAACTAATAGAAAATACAGATGAAACCTTTTGTATTGACAATGAAGCTCTATATGATATATGCTTTAGAACTTTAAAGCTCACCAATCCCACCTATGGTGACCTCAACCATTTAGTGTCCCTAACAATGAGCGGTGTCACAACCTCACTCCGTTTTCCCGGTCAGCTGAACGCAGATCTGAGGAAGCTGGCTGTCAACATGGTGCCCTTTCCTCGCCTTCATTTCTTTATGCCAGGCTTTGCTCCACTGACAGCTCGAGGTAGCCAACAGTACAGAGCCCTCTCAGTGCCAGAGCTTACTCAACAGATGTTTGATGCACGCAACATGATGGCAGCCTGCGACCCGCGGCGTGGACGTTACTTGACCGTGGCGTGTATCTTCAGAGGCCGAATGTCTACTAGAGAAGTAGATGAGCAGTTGCTGTCTGTCCAGACTAAGAATAGTTCCTACTTTGTGGAGTGGATTCCTAATAACGTCAAAGTGGCTGTGTGTGATATTCCACCACGAGGACTGAAGATGGCAGCTACCTTTATTGGCAATAACACAGCGATTCAGGAGCTCTTCATCAGGGTTTCTGAGCAGTTCTCAGCTATGTTCAGAAGAAAAGCATTTCTCCATTGGTATACTGGTGAAGGTATGGATGAGATGGAGTTTTCTGAAGCAGAAGGTAACACCAATGACCTCGTGTCCGAGTACCAGCAGTATCAGGATGCCACTGCAGATGTTGAGGAATACGAAGAGGTAGAAGTGGAAGCCAGCCCAGAAAAGGAAGCAGTGTAAAAACTATGATAATACCAACCCATTATCTGAATAAGCCTGTTGACACTCCCTAAAGAGAAAACAGTAGCCATCATCTGCATACCAAAAATAACACCTTCCTTAAGAATATTTTCTCTGCATCTGGCCAAAATATATCCAGTATTACAATACAATGCTTTTGAGATCAATGGCAACTATACTTTACTCTCATCAACAACTGTTAACACTGAATCTCTCCTAAGAAAGCATCACTATGAATGAAGACAAGCAGTCTCATAACAGCCTTTCTTGTAAATGTGTTCACTTTCAGAATACTCTCACCAGACACTGAATGTAATATACAGCCTCTGTGTGTATATAACAAGATCATAAGCCACAGCAAAATATGCTATCACATCATCAAATTTATTTATTCTTAGGTAAACACATTCCATATTTTGTGAACTTCTTATGGTTTAGAAACACATGCATCTGTAAGGCCTGTGAAGACAGCATCTGTTTTATTACACACTCCACACACTGATGCAGATCTGCAGGCAAGTTCAGTTCATTAGTAAGTTGCAAGGGGAAGGGAAACGACATAGGGCAAAAGACTGAAAATGCACATTTTTACTTTTTTATTAAAGTACTCAATATTACATCACTTTGCTGGCTTATATTATTGCAGAGCTTGTATTCATTATTATTGTGTGGTATGTTTCTATTTCAAACTATAGACTGAGTTATGTTAGCATGCAAAGTTGCAAACTGTGTAATAGTTTTGGTGTCTTCTTTTTTTTCCATGTACTATTGTAAATTTTCTTCCTGTCATTAAGTAGAGCAAATGAATGGAATGGTTTGCAGATAGTTAGTTTTAAGTTAAACCATCTTCAGGAAAAAAAAATTCTTGCCCTTCACAGCAATCTGTTAATGGTGTACTTAAAATATATTTTAAAATAAAATATTATGCCATTCTATAAAATAATACTTGAACCATTTGTTAGACAAAAATCAGTTTCTTCTTGTAAGGGCTAACTTTACATGAAAAAAGAATGACCTTGTTTTATTATGCTTTTAGAAGAGTTTAATATACTGTGAAGAAAGTCACGGCTGATGTTTGAGTCTACAGCAGCAGCATCTTGGTGAACAGAGAGCCACAGAAGGTCTGTAAGCAGGCTGTATGCCCTCCTGAGCAGTGGGACAGTTAGACTTGCTTTGAAGACAGACAAGAAATATGCACACACTCCCCTTAAAGCAATAGAGCTGCAAGGACAACGTCCCTCACTCCCAGCCCAGAGCATTCCCACTTCTTGCCAGTGAATGTGTGTCCCTGTCCCTCTCCCTCCCAAGCAAAGTGACAATGGTAACAAGAAAGAGAACCAGTAGCTGAGTGATCAGAGTACAGTCCAGGGACTTCTGCACCTCCTTCCCCAGCTTCTACAGGGCACCAGGTCCCCAACTCCCAGTTTACTGCTCAGTGTCCAGACAGCTTTGGAGATCAGATCCTGTGCAGCAGGTCCACAGAGAAAAACACCACATTTCCAGTTCAGACATAGCCCTAAGCCTCATCAAACTGATCTTCTCCGAGTTAGTATGGAAGATGAACACCATGATGACAGAATTTTAAAGCTGACAGAGTACCACTTCCTGCACAGAGAACTAACACAGGTATTTTTAATTATTGAAACTATATGTCATATTCTCTGTTGACAGATTTTAATGAAGAAAACTTTTCTCCAAAATAATAATTAATAACTGAAATGAAGTGGGCAGAAAAGTTTTAAACCACAATTAAATCTCTCACTCTTTGATAGCTGGAAAATCAGCATGAAATCTAACCTGTAAAAATAAACATGTTGCTACTGAATGGTAGACTGATAAAGTCTTCTATTTTAACACAAGTGAAAGATAAATGTCTCTGTAAAATGAAGTAATTTGTTTCAAGAGGAACAACACTTTCCACACACTCATTTGTTTAACAGAAAATATATTTATTAACATGCTGATTTGCATACAGGAGCAAGTTTTACAGTTAATGTGATGACATTATTTTGCAGTCTTGAGCTTGCCTACAGCTTTGCAGTTTGCTGTTATTCATCACAAATGAGCTCCTATGAGAAATATAAAATGAAAGTTATTTGATTCAAGGGTAGGTACAAGGTGATATTTATTCTGTATCAGGAGTAGAAACTTTTACTTGAAACAGATTTCAGCTGCTCATAATGTATGCAATGTCACAGAAAAGGTACAAGTTGCATGTATCACAGTTAGTAGATAATTCGTACACAAATATGTCTGATAGTCAGGGGAAACAGTAGTTCATAAACGTTGTCTCTGAACTTGGTAAAATAGGAGACAGGAAGCCTGTGAACATCACTGCAGAAATTCAGCTGTTTCACATAAACCAGTAACGACTTTGACCAAAGCACAAACTGTTCACAGCAGGGCCTGATGGAAAGAACATCTCACATTACTGAACTAAGGAGCTTCCAGTGAGCTATCCCACACATAACCAGGATGCAAACACCCACACTCACACTCACCCTGTCACCAGCCCCTGCCAGCTTCATGCATGCACATCGGCTGATTTTCCACATGTGCAGAAAACGATCCAAGTAGTTACAAACTGTCATTAACCCGATTCACACAGGGAAACCAACATTCCTCGTACTAAAAGCTACAACAAGGCACCTCAGCCCACTCAATTTACTTACATTTTATTCCTTTTTGTGTTTCACAGTCTTCACAGTGGCCATTGCGGCCCTTTCCGCCTCTGCCTTGTACTGAGGCTTCATTGCAGCTCTAACCACCTGGGCACAGATCTGGGAGTACCGGATGTAACTAGAGACAGAAAAGGGCCAAGAACATGAGGGCGAAAATCAAACCCCTCCCAAAAAACTTCTCCACCCCATCGAGAGGCACCGCTGGGACCGCATCAGCCCTCCCTCACCCCTCAGCCGCTACGGCTATCATAAGGAAATCGCGAGAGAAGCCCTGCAGCGGGCAAGCGGGTACCTGAGCCCAGCCTGCCGCCAGTAAGCCACCATGGCTGCGGGTTGCGGGTTGCGGGTTGCGGGTTGCGGGCTGCGGGTTGCGGGTTGCGGGTTGCGGGTGTGAGAGACTCGGGACGCTCCGGCGGCTCCGCTGCGGGACAAGGTCAGCGCCTGCCGGAAGAGGAAAGACGGCATCCGTGCGCCTTAGCCAATCAGCAAAGAGGAGTGCTCCTGCCGCCAATCAGAACGCGAATTACCTCAGGGAGGCTGACCAATGGCAATAAGCGCTCTGCCCTGGCTGCCACCAATCAGAGCGCTGGTAGGGCACGCGGCTCGCGGCCGTTCCTCGGAGGAGTCGCGGCCGCCGCCATTTTAGGGTCACCGAGCTCGGAAGGGACGCGGGAGTTGCTCGGTTGGGGTGCTGTCCCCCCGCAGGCACAGGGACGTGGTTAGCACCCCGATGTGTTTCTCCCTTGTTTCCTCTTGGAGGAACTGTCTGGGAAAGGTTTGGGGCTTTCCCTTTTTGGGAAGGCGTGGGCTCGGCCTTCGGTTGTGTCCAGATGGAACCTGACTTGGGGGCGTCCATAAAGCTTGTGTGTGTGTATGGGGTCTTCCGTGGTAACTTGCTAGGAGCAGAAATGCTGCGCTTCAGTACCTAAAGAATTAAGTTACAAGACTGGCTTTCCTAGGAGGCTAATGGCTAGTGATACACCACTTATATTAGGTAGGTATTATTCGCTCCTAAGAAGTGTTATATTCTTAAGAATCCAAGTACATGGTTGAAGGCATATTTTTTTCCCAGTTAAAACAGTTCTTAGTTTTTTTTTAGGTAATTCTGTAAAGAAGAAAACCGTTTACAAGTATGGAGATCCAGTGGTTTTTGTAACACGGACCCTTCAAGTAGGAATTTTAATCCATGTGTGGCCAAGATACGCTGTATTCACAGTTTTGGCCTCTCAGATGTGATGCCTTGGTAAGGATTCTTTTGGATATTCAATCATTTGCTCTATGCAGATTGATAAAAGACACTATACCAACCTGAAACCTACCCTCATCTGTTGACACTTGATGGGAAAAAATAGACAACTCTATATATAAAATATGTAAAATGTTAATGAAAATATTCAAGTTATATTTGATAAGGAACCAATTTGGTCCTAATGTAACACACATTAAGTAATTAGGACTAAGGATGTAAAGAGATTATGGGTTGTTTTTTTATTATAATCCCTGCTCTTAAGCATGTTCTACCTATTCCTTCCAGCCTGAGTCAAACCAGATCACATAATCATCAAAGAGCCATACAGGTCTTGAGGAAACACTGGTTATTTTGGTCCTCTGTACCAAGGCCTTGTTTATTCCTGTTGGTTTTGGTAATTTCTTGAAGTACAACTCCCTGGAAATCACATGGTGATTTCACATCACTGCACAGCAATGTTTTCATTCACAGCGAAGCACAGAATAATCTTCAGCTTTATTAGAGATCTCACAGGCCACTGCACTTAACAATCCACACATCATAATGTCAGTATAGACCCCACAGAACAAAAAGAGCAATTGTTCACCAGGTATGTCAGTCTGTCTTCAGGGTAGCATATGACAGTAACAGAAAATGGCTTGTTAGTGTAATAAGTAGGAACACCAGCCATGAAGAAGGAAGAAAGTGTGGGAAGATGAATAGAATTTCCTGTCCTTAATTTGCCTACATAATTTCTCTGCTCAGATTACTGTTGAAGACTCGTTAGTGCCAGTTGTGATGACATTTTGAAAGTGGACACTTCAATATGCTACATGACACTGGTTCTTTCAATCTGGACCAACAATTTATGATATATATATATATCTATTTTAATAACTGGTAATTACTTTGTTCTTCTTAAGTTTGTGGATCAATTCTAAAATCCATGTATTTCAATCTTACCTACTTAATTTTAAAGAAATAAGTAGTATAAACACTAGTATTTCTAAAAAATTCAACTATAACAACGATAAAAAGATACAAGAAAGCACCAAAGATTTAAGGAAGCCTCCCTCTGTTGCCTATGCAATATATTTATGCAACATAAGTACTGCACTACTGACATATTCATAAAGGGATGCTATGTATAAATGCTGTTTTAGTGGTGACATATGATGTTATGATAGATAAAATAATTATCACTAAGGTTATTTAAAGCTTTATGGGCATCCTGGGCCACAAATTTGGCTTGGCAGAAAAAACTTCATGCTAGCAAAGCTGGACATCTTTCTCCCAGCTATGCATCCCTCTGTTCCTGCCCCACACCTTCTCTGATTCCACTCCCTATCCCTGTCTCTCACCAGCTCTTTTTTTCCCCACTACATTTTCTCTCTCAGTTTATCTCCATGTGAAATGCCCCTGCCATCATCTCAGTGCAATATACCCAGATTTAAATCGATAATGGAGATACATGACGTAGATGCAATTATTTGCCCTTTTAGCTGTATTTACTATTTGTTGATCTTGAAAGATAAAAATTCATCATGGATTGAAAAAGGTATCCCTTGGGATAGGTACCGTGCTGAGACAGAATGAAAATTAGATTAGTGACAGTAACTGCTCTACAAAAATTCCAGAATATATATTGATGTTTATGCAGCCATAATCAAGGCACCATTATAGATTTCACTCACTTTCATGCCTAGTTCTGGTTAGATGCTAGGATAAATTTGTAAAGCAATGAACTTTCCTCAAATAAGACTTTTCAGAACAGAACTTAAGAAAGAGCACATAAAGGAGGAAAGTTTAGAAAGGTACAGAGAAATTTCAGAGAGAAAAAGGGATATGTTAAGAAAGTTAGATGCAGAGATCAAGAGAAGCTGAAGTGGTGCAATTAGCAATGTCCAGAAATGTGAGAGTGGATTGTTCTGGGGGAACTAAAGATGTGAGATTAGAAATGTCCAGAGAAACTGAAGAAGTAAGGGAAGAATCATCCTGAAAGGTGAGATTGGAGACATGCAGAAAGGGTCTAGAGTTGAGATTAGAAACATCCTCAGAGGTTGATGAGGTTAACTCAGAGGAGCCTTGAAACAGGAAATAGTTTAAATCAGTGAGGTTTAGTGATTCTGAAGAGGTTGAGGAGGTGTGCTCTGACACACCTGAGGTTGGAGAGATTGTACAGGAAAAATCTAAGGAAGCTGAGGAGGTGTGACTAGAACTGTCTAGGGAGGGTGAAGAAGTGAGGCTGGAGAGGTCTAGAGAGGGTGAAGAGGTGCGACTGGAGACATCTGTGGAGGATATAGAAGTGAGACTTGAGAGATCTAAAGAGACTGAAGAGCTGTCGCCAGAGAAATCCAGAGAGCCTGCTGAAGTGAGACTTGATAGGTCCAGTGAAATTGAGGAGGTGAAACTAGAGCACTCCCAGGAATCTGAAGAGGTGAGACTGGAAAGGTCTAAGGAGATTGAAGAGGAGGTACTGGAGAAGTCTGATGATTCTGAAGATGTGAGACTTGAAAGGTCCAGAGAAGATGAAGAGAGGCTGGAGAAGTCCACAGAAGATGAAGAGCTCAGACTGGATAAATCCAAAGACTCTGAAAAGGGGATTTTAAAGAGTTCCAAGGAGGCTGAAGTCTTGACTCTGGAGGGGTCCAGGGAGGCCAAAAAAGTGAAACCAAGTAGGTCCAGATGTATTGAAGAGATGACACTGAAAAACCAAGTAAATTCACATGACTAGTGTTAAATCATAAGTATTGTAAACTAAAGATCTCTAGTAACATGCCAAAACAAAACAAAAAGACATAATGAACCCAAAGAATATTACTTTTGAAAATAACTAGGCATGAAGTTTTAATCTTTATGTCTCTTAGCAGTTTCTTTCATGGTGCAGTAATAAGAGCTCACAGACTTATTTATAATATTGCTGCTGTGCAGGGGACCAGTAAAGAAATAGAGGTACAGAATAATACATACAGTAGCAGAAATTCCTCTGTCCTGGCATGTCTTTCCTTGTTCAAGCAGTTCTTAGCATCTATAATAGCTTGACAAAGAATACCCTGCTGTCAAATGTCATCTCCTTGTTCTGAAAGTCTGAAATAAAATAATAGTTATATAATAGAATGGGAATTTAATTGGTTTTGTTCTTCTTTTCCAGATACCATAGGATATTCAGATACCAGGCTGCTTACTGGTTAAGGAGAAAAATTTTTTAAAAATACACAGTTCTAAAAGGCATCTACAAAACAATCTGGGCCTCTGATTATAAAGGTATGAGAAATTATTTCATTTTTAATTCATAACATCTAACTAAAATATGTCGATCTTCTTGATGATGCTAACAACACGGGCAAATTAAATAGTATTTTTCTCTGCAGCATGTGCAGGATTTATTTTTGGAAGCTAGCAGTATACTACAAAGATTCTGTCACTAAGAAATAGAAATTTCACCACCATTAGTTCTAATTGTTTTTCAGATAAAGAGAGGTCATATTTTATCACTTCTATTTTGGACATAAAACCTCTGCTGTAATAGCAGTAGTTTTAAATTTGGGGTTAGTTTTAATTGTTTAATAAAAATATACTAGAGAGAAGTGCTTATAGAAGGCAGGCATCTAATTAAAAAAACAACAGAGCAGTTTATATTTCAGTTCATAAAGGTGCATCTAATTATAGTATATCAAGAGGCTGATCTACAGCTGTCTTCTTTCATCTCAAGAGAGTGCTGCAAGGCAGAGTAGTTGAAACCTGATGTTGTCTTTCCAGACACAGGCACAGGAATGAACATTAAGTTCTTCAGAGAGTAATCACTAAAGTATTTTGTGCACTAAGCAAGTGAGAGGTACACACATGCAAGAAGCTGCAGCTTCTCAGGTGAATACACACAGGCTTTGCCTTTGCTATTACACAACTGATGTCCAGATGCATGTCTAATGGATTTAACATAATCACCATGGGCACAACTCCCACTGAGGTCACCTCTTAACTGAAGGTGTCTGCTGAACATGGACTGAAGTTGTCACAAATGATATCTTCCTGTGCAAATATTAAAATTGTGGCGATTTAGCACAACGCAAAAATTACCAGACTAAAAATAAGCTTCTTATGTACCAATCATGAGACTTGGGAGAATTATTGACTACACTTAATATTTATTCATAATGCATCTGTGATTTCATAGTTCATACAACACAGCTGTAATACTATCCAGAATACACCGTTTGTAGACTGGAAAGCAAACCAAATTAATTTTTCCTAACTTGCCTATTTAGTGATTAAATTACACATTTGCTTGCTGACCTATATTTATAGAACAGTTAGTAATTTTGTGACTGTCTTTATAGATCTTAAAAGATTCTCAAGTACAGTTTACAAGAGAGAACAAATAATTATGCAAAAGGCAAGTTACTATACAATAAAAAGCCAGTATCAATGTAATTTCCAACAGACTGTAAATTCCACTGTTTCTTCTGCCTTAATTTAAAATGGCAACATTAGTGCACATTTTCCTATGAAATAACAGTCAAGAAACATGAAATTGTGATCACTATAGTATAAAATGTACAGGTCATTAATTAAGGCTTCCTACCTTCAATAGCTATGGATTTATCTTCTTTCTTTGCTTCTGTAAGCCATATGGGGTTGTGCTGGTAAAGCTCTGCTGTTCTCTCTGCTGATGACCCTAATCTGTTCTATAGCTCCTGGAAATCATGCCATGCTGATGACAATACAGGTCATCTCCTACTAAATCTTGTCTAAGTACAGTACTCAGCACAGAGCACCAGGAGAAACACTCCAAAATAAGTGCTTATTATATAGTAAAGTTGCAGTTCTGTGCTGTTTCCTTTTACAGGTCAACATTTTGAAAGTCAGTTGATGAAGTAGATTAAGACATTAATTTTTAACTTTTGGACACGTGGATTCCAGGTAAAATTAATTTTGCAATGTCATCCAGGTTCTCAGCTGTCCAGTCTACAAAATTTGGCATAAAGTCTCTGGAGGGACCCAGGATCTGCAGAGCAGAATTCAGGTACACTCAACTTTAAAAATTTTGCACATGACTTCCTATTTTAATGTGTTTAATAACTTTTGTTAGCTTTGCTACTTTGAATATGGTTTTCTGATAAAATAGCACAATAATGAAAAACATTTCCTCTACAGTTGATGATAATATTGAATAAAATTTTAAAAAATACTTAGGTGACATCAGTAGCTGGAGCCTGTTTTGAGACATTTGAAGTCTGTAGGTACTTTTGCTTCTTATGAAAGGGCGACCTGGGCTCCTAGCTAAATAAGAGTCATCATTGCACCTCTCTGCAGCAGCACCCTTCTTCCATTTGTTCTGTTATTTCACAGGAAAAGCAGGACAACTGCATAGCTTGCACAACTCAAAAGTGTTAATTATGAACAGAGAAAATAAAACTTTATAGTGCCAGCCTAAGAAGGTTGAGTGCTTCTAGTTCTTCAGCTAGCTCATCTGGAATATGATATGACTATAAAATGTAAATGGAATTCCAAGTATGGGTTCTGATACACACTTCCAATTTCACAAGATACCTACTACCTTTTGTTGGAGCTGCCATATCTAAATGAGATCTAGACAGGTTAATAGTATCTATAGTCTCACAGGTTAATAGTATCTATATAGTCCCAACCCCTCCATTAACAGGTACTCACCCAAATGATGCTACTTGCCACATTATAGAACAGAATTCTTGGCAGAGTATCCACAAAGTTGTTAATGCCAGGCTACTTTGAAAGGTTGCAGTTACTAGACACTGACTGGGTGTTTAGTTTTACTATATTTGTGACTTTTATTGAAAATAAACTAGGCTGTGCAAATGTAGACTACAAGAGAGATGAGTAATGTAGGAAATGGTGGTTAAAGTTTTGTGGTTTGTTGTTTTTTTTTTTCCTAAAACAAACAGCTAGTTTACATTTATAGCTAAATGCTATGACTCAACAGGTGCTGACACCTTTTGTCAGCAAGAAGAAATACTTCCCAGATAAATTCAGCTTTTTAAAAGTACTGCATTTCTATTGCTGACTGAAGAAAGGGGTATTATTTTAGTGTTCATATAGGCACAAGTTCAGTGTCACAGTAAATTTAAATTTAGGGTTTTGCTTTCTTCCATGGTAGCAGCTTTATAATTTCAGGTTGTCAAAAGCAGTACCTTGCAGAGCACGAGAGTAGCAGGCAATTAGCAAGGTGCACTAACACACTTTTAACTAGTGTATAGTGCAAATGGGTAGACAGGAGCTAAACAACTACATACCACTGAAAAAAATTAAAAATTCTAGAGATCTATTCTTCTTAGAATGCGTTGAAGCTAATGTAAAACAAGCTAAGCCACTATACTGCTGCTTTAGCCATCCCAAGCCTGTTGAAATCCATGAGGAAAAGGCGAGTGTGATTTACAGTAAAAAAAAAAAAAAAAAAAAAATCTTTATTAACACCAACATCTCACCACTGATAGAGCCAATTCTTATATCAAACCTGAGGAAAAGTAACTTTTGCATTCTTTGTTGGAACTTTTAGATACCAATCAGGTAAGCAGTTTTATTCAGAAGAATCTTTCCATAAGCACATGGCAATGTCCTTTCTATCTGAGACTTCAAGAGCAGGGTGTTTCCATTAGAACTAGCAGATGCTGATGCAAGTGTTCAGTCTTAACAGAAGAGGGCATTAAGCTTGCTGAGACCTCAAATGTCCAGAAACTGCAATTTAAACTTCTGGCTTAGGGTTAACTGTAATAACATTTCTGGATGCACCTTCCTTTAGAAGGATGCATTCGAGACATGTAGCATGTCCCTCCTCCTGTTAGACATCTTTAGTAGCTGTGTTGGAATACTTAAAGGGTCACAGGAACATAAGAAAATAATCCAAAATAATTAAGACAATGAACAGCAAGGAAATCTAATGATTTATTACTGAAAACTCCAGAGGGTGAGCAGTGAGAACAAAATATTTCATAAAGCCACTTAAAAATATTCTCCAGGCGATTAAGCTTTGTATCTAGAGATTACTCACTTTTGTTCTATTTCTCAGCAAAGTTATATGGGCGAGTTCAATATTTTACTGATTTAAAAGCCTAAATCTGCAGATAAGACAGAACATGAATGCATTTAAGCCAGGTGAAGCAGACGGGAATCTACCAGACTGCACCACAAATTTGTTCACATCACACTGTTCCACCTCTGCCCCTTCCACACACCTTCCCCCCCTTTTTCTTTCTTCCTTGTCCTTTAGGTTTGTCTCTCCAGATGCAGATTTTTTCTCGCCTCCCTCCATTCCTTCTAATCACCAGAACACACAGCTGCCTCAGGTCACACTCTCTGCAGTATCAGTGTGATCATCTACAGCACCTCAGTCATTGGCACCTTGCCAGCAGTGACACAGCCCTGCAGCACTGTGAAGGTGATCAGCAGGGAACATACAAATTAGAAATTGCTAAACGGGCTAGTGAAGAAACCACCAGAGTATGCATAAACACCAAGCACAGGGCAGGTATCTAATTCCTTCTACTGTGATTATGCATAGCTTGTCTTTGCTGCATGCAGTCCTCCAGTCCCCAACAAGCAAAGCTTCCATAGGTGCAGGCTCCTATTGTGAGATGGTGGGTAAACAGACCAGCTGTGCTGTGATGTACAGACCTGAACATCTTGTTCTCTTCTGCTCTTAACAGCCAGCCTTAGATTCCACACGCAGGGACACATTCTGTAACAGGCAACTGCAACATACAATTCTCATTCCAAGTAGACTGAAAATTTTTCCACAGGTTGTAGCAAATTGTGAAACTTGGTTGCTAGTTATATGTTAGATTTGCAGAAAAGCAGTTATTCAGGAGCAACAAAGACTACAGCAGCTGTAAATATGCATTTTAGGTTATGCATTTCAAAACAGAAGCTCTTAACTCCAGAGTATTTCTTCACCTTCACTCTCCTCATTTTAGGCTACTCGCCTAGCAGTGGAAAAAACCCGACCCCAATAGAGCAGCAGGTTACAGGAACTAGCCAGAACTCAGATAAAATTTTATTTTAAAAGTTCCACATACAGAAAGCTGTACTTCCTGATAGAATGAGAATGCAGGAATATAAATAAAACAGAAGAAAGAATAATGATCTTTCACAAGAAGTTGGTGAATGCTTGCAAAAATTAAAGGTTTTTTTTCAGTGCAAGGGCAAACTGAGTTCATACTAAACAGTTCCTAGTGCAGAAAAAATAGGAAAAGAAGAAAAAAATCAGCTTTAAAATGCCAAGTGATGCTAATGATTAAACAAACATTTAAAACCAGCTTCAAGCTTGCATTTTTATCAGAGATGATGGTAGTTTTGCAGGACAACATACACTTTTAAAATTAAAATGTTTCTTCAGTTGTAATAACCTGTAAAATCATGGCAAAACCTCAATGATTTCACATTAGTAAAGTAGTCTCAAAGTTCTTTTCTTGTTAGAAAAATATTTAGAATAGTTAGTTTTTTTAGAAGTTTAACACTTGTATATAGAAGTATTGAGTATGTATACCTGGTTTTCCCCCCCTACACAAATCTTACACAAGATCGTGTTTCCATGTGTTTACCACTTAAAATAACTTACAGTTCTCTTATCTAGTAGACATGATTCAATAGGCAATTCTGATACAGCAGAAATGGCATGCAACTTAAAATGTGCTGGAGTGGACATTACAGTTCATAAACCCTCAAAGAGTCTTGAAATTACTTGTAAGCTTAGAATCAAAATTCCAGGAAAAGCCTTTGGCAGCAAAACACAAGCTATTTTTCCTTCACACTGAAGGAGTCTAATGGGACAGCCAAGTCAACAGGACTACCAGCAGACCAGTACACTATGTGAAGAAGGATGTCAGGGTCTGACCTTTATGTTCTCCAGTTAGTGACTGGTGACAGTACAAAGAATCTACCATGAGTACCAAGAAACAAACTGCAGAAAACTTTATTCTCAGGGTTCTCATTTAAAGAGCCTTATATTGTGAGTAAATTATCCCAAGAGGTAAAGGAACTTCTGGAACTTAGAACACTATGTTTAAATTAAAAGACAACATGATAATAACATGTTGATGTAACAGGTTATTTTTGGAGCATGACCAAATTAACAAGTGTATTGTTAAAACTTAGTAATATCACTTCCTCTAAAGTTTAGGTATCTCTTCAGCCTAAGGTTCTTAGTCCTTTAAGTGGACTAAGGTCCACAAAAGGTTCTTAGTCCTTTAAGTGTTTTGGGCCTTTTTAATTCTGAAATTAACACCTACACTACTTAGATGCCCTAGAGGCTTACAAGATTTTAAGGCTCTACTCTCCTTGTATCCTTTTATTTAATGGGCTTTTAGAAATGGAGATACGCACTCCAGAAGTTTTAGGTAAAATCTGAAGTTACTGCACACCCAGTTCATTACTGTTGCATTTAGTTACAGAATTTAGGTCTCAGTAGACAGGTGACATGTTTTATGTTTTACCTATGCTGGCTGAAAAACAATCTGAGTACCGTATTAGCTCAACCACACACGTTATAAAGCTTATCAAAAAATATTTTGTACATTCTTTTGTATTTCAAGCATCAAGTAATAAACTTTCTATTTAACCAAGTTGTATTATACAACTGTCAAAAATTAACAAACAGAACAATGCTGGAACAAACGATTCTGCTTAATTTGGGCTTGGTCCCAAAAGAGGTAGTCCGTAAGTCACACAAAAAGAAAAATTCCATATAAGTTAACCTAACATGCCAGTCTCATCCACCACATGCAGCCTCATCACTGGATGAGCCTATTTCATATCTGAAAACATTACATTAGTGTTCATGTAACATACAAGAACTAGAAAATTATTTCTTCATCTGTAACCGAAATTCGGTCCAGCTGAACCAATGTATTAACCAGGCTTTGCACATCAGCCTCATTAGTAAGAGTTCAACTTTTCTCCAAATTAGATTTGAAACATGCCTGATACACAAGTATGCCTTTAAACAACAAAGGATACCTGTGTTTTGGTTTGGAGAGAAGCTTCAGATTATTAAAACTCATTAGTAATAGAGGTATATTCACTATCATTTCTCTACAAATGCTGCTGCTGCCATTGAACTCCTCATGGTTCCTCTTGCTGAAGCTGCAAACTCTTCAATTTCAGCATTCAATCTATTAATTACCCATTCCAATGCTTCACGGCCCTACAGTTAAAGAAAAGTCTATTAGTGTATAAATTTCAGTGAATATGTAAATAAGTTAAATCCTTCTTACTCAAAGTAACTAAAGACACAGTAATTGAAAAGGGAAGAAAACGTACAAAAATACATGCCTCCAATTATAGTTTTTACTTTAATAACCAGAATACATGTCCTGCCCTCCATTTCATGAAAAATTCCTTATGTCAGCAGTGCTCACATTATGAACCATGAAAGACTTTTTATCCAGATTGCTTTACCACTCTTGAGGCTGAACCTTGGATTCCCAGAGGATTCTCAACTAAACCACCACTTCATTACTCCCACATAACTACTTCAGATCTGTCTGGGTGTAGATCCTTTTTTCAGCAGCAAAAACCAATAGATGGGAACAAGAGGGCAGCAAAAGAATGACAGCACCAGCCTGTTAAGTGAGTGAATGTTCTTCCAGTGATTCAGAGAGCTCTGCCAATAATGATTTATTATCTCTACTCACAAGAGGAAAAAAAAAGAGGAAGTTCAGCTAGCTGAGCATTTAGTCTCTACAGTACAGGCAGTAAAACCATGCAAACCCTTCCTAAGATTGTTGACAAAGCCAAAAAGTAAACCGGGTATTTTTATTACTTTTTTTGTTTAGCCAGTGGTCACACATTTTGCACAAGGGTCAAACTTACTTTATTAGCATTGGAGGAAATTGTGTTTGCCATTAGCCCTTCTAGGTAACTGCTTAGACTGACGCCTTTTACAGATATTATTGCTTCTTGTGTCAAAATGGTTCTGAAATAGATAGCAGGAAACGGAATTATTTTGAGTAGTTTAAAAAAATAATGCAATGCTGGAAGGAACTCGCTTCTTTCCAACAAGTACATTCCCCCATCAGCTTTACTGTGTAAGACTGAACTTCTTGGTAAATAAGCACAATCCACTTCTACCATGCTTAACTGCTTTGTACTCCTAAGGTAAAAATCAAAGAGTCCCCACTAAGTCCAAATGTCCTTTTGTGGCACTCGATTATTTTAATGTTCAGCAGCAGCAAGTTAAGAGTAGGAACAGCAGATCTGGAGTGAACGTACTCTGGTAAAACAGCATTAAGACATCTCATTCAACAACACGGATTAACATTTCTGCCTGTAACGACAGAAAAAACCCTTTCATGTTAGAATCCTTGGAAAGATCCTTAAGAATTACAAGTTCCAGGAGTGGTAACTCAGCAAGCTCTAAAGTCGCCTTAAAAAAACCCGAACAACAGAACCCCAAGCACCAAAATTCAAACCTCCAAAATTATAGACTAAAGCTGGGTAAATGTGCCTCTACTGCAGGTTCTGTGCTCAGGCTGATGAAGAGATCAGAAATGAGGAGTTGGTAACTGAAAACGTATAAATTCAGCCACAGGACAACTCTCTGAAAAACTGAACTCTCTCATAGCATGAGATAAGCTGCCCTGTAGTTCTCTACAGAAGCAGTGTCACTAGAGAAAAACACAATCAATTTAATTTTTTCTAGACAATTTATCATAACAAAGACAATGTAAACCTCATCTTCTGTTCAAGGGAAACCATGGGAATCTTCAAAGCCAAAGCCTGCGTTACTTCAGAACAGTATCAGAACAGAGGTACTTACTTGTTTGGATTGTGAGGGTGTGGTTTATAGACAAGCCTCTCGTCTACCGAAACTAGGTTTGTAAATGAAATCTGTAGAATATAAGACAAGATTACCTCTTGATAAAAATATTCAAGAAATCTGATAAATCAAAGTGCAGATTTAAGTCTGATGCTTATCTGATTTAAGCATTATACTTCTCCTGCAAGTGTTAGGGTTGTAGAACAAGATAGAGAAATCTTTCAAGTTCAGCATTTGCAGACTAGTTCCTTCCCTTAAGTTTTTAGATCATTTACCACATTTGTAAGAACACTTCCACAGTGGGACAGACAGACAGTACTACAAAGAGCAAAATGTTATGTGATTAGGAAATGGTGGAAGGCTACACCAAATGGCTTTTGAATTTTTTATTTCATAAACACCCTCAAACTACTGTTCTCCTGCTCATCAGAAGATTCTGAGGCTTAGTCCTGACAAGTTCCAAAAACCTAGCAGCTCCTTTCTGAAAAACAGAACTGGTCAACTCTGACCATTACTCAAACCTTTAACTTGTGTTGTTCTGATGTAATTTTCAAGATGACTTTCGTTTTCAAACGTACAAGGAATTTCTATAATCTGTAACTTACTTCAATTGCATAAACACAGCTACTTACATTACTGGATTTAAGCTCCATTGTTTTTTTCACTGGGTCAACAACAGAGTGCTCCTGCACATACGTCTTTGTTCTGCACGTGCCAATGAGCTAGAAGACAGGCAAATACATGGAATTAATCATGATAATCAACTGCAAATCCTTTTTATGCTTATAAATGCATGAGGTGATTATTGCATATAACAGACACTGAGACAACATAATTAGGGTTTAGTTTAAAATAAAACTATTCAGTCGAGGTAGATCTTGTTTTCAAGATGGAACAATCTAAGAGCTATAAAAAATTTAGTTACCAGAAAGTCACTGTGTGGATGGCTGTATTATAAATGCTTAGATTTTAAGACTGCTAAAGTTAGGAAACAATGCACATCCATTACAACACCTGCTTCACAAACTTCCCTCCCTCCGGCATCCTATTCAAGCTCTGCAATACCGTGCCTACCGATTTCACAATGGAGGGTATTCCCCATTCTGTACTCAGCAGTCTGTGGCTGTGCAGCTTCCCACTAGGGTCTATGTGTCTGGCCAGGACATCGACTCCAACCACGCTGGGGTTCATGGGGTTTGGGTACTTCTGCATGGCAGCTGTCGTTACCGTTTCCCAGGGGTGGCTGGCAAAACAGAATCGAGACACAAAGTTGTACACCTTCCTTTTCCAACAAGATTTCCATTAAGACTGAACACAAGACATCAGCTGATGTATATTTTTAAAGCAGTTCAATTCCCAGTACTCAACACTACAAATATCCTTCCCTGGAAAAACATCCCTGCTTCATGGATTGGGTAGTGGTACCTGCAGGTTGAACAGACAGCACATCTCATTAACAGGATCCCGAGTTCAATGACTTCTGGATTAAAATTTGATAAGAACTTTTTTCTCTGTGACATATTGCGGAACGATTCCAATTTTTTCCAGGTTCCAGTAACACCGAAGTAATTCATTGCTTATAATGTATGTGTTATAAGTTATTTATACTATTTCCTCTAACAAGTATTTCCTTCGAACTGTCTTTCAGCATAGGTGTTTTGGAGCACTTAAGGCCCGACAGCATAAAGTGACTCAGGATGCTTTGGTCAGCACTACACCTGGAAGGCAAGGGCAGCAGGAACCTGCCCCGGACCCTCGCGACACCGGCTCGCCTCCCATTTTTTTGGTAAGTGGCTTCCGCAGCTGTCACCGCGTACATGCCCACCCCACCGACGGCAGAAGGGCCGCGACCCGTCCGCCCGGGCTGACCCCCACGCAGAGGCCTCGGAGCCGGCAGCCGGACCAGTGCTCTGCCCGCCGGGGCCTCCCGCCTCCCAGCGGCGCCCGCCGCGCTCCCACACCCGCGAGCGGCTCCCCAGGGCGAGTCACCCCGGCAAGGACAGGCAGGGGAAGGTCAAAGGAGGCGAGGGAGCCACGGCGGCCGGAGCAGGGGCACGGCGCCGAGCCAAGCCGGGCCGGGCGGAGGGGATCAAATGGCCCAAGGGCGGCCAAGCCCCCTCGCCCCGCGGGAGGAGCCGCGGCCCTCCTGGAGGCCAGCCCGGCGCCTCCCTCCCGCCGCCCCCGCGCTGCACTTACTCGAAAACATGCTCCGAGGTCCAGATCTTCATGGCGGCGACGGGACCGGCACCGGGGCCGCCTCTCTCCGGGCACCAGGCGCTGAGGCTGCCGCGGGCCGGGGCCACCGCGCCTGCGCGGGCGAGTGGGGCGCTGCCCTCCAATCGCAGCGCGGCGCCGCGCGACGTCAGGGGCCACGTACACGTGAGAGTCACGCAGTGGCCGCGCGGGCGCCGTCTTCAGGGGCTGGAGGGTGCCACGCGTCTGCCGGGTGGGCCTGCAGCGCTCACTGCGCCTGCGCACCGCGGAGTGGGGTGTGTGGGCCGTGGGCCGTGGGCAGTGTCCCATGTCCCAGCGGTGTGGCGGCAAAGCTGTCCCGTTTCTCTGCCTGCCCCCCCGCCCCATGAGGCACGTCTGGAGCGGCACTGGGGAGCCCCGCAAGCTCAGAACCCGGTTTTGGTTACACTTGAAAACTGTCAAGTTATGCGAGTACCCGGGAGCGGACAGGCAGCACGGGCAGTTGAGGGTTGGAACTGGCGGTCTGTAAGGTCCCTTCCATTCCAACCCAAACCATTCTGTGGTGAAAGAATGTTTTAGCTGATTTCAATATACGGTGGCGAAGGTACCGAGCAAGAGGCTGCTAACTGCGGCCGGTTGGCTTTTGTAAGGCTGTACCCGTTAGAGCAGGAATTGATGTGCGCTCCGTACTGACGCAGACCTTCAGGAGCCCTTGTCTGCCTTGAGCAAAAAGGTACAACCTCAGCCAGGGACGACACTGCGCCAGGGACTGTTGGGGGTGAAGCGCTACGGGTGTAGTCACCAGAGGGCGCAGGGACACTCCGAGTCTGGCTGGCGGGACCGGGCCATGCGCTGCGCTGAAAGACGGGACACGTCCGAGTGTTACTTAACTGATGCGTGAGCAAGCACACCAATGCTCCAACCCTGGCCAGCTTACTGGTGTCCTTAGGCAACTTGTTTTGTAAGTGCACTGCCTGGAATTTATTTTATAACGGTTACAAAACAGCCTCTTTACTGTTTTCCATGTTAAGAAGCACCTTCTGTAACAGGCAAAAGTTAAGTCTCAGTTAAGTCAGGTCCCAGGTACTACCAAGATGACCATTAAGGACTATAATAGACATCTACAAAAGAATATTAAAAAATCTGTGGAATCCCATGGTGAGATTACTTAGTTCATATGTATGTTTTATGATTGCCAAATGCAACTAATGCATGAAACAGGCCTTGTGATAATACATTTCATATCGATTTTGGCAGAGCAATGTCCTTGGCATGTCTAAGAAAGACTTGAAATTGGTTTCAGGATTGTGTATGAAAGTATTCTGAGATGTCAGTGAATTATTTGCAGAATAAGGCATTGTGATTTCCTATTTTCAGACACAGGTTTGCCAGCAGGGAGGTGCGTTAGGCTTACAGATTCTGGTTTTAGCTTTCTGTTAGAAAGATACAGGTATTATGCCACACTTAGAAAAGCAAACACCATCCTGGTTCAGAGCCCTAATCCCAGAGATCAAATAGACCATTCTGCTGTACAAAATGTCACTAAATGTTAAACTGAAAAGAGTTGGGTGACAATAGCAGTGATTCAAGTTGCACTTCTGAATGAAAGCAGTGCAGGACAGAAGTGGCATTCATACTGCATCACCAGAAGCATATTTTACAGTGATAAGAGGGCAGATGACTGATAGAGTGAAGAGTAAGTGGGGAAAGTTCTGTATTTAATTGCTGCACTTCCCTGCAATAGGCAGGAATGAGCTCTGGGTCCTTACACTGCCTCATGTATCCCAACACATCAGTTTTCACATTACACCTTAGGCCAGTTTGCTATTTCATACATTTAAGAAAAAATCATTTGTTAGTGTTTTTTTCCTGATCATATTCTGAAATACAGCTAACACTACAATACTGTTGCACCACTTCCTTGATCTGAAATTAAAAGTTTTGGTGTGTTTGGAATAGTGGTTTTCACATTCAGTGTTAATAAAACCCATTCAAAGGTTTTGGATCTTTTCTTGAGCTGGAAAAACAACTTCCCACTCCCTTTGTCAGTCTGGCAGTTGTACTGGCAGTAAAATGATTTTATTGATGTGCATATTTTCTTTTGCAGACATACCTTTCCAGTGACTTTCATTATACAATTCTTAGTGACTGCCCCATCTATAAACCGCAGCCAATTCAATATATGAGGCTATTAGTGCTTGGCTGTATTTTCCTGCATTTTCTTATAAAACCTCTGTTGGATTGCAAAGTTCTTCTTCTTCAGTGCTCTAGAATAATTTTTTCAATGCCTTGCACATCATTATACATCTCTGTATGAAAAGATCACCTCAAATTGTACTTTTATGAAGGAAACACACTTCTTTTCAGAAAGAAAGCCCAGCAATATCTCAATGTAGGACAGTACCAACTCCTCTAATCTTTGCTTTTATTGTAACAGGAGCTTTGTTCAAGTAATTTTCTCCTCTGCATGGCATTAGCAGTTCCACTGCTGATGTTGAGTCTTGCTGCTTACCACTGCTGCAGCAAGCTAGTCTTTTACTCCAGAACCTTTCACCTTCCTTCATAACTGATGAAGTCTCAAATCCCTTGTCACAGCTGTGAGATCTGGACTTACCATTTGACCTAGGGCAGAGGGAAGGGACAGGAATGCAGCAAAAAGCATTAAAGACCACTGAGCTCTGCACTGCCTTACAGCTGCCTGCCTCAGCCAGGGCAGCTGCGCTGTCAAACCACACTCTACAGCTGATTTCTCAACTTCTGTCAAGCCTGTTCAAGCTGTCTGGAATAGATGCCATGTGAGGTCTGTTACTTCCCTTGTCAAGCTGCTCCTCACGTTGCACTGAAATAAGCTGTTCATATGGGCAGGATGAGTACTATAAGGGAACAATGCAGCTGGATTTGTGTTTTCTGCACTGTGAGCCATACATAGAACTGAAAAATCACAGAAAGGCCATGCTAGGATTGCAGAGGAGGCAGTGGGCTTGCAAGAACAAGTGGTCAGAGTGCCTGCAGGAATCATGGCTTGGTTTTAGCTAGATATTGAACAGGTTTCTAAGTTCAGTGCATTTGTTCTTCATCCACTAACATACACTGACTTGGTATTTGTTAGGATCATGCAATTTGGTTCAACCCAAAATAGAACACAGATCACTAAGACAACAAAATGCCCGTATTTGTTTCTATACTTTATTAGTCAACCAGGACAGTAGTTTTTAAATATCCTTTAGGATATAGGGCTTTTTCTCCCTTATGTTGAAGAAAAAACAGATTACAGAACTAGCCAAAAAATCCCTTTCTTCTAATCTCCCATGTTCTGGTGAAAGTGGCTGTCAGGTTGCATATGAAATACAAATACAATTTTTACAGGGTATAATTTTCTATCCTGAGGCTAATACATAGCATCCCCTAAGAAGAGATGAAGTAACAGTAACCCGTATCAACTTTTAGAGGAGAGATGTGGGCATATAATTTTTTATTAAGAAGGTTGAATTGATTTATGCCTTCTGTGTGGAAAAACCACAAGAGGGAGGTAGATTGCCATGAGGTTCTCCACGTGAAGCCCTGCTGCTTGTTAATTCCAAAAGGGAAGGTCTGGCCCCTGACAGTCTCGCTATGAAGCTCACCTCCAAGTATCCTCAGCTCTAAGCATTGCCATACAAGACAGGATAAGATTCCTAATCTTCTTCTGCCTCCCATCTCAAAGGGCTGCCCACCCCTAAATCCAGAGCATACTTTTTCTGCAGAAATAAATTGTTGCCCTACTTCCATGTTAAAATGTGATCTGGATGGAAACAAATAAGAAAAATACATTCAGGTCCCTTTTTTCAGTATTTCAAAAATATTAATGGAAGCTCAATATAAAAGCAATGAAACATTCCCAAATAATATTTTTTTCCCCTTTATGTCCTCTAGTTAAGTTTGGTTACTTTGGAAGAAATTTTAACCTACAAAAAAGGTTGGATCTTTTTTCTCTGGACTGGACCAGTGTACTGATCTTACAGGCTGTTCAGGTGCATTACTTCAGCAGCAGGAATATAGAGGAGGCAGGAATGCATGGTCTTCTGACAACAGCATTGTCTTAGACCAGTTTTAATTATTTCTGAAAGTATGGTCTAAGTGCCCTGCACATCCATACCTTAGTGTTTTACACCACAGGAAAATGCTACCCCTCCAACAGGCTTCTTTTCTGGTAGTAAAAGGATAAAGGAGACTGTAATTAACTGGTAATCTGATCTTTGACATAGGTAAACTATGATGAGTAATAAACATATGCATCCAAAATTCCAGTGCTTCCAACAGTGCCTTCCCAAAAGGGCTGAAAAAACCCACAAGTTTTCAAATAACATAAATAAATAACAGTCTTCTAGCATCTTTGTATGCTCACCTTCAACATTTGCCTCTAGCACAAGGAGAAGTGGAGTACAGGAAGCAAGAATCCCATGAGACACTAAAGGTTCAGAGCATCTGGTTGTCTGTCCAGAATGTTTCCAAACCATGCTTTTATGCCAGGAATTTCAATCACATGTAAACCTGTGAAATGGAAATAAAGGACAGAGAAGTCAATTGCTCACAGGGCAAGTGTTGCTCACATACAGGTCTTATTGCAGAAATAAAATGCAGTGAGTACAAACCATAACACAGAATATTTGTCTCAGACAGCTTGTTTTGTCTTTTTTGGGGAAAAAAGATGACACAAAAGACAGACTGTATACTGAGAATCATTCATTCTTAGCTGCCATATTTCCTGTATCATAAAAAAGGGGATACAAACTTTCTTCCCTCTTAGGACTAAAACCTCTTTAGGACTAGAAGCTAGAGTACTAGCTCTTTCCTGCAGATTTACATGCAGATTCAGAATTAGTTTTCCAATATTGATTGCATAAAACGGGTCTTGCTGGAGTTTAAAAATACATATTATTTTTCTACCACTTAAATCGTTCATATGTATGCATGTGTATGTATGTATGAATGCACAACTGCTGTACAAAGGCTGTGGTCAAAAGGTTCTGTTGTTCTCTAGCATGGTGATACAGGGACCTACAAAAAAAAGGGATGTAATTTCTTAACAATACCATTGCAGATCTATTTCCTGTTTCAAAATTATACTCATTTCCATCTCAGAAACATTTAAAACAGTCTGGTTCTCAGAATGCTGTCTAAGCTATAAAATAACATGGTCTTTTGAAAGCCATCTGAGATTTGTTTGCAGGAAGGAGGTGTCCATACTGGTGTTTCCATTTACTCAATAAGCAGGCAAATTACTGACTCATCAATATTATTTACCCACAGTTCAGGGAGTTTGATTAGGGCTATACAAACAGTTCCATCTTGTTGGTGTCCCTAGTGGGAGCAGCAGCTGCCACTGGGTGTTTGACTTAAGTGTGGATACACAACAGCGTGCAGTCCATGGATGCCATACGACTGTTCTGTTGTCTGGGAAACAGTCTCTTAAACTCTGCATAATATGACAGTTACCAGACAGATAATGTTTTTTCTTGCAAGCATCACAAATGTGCATGTGATCAAGTAGGCAGATGATAATCACATGTTATTACCCACAACTCATGAGAAAGCACAGTAACAGCACAACTAAAGACAAAATCTCATATTTGTATTTGTCCTTTGAAATTGCTGGTGATTTTGTGTGGTTTGGAAATGCTCGTGCTTGTCCCCTACATCTAATCCTTGTTTAACTCTAGAGATGACAACATTTCTTAGAAAAACACACCATGATATCCTCTAGCTTACTTCTGTCAGTGGCAGATGAAGGCAAAGCCATGGCATAATTTTTGTTCAAAGTTTTGTGGGCCAGAGAAAACAGGTAGATCCTGGATTTAAGTAACAGAATACTATTTCTATAAACTTCAAGTAAAAGTATTTTCCTTCATGGTATTCTCTAATAAACATTTAAACTAATAAACAAATTTAATAAAGTAGCTTTCCATTTAGGAAAAAACAAAATCATAGGCAACAAGATGATAAGATCAAAATTAAGTGTCAGAGTACAGCTAGATAAAAAGCCTGAATATGCAGTGTACTGTAACCACTGTCTGACACTTGCTATAGGCTATGGCTGTTTTTTTACCTTCTTTACTGTGACATATTATAGCACTTAAGGAAAATGAAAGAAATTCATGGGAAAACTTAAAATCTTAGAAATTCTATGAAAGAATTCCACTACCTTCTCTAGAACTGTCCTGATCCAAAGCCAAACCCATTTAGCAGGTTTGGTACATGCAGAATAAGAAAATCTGAGTAAAATTTATGCAAAAATTTAAAGAGGATCCAGGAATTTTTGAAGTATTACAAGAACATATGAGCTGTTAGAAAGACATTTACAGTGCTTTAAGCATTGCACTTTGGGAGAATACCAAATTAATGTCATCAGAGCCTTAGCTCCTACCTGTGCACACAGAATACATGCAAAGTCATACACTTTGTTTTTCTCCATACTGTTGCATCTTACTCTGGACATTGCATTCCCAGGAATAGAAGTATTCAGTGCACATGACAGTTCTTGGGTACAGAATTTAAGCATGGGAACTTTGACTCTACTAGACATTCCCTTACCCCCATTATTTTTATTGGGTTTTGCACCTTCACTCGTGATGGTGACTTTAGCAGCATTTTGAGACACTGAAGCTTTTCCATCATTTCACTACCTACACTTAATACATTGCTGAAACTGAGCTGTATACTGATACTGCAATCTAGTGTTTTAGCAAAAGCAGTAATTAAAGGAAAAAATAACATATATGAAAAAAAAAAGGTAAATTTGCAGCACTGAGAAAGCATCAAACTTACCATAGTATGATTAAGCCAACTTGGATTAATGCCACCCATCTCTTCAGCATATACCTATGTTCTCTGTTTTATGTGTATAGAGTCCAGAATCCTAACAGTTAAGAATATTTGGAAAATAGTTACTTGCAAAAAGTAGTTTTAACAATGACTAGTCTCACAAAACAACACTTTAAAATGTAATTTTTCATATCTAGTTATTGCGTAAGGAACATTAAAGCATTTTATTATTAGCTGTCTATTTTTTCCTCTAAATTTGAATCATTCAAGTTGCTGCAGAAGTAAATAATACTTATATCAGTTCTACCACACCGAATCAATAGGATATGGCTTGTTTTCCTGAGAAGGATCATAAGATGGCAAAACTGGAGTTTGTCCCTGGTTAGTGTCAATTTGTGGTTTTCATGCTCAGAAACGGGAATAGTTTTTATATATGCTTTCTACTGGTGAAAAACTGCAAGCATACAGCTGCTCTCTGAAATACATAAATACTGTAAATCAGTACTTACTAGAAATAAGGGTCTATAAAAAGGTAAAATCAAGAGTATAGGAGCTACAGAAGCTTTTCCTTTTTATCAAGATGTGCATACTATGTGTGTTCAAGTAGGGGGCTCCCTAATGTACACTGGTATGAGTATCATAGGAACAGAAAAACAAATATTGTCTGAGTGGCTGAGCACTCCCCTGAGCATATGGGCTCAAGCAGCAAGTGATGCTGCCAGATCCATTAGCAATGAAAGCAGCAGGCAAGGCCAGTTGTAAGTAAAACTGTGATATTAATAAAAAACCTCAACAAAAGCTTCATTAAATATGGAACTTGGAGACAACCAAATACCAGCAGCAACTAAACCTCAATTTGTTATACCAAAATCAGTGTTTGTTGCTTTTATAAATCTGTATTTTAATGCATCATATGTATCTTAATCTTTTCTGATATCCTTAAAATTGGAGGAGACTTTCAAAACCATCTGAACGCTCATACAAGGGATCTGCACTGATTTAAACAAAAGTTAACTGTAACTACCTTTAAGAAAGGCCCTTCCATAGAAAAGTGATAGTGAATATTCTTTATAGTTCAATAATTATTCATCTGACTATTTAAATAACTGGGAGGATCAAAACCATGAAGAAAAAGTCTGCAGATGTTGACTCTCGTCTGTGCTCACTTAGAACATAATTTCTTCAAAAATTCTTACCTTATTTACTTGTAGACTTTTTTTGGAGGCCTATATTGAGAGTATGATACACTGTTTTTTGATTACTCTGTTTTTTCTTGTCTCTTGGAGAACCTAGTCAGCCATGGCATGCATTCCAAAAACTGCAATGCTGAAAAATAAATACAAGGGAATTAATTTCCTGAAAAATATGGCTATAAATGGAGAGATGGAGAACATCTGTTAGCCCCACTAAAACGGTCACAGTTTTTGAAAGATGCACAAAATGGGATTATACCTGTCAGGTTGGGTAGTTAAACTGAGCACATCAATTTATTCTATCTTTTCAGAAATAATAAGAGAAAGCACGGAGAGCTCTGAGAGTTCATAGAGAATGCTTACTGAGCCACTGGGGAATACCAGCACTGAGAAGATTGAATCTTTTGCAGATAACTATCTGGATAACAAACTCTTCCCTTTGCCAGTTGTGAATATAAGAACAGAGTGACACATTCATGAACAACAAGGCTTGCAGAATCTAAACAATTAAATAAAATGTTAAGAAAAGAGATATTCAGTACTTTATTTTTGCTATATTGAATTTTCAGGGGAAAAGTATGAAAGTACCTGGCAATTGCTTGTCTTGAAAATAGCCAACATTCCTTTTCACTTGACTGAAATCTACTGTCCTGTATGTTTCTTCGAGAAAATTCAGAAATACTTATGCCCACAGAACTCAAGTGAAAACAGTAAGTAGTAGTATCTTAGATATTACAAATATGAAAATGTTGAGGAGATTTTCTCAGTGGTCTAGGATCAGCTAAGGACTTAATTCCCTGGAAAAAATGAGTGGGAGTTGAGCTTCCAACTCACATATATCTTTTAAAAGGTCTGTCTTAGATGGCTTTTCCAAGACAAAAGAATGGTTCATTGAATTAAAATGTAAGAATTCCTAGTTCCCAGTTCAGTCAACTAAGACACATTGTCTCAGATACATATGGGTTTTATTTTTTTTAATTTGCATGCATGTATACCTAGGATGTATGTGGAAAGGAGTTACTTCACAGTACACTTGCCTTAAAAATTTGCTTTCTTGAATAGTTTTTTACTAACAATGCTGTGGTGGACAGGCCATCTTTTTCCCCAAAACTTTGTAGATGCAGATTGGGAAAGGTAGGTAATTACTGAAAGGGCACTGTAATTTTAATATATATTTTGTTCTAATGATGTATTTTTAATTTGGAGCAGCCTTGAGGTGTTTATTAAATTGCTAAATACTTTGGAGACTTAGTTTTTATTAAAATTAATCCTGAAAGGATAATTTAATAATGGATCTTTACAAAGACAATAATTGAAAATATATAACATGAGGACAGCTGTTAAGATGAGTGTTTCCATAACAGCACTCATCTACGGTAAGGTCCACAATGACACAGGGTACTGTTTCTATGGTAATAGAATGTTTTAGCCTCAAGGATGCACAGAAATCCATTATGAAAAGTAGGAACAAGTATTTTAAAGACACTTCCTTGTTTTTATTATCTATATGAAGCCACTTGTCACCTTTTCCTTACACCTAGATTGTAAACTTTCCAGGTTGGTGTCTCTAGCTTGATTTTTTTAAAGAAACAGGTGCTAGTTAAGTCATCCTGTCTCTTCTCCTCCTGCGACTTTTTAAACTGATGGTTATTTTTAATCAATCAAGACTGACTGGTGCATGTCTACTGGCTGGGACTCACCAGACAGAGTGCTGAAGAGCGGTGACACCACTGCTGGGAAGTACTACCATGAGTTCAGTTGCTTTCTGCTTGGCCAAGCAGCTACAAGTGCAGATGCCTCCCAGTTAGGGGGTGTGGGACAAGATGTGCTGATGCTGAGGACAGGAGGAATTGGAGATAACCAGAAGGAAAGGCTAAGGGCATAGAATATGCATTTGTGTTGCTTTCTAGGCATATCAAATAGGCAAGTAAATTGTAGCAAATAAATCAAAAGTGTTAGAAGATGGCATGGTAACAATTTCAGTGTGGTAGGAGCGTGATCTAGGCAGATCAACCTGTCTCAAGAGTTGCAGTTTTTGTCTTCAGAAAACTTGCCCTCTGCTAAGTAAAACCAGTTTATAGTAACACTGGTGCTCTCAATTATTTTTGCTTTTTCCATGTTCCTGTATTCAGAATATGTTAGATATTTGGCTGTAAAAGTTCTTCCACATTATTGTTCTGGGGTCAATTTTACAAAGATTCAGTAACACTTTAGATGTTGGGTTTAACACCTAGCAGGTTGGCTATAGAAACTCTGCACTTCTTTGCAGGTATCCCTCAGAAATTACAACTATTACAGCTGAAAAACAGACTGTTCAGTAATGGCAGCTTGTATCTTGTGCCAAGATGAAGGCATTTTGCAACAGGTGTTTGGAATTCAGCCTGTGCCAAATAGATGTTCTTTCAATGTAGAGTAATTGTAGCTCTCTTTATTACCACCCTAACTCCTGGTACTTTAGAAGCATAGCATGGTCAGGGAAACTTCTAAATAAAAGTTAGCTGTCACATTGCATTGTGGTTATTTAAAGAACCCTAAGTAACTTGTAAAAGAAGAACAAGCAGATTAAATCTCCCTAGTTTGGTGTGTAACTTAATAGCATGGAAAGAAAACTATATTTAAATATAATAATAGATTGCCCATTCCTGCTTGAACTGAGTAACTTTAGAGTACTATGCATGGAGTCTGATTCTGGGTGCAGTGAGTGTTTGGATGCTGAAGACTTTTCTTAGCACGTACCCAGTATTTCAGGACAAGCAGATAACAAATGTTAATAGCTGAGAAACTGCTGATACAGTCTTGGTGTCTGCTTTTGAAAATCAGAGCCATTAGCGGTGTCAATAAATTACAAGAAGGCTTGGTAATCCAATTAGTGCTATTTTAAAACACTAAGGTTCCTCTGTAGCTATGGAAACAAAAATGCAGACATTAATGAGCAAGGGGGGAAAAAACCTAGTGTTTCCTTGACAACAGATAAAAGCATAGCTCCATGAAATCCAAAGGAAAGAATGACAGAAATACCTTTAACCATGACATACAACTGAAATACAAGTATGGTACCATCATATACTTCACTCTACCAGGAAGCTGCAAGTATCATTTCACACAACCACTTTGCATCTTTATATTGAAGTTATCCAGTTGCATGAATCATTCTGTCTGTTTCACCGGTCATCCTCATGAGACTAAGACATAAAACAGCATTTTAAAGCCTGTGATAAGAACTAGAACACTTTTGTGACATGCATGGAGCAGATGAGTCTTTTTTATAGCATGCTGAAAGAACTTTTCAGACAACAGGCATGAGACCATGAGACACTAACAATAGGTACAAACCTGAGACTGACCCAGTGCCTTGGCAGTGTGGGTGTGAGTAGTGTGCTCTACAGAAAGCTAACCACAGGCAAAGGGGACACTACTATTTCACACCCAGGTAGTGAAGAGCAGCTTCTCCTCGAGTGCATCATAAAATCATATACATATAGTACCTCTTTTCCCATTTAAAACCTGCATGAATATTAGGTAACTTTCTGATGCAGAAAGGGATAAAAGAATTGTGCAACTTTAACTTAGTTACAATCACTTGAAATTTAGCTGGCAGCTTTCACAAAATTAAAAACAATTTTTGTCATACAAACTCTGACAAAATTTCAAAGACAATAGAATAAGAGGGGAATTGTGATAGAGTGAAATATGAGGACACCAGTAAGATTACAGGGTATCATACAGCATAATGGAATACTGATAAGTAAAATAATTTATTAAAATAGTAAATAGAAGCATTAGTTGGCAAATTTCCCACAGGCATTTTGGTAGAACTGAATCTTCAGAATAAGGTCTTCCTTCAGTGCTATCAAGCTTACAGTATTAAGAGCATCCCTTCATAGTGGGAAGTACATCAACCAGTTCAAAATCCTAAATTGTCTTGTGTCTATAGCAATAAAGAGCTGGATACTAAGCTACAAGAACGTAGGGTTTCCTTGACAACATGTTGAGAAAAAACATAACTACATAAAAGCTTGTGGAGAAAACAAAAAAAAAATTAGTTGTGTTGCATAGATGTTTTGGAACTCAGGTTTCCCTATATGGCTGGTACTGGTCTGGTATGATGGTGATGGGAGTGCTGTGTTTCCACAGTTCTAGTTATTGGTGCTTCCTTTTACTGTTTTTGACACTGATCTGAAAGTTGGTACAAATGATCAATGACCCCATCAAATTCTAGATTCATGTTCTGTAACGTATGTTTATGTTAGTGTAGCTTGTAGTTTTTAAAACATTGCTGAATGCTATCAGAAGTTCTGCAATTATCTGTTGTTTTTTGGTTTTTTTTTTTTGTTAAATGAAAAATAAGAAACAGATGGAAAAATCAGTATGACTGTACATGGCTAAAAAGCAGCTAACCTTGTGGACTGTTTGAGTTGGAGCAACTGCTCCTCTGAAAGACACATTGCTTTTAAGTGCATCATAATTGTAATTACTCATATTTATGGTGTGATGTGACTAAAAATACTGTAACACATTATTCCAGACCCTTGATCTTCCTCATGCAAAACATGTTTTGTAGAAGAGACACCATAGTGTCCTCTGCTTTTTAACCTTTTAATTGTCAGCAAAGGAGTGATTTGAGTGAGGAGGAGTAATTGGAGCTATCTTCATTACCACCTGATCATCTGGTCCTTTAGAAGCAAGGTTAGACTCACACACCTGCCTTTTGTTTCAGATGTCTGAATTTTTTCTTGGTTTGTAACTGTCCTTGTGAATTAATCCATAAAACAGTCCTTCACCAGATTTACATATGCTGAATAAATACTAAAAAACCAAACCAAATAAAATCCCAAATCACCCCTGTATGATGATTCAGCATTTAGAGCCTTACCTAGAACACAGTAAATCTAAATTTGGAAAACAGGTCTGTGGAATTTTAATGGAACATGCCTGGAGGCTAGTTTGTTGTTGTTGTTGTTTGTTGTGGGTTGTTTTGGTTTTTTTTTTCCTCCCTTTGGGTGAGTGCCTACATGTACGGCCCTGCTGCTGGGTGTATGCACAACCAGCTGAACGTTTTCATTTTTGTGATTGCTGTAGCATTTTCTCAGCAGCTCTTGAGTCTTTTCCCTATGGGAATTATTACATTTGCCTTGCATTTTAGTATTTTTCCTTGTACTGGCTTTTCTTTGGCAACTAGACCTGTGTTGGCTTCTAATGAAGCTCTGTCTCTCCCTTTTGCTGTTCAAGCACATTTTTTGTCTTTAAGTACTTTGTTCTTGAACTTTTTTTTTGTACTGGCTGACCAGTATGGGAGGGTTACACTCCTCTTTTCTTCGGGCTGGCAGTTCTTGATGTCTTGAGAAAATATACAACAGTGCCATATGAATCTTAGTAGCTGCTACGCAGATTTGATGTGGGGGTAATAGCTGGCTGTCCAGTTTACTGTGGTTTCATTCCCCCTGCTTTGAGTATTTTTAAATATTCAACATTTTCCAGGTTTTTAATACTTGCTTTTAAGGATTCTGTCACAGCTGGGATCTTTGGTGAAAGAAAATCATGCTAAGTACCATGGAAAGGTGCCTGTGGTCTAATGAAAGTTGTGTAGGCAACGGTGATTTTTGTACATTCAAACTTAAGACTTCACATCTATAAAAGAAATATTGCTGTTTGCCATCACTAATAGCAATATTATGTAATGATTCTTCATGGGGATTAGTCCTCAGAAGAGGATTAGGTGCACTGAGACATTCCACATTACTTAATCTGCAGCAAACTGGCCAATGCCATGGCAGAAGAGATGAATGCTGCAGTGGCTTGGAAGTACAACTACTACACCATCACTGTACATAGCTATCCATGACATACTGTGACCAAAATGAGTAAATTCAGGGTTACTGCTTCAGGCTGTGTATTTTGCTATTACACTTTTCAACCTGGCTTAAGAAAATCGTAACAAGCATTTTAAAACAAATATGAATTCCAGTAAAAGATTCAAATGATACTACTCACTAAAAATGCACAGGGTTTAACTGAGTAAAAAATACCTTCACTGAGCAGACAGTGAAGAGTTTAGAGAAAGACAAAATAATATAAAAGGTAAAAATATGTCTTTTTTACTTCTATATATACAAATGAATTACAATGCTAAGGAAATTACTAATTTTACAGAATTGATTCCAGGAATTTCAGTTTGCAATCTACATAATGTACAATTGCACTCAGTCTGCGTGACTGTATGTAACCCTACTGGGAACCATATTTCTGTTCTCTCTAAACGTGCAATTTTCTCTATCAGCTGAGGCCATAGGCATTTCTCTAGCAAAATTTTCCTGGAACTGACCAGCTGTTATCTTATATGTAAAAGAAATATTTAAGTTTCTACTGTGGCTAGTCACCAGACCCTACTTAATACAAAGTCAGGCTGTACTTCTGTGTGTTAGTGGTAATATCTCTTTGACAATTTTATCAGATACAGAAATGAAGATAATTTTTCATTCACTGTAGTGTAATTCACCACTTCACTACCCCTATCATTTTTTTTTGTTAAAGGTTGGTATTAGTAGTCTGAAGTCCTCAAGTCCAGTTTTGCTGTCTTTACTCATGCACTGGATTCTGCTGATGGGGCATTCAGCTTGGGATCCTTCACACCAGGAGGTTTCAGCTGCTTGCTGAGCACTGTGGCCAGGAGATGGGGTGAAGAACTGCTGGTGACATGAAGCACTAAACAGCAAATGGCTATCATGTAGTGTCTCTCTTTCCACCTCCCTTGCCTAGGCATCCACATGTTGTTGTCAGCAGCATAACAAATGCAGTAGAAATCCTGTTTGAATTTGGGCTCAAATTTGGGCTTATTTGCATATCTGAAAAATACACACCTATACCATTACACCCAAGAACATGTATGTCTTAATGTATTTCAGAAGTGCTAGTCCCTTACTGTCACAGAGCAGCCAAGTCATAAAGGTTCCTTGAAGTTTTCAAGCTTCCTTCTGAAACTCTCTTCTCTCCATTTCACTCTTTGTAGTCAAAACTGTTTGAAGAAGTGTTCACATGTGTTTGACAAAAACCTTTCACCTGTCTTTCCCAGTAGCAGGGTATTTATAACCATTTATATTCACCTTTTTTTGTGCCACCAATTATGGTGTATCTTAAATGGCATTTTTGTTGTGATATCATTAAATATAATTGCCCATGACACTATAGAGAACAGCTCCTTTTCTTCACTCCTGCTGGTCTCTCTATATGCACTATCTACAACAAACATTCAAATATTCATGCCTGTTTTCTGTCCAATTTGGGTCAGTCTGATGCATTGCTAGACTACTGAACAAAAATGGGCTGCCAGGATATCGCTTTTTTTCTTGGCCCTGTTCTGTGGAATATTCAAGGGAAAAGTCAGGGGCTGGGATTTCCTACCTGGAAGTTGCACAGTGGGCACTCTGTTTATCATTACCCCCTTCTCGGTGCTACCAATACTTGGGTTCCTATTTAGCATGTTCAAGGGTAGAAATATAAGTGTCTGAACACTTTTACTGTGGAAATCTGGATGCCTTTTGGAATACAAGCTCTTGTAGGTTATTTTAAAAATAGCAGCAAAAATCGTAACATAATGTTCACACTGTGTAAAATCAAAAACCTTCCTAAAAGAGTGAATTTACCTTTTTTAATTTACAGGTTGAGGAAGAAACTTGAGTAGATTACATCTGTTAAGTTAAAAAACCAAACCAAAGCAATCCCCCAAACCATAGGAAAAGATAAATGAAAAAAAAAATTTTTTTTCATTTCTGCCTGATGGGAATATGCTTTTTTTTTTTTTTTTTAAGCTGTTTGCAAATCTTCAGTGTAATGGTTTGAAACCCAGTCGTGTCATTTCTTTACGCCCACACACAGAGCTGCAGTAGTGCAGACACTGTAGCAGGCAAACCACATTACCAGCATCGGCCATTAAAACTCTTCCTACACCAAGCGTGGGCAGGCTTCACCCCCTCCTCTTCTTGCACACACTCCACCACCCACCCTTCAGTTTTCAAATGCTTAAAAAAAAAAAGAGAAGAGAAAGACACTGAAAAAAGAAAACAGGATGCTTCTTTTGTTTCAGCGATATTCCAGTGAGACCTGAACCTCTCCACCTGCCTGTGAATTGGCCACCTAAAGGTTAGCAAGTGTTTTGTTATCATTTTGCATAGACAGAGATATAATTAATTCTAGATGGTAAGGCAGAAATTTTAAAGTGACATTTTTTTTAATATGATGGTTCTTTCACTTAGCAGTGAGAATGATTTTTTCCTAAAACACAAAGCATTTAATACTGGCCCTACTTCTGTTTTTAAGAGTATTTTTTCATCATGTACTCCAACCTCCGAAACTTTAAAAGATTGATTAGGGTTATTATTTTTTCTGTTAGAGCAACCTGTTGATTACAGACTGCTGGCTGGAGGTTATTAACTCTTTCCTAACAAGGGATATGCACAGGAGTGAATTTGATGAAAGAACAAAAGAATTGAAATCTTTTGAGGTTTTTAGATTTTCTTTTTGTAGCACTAACAATTTTTTTTTTCATTTTGAACACACCAACAGTGTTACAAAGCCAGCAGATGTGTTAAATAGGACTCTTCTTAGAAAAAAAGTTGTATAAATTTAAGATGAAGATATATAATAAACCAAAAAGCATTTCTTATGACTGGAGATAAGAAAAGTAGCAGCATAAGAGACAGAGTAGGAAATATTCTCTGATACAAATTGCATGAAGGGATCAAAAGGACCAAAAAAGTGTTTACTTACTAAAACATACTTTAGCTAATACTATTCTTATTTATTTAAGCCTTTCAAATTTTTTCTTTATGGGTAGTCAAGAAGAGGAGAATCAAAAAGGTAGAATACTGTATGTATAATAATGCTCAAAATAGTGCTGTTCTAGAATGAAAAAGTATTGCAGATCACGTTCTTCTTAGAATGCTTTAGTACTGTATTCTGGTACAGTGTTTACAAAAATAAAAAAATAAAACAACTTTGCTGACATTACAGAGTTTTGAAGTACAGTGTCAAAACTGTTTGTCTTTAGGATACAATACAAGAATTTCAGTGTCCAAGCAGCATGTTTTCTAGTTGCTTTGTACTTCTATGTACTTTTATGTACTGCATGTGAAGCAGGGCAAAACTTCAGAAACAATGACTTCTTAGCAACAGCAAGATTTCCCAGAGACAGAATTTTAGAAAGGAATATTATCATTGCAGATTATGGGGATTTCAGGATATCAGGGAATTAAACATTTTCATCCTAATTCTGCAGGGCGCTGAGGCTCTCAACTTTGTTCATAAAGTTATAAGCAGTCAGCACACTGCAGGTGCAACTTGAAGTCTTGTAAGATCAGATACAACCCTTAAGAACAAGTGAAAAGGTGAAACAAGTACTCCTGTTCTGAGCTGTTTCTAGGTATAAAGTCAAACTGAGAAAAGACGAGAGGCAGAAACAGTTTTAAAGTAAAAACCTAGTAATTTCTGGACTACCCAGGAAATATATCAGTTCTATTTTACTAGTGTGAATCGAGGTCTAGAAAGCACCAGAATTAGGGTGCACTCAATAAAGTTTTCCAATCACAGTGTCTGCACAAAATTTATTTCAGGCTCTTTGGTTCACTATAACCTTGTTATACTCAAGTAAAAGTTTTGTCTAGTTAATGAAGGGAGTTCTTCACAAACACTAGCACCTTGAGGTAGCCATCAGTGGTAGACTAGCAATTGCAAAAGATAATTCCACGATCTGTGCCTTCTGGTGACAGTAAGATGCTGTGTGATGTTCTCAGAATCATTGTAATAACAAGAAAAATGATCAGTTAACAGTCCTGTAAGATACTTTCTTTTTATTTAAGTTTGAAAAGTACTTGAAAATGTATAGTTGATAGGATCTTTGAAATCTATTTCTTTATTAGTATCTGTAGTGTGCTTAGTGCTACTTTTACTTGATCACATCCTTGACTAAAACCCTGTAGATATCTTTAAAGGATACAGGGATTTACACCCCTGGGAAGGAGCCCTTTCCACAGATTCTTGGAACCTAGAGATGCAGACCAATGGGATGTGGGTCTGTCTCCTCAATTCCTGACTAAGACATGAAATAAGAGTGAAGTGCAGTATAGCACCACATGCTGTGTAGTACCCAACAATAAACTTCGCATTATACATAGTTAAATAGACATTTTGCTGTATACTGAGCCAACTGAAGTGAATTAGGTTTCTTGGAGCAGGATAATGTTTTGACCTTAAATGAATATAGTAATCTTGCATAGAGAATCCAACTTAAAATGTGACACACAAAATTAGATTGTGTAACAGAGAAAATACAGTTCAGATTACTTCTAGGCACTACAGCAATATGTTGTCCATATGAATGTGAAGAATCCAGGATGCTGTGCAGTCAGTCCAATTCCAGAGTCACTTATTCAAGGTTTAGAGATTTCAGATTAAGCTTCAAAAGATTTTGCTCAGCCCTGAAACCTGTGTGATGGTGCCAAACTTCCATGCAGTCATTTGCCTTAGTTGTGACTGACTTTATTTAATTATTTTATTTCTTTAAGTCTCTTAGGATAAGAAGTTTGCAGTTTTAGCACTTAGAATTTGATACGCTACTGAGTGTTCTAAATAACAAATTTTGAAAGCTTTTATGTTGTAGACTTGTTACTACTTGCAGCATACTGCTGGACTTACTAGGATTTTTTAAAGTAAGTATCCCCTTTAAATATGTTCTTAACTTAAAATCTTAAGCAGTCTTAACAAACTAATCTTAATAATAGTGTCAAAGAGGAATAAAATATAAAGGACTTCTGATATGTGATAAAACTGAAAAAGATATGTGATAAAACTGAAAAAGAACTGATTTTGACTGTTATACAAAATACCCATAATAATCTTTATGATTTGATTCATACCAGTTTTCTATTATAAGATGTGCAGCTTTTTTTCTCTGTTAGCTTGTTGACTGTAGCATGCAATAATCCTCCAGAAGATCTCACTTATATGTGAGAATCCATTCCTTTAGGAAAGTATCTCCCAGCAGAGCTGAATCTAATTGCTGCATGTAGTTTCATCCATATGGACAGAAAGAATCTGTAGCTCAGAAGCATGAGTCATTGTAAGTCAGTTCACAGTGTCAAGTAGTTCTCAAGATTCACTGATTTTAAGCATGTGCAGTGCCATTACCAATTACTGGGAGCATTTTAAGGTACATTAGAAATTAGAAGGATTTTAAGAAACAATATTAGTCCCTGTTAATAGCATTAAAACACCCTGAATAACTAAATGACAGGCAAGAAAGGTAGGAAAAATTAGAAATATTTCTCCACTTCCAAAATTAGAGGCCTGCTAATACAAGGTCCAGAAATAAAGCAAGCCAAACAACAGGCAAAACTCTGCAAGATCAGTAACACTGTGTAGAATGGAAAACCATTGACACCTCCATCATAAGTCTTATCATCTGAATTACAAAAAAAAAGAGCTCCTACTAATGTAGGTATTAGATAAATAATCATGTTACAGGCTCACCACTATCCACTTTGCAAGATATACAGACTGCAGCTATCTGAATTGGACCGATGCTCATCACAGTAAGTTATAACCAGATTCAAAGCTACATTTTTCAGAATACAGTGTTCCTAAGGAATGCTTACAGGCCAGCTATGCTGATTTTCTACCATTATTGGGAATGCGTATTCCACTTTGGGGTTTACTCAGTCTGATAGCAGTGGAGGAAACAGCCATTCCAGTCTGTGTTTGAAGGGTGTTTGCATAGAGGACACCTTGCCTCTGCTGACTTCATTATCTAAGGACTCTTTGAAGCCAACCCACAAACAAAAACCTAGCTCTTTGCTGTCCCCTATCCTGTTTCCTACAGCTTTTCACAAATTCCAGGGATGTTTTTTGAGCATGATCTCTCATGAACTCTTTCAGAATTCTTCAAATGTTTTCTCTCCTGGTTTCTGCTTTCCATCCTACTATAGGGCACCAATAGAAGAATCTGATGGATAATACCCAAACTGGATGAGTTTAGCATTTCATATGTAGCAAGTGTTTTCTCTCCACTGCACTCTTTTCCAGTGCATTTTAAGAAAGATCTTTACTGTGAAGTTATAAACAAATGACATTTAGGGCTAATAAGGAAAAAAATCTGATATTGTGTCAGTGTATTTCACTGAATGGTACATTTGAATGCAGTGTACAAAATGCCTCTATTTTGAAGACATTATTCTGTTGTTTATAGGTTCCTACATGAATAATGATAAAGGATACAAAGAGACTAAAATGCTACTTCATTTTCTTCTGTTTCATCTCTTCCTGTTTTCCGAAGGTTGTTACTGTGACACCAATGTAAAAAAAAAAAACAAACCCACAGAACAAACCAACTTCCTACTTCTAATCTGTTTGAAGTCTTTGTCCTTGTTTCTGCTTGCATCAAGTATTGAAAGAGATGAGACTTCTTTTGCTGAAATGCCTGGCTCAATAAAAGGTATGTAAGCTAAAGTTATTTACAGACTGAAAGAGGATTCCAATTCTGTATGCTCTCTGGTATTACATTTAAGGTAGGGATCACCAATGGCTTTTAACAAGGGCAAAAACCTTCAAATGTAGTATAGTATATTATGCACATTCAGAATGTTGAAAAGCTGCTTCTGTGTGGTTACAAAGATAAATTAACTCTATCATGTCTACACACTATATCTGTAGACCAAATTAAGCTTTTCCTTATCCAATTAGGATTAATTTTTTCTACTAATAGTTTAATGCTACCGGTTACAAGTTGAGCTCGGAAGATCAGGTAGATGCTCAGTAACAGAGCCTGGGGGATAATCAAGAAAGAAGTTTTTCTATTTTAGGCAATGAATACCCAGGATTAGCCTTTGGGCAAGAAGACTTTGAGATAAGTTGGGGTTTTTTTTTTGTCATTGTAAAAAGAAATATAGTGGCTTTTTTGTATATAAGTGATAGATGTGAAAAATGTGATCATGTTCATCACAGTAGAATATAGCCACAGAAGTTTCACTTTGGAAGAAATATCTTTTGTTTGCTGTGGAACATAGCAAGCAACCACAGCTGGTAGAAATGTATTATTAAACTCTTAAAGCTAATGAGATTGTGCATTACCATTCAGTTTAACTGTTTAGAATTAGTTAAAACTTTAGATTTTCTGTGATCATGTAAGTATTTTCCTTGTAGAACATTATGGAGCACTGAAATTATTCTCAGAATTACATTGTACTTTTGGCTTCAGAAAGTTAACAGAATACGTGAAATCACACAGAGTCTGGTACTTTAGAACTACAGGTTTCATATTAAAAACATTTGTCCACCCCAAGTTCTAATTTACAGGGTTACCTTGAAGGGCCCATCAGCTATGCATGCATGTGGGTTATTCAAAAAGAAAACATAGTTTGTGACACTGGAGCAAGCTAATGAGAGTGAAAATGTAAATTCTGCATTTCCACACTTCTCTCCAGGGGCAGATGGGAGCAGAGATACCATTGATTTGTTCCTTCTGATGTGGCAGTTAGATGTTCTAGCTACATGGAATTCAGACTTTTCTTCTTTGAGACTTGTCTCTGCAGCACATTTTTCCCCCTCAACTTTTCCTTATTTTCACATCTTTGAAAAATCTACCACATGCTTAGTTTATGAGTACCATTGGCTCACATCTTACCACTTGCTGCTGTTTTTATAGTATGTTGTGCTTAAGTTGCTATAAAGAAAGTTGACTGCATAGCTTGAGAACCACATTAAATGAACCTGAAATGTCTATAACCTCGTTCTGCAAACTAGAGAACTCTACTTTCATGACGCAGGATATGAATAACAACTTAATTCCTTTAACAATCCATTTTCTTTTAACATTCCTTTAACAATGTAGCCAATACCTATATTACAAAGTCACCTAAGTGATTGTCCTATGTAGAAATGTTTTGTTGATGCATGTAATGTGTGTGGGGAAGCAAACAGCCCTGCTCATGACTAGAAGAAAAGTCAGGGAATGCATCCCAGAAACGGCATTGCTTTTTTTTCCCCTCTACTTTTCCAGTTCTTTTAAGAAGCAAAGTAGAACAGAGAGAAACTGAAAGAGCCTTGTCTATGGAACATAGCTGCCAGCCAGCACCAGACTTTCCAGAAGTAGTGCAGAGTGAGGAGAACAGAGCAATAGGTACTAGGTTCTTAGTATGTTAGTTTTGTGTTGCTCAAGGAGACAAGTGTTTACAGCTGCATTGTGAACTACAAATAGGGATGAAATAACCTTTGGGATTAAAGGCAGTGTCCAAATATGCAAAACCTTTTCCTTTGCAGAAGACTGGTAACAAAGAGGGCTGACTGATCTTTCCATTTCAATGGTGCATACATGTAATATGAAAACTACCTGAATCCAGTCTGTTTCTTAAGATGCTTATTAAGGTGATGGGTAAATACAGATAACATGCAGCAAAGCTTGATGTTCTACATTTGGAACAGGTTGCCCAAAGAAGCTGTGCATTTTTTAAACTCAGAGGTTTCTGAAAACAGACTGGATAACACCCTGAGCAACCTCATTTGACCTCAGAGCTAACTCTGCTTTGAGCAGATGTTTGGACTAGAGGTATCCTGAGGTCCCTTCTAACCTTAATTGTTCTATTTTTCTACAATAACATTTATTAATGTAAAAACTTTAAATTAAAAAAATCATGTATGTAATGCGCATATGGTTCCAGAGAATTAAGACTATATTATTTATGGGATGCTGAGAGCCTCCATTTGCAAATCTGATACTCGCATTTACTTCCAGTAATTTGGGCACTTATTACAGGTTTTAAGTGCATCATTCAATCTTCTTTACACCCAACTTTAATTCCTATCTAAGAAATGAAAGAGGAATCAATTTAATTGGGAAATGAAGTCATTATTGCCTAAATAACGCTAATATATAAGATTTGTGATATCCTTAATTGCTAACTTTCCCAGTCCAGCAATTGAAGGTGTTTATTTTATTCTACTATCTTGAAGATTCCTACTTGTTTCTTTTCCCCTCACAGCTACATGAGCATATGGAAGACAACCTTTGAAATGGAGGCACAGAAGCAGCCTGGTCTTACAGTTGCACTGCCAGATCAAGCAGTTCCAATCTCTTCTCTTCAGCCTGCACGGGGCTCTGCAGATCTCAGCCAAGGCAATGCCATTCCTGCCCTCTCTCAGCCTGTGTATCTCAAAGCCCTTACCATACCACTCTATCAGCCTGTCCAGGCAGGATGCTTTCAGCCCAACAGTGAGCTGCTGACTGGCAGGACCTGTGTAAATCTAGACAGCAGTAACATTCCTCTCATCTTGAATCCACTTGTTGCTTCAGAAGGCACAGATCAGCCTCAGTCAGTTTTTCAGAAACAACTTGGGCAAACTTTAACATTGAGCATAGTGAGCACTTTACCTATTTTATCATCACCAAATTCCTGTGTAAATGCATCTATTGGAAGCCCAGGAAAATCAAAAAAAGCTGGGAAATATATCTGTAAGCACTGTGGACGAGATTGTTTGAAGCCAAGTGTCCTAGAGAAACATATTCGCTCTCACACAGGGGAGAGGCCCTTCCCATGCACAGCTTGTGGCATTGCATTTAAAACTCAGAGCAATTTGTACAAACACAGAAGAACTCAAACACATGTCAATAACAGCAGACTGCCCTCAGAATCTACCAGCAGTGGCATATTGGAGCAAAATGAGAAATCAGCAGAGAGCATCATTTCAGAACATCAAGGCAGCAAACTACCCAGTAGCACCTGTGAAGACAAGGGAATACAGCTCAAACAAGTAAGTTCAGAGACCAGTGCTGTAACAGACACTAAGAAATTTCTTCATGACCTTTCACTGCCACCAACAAGCAACTCATTTACTTCAGAAAATCAAGAAACAACAAATCAGTCCTTTAGTTCAAAAGGGATTCCTGAAAGAGAACCTCAAATGTTATCATCTCCAGGACCTTTGCCAAATGATCAGTGCCAGAGAAAGAAGATACAGGAGCAAAGATCTCCAGCTGTCACTAAGCATATTCAGTTGCAAAGGCAGCAAGCAACCTCTTCAGAAAAACAGTGGGATTACAAGCCATTTGACTGCAAGCTAAAGAAGTGTGAGAGCACTGACTCAGGGTATCTGTCACGCTCTGATAGTACAGAACAACAGATGGCATCATCCAGCCCGTTGCACAGTCTGTGTGAACACAGCACAGAACTGGAAAATGAAACTGCCTTCAGCAGCCTAAGGTGTACCTCTGGAAGCACTGCAAAGCTAGGTGCAGCTGAGAAAGCTACAGCCTTGATGTTAGAGAAAAAGAGGCTGGAAGAACACATTTCAAAACTTATATCTCATAACAAAAGTGTGGTGGATGATACCCAGTTAGACAACGTTAGGCCCAGAAAAACTGTCCTCTCTAAACAGGGAAGCATTGATCTGCCAATGCCTTATACATACAAAGACTCTTTCCATTTTGACATCAGAACTTGTGATGCAAATAGAAAAAAAAATCTTTCCCTTTGTTCAGCAAAATCTACCTTGACACCCCTAGAAAAATGCAAGCCAATGCTTTTTCACTCAGTTCCCACCCAGTTCTCCACAATGGCAGACACTGTGCCTGTTACACGAAGCAACTCCTTGCCATTTGTGGAGGGCACAAGAATGGTACATGACAAAGCAGGTTGCTTAAAACCACTTTCTCTTACTAAGCAGTCTGTAAACACAGGCACTGCTAGTTTGCTGCCTAGCAACAATCTTGCTGCAAATTCAGTGGATTTGCCTAATAGCCATCCCCGAACTCTAGTCAGACAAACAGCAGTGGATGATTTGCCACTAAGTAATGTGGTTGATCATCCTCCTCCACTGGAGGAACTGCAAGGGAATAAAAAGCTTGGGGCTGGAGAAGTAATCAGTGCTAAAAATAAGAAACACAATCAAAGGAAGTTAAAGATGTTCTCTCAAGAAAAATGGCAAATGTATGGAGATGAAACATTTAAGAAAATTTACCAAAAAATGAAAAGTGGACAAAATGCCAAGAAAATTAAAAAAAGGGGGAATAAGGTTACAGATATTACAAGCTTCAGTCATGATTCAAAGGAATCCATCAGCAGTACTGACATTACTGAGGAAAGGGATGGCAGGAGCTCTGTAAGTGACAGTCTTTCCTCTCTCATGACAACAGGTTTAAACACTGCTAAATCAGAAACCAGTACTAATGGTAACACTATTCTACAGCATGTGTCCTCTGAGAGAACTGCAGACAGTGTAATTTATGTAATGGAGATGTCACACTCAGTAAAGGCTGGTACACAAACTGCAACGAGTAAAACTTCCCAGGACCTCCATGGTAGTGACACAGATGGCAAGAGCACATTACTAGCTCCATGCAGTTGTGAGCTCAGGCTTCAAAATACTCATTGCCAGCTGAGCACTAACAGAAGGAGTGATGACTGCTTGCCAGTACAAAGTAGCAACTGGGAAAACCCAAGCCCTGGGAAAGAATCTGGTACATCTGAATTAGATTGTAAAAGTACTTCAAACAATTATGGAAACCATAGCAGGAATAAGGAAACTGGCCAGTATGCCCTGGCACCCTCATGGATCCATTGCAACAGCAACAGAGAAGCTACAGGGAAGTGCCAGAATTTGCCATCAGAAAGAAAAAAGCTGAAATTTGAAGTGGAGAAGACACAAAACATTATTTCAAAGTCCTGTCCTAGTCCCAGTAGTGAAAACAATGCAGTAAATGAAGTGGAGCCTGTCTATTGCACTAGCACTCAGTGTCTTTCCATAGCACCAGTGAAATTCTCCAATAAAGAAGAGGAGCAAAAATTAAAAACAGGAATTAATGAATCCACTGGAGGTACAAAGAATGTGGAGCACATGACAACAGTTGAATTTCCCAGTGAAGTTCTTAATTACAGTGAGGTTAACCTTCTTTCACATTCAGCAGGTATCTCAAAAGCTTCATTTGTGGGATTTTTAGGGCCTGAATTAAGGGGAAGTGACTGCAATTCTTTTGCCTTGCATAGTGAAACAGATAAAGATGTCAAAACATGCCTTGTGAAAACAGGATCAAAAGTACCACTTTTCAATTCCTGTGCTGCTGACATGTCTTCTAAAATTCACCATCTGCAATCTGGTCATTTAACTCCAGTCCTACAACAAAATGCCTTTTCTCCAAAATATATCCTTAAATTGCCACAAGAAAAGAGAGACTCAGATCTGTTGCTCTTGCTTAGATCAGAACAGAAGATTACACCTTGCACATCTGTGACAGACACCTTAACCAGCCCCTCCTGCTCCTCCAACAGTGGATCACTTGGTTCTCATTCTAAGGATCCGGTTTGGTCCCCTTTAAAATTTCCAGTGAAACAAAAGGCCAGCAAAGGAGAGCTGCAATGGAACACACATGCAGACTGGGGAACTCCAATACTTTGTTCACCGCTCAGTTCCAGCGAAACAGAAACAAAAAATACCTTAACTTCAGCAGGTAACACCTTTGATAACCAAAATTTCAGGCAGCAGGATATTATAAGAGATCCTTGGAAAAACAAACATAACAAAAATAAATTAAATTATCAAAGGCAAACAGAAGAGAAGTGGATGAGCCTAACTACTTCCACTACACAGACCCCGAAGAAGAAAATATGCTTTTCTTCTATGTATACAAGTGGTTTTTTCATATCAGCTGACATCAAAGAAGAGACAAAGGCTTTACATAACCCTTGCTCAGAAAGTGACTCTTTGATAATGACGTCAGCTTCTAGCAAGGGTGCAGAAGCAGCTGTTGTGGGATGGGACAGAGGTGAAGGTCCACGCATTCTTAAGGACATTTCACCAACGTTGCAGGATAAGCAGTATCCTCAGAGTTCAACAGACAACCCCACTTATTTTTGCCATTCTTTTGGCACTTTTTATTGCCACACTCTCACTACTCACTGTAAATTCCCAGTGCTACCCCACAATAATCTGACTTGCAACTCCAGAAGTTTAACAGTACCAAGCACAAAAAGCACCTTCCCCTCACTGAATGCTGAACCTCAATTAACATGGTGTTGTTTATCAAGAAGCTTTCCTCTGCCTGCTGAGCAAAAGGGGAATGCAGACTCTGCTTATTCCTCCATGCACACCTGTGACAAGGAATCAAGCAATGAATGCACACTGTCAAAATATGATATATCTATTTTCAAGATGAAAAACGTTAGCAAGACTGTGGCATATGGCTTAACAAACAGGAGTTTAAAAACACTGGTTTCATCCTTTTCTAAAGGAGAACAGATTCAGGAGGTAATATTAATAATCATATTTCTTTAGCAAAAGTATATTCAAAGGCATTTGTTGATACAGAATTTAGAACTCATATTTTTATAAGATACATATTCACTTGATGCATGAAAAATACATACTTTCATGTGGATACTTAAGTTTCTTTCATTTGGGAATTTCAGCAGGAATGTTGTCTAGTGACAGAAGTTTTCCTACTTCTTGATTTTTAACCTTGTATTTCATATTCTGCAACAGCATATGTATTAAATGAATGCTTGCATCAGAGTAGGACTTAAGTAGACCATTAATGTCAAGACTTTATTATAGCTGGAGACACTTGGGCTCAAAGACAGACTGTGTACTAGGTCTCCTATCACTTAGATACACCAAAATGTCAACAAAACCAACTTGCATATATACCCTGTAAAGTCTTTAAGGCTTGACAGCTTTTCTTTTTTAGCTAAGTGAGGATAGACAAGTCTATGTGTACAGCTCCTAGAGCAGCTTTGTGAGACTAAGCTTACTTTTTATATAGGAAGAAGAATATGAAAGAACATGTACAAATGAAAGAAGGTCCACAGAAGCAGTGAGTTGTTTTAATTTTATTTTATAAAAGTAGCTGGACAGTGATTAGAAAACCACAAAAATTCTAGGAAGAATTTAAGAGTTGTGCTATTATTGACTGTTCTATTCAGTGCTGTTTAAAAAGAATATAGATTTCCAGTCTCTCAGTTAATGTAAGTCATTATTTTCATGTACTTATTTTTTTTCCAATATTCTCAACAGTTGAACTCAGCACCTCCTGGTGATGCTTTCAAAAATATTTCAGAGCAAAAGAAGAAAACAGTAGTTTGTAAAAAGGAAAAAATTTCAACAAATAAACTCAAGAGGAGCCACAAACAGAAAAAGATAAAAGTCACCCCAAAATGGTAAGAAATATGGTTTCCAGCTTCCCTAGATAAATACATAATTTTGCTAAAATGTGTGTAAAAAGTCCAGAGAAGACAAAAAGTTACCCCCAGATTCAGCCTTGTCAAAAATCAGGGTGAATAGCAGAACTCAGAAAGAGCTGCTGCTACACTGAAGCAGTTCCATAGAGGTATCTATAAAAAAATATCAATGTGCTGTTTACTATGAGGAACAGACATTTCTAAGCAAAAATGGCATACACCAACAAAAGATGGTAACTGGTCAGTTGACCCTCAGTGTGCTTTTACCTGTCAAAATTGTCAGCATGTACTTTTATTTGAAGGGAACCAAAGCAATTCAGTTTTGAATTCTGTAACAGCTAAAAGTTGTCAGATCTGTGTTCTGAACTTGTATTCACAGAATGCAGAACAATGAATACCAATTTCTAACATAAGCTTACAAATCCAGCCATAGCTTAAAGGATCATTCAGTTTAAATAAAACAATTTGGGTATAAAAATATCAGGCACATTGTATCAATCAGCACAGTTTCTCTGTATTTTCTGGGAGCTGATACAAGTAGAAGATTTATCCTCTAATCTTTCAAGGGAGTGGGCTAGCAGAATGTTGGATAAATTGCTTCAATAAGAAACACATATTGTGTGCATACATCCCCCTGATTTTATTTCATGGTCAAAATCAGACAGAGTGAGTCCCTTGTGGACAAATCAGTGCCAGTAACTTAATTACCATGTCTGGTCTGGCAAACAGCACTGCAATTTTGAAGGATCATAAGAACAAAAATAGAAGACTCAGGTCTATGTTACCAGTTCAGTGTAATTCTTCTAGGACATTTTTCTGGTTTGTTTTTTAGTGGGTTTTTTTTGTTTTGTTTTGGGGGTGTTTTTTGTTTGTTTGCTTGTTTTTTAGAGGTTTTGTTTTGTTTTCCCTGGTGGTTTAAGAATAATTTATTTATTTGGCCATATCAAATAAGTGATGATGAGTAGGTAGCACACAGAAGTGAAATGAAAAGTAAAAAAGCCAACAACTATGCATTCTCATTCCTGTGCTATTCAAGTCTCTATGGAGTAAGTTGGCTTAAAACTCCAAGTATAGTAAAAAGAATCTGTTATTCCTAAATCCTTTTCTCTTATTAAACTAAGGATTTGTGAATCTTACTGAAGAAAAATTTAATAAAATAATTGTGGGTCTCTTGCCTAAAATCCTTTTTTTGTGAGTTGACATAAATTAACTTCTCCTTCATAGCAGTAAACTGCTGTTAGATTTAAATTTACCTGATGATGTGGTATCATTCTGCTCTGATTTTAAATAGCACATATTTTTTAACCCCTTCAATGCCACTGGCAATGCAGGTACAGAGGGAGTTATGTGCATGGATATGCTCAGCTGAACCAACTAAGCAAGAGGAACTGCTTTCTAAATAGAACCCTGGATGCTTTGAAAAAGGGGTGTTTGTCACGACTCTGCAAATTTAATAAGAAGTGCCATTCCCCTCAATCAAAGGAACAAGGTCAGTATTTTGAATATTTTTCAATGTATTGAGTGTTTACTTTTAAAGAGAATGAATGCTAGTGACAACTCTGATATGTACCTGTTCCACATGGAACTGCAAAGCCACTTCTCTGTCCTTCAGTAGCTTCTGCAAGTAGAAACTCAAACAGCTCAGGTGCAGAGGGGAGCACATGAGGATATTCATAGACATACTTACATTCATGAATCTGACAATTAGGAAGGCATTTAAAGAAAAAAAACCTCAAAAATAACCTTCAAATAGAAGCCTAAACACTTAATCGGTTTCTGAAGGGAGATGGCATGTTTGCAATGTGAAATGAATTTGGTGTGTTGACTTCTTGTCTGTGCTGCAGTGACACTCCCCCCCCATTTAATTAGCAGTATGAATGCAGATGATGTTTATGCCACAGCCCTTACGGAAGTGGGGGCAATACCTCGTGTTCATTCATTTCATTCACAGCAGGTATGAATAGCAATGACTTTCCAGGAGAGCAGTGGTCAGTGAAAAAGACCAAAACTCAAACATGTATGCAGTTAAAGAGGAAATGTATCAATCTTAGTATAAATATTTACATGAAATAGTAAAACCAGAAGTTACTTCAGAGATATGATGAAAAATTTTGTAAGTTCTAGTACATAGGGGAATAAAATAAAAGTAAAAGTTTCTCCAATCTCTTTTCAATAGAAAATCACCTACACGAGCTGAAAGACACATCTTTTCCCACTTCAGACAAGCCACTTTGCAGAAAGAAGAAACAGGGAAAGAATAAGTCAGGAGTGTTTTCCCATAGTGAAAATCTGAACCATGTTAAACAAAAACACAGCATGGATAAAAAAGTAGGTATTGTACCTTCATTCATGTATTACTCATTATTGAACAAACAAACAAAAAGATACTGGTTATTAAAACTTGAATTATATTCAGCTGTTTTAAAGTTCATGTTGAAACTACCATATGTCACAGATTTGGCTTAAAAATATGCTATGGGTATTTTTGTGTTTGAAATAGAATGAAAATTTATTGACTAATTTGTAATTATTATCCTAATTATACTTTCCCCTAGACTTATGATGGCTACACTTGAAGATAAGCTACTGAGCCAGACTGCTGTTATGTATCATGAGCACTGGTTCTTCATGTAGCATAAGCAGTATTTTATTTAGTGTTTTATTTAGGAAACTATTCCCTAAAATGTTTTTTACTAAGTAAAGTTATTTGCTACACATATTTCCTCCAGACTCATCGAAAACCTTCCCCCCTGACATTGCACAAATATTGGTGCAGTATTTATATGAAAATGTCTTAATGAAAAGAACATCATCCTAGACATAAGAATGCAGCTGGAAACCCCCAACCTCTATCATACACAAAGGATTATCATGATCTGTCACCTAAGAAAAAAAAAAAAAAGAAATCCACTTGGGGAAAAAAATACTACACACCTCCCACAGCCTTCACAGGGAGAAAATAAAAAAGTTTTCTCATCAAGAGAGGGATGAGTAACTTGGTCTGCAGTAATGAAAAAAAAAAAAAAAAAGAGTGCAAATTTAATCACAGTTGTATAAGTAAATGTTGACATTATACTCACTCAGTTGATACGCATTACAGCAGAGGTAAATGTTTCTACCAATGTATTGAACTTAGTTATCACTTGACTTTTATAAAGGATGGAATGCTTTGAAAATATGAAATGTAAAATTATTTTTTAATTTCTACAGGACATTTCTGGGCAAATCAGGGAACATGCAAGAACAAACTTCTCTTTACAGAACATTACAGCACCTCTGGAAACAGCTATGACAGCTCATTCCTTTTCATCCACAGTTGATACAGCCATGCAGCAAGCCAGTGGTGATGTGGAAATCTGCTGTTTAGTGACACAATCATTTGTGCTTCAGCAATCAGTCCCAGGGGAGTCACAGCCAAACGTTCAGAGTGACTCAATGGCATCTTCTGTTTTGTCTGCCCCTTCTAATTTTAATAGTACAGGCACAAGTGACCTACCTGACAGAACCAAATCAGGGTCTACTGGTCCTCTTCCCTTACATCCAGAAGCACCCCAGGAAAACATATTAAATGTAGACTCAGTGGGTCAAAGATCTTGTACACATGGCCTGGTGATCCAGGCCTCAGGAAAGGAAAAACCACCAACTGAAGAAACCACACATTCATCTCCAAAAGAAAACTCAGCTCCCAGTTCCCAGCCTGGATGCTCACGTTTATTTGGCTCAAAAGCAGAGTCTCTTCCTCACTCAGTGACGAGGGCTAAATTACCCAGTGTAGAATACACAAAGTGGGCAAACTTCTCTCAAAAAATTCTTGACTTTCATAGAAGAGCAGAAAAGAATGGAGCCCACCTGCAGCCAAACAGTTATGGAAGGCCACACGGGGCATCTCCTACTACCTTAAGAAAGCCCTCAATTAATCTCAGGTCCCCCAAGTTTGAGACTTACTCTGCAGCACCTTCCGAGACATACAAAAAGAGAGGTTTAGAGATGATGAGGAAGCAAACCAGAGTTGAGCATGATGACACTAGCAGTGATGATGAAGATAGACTTGTTATAGAAATATAGCAGATAGGCTGCTAACAACATGCTTTTATGGAGGTCACTAGAGAAGAGAATAATACAGATGTTTGATCTGTATTTCTGAAGCACCTTACAATCAGGGAAGCAATTCCTCCGTGCAGTAGCAGCATTCCCTTCTGACAAGTCCTTTGTTTCAAGGGCACAAAGTTTTTTAAAAGCTTATTTGAAGCAAACAGGGAGCAGGCATCATGCATTTAAATGCAAGTGGAAAATCTGTGTTTGGGAGGGGTTTCCAGCATTGTTAACATTCTTACCAGTCTTACATAATTCCCACAAGTGCTATCTGCCAGTTGTTGTCTTTGTATTAAAAGGCTGGGGTGTATTTCTTTACTACTAATAATACTATAGCAGCAGCTTCCACAATACATAAGGTAAGATTTCCTGGAAGAGTATGGATGTATTGTCCTCTATATATTCTTGTAGTTCCTGTCATCCGTACTGGGAGTGACTGGCATTAAAGGGGAAGATCTGTTCCTTGAGTTTCTGTGGTATTGGAAAAGTCTGGAAAAATGCTGAACTTTTTCCATGTTGCACTAATGTCAATGCTTCTTTGTAACAAATCACACAAGCATGCTTTGCTTTGTGTTTTGTGCCTACTATGCCAAAATATACACAAATATTCTTGATTTCTAGTTGGAGAATATGGGTGTTAGCTATTGGTATTTCCTTGTAAAATTTCTCACAAGGATTTTCTCATTATAGTCATCACATTATGACCCAACTGATGTAATCTGTTTTTTAATTGTAATCTTCCATTGTAATTTTAAATTTAATTGTAATGATGCTATTTTATTGACAGTAAAAGAGCTATATGGCATAGCTTTTTTGTTTGTTTGTTTGTTTTTAACAAAAAGTTTTGTGCTATGAACCCTAAAATTTACTGGTTTCTATGTGAATAAATAATTGAATATTTAATTTGACCTAGTGTCACTTGCTTCATTAAAATGATGAACATTAAAAGCATTCCACTTCTACATTACAGTCAAATTCTATACTTAAGCCTCTACTGTTCTTACATTGTGAATCATATTGGCTTTTAGGGATTAACCTATGTGGGATATTTGCAGTTGCTTTTACTATAACCATGCACAGGTAGTTTATATAGATCATACTCTCAGAGAAATCTACTATACTGTATGTGAAAAATGATGCCAAACTAGGTAACAGAGATAAACTAACAAGTGCTAAGTCCCATGCATTCCTATCTGAAAAGATGTCTTACAAACAGGGTAAGAGGAGCTTGTCCATAGAGTTGCAACTTTAGGCTCAGATTATGTTCATTAATTTATTATTGGTGCAGAAAAAATCATTATAAAAATTTTATGCCAATTTTTAATTCTAATGGATAAAGAAAAAACTGAGTAAAAAAATCTACTCTTTCAGAGGATGGACCATGAAAGATAAAACTCCCTGTATATTTTTTTTAAAGGTAGAAGGGATGACAAGGTAGGTTTTTTTCAATTAATCAGAATTTTCAATTTTTAATAATAATTTTCATTTCTTGCCTGTTCCATTAAAAAATGACAAAGTAAAATATCAATTTTTCCAAATTTATGTAGAGTCCTAAAAATGTCTTATAGAGCTAATGAAAATTTTCTGAACCTGTGAAATGTGATCCAACTGTAAAGAAAAGCTTTGACGAGCACCTTTAGCTTGCACAGTACAAGAAAGCCACTGGATCAAACTTTCAGAGCAGCTATATTCATTTCTTGCTTGTACAAGAGTTTTATTGTTGCAATTCATGGACATGTAATGAATATCCTATATAAGTTCTTTGCATAGGATTTCTGGGTAAATGATGTATTTTAGAGTGGAATATCCAGATCAGTAATTCAGAAATAATCTAATAGCAGATTCAGAAGTGCTTTCAAAGAAACATTTGCCCTGTGCATATTTTACAGCATTAAATAAAGAAATTTCTTTGCCATACCACAGCAATAGCTGGAAGAAAAATGGGACAATTTTAAGGTAGCTGGAAAAGTACAGTTTAAACTCTTTCTTGATAGAACTAATCCTTGATATTTTAGTTCAATATACATTATAAAAATTTGACCTAATATTGGAGCTAAACCAAAAAAAAATGTAGTTCTCTAAAAGCACCAGTAGATCTATGGTGGAATTTTTAAGTTTCACTTAAAGAAGGTAGGGACTCCAGCAAAAATCCTTTTAAGCTGTAACAGTCACTGGAGGCGTAAGGTCTGAATCACATACATCAATATGTGAAGTCTCTGAGAAATGTTCCTGGTTTAAGTTAGGAAACTCAAGGAGTTAGCATATCTAAATCTAGCTGGCATATGGCAAACAGCAGATTTTGGCTTTCGAGCAGATGCTGTATTCACAGAACATACAATCCTAAAAGGCAAAGTACTCTCTAGCTTTTACACAGCAGAAGTGTCAGCCATGCAGTGAAGTGTTTAATTAATTTGCAAGAAGCTGAACATCAAAGCCACATGAGGGCACCAGGCACAGAAAAAAATCTGTGTTTATCCTTCAAAGTCAGCAGTAGTTCTGATGGATTATTGCTCTGTAATAAGCAAATCTGAAATTCCTTCACACATGAATGCATCTCATCAACTTTTTCTTCCTTCTATGGAAGGAAACAAATTAATAAGGAATGCTGATCGTGGATAAGTTCTATGTTTAACACCAGCATCTACTCAAATAGACTGTAAATAAGTGGATGTTTCAGATTTTCCCTCTTTAGATGTGAAGAAAAAAATTCTTAATGTTTCAAAATTTATATTGGATATTATTCATTATGATACTTTATTGATCTGCCTGGCAAACCCCAACTCATACACAAGGGTGGATGGGAGGGGTGTGAACAAGCTCAGAGATCACCAACAAATAAAGATTTGCCTTGGATACATAATTTATGAGAAAAGGTAAAAGGAGTTGGCTGGATATTAGAAGAGAAAACTAAGGGAGCATGCACAAAAAAAGTTAAGTAGAAGAATGTGGGAATACTTCTACAACCATGTGTCTGCCACATCCATTCTGGGAGGATTTGAAACAATGGGCTTGGTTTGCAGTATATAAACTAAGTGTTAAGAAAAGCTTCCTATTTAAGGAGCAATTGAACATATAACAGATAACCCAGAGAGATTACAGACTCTTCATTGCTTGGGAACTACACTACAATTTGAGGCAAGTATTTCCTATTACAGGTGTAATATTATTTATGTCTGGAACAGACTTTCTTTCAAGCCCTAGTTTTTATTCTTAAGCTCCTATTTGTCAATATCTTCCCCAGAACACAATACCTAAGATATTTATTACTTCAGTGGCTGTATATGCACTGCTGACACACACACAGGCGGGTACCTAAACACATCTGGTTTGCATTACTCACAATGGATATCTGGGTTTGTATGCCGCCTATGTTTTATTTACACAACTACATTTGTTCCCATTCATAAGTGTTTATATTATAATCATTTTCAGTAGTTAAGTAGCTTTGTAAACCATTAATTTGACCCTAAGCATTTGTGTGGAATTATGGCTGCAGATTAAGACTTCTGGTCTTTTTTTTTTTTATTTACCATCAACATTCCACAGAAGTCACATAGGTGAACAGGTCAATATTTTTATTCTTACTATTTTTTAGAGTTTAAAACAGTGCGGGATTTTAACAGTACATGGGAAGTGTCCTAGTGGATACAGATAAATGTCAGGTAGAAGCCCATAATTTAAAAGCTGGGTCTTCCAGGGAACTCTAACATTACCACACTTTGTTTGTAAGCCATTCTCTTGTGTTAATTCAGTACTTAAATATAAAAAAACCCTACTGACTGTTCATGACAACTGCCTGGATATGTTCTGCATTGGCATAATGCTTGAGTTTAGAAGAACTACATGAGTCAGTTAAAAAAAGGATGGACTCACTTGAACATATTTTGGGTGCCTCTAAATGCCATAGGTGTACAGATAATTTGCTCTTTAAAAAAAAATGGTATATAAAGCTCATCATCGGTCCCTTGTGGTTGTTAGGTTTTAAAACAAAACAAGGTGATTCCAATACAGTCCTTTCAGTAATCCACATTCCAGGTTTTTCAGCATCCCCAGTTTTGTGTGTCTGCATTTGTAGCATGTTTTTGTTTTACTGATTGACAAAACAAGAATTCTAAGTACAGCACTGGATATATTAGGAATATGTACTTAATCCAACAATGCTTGGAAGTGTTTTAGAGCAAGATAGTTCAGACATATTAAAGCTGATTCTTATCAAAGACTCCTATGCCATTAAGAAAATGAGTAATTGGATGAAAGCCATGGGAGCTCTGTTTCATAACCCTACTGTGCTCTGGTTTTCCAGATGTCTTTGAATGCTACTCAGTTCATCAGCACTGCTGATGAGCTTGGTTGTTCTAGCCAAAGGTGGACAGCCAAGTCTTCATGGAGTCAGGCTTCAACACATCTTTCTGTCTGACACTTAACCTCTGCAATGTAAAGGTACTTAGACCTTACAGAGGTATTCATGGGGCAAAATGATGTTCACATCAATAACCCTCCCCGTGATTTCTACACTGATGGAGCTGTAGTCAGTGTTTATATCTAGAAATCTTTAAGATAAAGAGATCTTTATTATTCTTTATTACACATATCATACTGGGATTTTTCTTGAAAATATCCTTCTCATTTCATTGTATACTCAATTAAAACATTCTGTCCCAAACACAAAGCTGGGATTATGACAGGGTCATTCAGATGAGCTGCTGTTGTTCTTTCTCCTCTGTAAAAAGGAGCCATCATAGACATTTCTCTCTCTCCATCAAAATGGTTATTGCAAAAAGCAAAGAACAACATTTATTCCCATAGCATGCTTTGACAGCAACCTAGGTTAGTAAGTAAATAGGGAAAAGGGAGCCATGGTTGTTCTTGCCTGTGTTAGGAAACCACAGTCTGAGAGGAGGAGGACTGTACTGGGAAGTTATGCCAGGCCTGTAATAGCTCAAATCTCCAAACCTGTATGTACAAATGCAATTATGAGATTGGCACAAGTAGCAATTTAGATAGCTATGTGCACATACACGTTTATGTGTGTTGGCTGGAAGGAGGAACAGGGAAAATTACATCTCTTACAAAGTAATTTGACCATTAACTCTACAACGCCTCTTAATGTTCCCATTGCTTACAGAAAATAATTTGCATTGAGCTGCTCAAGTGGAAAGCAACACAGGCATGAAACACATCATCACAGCCTCTGCAGCCCACAAGTGGTTTTTATTCCAACTCATCCCTCTTATGAAGATGTTTTGCATAACTTTGTTGATTCTGGTTACGGGTTTGCTAGCTCCAAATGGAGCAAATACTCAAAAGGGAAATGATACAAAGGTCTCAGATCTCAAGTCACTAGTTGTCCAGAAGCAAGAAAGTAAATATAGTTAAGTAAAATATAAAAAATCTGCCTCATCCTCTGCAATATTATAAAGCTTAAGATATTTTATTAAAGGGATTTACTGACTTTGATTAAAAAATAAGAACAAAAGCAAAATGGTCATTATTACATGTTTGATATGAAAAGCACAAAACCTTTTTTTATTTGCACCACATGTGGATAGGCAGATGTGAAGTGTTAGACAATAGTCAGAGAAGTAAAATCAGGGAATTATCCATAATTAATAACATGCCTGCGGAAACATGTTCTGTGCTTCAAAAAGAATTCAGGTGCTGTTAGAACAACCTCCTTACCCTGAAGATGTTGACAAATTTGAAGAAATTCCAAGCAGGGGAAAAAAATTATTAGGGAAATAGATTACTCATGCAGGAAGATTAAAGAAATGAATCTGCTCTCAATTATACCCATGTGGTCCTATTAAACTCAGTGACAATGTACCATCATAACCAGGACAAAAGCTTGACTGAAACTTATGACATGAAAAATATGTTTAGTAGTGTTCAGAGGAAGAATTTTAGGAAGGACAGATATTGTTAAAGTATTTTTAGGGAAACAATTGGTCCTGTAAGAAGATTTAAACTGAAAAGAGAATTTTCCACTGGGGTTATATTTACTAAATACCTCCTTTGGCATATTTAACAGGAAGCTAGAACATACCTACTCACTGTACAAAATAATTATATCCAAGAGCTCACCAGAGAATGTGCTCAGGCAGTTTTTCTCTTGGATATCTCTAGTCATTCATACAATCAGATGCCATGTCTACACTCATTGATTCTATGCCTACCTCCATTATTTCTCTCCACCTTAATTCACACAGTAATGACTAATGCATTGTGAAAACTTATCCAAACTGGATCAGTTACTAAAATGTAAATTTACTGCCCTTATGTGCTAAGTTTACCAGATGTTTCATCATCCGGAGAGCACCTCAAAAAACCCCAAACAAACAAACCAACCAAACAAAAACATCAGGATGGGGTCTTGAGTGAATGCTGTGTAAAGGGGAATCACTTCCCCCAGTCTCCTGCTTACGTTCCTGTTGACACAGCCCAGGACACTGCTGGCTCATGTTTAGCTCCCCAGAACTCCAGATCCTGTTCAGAAGAGCTGCTATCCAATGAGTCAGGTCAGTCCAGCCCAGGTGCAAGACTTTTGTCCATGCTGAATTTCATGAGGTTCTGCCTTCAGGCTATCTTTGCTGTTCTGAACAGTGATGCTACCCTTATGTGTATTGACTGCTCAGTCCAATTTGTTGTAATGAAAATTTAACCAAGATGCATTGAGTTTCCTTCTTCAGCTCATCAATAAAGATATTAAATAGGATATTAGATAGATCAGCCCAAAAACAGACTCAGGAACTCCACTGGTAACTCGTCCCAATTGTTAACCTGTATGTACCCTCTGAGCCCAATAGTCAGTCCAACTAATCTTGCACCCCCTACACTAAGATCCCAAGTGGATCACCAGGGTGCCACAGCAGACCACATCAAAAATTTTGCAGAAGTCACAGCAGACAATATCTGCAAGTCCCTCGTTCACAGCTGTAGTCATTTCATCAGAGAAAGCAATGGATCCATACTGACTATTCCCAATCATGATCTTATTTTTGTGTTCAGGAATGTTAGGATATGGTTGAGGTTCACATGCCAAGCAACAGACGTGCTTGACTCATCGTCCTAAAACAAACCTGAAAGATGTAGACCTGCTACTGTTGCAATGGAACAAAGAAAACAGGTAGCAAGTTAGCTTGATGCTATCTATGAGCACCTGTTTTGCATGAACAGGAATTCCAGCAGTACTGTGTCCGTCACACTTTAAATTCAGCTCCACTGAAACAAAGACTGAAATTAACCCCCCCCCATCTTAGTCTATATACAAAGCACACCTCTCATAACAAGTAACCTGAGCCATTCACATAGCTGTGCTGCCCACCCCTGCAACTCTGTAATGTTTCTGGCTGCAGAAATCAATAAAAATCTTAAACCAAAAAAGTAATAAAAATAAATCTGATATTTAGCATAGCAAAGAATCCATCTAAAATTAAATGGTATTTAATTTGCCTCCCAAGCTCTAGATGTGACAAACTTTAGAACAATGAGAGATGAAACATTTACAAGTTACTACTCAAAATAGCATTTCTGATGGAAAGATTCCAGATTGGACTGTAGCAACCGTAACTATGTTGCTGTAAGGCCAAGTCTAAAAAAGTCTCTAAGATATACAAAGAGAGCGCGCCATTTCTTCACACTTCCTCACATGCATATTTCCACCACCCTTGATCCCATGCTGCGTGACAATAAGCAAAAGAGTGCTTGAGTCAACAGAAAACTATTTAGTTGACTATCCCTAAGCTCTTTACATAGCTTCTATTGCTTTAAATATCTTTGCCCCCTGAAAAGTTAAATTTGTTCTACATTCTTCTGGAAAGCCTTGGGGCTAGTATTCCAACCAGCAGTTAACTTGGATGTTGAATTCCTTCTTTTTAAGTGTGTCAGATAATGTTGTTGAAAAAATTAAAAAATTAATTACCCATGAATGGACCTTTCAGTTCTTTCCAATAATCTATGTAAATGATACAACAGTAGCAAGCTATATGCCTTGTTTCAATCATCTTCCAAAAAGAAAGCCTAAAAAGACAGGTATGTTCAATAATTTCTTGACTTGTGCCAGACTGCTGCTTGAAAATGTAATATATGTACATCAGTGGCAGAAAAATGTATATCTGGCTCTTCTTTTATCTCATTATATGCATTTTATTAAGCTAAAATCTACAATTTGATATTTTAATAAAAATGTTTATTTGGAGACAGCCAATACATTTATTACTAAAACCTAGCAAGCTTTCCTCAACTAGTCTGTGCACAGACTACACCTTCTGAGAGAGCTTCTCAGAAACAAGTTGATTTCCCATTATTACATATCTTTCCATTTCACTCTGTTGTTCTCATTTCCATCAGCTCCATTCACATGGTGTTTTCCTCCATTTATATGCTGGGTGGATATTCCTACCTGCTTTCGGGTGGAGGAAGAACTAAGCTGACTTTGTCCAAACTCTCTTAACTTGGATTAATACTGGAAACATGGAAGATCAGAACAGATCTGTAAAGCTGGCTAGAAGTAGATGGAATCAGAGTCTAGCCATGCTTATGGAGGGCTGCACCTACAGGTAAGCCCTGCTGAGAAGCCCTGGAACTTCCACAAGTGATAAAAAATGGAATTTGAAAGCACACAATGAATAGCTGTGTCAGACTACTGCCAATGTATGCTTGAATGCTGTTCCAATGCAATATTTCAGGAATATTACATTCCCAGTCTACACACAAATTTCTAGTTCACAAAGTCCATCTTAATTTGCCAATTTAATGTTCTTGAGAGAATTAAAGAAAAAGCAGCAAAGAGGACCCAGACAGGTAGAGTGTTAATTAAATTCTTGGTTCTTAATTTCCAAATCCAAATGGATGAGGAGGACAATGGCAAGGTTTTGGTCAGTGTGGAAAAAATGCTAGAGGAAGGATAGAAGTAGCTATCTGCCAGAAGACAGCTTGGTTATTCAAGAAACCAAGGAGAGGAAGCATCATTCAGGAGCACAGGAATTCAGGACAGGAAATGATGCACAATAAAACAGCAATGAGATTCTGAGGGGAGAATGAATGTAGCTGAAGAGCAAAGTTCACCTAGAAAACCTTCTTACTCAGCCATGGGTGTAGTTTAGGGAGTTGATGCTGAGAGCTACATTTTTAGGGTAGAGAGCATCAAAGAGACCACTGGTGCTTTGCTCTGGTATGAAAGATGATGGAGGCTCAGGGAATTAGCTGATGGGCAGGTGCTGAAACCAATAGAGAGAACACACTGAAAAATGGGCATGGGAGTGAGATCAGCAGCAAATAAAGGAAAGCCATTAAATGACTTAGGAAGATCATTGCCCAGGCACATGGGAGAGGGCAGGCTGAGAAGCCTCTCTCTGGCAGCATAAGCAGTGTAGACTGGCAGAAGCTGAATCAGGGCACCAACAGTGATATTGAATCAAGAAGATAAGATTTTTATCTCGCAGAGAACTGAGTGGCATATCTTAGTAACCATTTGCATGCAGCACATATGAACAGCCTTATGGAACTGAAATGTATTCACAGGTACTTTCCCTTCCTCCACCATGTAAGAAATCAAAATTATGCAATGCAGAGATAACATCATTTGGGAGATGAAGGCTTCAGAGAAGAGTAAAACTTAAACCAGATCACAAGTCTGCAGTAAATACACTAAATTTAAAAAACCCATAAATGCAGAAACCAATTTTTTGTGTGTGTGTGAGAAAACTAGCTGTTCCTCAAAAAAGCAGAAATATATAAAAAAAATCCTAAAAGCAATGAAATCCTAATAGTCCCTTATCAGACTAAAATGATTAAAGGATTAACTTTTGCCACTAAATTAATCAAATTGTAAGATTAATTTGGAAAAATGTATACTTTACCAGTGATGGTCTGCAGGATTATGTGGCCCTGGCAAACATAAATGTTATAGTCAATAAAAGTAAGACTTGCTCTTAGACTGACAGATCTGATCATGATTCAGGTGGTTGCAGAGTTTATACGTTCTGCTACATTTTGGAGGAAAGTGAGTCTGACTGCAGAGTGCAGACGTACAAAATTGTTCACTACTTGCAAATCACGGTTTAGTCAAAACTGCTGTATTCAAGTTTTCTAATGATATTTTGCCAACATAGTAGATGTAGCATAATATTTTCCTCCAAGCACTGTCTGAACGGTGTACAAGATGCAAATAAATATACATTTCTGTAACCAATAATTACTTTAATAGCTCTCATCTCTTTGGGGTTGCACAGATGTCCTGCCTCCCTGAAAAGATCTCAGTGTGTCAGCAAGGTGTAGCCAGCTAGTATCTTCACTTTACCAGTGTAACTTAGGCTTCACCAGCTTAGATGGCACATTTACAGTAAATCTGATGTACTCTGCCTAATTGCTCTTACATTTACATTATACACAGAGTTGCTTTTCTACTGTTCCCTAAATGGGGATGAAATGGAGCTCTGGCAACAGTGCTTTTCAAAAGAAAATGCAAACTCTATTTTTTGAGACCATTACTAGCCCATTTGGTTAAACAGTGTAGCAGAAATACTTGGTAGTCATTGCAGCTAAACCACTTTATAACCAGCTTGGTCAAAACTGATAAGAAATCAATACATTGTGCCAGCTGCATAATTTCATTCACAATTATGCTTCATCTTTTAAGTAATCTCAAAACCCCTCAGGCTCTCCCCAGATGCAGAAAGAAAGAAATCTGCCTTGCCTTTGTTTTGGGAATACATTTAATTGCTATTTCAATTTAACACGTTAGGGATTTCTATGCATCCTAATTTTTTAGGCTGTCATTGCAAAACAGGTACTTTTACTCACAGAACAAAATAATCTGCTACAATGCAGGACATTTGACTTGCACATTAGGCTGCAGAGCAATTATAGATACTTCTATAAATATGTATTTACTGTACAATTGTTTTTTTCTGACAATGCTAAATACTGAATAGTTATAGCCAGTAGCATTTGCAGTTTTTTTCTCTACTCAATGAGCTGTCATGGTTCTACCTATCACTGGATTTTCCTTCCATGAATAATTCATGCCATATCAGCTCATAGGTTTCATCTTTATCTTAGTCATACAGGCTTTAGCATCTTCTATGGCTTTTTGTTACATGGGAATAATATAGTCCCTTATGAAAAATATAAATTAATTACTTAATCCCTAATTCCAGAGCTATCAATGTGCTAAGGAAGAACACACTTTCAAATGGAGCTAAAAATTTTAGTCTTTTTTACAGGATAAAAAATCCCACCAGTCTGGCATGATATGACTATAATATTGTCCAACAGTTCACACACAAAACACACGTTTGCAGTTTTCTGTTGACAGAGAAAAGCCAATCCATAGTGTTAAAAAAGCAGTTACCCCATTAGGTGCCCTAACAAAGTTTTCAAACTATTCAAACACAAAGGCATAAATCAAGAAAACAAAGCTAATGCAAGATGTTACATGTAAGTTATACTAAGAAGTTAAAGAAAACCATCTGGGCATAAAATGTAAATACAGCCAGCATACAAAACTTAAGAGGAAAATAAAACCAACCACACATTTCAAATGCCCCAAACACAGAGCCTTTATTCTGTAAGGCTACTCTAAACATCCATCTCAAACAAAACATTCTGCTTTCAAAAGATCACTGGAACAGAATACTAAAGCTTATGCAAGGGGCACCTTTTCTTGATTTTTTGGCTTACTTAAGATACAGGTTTTTAAGCTGAGTAATCAGCAGATCTTCAGTAGTAGTTACAAATCAAAGATGGAGCTTACTGGAGAGACTTCCCATTATGTATTCTATATTTCAGTTGTGTTTAGAATCAAACTGCAAACACCAAGGCAGTATTTTCTCAAAAGATGAAGAGAAATTGCCTTAAATGTTTTTTTAAACTAAATAGACAGGCCTGAAGAACACCACTTACCCAGCTTCTCTACCAGGAAGAGATGGTGACTTCATAAACCAGAATGAAAACTTCTATCAGAAATAAACCTAAAAGGTTTGAATCAGCTTCCCATATTGCTGAATATCCACTTTCTGAATGGTAAAGCAACTTAGACATGCTTTGTAGACCCAAGAGTTTCTGAGTAATGCCAAGAAATAGAAATAAATAAAGAAATGCAAATGCCTAGATACACACCCCAGAGAGGAGACTGCAGTACAGAAGGAAGTCTGGAAAATAAACCTCAAAAGACACTGTATCTGTAAAGCAGTTAACTGTTTTCCAGAGGTGTCTAAAACAAACCAGAAAAAAATCTTTTCAAAACCAAAACCTAGGTCTTCAGGGGATAAAATGCCAGACCTCTGGATTTTTCATGTTGACTTAGTTCAGATCACTTACATAAGCAGCATACTTGAGATTTGATTACATAGCTAGATTTTTTGTTTATTTATTTACTTTTAAACAGGATGCTTGTTTGGGTTTAACTTAGTTTGTGGAAAGGGAAGTAAGGAAAACTCTGAAAACAAACAAATTACTTACAGACAGACAAGTTAAAAAATAAAATTGCTATGCCAAAGCCCCCACACTCTCTGGAGGCTGGTACCTTTGGATTCCCAGCACATTCTCCCTTCTGAGCTCATGGAGTAACTGGTAGCAGCCAGCAGTCTGTCACCCTCGACAGAACTCAGCTCACAGATGATGAGACTCAGTTTGTTACTGATGTCTGAGATAGTTATCAAGATAGGGAATCCTGGCCTCAGTTCCTGAGTCAAGAAGGGAGTACGTGATCCCAGTTATAAACCATACTATGAGCAGCAAAGGATGATTTAACAGCATTTATAGCTGTAGTCTAAAATAGTCATGCAGTTTGTATATAACAGATGTGAATTTTCAAACTAAACAGAGAAAAGTTGAAGCAACAGAGGAAACCACTGTGTTCCTCCACTGCTTCTGAGAAATCAAAAAGGGAATGATGGCTCTCCGACAGCTAATGTACTAAATTCTGATTTTCCTGATGATCTGTGTTTATTCTCTTTCTCCACACAAATTTTTCCAATTCTGCTCTTCATGTATCTAGGAAATTCTAGATAAATGTGACTTGTTGAGAGTCATCAATTTTTAAAAAAATGTATTGTTTTTTTCTCCACAGATACAATTTATTATGACAGTCTCCTATGTGAAATTATTGCCCCAGATACTGTATTTACTTGGGCCTTTTGCCTGGAATCTGCATCCTTTCTTAACCCATCTATAGGAGCCCTAATATTTCTATAGTAGCAGGATCTGAAATCACAAATGTGCTACATTTATTTCTCTCTCTTAAGCCTGTATGACTCAATATAGCCCGGGTCATATCCTGGAAAGACTGTGTTTTCTACTGGATTGATCAGTTTCTGGATTTAATTGCACTTGGCTTCACCACGTGTAATAAAGAGGGGCTTCTAGGGACTGCAGGCAATGAACATGTCCTGTAAATAATAATGTTACTGTCAGTTATTTATTCTATCTGATGCCAGACAAAGTTTTTTTCATGGCATTTTCTGTTTTTAATAATTTTTTTCTAAACCATCAGGCCTATCACTGCCTTCAGTTTCCCAGCTGTGCAAATCTGCAAAACTGTCATGACCAGGAACAAATAGAATGAATAGGTAGGAACTGCTTCTTATGCACACGCAGTGCACAATGTATTTAGCAGTCACATCCTTCTTTTGGTTTGGCCCTTTATGTTGATCATAAAAAACAAATACTAAAATATAATAAAAGAGAAAATTACTTCACGTTCCACTTACAGTCTGTTCTATAACTCTGAAAAGCATAAACTGAAAAATTAGCTCTGAAGTCACAGTGCCTGTCAGGAAAGGCAAGAGTAACAAAATAAAACAGCAAGTAAAACAAAAGAGTTCACTGAAAACTGGCAACTACATCTGAACCCTAACAGAAAACCACAGACTTTGAGCAAATTTTTTTTTATGCATCAGAAATAAAACATGCTCTTTAATTAAAGCTTAACATGTTGCTGCCAAATGATTGATGTGAATACATGCAGAAATTACCATGGAGATTTCCAGTGCCTGATGTGGCATTGCCTGGAGCGGTGCTGGATTGGAAAGAGATGGTTTTTTAGAAACAGTGTGAATTGTGGCTCAAACTTTTCATGTAGGACAGTCACAACAGGTTGAGACATTCTGAAATTACAGGAACTGATGGTTTGAAAAAAATATATCCAGAATCTCAGAAAAATAATGTTTAATTTTGGGAAAAATACAAAAGAAATAACAAAGGCACAGTGCCATGGTACTGGAGCTCTGCAGAGTTAAAAAAGAAGAAGCGCATTCAACTGACTCAGAATTCAAACCCCTTCCCCCAAGCCCCTGAAAAATGACTTTATGGTAGTAATCATGGGAGATGTACTATGTACGAGAAGCATATTGAGTTTAAACAGTGTTTTTGCCTTTATTCCACTACAAACTACAGTATCTGGACATTTGGCATAGTTGCTGTCCCTGTGTATACTCACAGTTTGGTAAGAGGAACCACAAACATAATACCTCCACCAGTTGTAAATTTGTTACATTATTTGTGTTGTTGCCTCATAACTTCTCCCCCTTGATTTTGCCTTCTCTACTTATTTTACTGGCAGTAAAACTCAGTAGATTAATAATGCTATTAATACTTTACTTTCTCTGCCAGAGCTTCTTGGGTGGCCTGTTTCCAGCAGTGTAACTATCTATCTTTTACTTACTCACATCTCCTTATTCTTGCTGCCAACACTCTTTAGCATTTTTATTATATTCTGCACATTTTTAAGATCCTGGTGCATTTTCAGAACCCCAAATATAAACTATTTGAAGCAAATACATGAAAGCAAGACTTACAATTTATTAATAAGTCATGCATCTTTTCACTGAGAAAGTAAAAGCAAGTAAAGCCATCTCAATGAATCTCTATCTGATCAGACACCTAATAGATTCAGTGAAAAACTAATCAGTAACAAATTATTATTAATTTTTTATGCCATCTCACTGGTCTCTATAATAATCCTCATCATCCTTTTTGCATCTATCTTAGAGTAAGACAGTGAATTTCTGCCCATCACTAGTATGCCAACGATGGCCATAGAAATCCTTGCCCCTAGGTTCCAATTCAGCCCCAAACAAATTTAAGTCCTACAACCTCTTCTGCTGCATGTCATTCTGACAGATAGTCACTACCTGTCTAACTTTAACTGGTAAGTCAATCTTTGCTTGCAAAATTGCAGATACCAAAAGCAGAAAGCCTGACTGATAGTTTTCTACTCCTAGTTTTAGAAAAAACTCAAAACAAAACAGTAAAAGAGAAAAATGTCAAAACAACAATAAATTAGTTCAGAGCCAGGGATAATAAATCTCATTATGGCCCTTCTAATTTATGAACCACTGTTATTCAAAACTCAAAAGGCATGGAAACAATTGCACTCCAGAGTGAGAAAAGCACAATCACAACTCTTTTGTTCTTCTAGTACTAACATGTGCACACATATTCAGTGTGTGACAACAGCTGTGTCACATTCTGTCTCATTAGCTCAGCAAGGTATATCCAGACTTCAGAGGACAGCTTCAAGTATCATTGTTTCTTTGGAAGTGAAAGTCAATAAAATCACTAGCAAAGGAATGCTGCCAGACTGTTAACAGAGCTGTACAAATTCCAGTTCTTCTTCATTCCCTGCCTCATCAAGCTCTTCAATCAATAAAATAGCTTTCTCAACTTGCCACAATATTATTTTTAATACTTACCACAGTGTATCCCCTAAAATATGTAAAAAGTAACACTGCACAAAGATATTATCTCACATTATCTCTTTTCTCCATGCCCTTAAGAACAAAATCATACCCATATGAAAATATATGCAAATGAAGAATTTTTTCTAGGGAAATAGCATAATACTTAGGGAGCTCAAATGATAATCAACTAATCTGAACAGCCTGGTGCTTGGCTAGTTATTTACTTTAAAGAAGCACTTGGAGGCAAAAAGCAGAAGCAAAATTCTAGCCATGCTGTTAGAGGAATACACTTGACCCCTGAAAAGAGATTAACAACTCATTTTCTTCCTCTACCATGTTTCTTTATTCCTTTTCTCTACTTCCCCCATTGTCTCCTATTGTATTGTTTTACTTTTCATTTATTCCTCCTACTTTTTCCCTTTGTTGTCTTCATATAGAAAGGACACTTCTGTGAAAAGTGAGTTAATTGACTGTGTCTTTTCCCCTTCCTTTGCCTATTGTTTTGCTCCATTATCTTTCCTATTCTATACAAAACACTGGTATTTTTCCTGTCTTTTGGTTAAAGCCCCAATATTGCTTCCCAGCTGCTAGGGGAGAACTCTTTTGCCACCCGCACTTTTCTTATAATCTAATTTACTAGTAATTACATTACCAACCCTAACGAGGTAAGGTTTCAGTTGTGGAAAATGTGAGAAAGAGAAAAGTTACATCAGCTGCATTCAGAACTGACATGCAGGCTGTATGATGCACTTACTCTTCTTCCTCTCTCTTCTTCCTATCCTGATCCTTCAAACACAGATATATACTTGAATGTACAAAATACAGAACTCCTGCTATGTCTCAAGTACTTCTCTGCTGTTGTTCCCAGACTTATGTTAGTAAACTGAACTTGAGTTCAGTTGAGATCATCCAGAATAAGTATAATCATGCCCATGAGAACAGTAAAATAGATTAAGAATTCCCATGTTACATTAGGCTTATGTTCATCTTGGAACTTTGTATGTTTATTTTGCAGACTTCTTCCTCTTCTGGAAAGTGCCGCCATTCCTTTGGAACCATCAAGAAAGTTGCTGCTAACTCTTGTTCTCCCAACAAATCAGACTAACCACAACCTAGCCAAAGACAAGAATTTTGTAATTAAGACTACCTTGAGTACCTGTGCATCAGTTATTTACCAATAGCATCTCAGGCTGAACCAACTAGGTAATCTGGATCAGAATGGCAATTATCTCTTTAATTAATGCTCATAACACACATCTAAAGGATTTTTAGAAATGCACAAAAACATCTGTGCACCCCCCACACACAGCAGAAAGTGTAAGAGCACACACTTTGTGCATACACTTTGGCAATGCATGAGCTTAATTGACCTCACTTAGCTGAACCTGCACCAGCCCTAGTGGCCATGCAACCTGCATAGATGGTCTGCAGTTGTTACCCTGGATTTCATGCTACAGTCCTCAATTCCCATATACATGGCCTGTATAGGTACTAAAATGTTTGAACATACTCAGCCTTTGCACCAAACTTGAATACTCCCAAGGGGCTGAGAGTCAGATCACTCACAATATGAATGCCCAACTTGGCCTTGCCTTTCTGTTTAGGCATTTGCATGACTGCATCCCAAAAACTGGACTGAAGAAATTCCTGAGGATTATAATATCATGCCATTGCAAACTGTAATACATGCACAAAGCAAGGTTCAGGAACTAAACAATCAGGTTCAATTGGAGCTTATCAACAAAGCAAGCTGCTCTCAGAGGGCTAGGTGTGAGCAGTACTTGCAGTTTGTCATGTCACACTGTTTAAATAATACAGGTTCATTTTTCATTGTATTTTCCCTTTACTAGTTCATACAAGCAGGCATTTGTTTATTTCTCTCTGAAAGTCTTTTTTTTTTGTGAGAGATAAGTTACTTGGGGAGAGGAAAGGTTATATATTCAAACACAGTGTCAAGGTTGTTGCTAGACTGATGAGTCTCAGCTGTAGATCCTCCAGAAAAAGAAATGGTGAGACCTGACCTGGAATTGTCTTTAAAACCAGATTTAAAAAGAAGTTGCAATAAGGAGACATTGCCTTCATTAGTAGCTGAAAACTGCAGCTCAACTTTTCTTTATATTATCTCAAAGGTAGCACTAGAAACATTGATCTCTTACTAATACTGTTAAGTAAAAATTTGAAGAGGAGATTTTTCACAGAATGAAGGTAGTTATGACCACCCTGTTTGGTTTTCGTGCAGGTGAATAAATTGTTATCACACAACATAGTGACACATTAACAGTCTTGTTCACGTGGGCACATCATAGAAAACAGATTTTTGTAATTGATGTTCACATTTATTGCTACTGTGTGTTTTGTTAAGCTTTGTTCCAGACTGCCCTTATTGTGCAACAAGATTGGCTGTTAGAAGACACCCATCTCATCCACAGATTTATAAAAAAGATGTTTCTGCATTTCAGTGGTCCAACACCAGGTTTTTAAACTTCTCCAATCACCTGCATGCCACATCACAAAGCTACACTAAGACAAAAGCCCCCAAACTGCATAAATAGCCTAATACAAATTGTCAGCACACAAAGAGGCCAACCATCTCTGCAAAGTCCATGCTCTTAATTAAAATCCAGCAGATGTAAAGTTCCCTTCACATCCAGAAGGGCTATGAACTACATGATTTGCAACATAAGCTTCAGATTTTTATTCCACCTAAGCTGCTGCATCTCTGGACAAAGAGCTGTAAAAAGCAGCATCACTGCAGTGCCCCAGAACACTTCATGCTGTTGCTCCATCCAGCTCCTAGAAGCCCAGCAATGGCTATGGGAGACACTCACCTCTCTCTCCCTGCAGATTCTGCTCCAGACAGGACAGTCACATTCAGGGCTTCTGGTCCTTTGGCTTCCCAGTAAAAGCAAAACGTGCCCTCTTCAGAGACACCCAGGCAGGCTTCAGCTCAATGCACTCTGAGAAGTGGAGCTCTCCAGGATGTGCTGTCAGAGAAGCACATGAATTTCACATTTTGTGTAATAGCCTAAAGGCTAGCTGTAGTCTATAGGACTTAGCTAGTATTTAGCCACCTTACTCCAGTTTATGTGTATACCTCCCTTTTCTCCCAGGACCTAGTCACTCATGCTACAAACAGCTGGCCACAAGTTTCCTACCAGCCTGCTGAGGAAGGAAAATGAGGTCAAAACACAAATTCTTACACAAGTACACGACTCCCTCCCTCTTCTCATCACCCTCCAGACTGGCTTCTGACCAAACTGATTTGCTTTGGTATTGGTGTTTTCTTCCTCCTGCCAGAATACCTCCAGAAAGCAGGCGACCCTCCCAAGTGATCAGCCTCACTGCCTTTGTCATTTTTAAAAGTGCTGAAATCTCATGGCAAGACAGACATCTCGGGTTTTCACCTCTAGTTTCTTATTTGCTGGCAACTCTCCATGCATTCTTTACAAACACAAGAAAGTGTTCAGATTGATCATATTGTGATATGAAATTGTATTTGTTCAGCAACGTGTCCAAACATGAATAAATATTGAGGAAAAGAATTGTTTTGTGTAATAATTATAGAAAATTCTCTTCTTGTAAAATCCAGTTATTTTCATGAAGATGGAGATTGATTGGATCCAGGAAGTGAGGTCAGGTTCAGATCCTGGGGAGGGTGGTGTGTAGTGATAATAACACCAGATTTTTGCTGAATTCCTTATCCAAAGATCTGAGCTCTGTCTCCAGTATATTACAACAGCAGGCTATGTTATCTTATGCAAACTCCTTCCTAAATTTCACAACAGCTGAAATAAGCAGGAATCATTAAATTTGTGTGCTATGAAGGCTGAAAACCAGCCATACAGTTCCTTCTTCACTTTGCTTTTATCTAAATACACTGAAATATGGTCAGAACAGACACAGTTGTCTTCTTCACTGTTGACCAGGTATCTACAGTACTTTCAATGGCATATAAAAATTAAAAATAATAAAAAGATTGGGAAAACAGACATGGGTAACAAAACCCTCCTCCTTCAAGCAAGTTACCCAACTGCAACCTCTACAAAACGCTCAGTTGCCCTTTTACTACATCTAGTTCAAAGGCCACTAAAAATGGGATTCTTTGCACTGACATCAAAGGGCTCTGAATAGGGCTGTCTGTAATGGGAGGGGGGAGACAAGATTAACTTCAGCTTTCTGGCTATAGAACCCAAACAAAAAGTAACAAATATTAATCACAAAACAAGGTTTTCTTGAGAACCTATCAATTTTAGCACATTTTTTTCCAAACATCAGCTGCCATCTATTAATTTCCTTGTTTTCTGAGAGTGATGCAAAGTGTGCTATTAAATTCAGAGTATTAGCAGCTTAGTAAGATATTTTCTTTCAGTAACACTAAAGAATGCTATAATTAAGAAGGAAAAAAAAAGAGTGGGAAAAGAGATACAAATGGTTTATTAATGCAATAAGTAGATTGGTTATCTTTACTTAGCATCATATCTGTATGGATCAGGCTTTCCTCCTGACCTGCGGTGAGAATAGATACCAGTGCCAAAAAATTCTCCTCTGTTGCTGAAACCCTAGCATACCTTTTAAATACAGGCTTTATTACTAGTGTAAATATATCCTAGAAGGTTAGCTTTTCAAGTGGTTCCTAGCAGTAACCAACCTTATTTAAACACATCTGGAACTTCTTTATAACTCATAACTATTCTGTGTAGTCACCTGTATGATGAAGGTTAAATGCTGTGGAATTACTGCTAGGGCCTCTGATTGCTTCACAATCACATGAAAGTATTTATAAAGTAATGATACAAGGGGTAGAGCAGTACTAAACAAAACCAAGATTATGTTCCTAATTGAAATAGCAGTGCAGGTTTTTAAAATATAAAATGTGGACTCTGAGCTTACTTTTCTTAACATCATCTATTTCAGCTGCTCCACATTCCAGAACTCCTTCAGCCTTGACCTCATCTCTAAGATGTCTTTTCTCTTCAGTCTATTAGAAATTCTCAAATATACAATATTTACACCAGGCAGCAGGGTAGATCTGCTGATTGTCTTCCTTAAGCTGCTTGGGTGGCCCTAAGAATAAGGAAGTGTCTTAGCACAGGGGAATTCCCGTTGTGTGTAGGGAATAGAGCTGCTGAGCTGCTCCTGCAGAACAGGAAGGAGTATGTTGGAGGTGGGAAAGTTAGAAGATATACAGAGAAGGATTAATTCTACACATTTTTTCCAGCACTCTTCAGATCTGTGAAAGGTACCCCTCCACTCTAAAGATCTTGCAATGGAAACAGAAGAAGGAAACTCTGAAGAAGAAGCTGAAAAAATAATATAAATTTGATCTCTTGGCTTCCAATCTACTCCAGCTACTTTTTCTTTTTAGCCAAATGAAAATGCAGCCCTTAAATAGATTACAAACTCATTTTGAATCACATTAGTATCAATGACATTGTTATCCAGGCATAATTTATTACCACCCCAACTCAAAATTGACCCTAGATTTTTAAAATTTTTAATTTTAATTTATTTTTTTTGTCTATTAATAAAAAGGTCTCAAGTCATTGGGCAATATGTGACACAAATAGCTTGATAATATGAATGCTAATCAGACCCAACGATGTCCACAAGTATGAATTCCTTTGATGACAGTCTTTTTCTTCCTGTATATTCTGTCTTATCTTCTTTAAAGCTTACATGAGGTCATTTGACCAAAACCTTGCCTTTCTTAATTTCTGAACCCCGGTAGCTAATTTCAGAATATATTTTATTACTTCTTTTGTTTACACAGCACTTGGTATCAGTGCTGATATGTCCTCCCTTGGCTTTTCAGAGATTAAGCTGAACACGGAAGAAAATGTAGAGCATGTAGAAGAGGCCTTCAAAATATCATTAAAAAAACCCCAAACAATATTTTTTAGGAAAATGTGGTAAAAGCAGTTCATGGTACCTAACTTATAAGTATGATACAGCTACATATTACTCATTTTAAGGTTTTTACATAATTATTAACAAAAAGTAAATTTCAATGAAGAAAATGAAATACATAAATCAGAATATGGACTCAAGTCATTGTTACTTATCCCACCAGCAACATATAATCAGTACTTCCTACTCACTTCATTGAAGAGTTGTGTTAAACAGTAACTGCAGAATAAATCTCTATTTTTTTCTATTTCAAATAAGTTAAAATACAATCGTAAGCACTTGTCAAAATTAATCCAATATCAGAGTATATTATCTAGAACTTCCTGATTTGTAGCAATTAATTTTCCTAGTTATATAAGAAATGGAAATAAATTCAAATCTGTTTTCAGAATGTTATCAGAATATTTTTCAAAGTAGCAGCAGTTTTACAACTGTGAAGCCTAACTGTAACTGCTGATTCTTGGAGAGTATGACTTCAATGCACACAAAACCATAATCCAGCAGAGCAAACCATATAAACATTCAGGTCACTGCAGTTACTCATCCTTCCTTAAAGGTAAGCAAGCACACACTTTCCTACATCAAGCCTGAACTTTGATACAATGTTAAGTTCAGTAATTTATATGGGATCTATTTTCCCTCCACTGTATTAGTTATGAGAACATTAGAGACTCCAGTGGAACTAAGCAAAATCTGCAAAAATAAAACCAAGGTACTTTCACAGTTCAGTACTTGAACGTTACTACCTGAGCAAACTACTTTCAGCTATCTCCTTATGAGATGCTCTCACTGCAGGGTGTACAAAACATTCAAATTTACTGATATCTCACCTTTCCAGCATAATTAATAGTTCTGACATTTCAGTTCTCTATAGCAAAGTCTTGTACTTTGCACTAACTGTGCAAAACCAAAGCAATTGTAGTTTCCACAGAGGGCCATGGTCTCAGCAAAACCTTGAGAAAAAGGAATTTTCTAGTTATTACCCTGTCTGTGGTGATGGTTGTGCTTTTGTTTGCAGATGGGTATGTGGTCAACTAAAGTTCACCCACAAAACTCAAAATCTTTAGAAACTGACAAGAGGCGAGGTTTGACAAACTGACAAAACATGACATCTTAATGAGATTTTTTGTAAGCATTGTTACTGAATAGTCTACACCAGAAGCTGGAATTGGGGGCAGGGCTGAAGAAGAATGTGATGCAGTAGAGAACAGCGTTCCTCCTTCAGATAATATAACCTGAGTGCAACTAGTTTTCTACTCACAAAACAGACCTTAGTGAGTATATAAAACTCATGATACATAAAAGCAATTTTGGTTGCAGCTTTTTCTGTTAGTACTGAAACATTCTTAACTAAAATATTAATGTTTTAAAATATCTACAATTAAATTTGCTAACATTTCTCCATGTGCTACCTACAACATATGTTTCCTACAATGGGATATATTATATGTGCTACTGCAAGAAAAGATATATCCAATTCCCTTACCCCCTGTATCCTTACCTACTAATGGCTGATAATATGATAGCAAATGGGGCCACATGCACAGTGTTTTTCTAGGTACAAGTGTCAGGTATTTCACACAGGATGAAATCCTCATTTACCTTAGACTTTGCACGTGCGGTAGGTTTATCAAAGAAGTGTTCATAATTTACTGAGGACAAAGAAAGTATTAATAAACTGGTGACTTAATTTCACCTCGAAATTAGCTGGAAGAGTTCTGAAGGAAAAAGCCCCAAACAATTCCCAAATCTGTAGCCCAGATTTGAGACAAAACTTTGTGGTTTTATCGCACAAGCATTCCTCTGGCCTCCCGGAATTACACAAAAGAACAGGATCAGATCGTTTAAAAACATGGACTAAAATCAGCATTAGCACCAACATAAGAGCTGTGCCTCCCGCTCCTGGGGAGGATGTGCAGCTTTATCCCGGCCTTTTACCTGCCGGGGTGGGAAGCAGGGGGCGGCCAGGGGCGGGGAGCGAGGCCCGTGCCCGCCCCCACCCCCACCCGCGCCCCGGGGGAGGCAGGCGGCTGTCCGCGGGTGGGAGGCGTCTGCAGCTGGAAAACAGCAGCTCCGGTTTCTGATCAGATTTGGGGGTTGGAGGTGTGTGTGGGAATAGCCGAGCGATGGATCTTCCCGTCTTTTGACAACACTCTCCCCTTCAGGACTAAGTCTGCACTGAAGGAAAATAACTGCAAGGGAGAACCACTAATCACACCTCCGGGTGGGAACTAACTCCGGGGAGCAGCCTGTGCCGCCAGCCCTAGGATATTCCCTGCCTCCAACCTGAAGTGATTCCTCCTGGAACAGTTCAGTCGCCCCTGCAGTTCACCTTTGCCCGCAGTAAACAGGCGTGCAATTTGGGTTTAATGGAGCTGGGTTTATTGTTCCTCTTTGGACTTACAATTACATCGACTGCAGGTAAAAATTTCTTTCTTTCTCTGCCATTTCCACGCATGCACACAAAGAAAGGCTAGGGGTTTGTTGTTGTTGGTTTTTTTTTCTTCTTCTTCCAAAAGGCTGTAAGCAATACCCCACTCCGGTGGTAAGTAACCAGACGCCAGAGCCATCGTTTGGCCGTACCTAGCTTTGAACACAAAGCACTCGCTAGCGATGCACCCCAAGCCTGCGGGGACTTAGGCTGCACCCCACCAGACTGCAGTAAATATAAACATAACGGTGCTTTTAACAGCCCTGAAACTTTCCAGGGACTAGTGACGCCTCGGATCCTGTTACAAAAGGGGCTGTGGGGCACCGGGGAGGGGGGGTGCTCCCCGTGCGGGGGGTGCGCGGGGACCTCTGGGGTGGACCAGGGGGAACTGAGCGCTGCTGTTGCCTTCCCCCTGTGCAGGGTCCGCGCTGCCCCGGCCTCGCTCCCCGCTCCTGCCGGCCGGCGGCGACCCGCGCTCGGCAGCGCTGGGGCAGAAGGAGCGGGAGGAGAGCGAAGCGGCGGCGCTGACGGGAGGCGGCAGGGCCAAAGTGGACGGCGGGGCGCTGCGACGGCGGGCCCGGCGCTGCACTTGCTACACCTACAAGGACAAGGAGTGCGTCTACTATTGCCACCTAGACATCATTTGGATCAACACCCCCGAGTGAGTGCGGGCGGGCGGGCGGGCGGAGGGACGCGAAATGGCGGTCCGGGCTCCGAGGGGCGCGACCCTCGCGGGTAGGGGGAGGCGAGAGGGCTGCGTGGCGGCCTGGCCTCTGCCCCGGGCGGTAACGGGCGGGACCCCCGCGGCAGAGCCGGGTCCCGCCGGGCTCAGGGAGGGACGAGAGGAGCCCGCCCTGCTCCCCAGGTAGCCCGGGTTCCACAGCCGGAGCAGAGGCTGGGGGGGCGGGCAGGCTCTGCTGGCGGGGCCTCCGGGGAGCCGAGAGAGCCAGACGGCGTGGCGGGCCGGGCCGGGCCGCTGCCTCCCCTTTCACACCTGCCGGGCTTCACAGAGCGGGCGCCGGTGGGGTTGGGGGAGCCCCGGGCAATGCCGGCGGTGCCAGGAGCCGCAGAGCGGTGCGTTCCCCATCCCTGCACCCAGAGGCACAGCTGGCCAGATGTACCTTGCTGCACACAGCACGTGTCTGGGTTGTGTGTCGCCTGAGGGAAAACAGTCACGGGGCAGTTACTTTGTAGGAAAAATCTGTTTCGAATAAACCAGTCATTGGGAAAGAAATAGTATGTGTGCAACGGTACTGTTTTTGATAAAAAAAATCATGCGGAAAAATACTTTGACATTAAAATAATAATTTTTGAAAACCTCAATATACCAGATTTGAGATGTTACAAAAGAACGTCTTTTACAATTATGTTTAATAGGAATGGCAGACATAAGTTTTTGTTTCAACTCATAATAAAAGCAATTTTTGAAAACATTTCCCATGACCTGGAAACTCTGAGTGGGGGAGGAGCATGTATGCAGAAAAGCAGGGTCTGGTACTAACATTAATGAAAAAAATTATCCAGGAAGGGTTACACTTTGCCTACATCCTAAAGGTTAGAGGCCTCCTTTTCCTAGACCATTGTACATATCCTGTCTCTCGGGGGAACTAAAGCAGTCTTAAGGACTTTGTAAAGATTTTCAAAGGATTCAGTTCTGAGTCAACCACAGCAATCAGTTCATTAAAAAATGATCAGATTAATCTGAAACCGGATTTCTTTTCACTTTGAAACACACCAAGTATTCCACCAACTACAGTTTGGGAACATATGTACTGACATGGATCTGCCTTTGAATGAATTGCAAAACTTTTCATCAGATTAAAATAACAAAAGGAAGACAAAAATAGCAAGTAGCAGTAAAATAGGATAAGTCAAATGGGGTTTAGGGCACTTAATTTGTAAATTCATGTGTGTGTCCTGGCTAGAGGCCATGGCTGATGACAAGTCTTTTGAACTTCTACCAACCGGTAAGTATCATGTATTCACACAAGTCATTCAGCTGTTTGAGTTCCATACCTGCACTAATCCATTCTGGGATTACTTAGAATTATTTTAGCCAAATATTTATGACTCAGTATATTTAAGTCAGAGCTCATCAGTGAAAACAGAGGAATGGCATTCCTTTTCCTCTACACACTGAATAAATACAATTCTGCTAATTTTAACCACCAGCCTCTTTTTTTATTTTTTTAAAGGATATCCTGTTTTAAGTCTGCAGGAATTTTAATTTTCATTCCAGTGGGAAAAGTAGCATTAATTCAGTTGTGTGGAGAATTTTTCCTATCTGAAAGTTTAATGTAAACGAGCAAAATGTAAAGTTTAATGTAAAAGAGCAAAAATTAATGAATATCAATATAAAGAACATTTTCATTATACCTATAGCATTAGAAATGAAATATGTATAACAATGCAGATATTAAATAACTGGATCTATAAGACTCTGCTTTCTAAATTGAAGTCAGTTGTATATAAAATAAAAGAAAGTCTCTCAGGTCTGTAAATCTGCCCCCACTCCCCCACTGCAGAGCTGGCTGTCTGAACTGGGCTGGCTGCCTTTATGCTCTGCTTCCCTAGTTGTTTCTTGAGACTTGCCTGGTGTGAAGCAGCAAGGTAAAAAATTAAAGGAAAAAGCTCCATTTACAGGTGAAGTAGGTGTACAAATGTCCCTCTATGCTGAAAGATTTTTAAAAATCCTAGGATTCTTCCTAGGTAAGTTCCTATATGTCAGGACAGAGGTAGTCCCTGAAATATGCATGTATGTACCTTCAGATATTTTGGATGATGTTCATGGTACCAGAAGCAGTTTTAAGATTTCATGTCACACATTTGAATGAACAGGCACTAATTCTGTCCAGATGTCCAATCTGAAATGATGATTCTAGCACAGAAGGTATTTAGGGATGTGAATGAGAGAAATCAAGCCTGCATGCACAAATTTAATATTCCAAGAAAGTTACACTAGTTCTTTTAAATGGGAGAACCACTGGCCGTGTACAGACTGGCTGTTTGTAAATGGGGCATTTATGTTGCTCTTGTATGTGTTGTTGAAAGATTCTTATTTACTAAATATTTGGTTAGAATGTAACTTTGATTCACACAGTGAGAAGCTGGAAAGATGGTGCTAAAGATTGGTGTTTTCCTGATACCTGTTGATTGTGATGGTTTTCTTGCTTATTTACTTATATCTTTTTGTTTTATTTCCTATATCACACACTATAATTGTTTTTTTTTCCTTTCTTGTTCTCCCTGAGTTATGTCTTTATTCCTGTCACAAATTCTTTAATATTTTCTTAATTTTCCTTAATATTCAAAGCAAATCTTGGTTATGGCCCCTCCTTTTCTGTAAAAAGTTTTATTGAAAGTGTTGGAGCTAGACTGATGGTAGATTCTATTGCTATCTTTGCTAAGAAACCATGTAGATCAACAAGGTGCCAGTTACAGAAAAGCACAAAATTGCAGAACATGCAGCTTGTGACTCTCTGCAGCCATTGCCAATCCAAGGAGAAATTATCTCTTCACATGTTTGAATATTGCTTTATACTTTCCTATGAAGCACTGCTGTTAGCCCAGGCCACCAACATTATTTTCACATAGTGAGTCTTATGCTGGGAACACTTAGGTGGAACCTAGGGTGGAAAAGAGGACTTAAAGAAAGTCAGGTAGGAGAGAACAGAGTAATGCAATTATGTGATGTAGAGAAAGATTGCATAAGGAAGGTAATTAAAAGCTGGTAAATTGTTCTCACTGATAAGATTGATTACTTAGGAATTAGTTTGCAATGTATCTTTTTGTCAAGTGATTAATTAAGCTTATCTTGGTCTATAGCTACAGATACATTTTAAAACAGGTCTTTTGATTTGTACCCACTTATGTAATGCACCCACAACTTGATGCTTAATTCTGTCAGCTAAAGAAGAAAATACCAGCAAGATTTCTTGATCTAGATCTACACTTCCTCGAAGGGGTTCTGTATTTCAGTATGAACTGATCTTGGGCATCCAACAAACAAAATGTGGTTCAGCTAATGGCATTGTTGCATGAAGCTTTAAAGATGCTCAGAATTATTCGTAAAAGATTAAAAGGTGACAAGTGTAAGAAAGTTATTGATACCATTGATACCTGACAGATCTTTAATTAAAAGTTTAGCAATGTTTTAATCCTGACACTTTTAAAGGAGTATTAACATAGATCCACAATGGTAAAGGTATTTGCTCACTCAAGCTAAGCAGAAAATATAATTTCTTGAAGTGTCTAAATCAAAGCCAAAGTGTTGGGGTTTTTTCCTAGATGATATTTTATGTCAGTATTAGCTACTATGGTCAAAAAAATAGACTAACAATGAAATTCTGTGAACACATTATAAAGAACAGCTTACACAATGATCTCAGAGTCCTATCTTGCAATTACATGATTTTTTTAATCAGTAGGATTGGATAGGCAAAGTGAAAGGAAGAGCGTGATCTTACATCTTTGTGTTTGCACCTTTGATGTTCTGCACTTATGTCTTCTATTTCCTCAGTGGTAGGACAAAAGCTTGTAATCAAGAACTAACTTGTACTTTGTTGCTTTGCTCTGCAGGGATATATTGGTAGATGATATGGTGAGTGTTTCACAGGGTGGTTAACATGGTGACATTACAAGGATGTGGTGTTTTGTTTCTTTAGTATAGGAGAAACTTATTTCTGTAACATAAACAAATGAGATATTCCTAAGTGGCCATCAGACTTTATCACTGGGTTGAGTCAAGATAGTTCCTCTGTAGAAATTTGTAGACCCTAATGTTACCACCTGCTAGGGTGATAAAGGCTTTTCCAACACTTTGATTTTTTTGGGTGGGGGTCTTTCTGAAAATGTCGACAAATGCGTGTTCTTGGGGTCCAGAATTTGTCAGAAGCTAAACAGACAACAGCAGCTGATTCCACATACAATCAACTCTCTAACAGTTACGAGTTAAAGATTTAAAGCCAGACTGCTGGCTTCAGTCACCATCAGAAAGCCAGCTTTGAATGGAAACAGTTTGTAGTGTATCATTGCTTCACTCCTTGTTTTGCTCATACAGAGGAAGTGATGTCTTGGATGCTCTTAAAAAGAGGAGACTTAAAGACAATGAATTGGATACTCTTGTTTTAACTGCATGCTCTGCTGTCTGACTTTTTCTTTTTAATGGCTTTTAGTTACCTGCATCTCACTGAGGATTAAATTTTGTTGAATGGAAGCCCACATAATGTAATGTAAAATGCTTTTCATCCTTACACGTATTAAGTGGTATTTCAAAGTATTACATTTACCCCATTTTGTGAGCATTATCTGCATCATTAGATAAATATAGATGATGTGCCATATATTACTGGAAATAAAAGCACACAGCTAAAGATCTCTTATTCAGCAAAACAATTAAGCATATGCTTGTAATCTTAATAGATCAGACTGAAAATACCTCCTAGACAAAGGCATGATGATAAAATGGTGGCTGCAAGCCAGGCAGTTCAAATAAGGAAGCTGATCTGTCGGTTAAACAGTTTGCATGGTTAACCATCAGAATCAAGTGCCAAAAGTAAAATGATGAATCTCCTGTTGATTTTTTTTTCTGAATGAAGTTTGCCCTGCATTTTTCAGACTTCAGGATCCACATGTTCACTGAAAACTATTTGTCTTAGATGTATGCATGCTACTAGGTTTGGACTATGTACATACACTGTATGTCCTAATGTAGCATGAATGTTGAAGGTTAAAAAGAACAATCTTGAAACAACTTCTCATTCAAAAACTCAGATATTTTTCTGATAATATTTAAAACAGAAAACATGTATCATCCTTTAGACAACTACAGGAGGAGGATGAGTAGTGACTAAAAGCCTTAAGTTTGTTTTACAGTACTTAACTTGGATACCGTGAAGTCCCAGTAGTAGGGAAATCAAAGAACTCATGTGGTCAGTGACACGGGATGATGAAGTAGATGTATGCTATCCTTAGCTTGTTACCCAAGTTAGCTTTAACTGATTAGCTATAACTAAGGTCCTCACAAATTAGCAAGTATTACTTGCAGATTAAGACTGAAAAGAAAAAGTGAAGGTTAAATCAAATCTAGTAAGACTGTGGAGGTACACCTTTTGGGGTGGTAAGTGGTACAGCCCGTTTGGTGTCTAGGATCACTGACTACTACTAAATTGAGGATGTAGAGATGTGACTAACAAAGGGTTAAAAGTTTGTTTCCTCTGAAAATAATTTTAATTGCAAAAAGCTACTCGGAAAAAGTGCAGCTTCTCTGAATGGAGCATGTGCTTAGGATGACAGAAGACCAACAAGTCAGGCACTTTGAAGAATGTGTTTTACTTCTTAAATTATTATGATGAGGATGAGAAGGAAGGGATAGTATGGGAAGTACATCTATTGTGAACTACTCTGTTAAAAAATATGCCTACTTCAGAAAGAGTTGGAGCCAGCTTTCAGAGCAGCAAATGACCTCTTCTATCCACAGAGCTTCATAATAGTACTGCAGTAGCTGTATATGAAAATATAGCCAGAAATATCTGTTATTTCCCCACAAGCATGTTTCATTCTGGAGACATTTTGTTTGACTTAGAGGATGTTAAATTTGCTGCCTTTCCATGTTCTTTGTTCTCAATGGTCCTTACAGGGATCTCATACATTTTAAGACTGTCTGAAAACACTGGAGACTGCTGGGAGCCTTGCTGGCCTGGATACATGCCAGAAAATATATTGCTGAAAACTGAAATCGCAGCATCTAAGATGATTGCTGCAACCCCCTCATCGCTTTATGTTGGCTGAAACACTCAAGTGCCCTGAAGGTATCTACTGTATTTAAGTGGCTGGGAAAGTAGAAAAAAATAGCAGCTCATAGGTCAATTATAACATAGCATGAGAAACTCAGCCACACTACACAAAAATTAAAATAAACCAATTGGATTTGTCTGCCTGAATTCTAAACGTTCAGTAAAGTATTAATGAGGACAACAGGACTTAGGCAAATTAGACAGAGATAGTAGTCATTCAGTGGGTAGTTTTTTCTGTGAGAAATTTTCCCCGATATCACTGGTTCAGAATTGTTTCAAAATGTTTCACTGTGACTTAGTAGTTTTTGTATTTTTCAACAAACAAATGACTATCTGTTAATTTAATAGCAAAAACTTGCTTCAAGAGCTTGCTGACTTTTAGTGGGAGAGCATTTGTGATTATGTTTAAAGTACAGAAATAGTCTAGCTTTTTTCAGCATGTGGCTATTCAAAGTGCAGATCTGTATTTCTTTTCTTTTAAAATTCTAGGAGAAGTATTGGTTAAGAAGTATTGGTTAACCTAAAGATGGCTGTATGTTCCTTCCACTGCAGAAATCAAAAGAATGTTTCAAGTGACAAGAACACACTGTTCTTTGATTAGCTTTGTGCTGTTCCATATTTTACATGGAATGATCTTCAGATAACAGATCTGTTGCTTGGACTAACTTAGAATATCTTCACATGGAATAAGTCCAGGTAGTGAGGAGTTTGTTTGCATACAGAATAAAGAATAAATAGCGCATACTGACAAAGAAATTATCTTTAAACTCAAATTTGTAATTTAGAAAGTGATTTAAAAGTGAACATGCAGACCTCTGTGTACCCACTCCCTGGCTGCAGTAATTGCACTGGTAACTGAACTCTACAAAAGAGGGTTACTTCCACAGAAATCTCAGGTTTGTATGTTGCCATACAAACCAGTTCTAAGTAGTACCTTGGAAAGGCTGGTCCAGAATTGCATAGGTTTTCTTGTTCTCCACTTCAAAGAGAAGAAAGGCATAGAGGAACACACAGTATGCAATAGCTCTTAAATACGTGAAAACCCATTTTGCTGCCTTAGAAGAACTTTCTTCTCCTAAAGGAAGATACTGTGCATACTGAGTTAATGGTCAGAAATAAAATTTCTAGTGAAACGTAAATGCTAAAAAGTTTTAATAATCTGTGGATTTCTTATAGAAATTTCCAAAAAGTTTGTTGATGGCTCTTAGCCAGTACTTCAACCAGGGACCCAGTCATAACTACAAGGAACACACCGTGTAAGGGAGCTGGTTATTCAGGATCCAGAAGCCTAAGCAGATGGCTAGCCAACCAGTCTGCCTCTGCCTAGTGCAGCTGTTCCTCATCCTAACTGCGGAGACACAAACTACCCTGTGTATACTAAAAGTCGGGACATTTGACTAAAGAAAACACCTGAAATCAAAATCAAAAGCAAAAAGGCTTCTGGGCAACGCAAATGCTCGGTGACAATTACACATCAACAATAATTCCCACTCAGCATATAGAAACTGTGATTCTACTTCCCTCATTTTGAACCTCAGCATTGCAGCACCATAAGAAAAAAAAAGAAAGAGCAGCATTTTCTAATCATATTTAACAATCTAAGATTAAGCATGCTGCTAGGCAAATGCTTCTGATATTTGTTCAGCTGAATCTCTTCGGCATCTCCTCTCACTTCTGAAGTGCTGAGAAAGAGGCATGAACTAACTTGAAATCCTAACATTTTCAGCTGCTGGAATGATAACCGTCCACACACTAACATTTGCTTAAACGCTGAGATTTATGAGTTGCGTCAGAGTTACTGACAAGCAAGGAAACATCAAAACATCTATATTTCTTAGCTCTTTCAGAATACTGTTGGCAAGACTCTGGGCTGCTATTGATGTTTTTATGTTTTGGGCTTAAATTTTTGGATTAGAAATCAAAAGCAGGCATATTGGGAGAATTACTGTATTTCCATCTCTGAAAAATTTTCATCATCTGCATTTTTTCTTGGGTGTTCTAGTTGAAATTCTTACACTTGAAAATTGCATTGGCATGCATTTCTGGACCACTGAGAATGAAGTGGTCTTGAATACATTTTCCAAGCTATGAAGCATATTCTTACAAACATTCAAAGTTTCATAGAACAAAAGGGCACCTCTTTAGAAAGATCTGAAGCAGCATCTAAAATATCAGTCTCCTCCTTTGCTTAGGGCTGTGATTCATGTCTCTTGTCACTCATAATTCTATTATACTTTCCACCCCTGCCCATTTGCTGGCATCAGCTGTCACTTAGGGAAGGCAGCAGACTGGTAAAGGGCTCTCTCCTCAATCACTGTAGTTTACATGCTGATGCACTAAAGTAAAATTGAAGTTGATGACACTTCTGGTTGGTCTTTTATTTTGCAAACTGCAGCAACTAAGGAATAAAATGTGCCTTTCTCCCTCTTTGACTGTTCAGGCAGAACCTCTGACAACTGGCAGACTGCAGCTCAGTCCTGCAGAGATTCTGATTTAGAGAATCAGAGTAAGAAAAAACAGTATTGTGTTTTGGACAAGTGGACTTTTTAACAAGGAACCACTTTAAATAATGAGATAAATAATGCATGATACAGCATTTTGTCTTGTTAGCATGATGTGGGGTAACATCTGCAAAAGCTTTAAAAAGCTTCTTTATTCATTGGCAGCCCATCTGCCATGAAACAGGGTTTTTATATTTGACTAGATCACGACAAATTAATCTTTTAATTTCAGTCCAAATCTGAAGAGGAAGTTGAATAACAAAATTTTACCAGACAGTTTTCATAAAGGGTTTGCCTCTCAAAAAATACCAAAACTTCCAACTGTTTCTGTCTCTAGATACCAGCCACTACTTCATTAAAACCATGAATATATCAAAAGTATGAACATATAGCAATTATTTATGTCAGAAGTTAGCTACATAATCCATTTATCATTCATTATTTTAAAGTAGATGGCAGTATAGCATTATTAATACTATTCAATTATAAAATGTGACTTCCCCATAACCCTGAAGACAACAAAAAGCTTTTTAGATGATTGAGGGCCAAAATCAAGTCCTAAAGCCTTCTAAGAGATATGTATTTTCTCTCTTCTAGTATCTAGACATAGCCATCAAATTAAGTAGTGCAAATATGCAACAGGTTCTGCATATAGGCAGGGCAAACCAGCAACTGCTGGAGAAAGACCATCTCATGGTCTCTGACATGACTGCTTGTGATTTTCTATCTTTCAGTTGGATTTCATAAGTCTGCCTATGATAGTTGTGCTGTGGTTTAGGCTGGGAAAGACGAAATGGGCTGTTAGAAGCTGATTTGTACTGTAAATGCAGAGGTTTGAATAAATGCTTTGCATGAAATCTACTGATGTTAAAAAAGTTCAATCAAGAAAATATTGCAGAGATTAAGAAAATAACATTTCTGAACCTTTCAGCCCACCATGAGTGTGGGAAAATGGGAAATTTGCAGCTTTCCAATTAATAGCCTAATGATGTTTTTTTATGAAAGCAAATGAAAAAAGCATAATTATGTGAAGTTAGTGGTTCCAAACTGATTATTCAGGCTTTGTTCTGTAACCTTTCTGTAACCTTTCTGGATCTGTTCTCTACTTCCTCTCCCTGCCTTTTCCACCCCGACTCATGTTTCTCGCTTTTGAACGTGAGTCTTTTCAGATTTTTAGCACTGGGTTTGAGGGTTGCTTTGCCCTTCCCTCAAGCACACAGGGACTTTTACGAGTCTCCAGAACTGTGTAGTGTACACCAGCTATGGACTGAGATTCTTTAATAACTTGAAGGAAGATAATTTATGACATAGATCTAAACTACTCAACAGTTTTGGGGATGTTGGCAGGCAGTGATAAATCATGTCCTTTTCTGATATTAACTATAAGCCATTAGAGAACAAAGCATGCCAAACAGGGAAGAGAACTACCCCCTAGTATTTCCTCGTGTGCTGTGGTACAGACTATGATCTCTTGCAGAAAAGTACTACTAGATACATGAGGAAGATTATCTAGGTATTTCTCACATTTATAACTCCATGGGTCATGTTACCAAAACGATACAGTAAAGGAATCACACTGACAGGATTCTCCATTTCTCACTGAGAAGATTAATGGCAAATCAGGCTCTGAATCATGAAGGTGCCAACAACATGATAGTACTTACATGGTGGATATCAGCACAGCTCCTTTTTGACTTCATGCCAGCTATGGCAATGAACATAGCAAATTTTATTCATTTGTGGGAGGTATACAACACAATAAAGGAGTAAGCAATAACCTGAGGTTTTATTTGTATTAGCTGTTATGTAATAATCTTTTAGATAGCCAGTGCACTTGCCAGTTTTAATTCTGCCCATTGATCTGATTGTCTGCTACTTTATAATTCTATGAAAACCTGAGTTGATTGATCAGAAGGTGTGCTCTTACAGGGAGAAATTCTTACATAAGCATAGGGTTTGGTTTTTTTTTTTTTTGTCACTATTTATTGCTTTGCATTGATATTTTCTAAAACAGAAAAGAAACATAATTTTCATTTTCTCCTAAAATATATGATATTTGTGATTCTCACAACAGGAGGACTGTGCCATATGGGCTGTCTAACTACAGAGGCAGTTTTAGAGGCAAAAGGTCTATAGGCCAGATTCAGAGTACTTTCCAGTCTTCATTTCGGTGTTCTTGTTTGGATGCTCATGACAAACAGTGTATGCAGTTTTGCAGAAGAATGCCAGACAGAAGAAGGTGAGTATCATTTCTTAATATTACAGGCTCTCTACATGATTTGACTCTTTCATGGAGAAAAGTTAATCAAGTTGCATGTATCACATGAAACCAACTAACAAATGTATTGCTTTTAAATAAGATTTTCATCTCCAGTTGGGATGGGTTAGCCCTGGCCAGCAGCCAAGCACTTATACAGATGCTTGTTCACTTCCTGCTTAATTGAAATAGGGGAGGGAACAGGAAGAACAAAAGCCAGAAAACTCATGTTAAATTTGAGAGTTTAATAGGTGAAGGAAAGAGGCCAGATGCAGTACAGTACTGCTTTGAATTTTCTTTTTGTTGTTTCTTTTTATTATGTGGCATTTTTGAAACAGATCTGTTCAGTTAGGGGCATAAATAATAACTTCAGGATGTTTTAAGTTTGAGTTAGTTTAATGAAGTGTATGACATCATTTTATGAATGGCTCTGTAAGGGAATGAATGATAAGAACACAGTGACAAATGCAGGAAATCTCTATTCCCCAGAAATCATGGATCAATGAAAAAGGTAGAGGAGAAAGACCAATGCAGTGAAGAGAAGCACACTTTCATTCAGTAGCACAGAGTATGGAGGATTCCGAAGTCAGGTATGCTACAGATGTTTAATGTTGAAGAGAAATACTAATTTTCCATAAATTTGCTTTGTGTTTACACAACTTAGAGTTATTTAAACTGATTATTGTAACTTCTTGGTGAATAAAGGCAGAATTTGGCCCAATAGTTGTTTAGTTTTTTTAATTTATTTTTTAAAACAACCTCGAGTATACGCAGAACTACCACAACTTTCCTCATGCTCATATAGCTCTTTCAAAAGCTGGATTGCCAGCAGTCTCCCCTTTTTCTTCTTATTTCTAGGGAAAGGACTGTTCACATCTATCATCTTTTTCCTCATTTAGCACTGCCACAACTTAAGCTACATGTCCCCTTGCAGTGCTTCAGTAAAGCTTAAACTGTAAAGGTAAAGAAACAGAATAAACTGTGGAAAAAGTATTTGGAGGGAAAAGCCCATGTATTTTAGGTACAGGTTATAAAGACATAACTGTGACCTAGTAGCCAGTTTCAAACAGTTCCATTTCCAAATCTACCCTTAGTACTGTTGCTACACAAAAGCTGGACAACTGGGTGGCATTCACTCTGTGTACACATCATCAAGGGGCTGAACCATGGCTCTATCAGGTAACAGGGAATTGGTTATGAATAATTAAGCCTTTCTTTGTTGTTGTTTGTTTTTTTGTTTTAAAGCTTTAACATTTATTTGCTGAAGCTCAGAAGCAAGAACTTAAACTACAACTCTCCCTTGAGATGGACAAACTTGATGCTTCAGTCTGATGCCAGTGGAGAATTCAGCAGTATGCAACACTTTCATTGCAACAATACCACTTTGAGGGCACGTGAACCTGTATGAAGCAGCTTTCTCCCATGCTCCCTTGACGAGAGCCTCAGTAAAGGATAATCCTTACCATGTAACCTGGCAGGGGAAGTATCAGCGTTGAAGACAAATTCAAAGGCAGATCCAAATTTCAGCAAAACAAAGTTTCAGGAAACATTTCTCTATATAACTTTTAAAAGTATGATAGAACTGTTCCACTTACTGCTTGCTGTATATCTGAAGAATCCATCCGCAGCTTTATGCAGGCAACTGTAATTGGAGAATGTGATGAGTTAGGGAGAGATTACCTATACATGGGTTCTCATTAAGAATAAACAGCTACAAAATATTTCTCTTGTAATGTATGCAAGCCTGAATCATCATATTATAACTTCGTGGCAGATGTTTAAATGACAGTATCTATGCAGAATAAATATGAATGGCTAATATAAATATTATTATAAACTATAGCAAGTTAAAAGTATACATTGAGTATTCATAGATTACCTAATTTAGGCACAAATTATTCCTGCACTTCAAAGTTCCATTCAAAGACATTTACAGTCATTATTTAAGGATGCAGTGTAGCTGATGAACAGAACTCCAGTTACTCATCCCAGAGAATTTCCTAATGATGAAAGGCTAGGACGGTGGAACTTCAAATGAAATTTCATACAGTCAGAGTAACTTACTGTACTAACAGACCATGTGCTATTGTAAGCCCCTACATACGTTGTCATCCACAGTACATATGATCATGTTTGCTGGTACTATAAATTTATTTTTATCTCTTCACTGAAACATCATCACTGAATAACTTGGAAACTTGGCAATAAGGATTATATCCAACCCTGGACATTTTTTAATGTAAATGATTTCTTCAGAAATCAGACTTTTTTGGTAGGAGGATGCAAGACTAAGCTAGGAAAAAAACCCTAACTTTTGCAAATCCTGTTTCATATTATTTAAAGAGAGGAAATCCCTTATTTGTGACATCACAAATGTTTTTTTTGGTATGACCGAGCTTCACACAGACATTCCCCAGGGCACATAAGTTAAACTGTAACCTGATGACATTAAATTATGTTTCATCAGAAGAAAGATGGAGAACAAGACAGGAATGGAGAGAGATCAACAGTAAAAATGGTTATAAAGGCTTAAAACAGCCATAATAGATGTTGTTTGAAACAAGAAAGGGAGGTCTTTGCCAAAATATATGAGATATATTTTATATATATGTGGATATATTTCATAAATAAATTATTATAGTTATAAAATTAAATATATCTTTCAATTACTGCATTTGCATTAGTTTCTTACTTGCTGTACAAATGATTTTGTACATTTATAGAGAACAGGTTATTTATTGTATAAAAACACTTCACATATTATTTTCCCATAATTTTAAAAAGACACTATATAGGTTTGTAGTTTTAAAAAAATAATTGAGATTTGTTATGAAGAATACTTAATGTTAATTTATGACCACCAAATGGAATTTTTTTCTCTCCCGGAAAGTATATGCTCAGGTCATAAAAAAAATGGTTAAAGAGATTGACAGTTCTGACATTCTAAGAATTTAGTATGAAAGCATATTAAAAATTATTTGATACTAATTAAGCATAAAAAGTTACATTTTGATTTTATGTCCCTTTGATATAAATGTAGCCTTTGTATAACTTAATTTGTATCCTGGGACAAATGAGGAAGCAATGGATTATTTGGACTTTCTGTGAACAATGTTCACTGACTTCAGCTTTAGTAATTTCCATTTATTTTTTTCTCTGGAACTGCAAACACATCCCAGTGCTAACAAGGCTGTCAATGACTCCTTGACTGATACATTTCAGTTTTTAGATGAATTGTTCAGTCTGTGTTTAGATTTCTACAGTCTTCCCCATGTTAGTTCCATATAAATATTGAAGATGGATTTACACCTTCCCCATTCCCACATGCTTTTACTCTAATTTGAACATTCACAGAAAAAAATCAAATTGAGTTCTTTTTTTGGCATGCAGGTAGATTAAGCCCTTGAGTAGTGGGCTATGTGTTGTTACTGTACTTTTTCTTCAAGAAAAATCCCACTTGTTTCTGTGTGAATTCCTCTTTCAAGTAGTTTGATTTTGTGATACTGCACAGTAAATGAAACATTATATTAATGTAGACATCAGTCTGTCATGGGTACAGCAAGGGAAAGAAAATGGGAAGCAACTGTTAAATGCAGAGGGAAAATCTAAAGTTTACTGTAGATATTTCAAAATAAATCTATAAGCCAGGACATGTACCTGACAATGTGTTGCATTCTAGAGTCAAACTGCAACTATTCTGGCAGAATTGTTTTAGCAAGATTGTTTTTACCCAATTTGATATATTTATAGAAAATGTCACCATTAATATTGTTCACCTCTTAGGGAGTCAGTTTACCTATTTTTAAATTGAAACTGGAAGCTATTAAGCTAATTTGAAATCCTATTCTTTTAAAAATATACACTAATTTAAATTAAAATAGAAATAACAAATTTTTTTATCTAAGAAATCTCTTAAGATATGATTAAGAATAAAATTATTGTTTGCAGAACTTCAAAATTAATGTTCTTCGACACATGTTAGCATTGTTAGGTGTACTGCAGAATTATTCTTGGTCTGTGATATTTTTTAAGACACTTGTGTTTACTTTTGTAACAACCAGTTCTAGTTCTTACTGCATTCCATGTAAAATCCATGAATTCTGTCAGAGTTGCATAGCTCAATCTATTTCCCGTTAATATAAGTTCAGTTTTCAGTTGTTAACAGCAATAAGAACAGTAAATGATCAGAAATCTGTAAAACAATGTAGAAGGAAGATCTGGAAGAACTTCTGTTTTTTAGTCTACAAAAGAGGAGAGGAGATATGAATGCAGTTGTCAAAGCAGATGGCAGCTCCTTGCCTGCTGTGCCAGCTTTTGGGGACACCATTCTTTTTTTTTTTTTTTTTATTCTTTTATTCTAATTCTTCCCATATATTATAAAATGCTTGTAAAACCTGGGAGTCAAGTTCTTCTGGTGATCCTTTTGTTGTCTTATGTACATAAAATAAGGCACATAGGAAGAAATTTGTGATTTTTAGTTGACTTTTCCAGGAAGGATGTTCCCTTTTTATAAAGAAATCTAAATAAATTAAAAGTTTGTTTTGTTAATTATACTAGGGGCTTTTTATAATACACTGAAGTCTACCAGGTACATGAGTGGGAGAAGGCAATAGATTTTGAGTGTTCTTTTGTCATACAGAAGTAATTTTCTCTTGGCTAAATGATGATAACTTAAGTCATTATTCATCTGCTTTAAAGATGTGCTAAATGGTATTTACTATACCCTCAATTTATTAGATACAGCAGAATTGAATTGTGTTTTTTTTTTCTGCACATGCAACTGCTGACATCATGTGCCAGCAGAGGCTAAATGAATTCCTTGTGATGGTTTTAAAATCCCCAAGTTTGACATCTTAGCCTTTCTCTCAAACACAGCTAAGCAAGAAGAGCTTGTAAGAATTTCTCTTGCTACAAGAAAAGAATGCAAGCATTACGTGCACTGTCACACCCTTTTGCTAAGACCAAAAGAAACGGTGGCTACAGTTCTGGGATATGTTCTTAGTAGATCCACCCTGAATATTTTTAGATACCTAGCACTCAAACCTGAAAGATGTTCCCATTGGCAGCACTGCAGCACCTAGCATCTTTCACAGGTACTCCACTTGTTGCTTTTAGGAGTTGTTTTTCAGAACAGTTAGGTAAAAATAACTCTACTGTGAAAGATTGCAGAGGACAATTGGGACAATTTGTCTCAAGGTGATTTGAATCCAAAATGGCATGTCTTGATAAAAGTAAAATATAGGCTAACATAAGACTGAGTAACGTAGCTAAAATTTATTTTTAGAAAAGGAACAAATTTTATCCATATGAACATTAAATCTTTAAGTCCACAGCTTGAAATCTATTGGAATACTAATCAAGCAAAATTGTTAACAGATAAGATGGGAAACAATGTCTGTTTTCACTACTAGAGTTTTACAATGGAAAGTATATACTTATAACCTGATCTGGAGAGCTTTATACTACAAAGACACGTCAGAATTGAGACTTAAAATACATTAAGTTAAATAAAGCGTATTGAACTTTGTTTACCTTGCAGTAGTATCTTGCCAAACTTTGTTTAAAAGCACATTTTGAAAAGTGTTTTGACTTCCCAGATTTTCAGAAGTGCTTTGGAATGCAAGCGTGCCTTGATTTGCACTCCAAAAGTACCTCTGTAGTGAGTGACCCATACTGATAGAAGCCAGAAGAGCTTCAACAGAGGTTTAGAAAGAGATTCAAGTCACAGCTCTTTTTCTGCCATGGGAAACAGCACAACAAATTGTTGAGCCTTGACTCCCAAGAATCCTGGCATCAAACAAACACTCCACATATCAGTCTTCTAGCTTACTTCTTTCATTTTATTTCATCTCTATCCATTTTATAACTGACTAGATTGCTCATCATTTTCAGTGTGCACCACTTTCAGAAACGGAGCAGATACATAAGCCCATCTGAAAAAAATCTATTTGCAGCTCTGTGTTTCTTTAGGCATCTAAACATCTTTACTCTGTGCTATCATTCAGTCAGCAGGAAGTGGATACCTTTACTGGCACTTCTGCAGATGTCTATCAACATAAATGGAGTTGTGTTGACTTACAAGAACTGAAGTTCTAGCCCCTTAACAATAAGTTGGTTAGAAGCCTTTTACATTCAAGCACCATTTTAAAACTAATATTTAAAAATCATATACAAATGATTTAGACTGTACAGGGACAACTCTGTGTACAATACTACACTACCTAAGCTTCACTACAGAAGATGAGGATGTGGGACCAGTGCCCACTGGTCCCTTTGTCTCAATACAGAACTCGACAACCCCAGCAAAGGATTCCAGAGATGGGCATTTGACTGCAACAGTTACTTATTTGATGTTGCAAGTGTGTTCTCCCAAATCTAGCAGAGGAAACTGAGTAAACACATTTTGCCAGTCACATGCATTTTCTTCATATACAGTTCTCAAAGCCTTTATTTCCACATACGCAACACTATCAGTAATTTTTTTTTTCCAAAAGACAGTGCCTGTTTCAAAAAGGCTTTTATCATGCCTCCCTCACTGTGTGAAAAACAGCAATTTCAAAACAAACATGGTTCATTGGAAGCAACACAAATTCCAAACACCCCTTTCCTAATTTTCAAGAAATGCTGGGAACAGCATATGGAACAGAGAGACCTTCAGCAAGAGTAAGTTCAGTACAATCTTTCAACAACTTCATTTTTTTTTTCCACAACTGGCAACATTTTTGGTGGTTTTTTTTCATCTGGCCTGAATAAGGTATGACTCTTTTTTTTTTTTTTTTAAAAAAAGCCCAGTATCTTTGGTTGTCGGGTTATCTAACAGCACAACTTGGAACATTAGCTGTGCAGAAAGTTCCTGTTAGTCAATTTATTTTTCAAAAGATCATCTGTATTTACACAAAATAGTTCTCATTACTTTTTGTGGTTCATCTGTCTCTTGTACTACAGATTTAACTCTTTTAATATTAATTCACAGAAAACAGCCTCAAGATGTTTATCAAGCTTGCATTTTACGTAAAAGCCATAGGAACATGTTATGTTGTATAAAACATCACAACATCACTTTCTTGAAAAATTCCTTTGGAAATTTTTCATTTCTCTGACAAACAAGCCTAGTTAGTAATCTGCCTGCATCCACCCAAGGCTCTTAAAATCTTGTTTCTACCTCAATGATCCTTGCTACCCCCTCTTACATTGCTTTGTATTTTATACAGCATGCATAGTAGCTCAGTTCCTCATGAGTGAGCAATTATCTTCCCAAAGAACCTCACCTGATATATTGCTAGCACCTGAAATGTATTTTTTAAATAATCAACTGTTGTAGATGTGGAGCCATTAGAAATACATTACTCTTAGTATTTATTCATGTTTTCTGTTACCATCATCATATGAATGGTATTGCTTACCAGTTTTTGTTCCCATTTCTCAAAACATTATTTTCTAAACTATACAGATGAAAACTGTCAACTTCTGTGTCATGCCTGCCTCTATAAAGGCAAAGAGAGATCTCATTCAAATACAGGCTTAACATCATTGAGAAGTGCCTTAAATATAATTAAGGGGATGGGGGGAGATCATAAGTGACAGCAGTCAAAGTTTGTCATACAGCAGTGTGAACCCTGAACCACTAATTCTATCAAAACAGATCCAATGTCTATGGATTTGTATCTTAAAAATAAACTTTTAAATTTAATTGTACATAATTTTTGTTTTAATTCCTTGCATATCTATACAACTCTATCCTTTCTCTCCATAAAAAACCCTGGTTCTTTAGAGAATTTTGGTCCAAACAGGCAGCTGCCTTGAATGATTACAAACATTTGTGGATGGATCATTAAGGATCTGTGTATATTGAACTTCTGGGTATTTCAGTGTATCTAGGATTATTAACTCATCCAGCCACCTTTCAAAAGTGGTTGTAGGCAGCAGAAAGTTTGAAAGGTTCAAACACTCACTGCGTTTACTTAAAAGGCAAAAGTTTGCTTTCTGTAGGAAGTAAGCTGAAATGCTTGAGATTTAAGCATTATGCCAAATTAAATATAAGTATTTATTTAAAATTTGTAACATATTACCTAACCAGATAGGTTTTTTTACACAGTCTTCCCCTCCTAAAAATACTAAGTGCATCTCAAAACTATAATTTTTAATTTCAGTTACAATTTCAAGGAAATCGGCAGCTCATTCAACATAAAGGAAAAATAGCACAAAACACAAGTTGGTTTTTTTTCCTGTAATTCTATTGAAGGGAGCAGTTACCCAGAGACTTCACTCTTGTAATGGACCATAAATATGACATGCCCCTTTCACTGTTTGACCATGTCTCTTGGCATTCTCATTCTGCATCTTCCAAGAGGTAAAGCATCTGTGCTCTGGCATTTTCCATGTTACAACACAGGCAAAGACCCAGTCACCACAGTTAAATGGAGGTTCCTGTGAGAGATGCCTCTTGGAGACAAATTCCTGAATGTGACAGCAGTAGTGGAAATATTGCAGGTGTCTTTGTTGTTCTGAAGTGTTTCATTTGAAAGAAAAATTCATGTGAATATTGTTTAATTTCTGTACTCTATTGTCCCTTTCCTCTGACACCACCACTGCAGGCTAGTGGCAGTGCTGGTTTTGATTATGTAGATTTATTTATCTTACTCATAGGGTAGTTCTCATATGGGAATGATTTATTGTCATAAATGATTTGATCTGGACTTATATGAGTTAGAGATTAGTCCAAGAGTATCTACACAACTATCCAAATGATTATGTGAGTTATTTTCACATGTTGTTCCATACCACTTCACATTCTGTTAGATTTTTTTGCATTGGAAACAAAACAGAAGCACCAAAGATACTAAAAAAACAGTTACACTATAATACCTGAGCTAGGCAGGTCATGGTCTGTAGCTGGCTGATAATAACAGCTTCCCAGCATTTCTAAGCCTTGATTTTACCTAACAAAGCTGTAGTATGCCAAAGTTACTACCTGCATCCCTTCCACAGCTGCAATTTTTTTCATCTAAGGAAATAATTTTTTTTCTGGCTTTTTTTTTGACAATTCAACTTCTGCAGTAATTCTTGAAGTCTAAACACAAATTTGAAGAGTGAAAGGGGCATTTTAAATACTAAAATTACCTTTATGATAAATAATTAAAACATTTTTTATCAACATAGAGTTTTTGGTCCATTTGAGATTGGTCTCCAGAACAGGACAAAGATGATTATTCCATTTTTCTATTAATAGCAATTATCTTTAATTACTGTCGTATACTCTATCCGACACTTAGGGCTTTACTCATCAGTTTTTATAGCACACCTTACCCTCAAAATACTCAGTGCTAATCATAACATCCACATCCGTTGGAAACAATGGCACAACTCCAGTACTTAATGTTAAATAACTTTTCTAGCAAAGATACACTGAGGAAAGCAGAAGTGGCTGTTTACTTTTGAAACACTGCCAGAAGTGCAGGACCTACTCAGCTTCCTTGAGGGCTAGAGATTCCCACACAGGTTAGGAGAACAGTACAACCCCATTCATACATGCCATGATTTATCTACAGCTCTGAATGTAATTCACAGAGGTAAGAATCTTCATTTCTGTTTCACCACTAACAATCCGAAGCTGTAAAATGGGCAGTGCCTTTTCTAAACTCACCAACTGGAAATAAAAACCTTCCATCTGAAAACTTCAAACTGTTAACTTCAAAATCTGCGAGGCTCTCCCAGTATTCTAAGGATCAGAGCCTTTTTTTTTTTTTTTTTTTTTTTTTTTTTTTTTTTTTTTTTTAAGTTATTGAATATCTTGCAGAATTCAAGTTTGCTTTGCAAATACTGCTGTATTTATATAGCCTCAAATGCAGCTAGAAGAGGCCATACTCCACAACCACTATCAAAGCATGGGAAAAAATGCTGCTCTTGAGTAGTGTATTTTCAGAAGAATAAACAATAGAATGTGATTACTCATCTGCCAAGACAGGACAAAGGGAAAGGGCAGTAGCTGTCTTGAAGAGTTTTGTTAGCTTCCAGAGCAGACCATTATGCCTGCAAATGTTTCTCAGACATGCAGGTACAGGCATGGTACCTGCAGCACTTCCACATGGACTGGGGTTGCAGAAGAGCTGAGAAGAAAGAGCAAGCAGTAGTAGAACAGTAATTAGCCTTGGACAGAATCTTTAGAAAGAAAACTTCATAGCAAACTGAAAGGCAGCTCTATGCCTAATTAATATTGCAAAAGTTAATAAGAAAGATAACAAAGACTTAATTATACTATTCCACTCAACTCTTACAGTAGCACAGACTCCTGTAGTTTGGAGGGGTGCAAAATTGAACATAATTTCTCAGCTGCAGTGCAATCCCTGACACAATAATTGAGGATTTTGGAGTCTGGATTTAAGGTCAGGCTTTTATAAGTAATTTTATGACTTTCTAAATACTAATTAATTCTGAATAATCTTTATTCACTGGAGCTTTGCTCTGAAATTTCAAAATTGTATTGAACTTGAGCTAGATAATCTATAATTCTTACATCATGCTGCTGTCAGAAAAAGGTAAGCATGAACTGCAAGTACATATCTACCCTTGTCCAGATTTTTAATTGAAATACAGCACTCAACTATACTGTGATACAATAGGAATAAAATAGCTATTTATTTACAGAAATCAAACCAATGCATTAATGGGACAGAAGTAGGTCTTGCTTTAGATGATAAACATTATAGAAGCTATAGTTAATCATGGTATATGGGCATTAATAGACAACTCATTTAAAAAACCTTTTACCTAGACAAACAACTCTAATATTAACTGGAAAGCCATACAAAACTGGGTTTGTTTAGTCTGGAGAAAAGGAGGCTGAGAGAAAACCTTTTCAATCTCTACAACTACTTGAAAGGAGATTGTAGTAAGGTGGGGTCAGCCTCCTCTCCTGGGTAACAAAAGGAAATGACCTCAAGTTATGCCAAGGGAGGTTTAGATTGGACAGCAGGAAAAACGTCTTCGTTGGAAGGGTTTCAGGCATTGGAACAAGCTGGCTGGGAACTGGTTGAGTCACCATCTCTGGAGGGATTTGAAAGAAGTCTAGATGGGGTGCTTAGGGATGTGCTTTAGTGGTGAGCTGGCAGTGGCTGGATTAAGGGTTGTACTTGCTCATCTTAAAGATCCTTTCCAATTTATGACATTGAAGAGGAGAAATTCTGCTTTCCTCCATGAGGTACAGCAGTAGAGAAGACTTTTGTCCAGATAAAAAGATTTTTTATAACAACAGATAATAGCACAGGTAGACAATATCCCAGCACTGTAGATTGTGTTCATGGCCACAGCAGTAAAGATATCCAGAATATAATAACTTGAAAATTATGATTTTGAGTCAGATTGAAGGGTTTTTAGTGAGTACTACTATTACGTACAAGAAGTAGTAAGTACTACATTGTACCATAGGTTATTAAAATCCAAGAATGATCTAAAGACTGAATAGACACTTTATTTTTTTTTTTAAATAAAATTCATATTGGGAATTGCTAGATTTTAGTAGTTAAAACAGCTTTTTCAGTTATTTCATTATTTCCACAAGAAACTCAATAAGGCTCCACACACACCTACAGGTGCATTCCATATGTGCTTTCTTCCCTTCTCAAATGCAATCACTGCACCATTTCTCTGTCTTTCAAATACAGAGCTATAGGATTACACATTGCTGCACTTTTAATTAAGGCACAGATACAGATGTGATTGATAGAATCATGACAAAGAAGCTTTTAGCAGAAGCCAAGGTTAAGATTTATTTTTTCTTTTGTAGCAAAGCTGGGACATAGACTTTTGATGCTGATCAACCTGGGCTCTGAACATGGCACTGATCTACCATACCATTTTTGACTTCCAATTTAGAGTCCTCAAACCCTTGATACTACCCAGATTTAAACAATTATACTGCACAGGATTATCTTTGTCTGATCTCTTGGTCCCATATGGTGTAAATTAAGAAAGTGATTCACAAACTGTTAGTGGTGTGGTGGTGTTCTTGGCATAAAGTAAAAGTTGAGAACAAACACCAGTCATGCCTGGTGACACACTCACTTTTGATGTGTCCAGAATTGGAGCCTATCTAGGAGACTGCCTTTGACTACTAGCTTTCTCTCTTGCTATCCTGACCTTTTTTTTCATGTCACAGTTTACTGCCCCTACAGCTGTGCTTGTGCAGGCAGTTGTGAGGCCATACGGTGAATCAGACTTTTAGAAAGATTTTTTTTCCTTCTAGAGATGCTTTATCGTGCATTGTTTAGAATTATAAAGTTGTTTATTATTAAAGTACTTTAGAAGAAACTTCTGAAGATCATCAGGTTGAATTTCATGACTGACTTCAAAGTTGGAGAAAGTTTTGAGTTTATATTACATTGTTCAGGACCTTGAACAATGAAAATGTCCAATTTTGAAAATATTCAATATTCCACAGTTTCTCTCAGGCTCTATGCCAGTGACTGAACACATGCACTTGGAAGAACTTACTCCTTTTATCTATTTAGAATTTCTCTTGATATAACCTGTGTCTGTTGCTGTTTATCAGTGTGCACCCAAGAACTGTAGCCTGTTTTACTGCCCATCAGGTCATTCAGACACCCCCTGCAGCCTCAGCTCCAGGCTGAACAAACCTCTCTCAGGCTCTGCTTGGATGTTAAGTACTTCAGGCCCCCTCAGGAGCTGTCCCTCTGTAGGAGTTCATTAGTGGATCCCACTGAGGCCCCCACACATGATCTCACAAGTGGTGAATACAGGAATAACCACTGCCCTGGCCCTCTGGCAGATTTCTGCATACAAATAGCCTTCAGCTGCACTGACAGAAATAAATAAAGGAGCCGTAAAATTCAGTTGTGTAGACTGAAGTTGCCTAGACTATGTTTTGCCTCTCACTTAATTCAAAACTTATTGAAAAATAACAATGTTTCCTGACTTTACCCACTGTTAATTCAAATCCTCACTAGGGCCAAATCCTACATGCCCTAGGGCTTATCAGTATGAACACATTTTACTCAGAACAAGGTGCAAAGCAAAAAAGTGCTTTATAACTGTTTTGATTGAAACATGTCAAAATGAACCATTTATCTTCATTTTACCACAAATCCTACTTCCCCTAGAGGGGGTGGATTTTTCCCTAGAGACAGAAAAGCATTGTAGAAGGGATAGAATGGATTTCTACAGTTCTCTGTGTTGCTACCATCTCATAAGATGGGAAACAATTGGGTATGTTGGCATACCACAATGGAGAGTCTGAGACAGTACCTGGTCACAAAATAAATCCGTGATGTACAACATCAACATTGCACCTAAACAAGTAAAGAAAGAGATCTGAGCAACAACACAGATGATCAAACTCCTTTGCAAACATGCTTGTCAGAACAGAGGGAAAATGTGAGGCGTTTGGCCTGTGCTTTTCCACACTTTCCAGTCCAGAAATCAGATAATCCTTATGCAAAATTTATTGGATTTATTATGCTCCCATAATAGCCTCCACTTTCAATCAAATACAAATTCAACTTAAATTCATTGAAGTTTAATTAATACTATTTGTTCCTCTTTGCTTTGCTTCTGTGCATATGACTATGTGTATACCTGGTTATAAAAAAAAAATAAAAAATTGTCCGCACAATTACTGCACAAGCTGTCTGCAGGCAGAAAAAAAACTGGCTTAGGGTAAAGCTAGGCAGTCAGGAAAGACAAACATGAAAGCAGTCTTCAGCTCTGTTTAAGCTACTGCAGACAGAAAGGCAAAAGCTACTGCAGACAGAAAGGCAGTGTTTTCCACGTTGATTTCTAGAATGGTGTTAGATTACAACAAATGGTATTCATCTTGAGTATTATTTAATGGCTTCTCTCAAACTTGGATGCCAACAAGTAAGTAAGCAAGAAAGATGAGTCTTAGGAGGATGAAGACAACAGCATCATAATGTTGCTTTAAGAAATACTTTGGTACAGCTTCACTGTGCTGTGCTGCTTCTAGGTCTGAAAAACTAATGTGGCCACCATACGTTTTAATGCTTTTCACATCCCATGAGATTACTAAGTTTCTTATTCACAAGATTTCTGAACTGTATTAGGGTGTCCTGGGAAACTGAAGTCCATATTTTTGTATTTTTCTCTTGCGTGAAGCCTTTGAGTTCATAAACCAAAAGGGAACAAGTATTTCAGACCGAGTGATCGCAGCAGGTTTGTTAATCACAAAGCAGCTTAGTTGAGAAACTTTCACAGTACTAGAATTTGAGAAGTCTCAATTGTTTGCATAAAAGGAAAGCAAGATGGCTTAGCAAAGAGCCATGCAATACTAAAATTACCTGCTGTAAGCAGATTTGATTGTAAACTGAAGAACTTCTTGGAATTGCAATGATTAAAAAAAAGGTTTTGTCTAGACTTCTGGTTCACATCAGCTGCAGGGTGACTGAAGTGTGACTGCAGGGTACTGAAATGGAGAAACAGGGTGCCTAATGGAACACCTGAAATAATAGGACAGTATCTGCTGTGTGTTATAATGATGTGTTTGCAGAATATTTGCAAGAATAAAGGAGAGCTCGTCACTGAAGGGCAGCTTTCAGTATGGTTTAAGTATCTGTACTTTAAAATTAGTACAGGCTCATTTTTCCCCTTAAAAAAGATGGCTTAGCAGAGCACACATAGGTTTCTGTCTGTGTCATGTTAATTTTGCATGCATTTTGGTCATCCGATTGTTTAAGCAGAGCAGAAACCAAAAACTAACTGTTTAGAACTTCCTGTATGATGGACATGCAGTTTGCTATAGTATCTATACAAGTCTTCTTAAAATTTAAATACTGTCTGTTTTTAAATACTACTTTTGGAATAGAGATATGAAAAGAGAAGGAAAAAGCAAGGGGGACAAGGAAGCTCTTTTCCATAATTCTTAGGTAAATAATTTCATTTTATGGATCCTAGCTATGTGAATACTTGTCCCAATATTAGTAACCTACTAAAAACACTTCCCTACATTTCTCCTTCAGCACAAGATCTAGAAATTTTTTTCATTGTTTGGGAAGCTGCCTTGGCAAGAACTCTGACTTTAGTATGTCTCAGTCTTTGATCTAGTTGTGCTCCCAATTTGTCTATCTATCCTGACTTTTTTTTTTCCATGGCTGTTTATTGTAGGTATTCAAGACAGGAAGTTATTGATCTACTGTACAACTGAAGGCTATATGGCAAATTTATCAGGATTTATTACTATGAGTCCCTGTTATATGGTGTTTTTATATACAGTGCTTTCAAATTTTCTGGTTCAAGGTCTTATCTTTTTTGAACATGTATTTTTAGTAAGATTAACATATATCTTGTTTTTCATAGTGCTTTGATCCTACAAATATCCATGTACATTCCTCACGTGAAATCTTGTTGAAATAAACAGGAATAGCTTCACATATGTGGTTAAGCACTAGCATGTAGATCTGGAAAATGAATGCTGAGAGAGTCAAGTTGCCCAGAAGCAAGAAGTTAAAATCCACATATGGCCTCTCTGAAGAAATTAAAGGCATATTTTGAGGCTATTACAATTATTTTAATTTTCAAAATATAAGAAATGACTTCTAGAATACAAGGCTCAATTGAAAATGAAGTACATAAAAGTACACAGGTAGGCAGAAAACAGCTCTGGGATTCTAACAGAATTATTAGATAAATACTTAGAAGCATTGCAGAATCATATTTTTGTGGAAAAAAACCTCTTTCCCTCTCCCCATAACAACATATACCTAAATTTCAAAAGTTTTTGTATTCTTCGTTAAAAGCTGCTGTTCTCAGCAAAACTCAGCACTGCACAGGTAAACCCCATAAGCCCATTACTTCCTTGGCAAAGAGTTCAAAGACAAGATAGGCCTTATTTCTTAGTTTCAAGTCAGACTGTTTCAGCTTTCATCTTGAAAACAGATTGGAAATCTGATAAGTGTAATCCACTGCAGGAGATATTTGTGATTTAAAATTTTTTTGTTGTTGTTCTAAAGCCACTGGAAGGTTGCTTATTTTCAGAAGCATCATCATACGCCTTTTGAGGAAAAAAAGAAAGTGTACATGAAGATCTTAAAGTGGCAGACACATCAAGAGTTGTGTAAAGAAAAACCTCCAGTGACAGTGATGGTAAATTGCTCGTATAACATGTAGTATATTACCTTCTCCTTCACTATTACCAACTTTTATTGAAAATTAAACACATATTACCTGCACTGGACCCCAAGTCAGTCATCTGTCTGGAAGGGCTCATCACCTATGGCTCTACAGAATATTCCACAGTAGAGAAAGCCTTATGCTATTCTTTGTTCTGCCCACAGAAATTCCCCAGAACATCATAGCATCTATTAAGCATCCATGTGCAGCAAGAAGCTACCACAACATATTTATGAGCAAGGCCAAAGTTGATCACAAGTTATTTTATAGAACTAAATGTTTCAGATACTACAAGAAAAGAAACACACAAGGAAACTCCAGAGACAGACCAAGTCTTATATGGTTGATGTGTGGTAATGATCACTTTCAATACACAGCAGAAGGGCAGAATCTTATTTTGCAAGTAGACATTTCATTATTCAGTATTTTCTCTCTGGTTTTAAGTTTTGTTCTTACAATTTGCTTACAATGCTGTCTGCTCTTCAGCCTAGGGATAGACTAATTAACCTTAAAATTAATTTAATATTAACTAGCTCAAGTACTGAAGATGGTTTAGCCACAGCAACTCCATGCCAGCCAGTTTACCTTGCATACACACAGGGATAAAACTGCTTCTTTGAACAGTGAGTTAGCCTTCATGGTGTTACACACTACTGTGTCTAAAATTGCTCTTACTATGCTGATAGATCCAAAATTGATTTGGTAATCTCTACTGTACCTATAAACTCTATACTGTCCAGTCACACAATCATTCATCTAGGATTTCATCTGCAACATCAGCTATTGAAAGTTTGAGATTAAATTTTTATCCAACAAAAACAGAAGTGTAGAGTTTAGCTGTTTGAAAGCTCAGTCTTAACATGTGGGGAATTATTCCTTCCCTTCAAATAAAATATCTCCAATTTTGTCATGCAATTGGACTTTATGGTTTTTTTCCCTGGTATTGTACATCACAACTACAGAGGACCTTGCCAACATTACATGGATTCATTTCAACTTTTTTTGTTCTCTACATATCGAAAGACGTTCATTCAAAATTTATGATAAAGTGATAAAAATCCATAGAGCTTCAACAAAATTAGTAACATGGAGTTAACTGATTTTTTTTGTATTCTATTTTTTAAACATAAAAATTTATTAGCATCTTGAGTAAGGAAGAAATATCTTCTTGGTATATGTATAAAATCAAAGGAAATTTGAAGGCATATGAAGACCTTAAAGCCACATTCCTCCTCTCAGGGACATCAAGTTGCTGACAAAGTTACACGAATATGTATTGTATTTGTTTTCCAAATAGTTAAAAAAGAAACCTTCAGGAAATTAAGACATCTGAGATACTTTAAACATGGTGATAACAATAAGATGAGTCTTTTAATGCTTCACTCCCAATCAGGAGAAGTGAAAAGGAGTGCTTTCACTTTATCCTAAACACCTGACATTTAGACAGGACTAAATTTACGGAAGGAGACCACTTGAGAAAGGTGGATGTGGAGACCTGTCAGACTGATTGCTCTTAAAAGTTGCTTTCTCTGAAGTGTTTTGTTTTAAATAACATATTGCTTTTCAGAAACAGAGGTGTACTATAAAGCTACAGAGAATGGAACTGCAGGTGTTGACCTGACCTGCTGAAGGAGATCGCAATGAACAACAGAGATTTAGAGCCTAAGGCCTTGGATTGGAATGAGTGCACTATGGAACTCTACACCAAGAAAAGCGATGGCTGGAGGCTTAAATGAGGCACCCTAAAGAAGACCAGGAGCAGGGTCAGAGAGTCAATTTATTCAGGAATTGTCACACTATTGACTGATGTTCTTCAGGGGGTAGAGCATACTCACTACTAGTTTGACAATTTGAAATCCCTGAAGTTTATCAGTACTTCTGAATACTCTTCCACTTTGTGATCAGCATGGTGTCAGTGCAAAACTATGACAGGAAACTGCCCTGCATGGTCTGCCTCTGCAGCCCATAGAAAGCAGCTTCATGAAGAGTTTACAAGAACTCTGACAGGCTGATTAGATGACAAGGTATAGATGTACTTCCCACCCATATATCTAGAACAAACAACTCTTATCCTAAAATAGATTTCAAATGGTAGATGCAGCTGACAACACCTAGTTAATTTTTACTTTGGAAATGTACCAAAACAATACCTGCTCCTCCTAAAACAATAAGACTAGGTGCAACTCAGAACTGAGAAATGAATTAATTAAAAAAACAATAGTAAGCAAGAACACTTACAGAAGATTAGATGTAATACAGTGTAATGATTAAAAGGTACCAATTTATATAACAAGCTAACAAGACTGTTGAAAAGTATTTTTATAGTTTTGCGAATGCCTGATATTGTAGAATATGTAAAATGAAAGGTCTTGCTTTTTCATATTTATTGTTTGATTTCAGATTAGTCGACCGAATATCACTAGCAAGCACAATCACATGAGAAAAGCCAGTATGGTGTGGATGAACACAAAACAAAATGGATTTCCCAGTACTTGGTATGGCTATGACTAATTTTGCAGGAAGAGACACTCAATGTTGTAGACAATTCCCTCAGAAGAATAAATCCAACCATAAGCTCATTAATAACTCAAGATACAATTATTATTTTATTTAGCTTACTTTAACAGGAATTTTTTCACTGTTAATCACTAGTGCAGCCCTAAAGATACTGTAGGACTAATCTTAGACTTTGTTGAGACTCCCTGTACTGTTCAATGAAGGTAAGGCTCTCAAAATTTCCCCAAACATTATACTCTGCAGAATCAAAATTCCTATTATATCAATAGGATTATTTCAGGATCAGAACTTGAAACCTAAAATAACCTCTTCTAGAAAATTCATGGTTTAGTAAATATTTTTAGTTATTTTCATTTGATATCTTCACCCAGGTCCACAAAGATTTTCCCACGGGGATTTTTAAACACAGAAATTTCCTGTATTTTCCATCCTCTTCTGTACTGAAGGGGTCCTTTTAATCTAAATGAAGGTCTAAGCAAGTATCTATCCTTACAGTTAGGTTCATAGATGAATCGTGATGTTCAAATGTAGCTAAGGGACTTTGGAAGCACAAATTCCTTGTGTTAAGCACCGAGAAGCTTTGAAAATTCCCTTCCCTGAAGCCAATGTTACCACAACATTAACATTGTAAATAAGGCAGTGCCTCGAAGTCCCTGAGCAGCACCTTTGAAGGGAGGCTTAAAAATCTGCTTGTGTCAAAAAAGCAGCTGAAGCTAATTTTTTTTAATGCATACAATCTGTTCACTCAATAAATACAGCTTATTTAAATGGGAGTGTCAAAAATGTGCACATATATTGCTCAACACAATTACTGCTGGTTTGTGTAGAAGAGATTCAAATCTGCATTCAAAGACAATTTAAGGTGATTAAATTGTTATTTAGTTATAACCTTAAACCTGCAAATTAAAAAGCTTATTTAAATGCTGCAAAGGATTTCAGAAATTTTATTAATAAAAGTAAAAAAAAATTAAAATTTTGAATTTAGAAAGAACATGCTCTTATGCCAGAAATGTCAAACACTTTTACCTGATAAGAAAAAAATTACAAGTAAATACAAACTCTCAGGATAAAATGTTACAGAATACCAGCATCCTCAGCCAAAAATATCATCAATAGCACGCATGAGTGTAACCAAAGGACAGCTGTATTATATATATATATATCAGCTGTATATATACCAGTCAGTCCTTCAGGTGAAGAACATGATGCACTTCACATCACTGATTCAAGACTGCACTATAATGTCTAAATACATTTATAAAACACACCATGGAAAAAACCTATAATCTGTTATCCAAAAACATTAATTCAGAGCCTCAGTTAAGTACAGACATGTCAGTAACACAAGTCCACAGTATGTGCGTGCATTTGGTAGACATGAGGCATTTTGCATTTTTGTCAAAATTAAGCCAAGAGTGAGTATATTATCCCCAATTTCACAGTGGGATTAACTGGAAAATGAATAATAGTTAAATAAAAGTTTCAGACTTGCTGCCATTGGCCAAAGTGGTTTTCAAATCCATAGCAGAATTATAATAGTTTATTATTCCAATTCACAGAGTATCTACAAAGCTTTCTCCCCCTCCTCAAGATTTATGCCTTATGGGGAAGACTTTTCTCATGAACCAGTCCAATTCAAACCAAGTGAGAAAAAGCAGGAAATTAAGGTCAGAAAATTATATTAGAATAAGAAAAAAAAAAAAAAAGAATGCTGTAGACTCCATCCTAAGTAAGTTATTTTTACAGATTAGCTTGGAAAAACATTCAAGGAGTTTATGACTAAATTTACTTGAAGATCAAAACCAAAAAGTTCTACAAAGCTGCCACCTTTAAAAAGAGTCCTGACATCTTTACAGTGGTCCCGAGTCACATGGCTGTTGGACACTGTTCTGTAACTACTTTCAGAAGCCTTATTTTGCCAAGTGTTGTGACTAGTTTCTCTGAGAGCTGCTGTTCCCACTGCTACAAGAAAATAATTTCCTTGGCTTACTGCACATATCTTATTTCTTAATTCTAGTATTTTTGGCTACATCTCAGCCTGCCTTCTCTCTGACTACCGAAGGTAGTGTTATCCATTTCTGCTTAACAGCAGTGCAAGGAAATCAAGGGAATCTAACTAAAAACACCGAGAAGCCTTTTGCTCAGAAGTTATTTATTCTGTGGAAAAAAATACGGCTCAGTCCCATAACCTTTGTCTAGAGGGATATTCTGAAGGCTTACATTACAGTACAGATAATCTCTTCCACTTCAGACAAACAAAAAAGAATATAATAATAAAAAGAAACACTAGAAAGGAATATTACACTCACTTTCAAAGACTACACATAACCTAAGGGAAAATGTGTTACATAAAGAACTCTAGTAAGTTATTTGCATTTAAACAATATTGGTTTGGTTTGTTCTGTGGTGATATTTATGAATGATGGACAAAATACAGACTAATATTTGGCATGCATTCAAGGAGAAAGAACCAAGAAACTAGATTACTGCTGTGAAAAGTAATAATCAATGCTAGATAATTTAACTAGTTCATCAATATCCCTGAACAGCTTTGGTACAGACTCACCTCACCATCAGGAATGTAGTAATGTCTATGCCACATTCATCAGAATTTTTTCTAACATCTGTACCACAATCCAAAACCTGGAGAATCTGCAGAATTCTTTGGTTTTAAGAATTTTAAATTGGATAAAGGGCTTTGCCCAAACAATCCTCCAGTAGGATTTAGTGGTAGAGAGGAGGGAGATAATTAGTTTAAGTTGTGTTGAACTTAAATAAACCTTTTTTCTCTCTCTCTCTTCTTCTCTCTCTTTTGTGATCATAGTAATTATAAAAATCAAATTAAAAAACAACTATCATTCCAACCAAGTCCTAATAGTTGCTTCTCCATTCTTGGGTCTCATACCTGACTTTTAGAGAAAATATCTTTCTTTGTTGTGGGGCAAGTCTGGAAAAGGGATTTTCTACATGCTTAAGATATTTACTTCAGCCTGCTTTTGGCCAAGTCTGTTAATTTCATTATCTTTGGTCATGTTTATATTCTGATTTTTTCCTAACTTTTGTCTTTAAAAAGCCCTCTCAAGAAAAAAACTTCATCACTAATGAAATATTCACAACTTATTAATCTGAACTTTTATTTTTCCCTTCTCCCCACCTTCACCTGAGAACTGAAGAATTATGACATCTGAATAAAATATTTTCTTTGAAAGTAAATAGTCTATGGTATGCCAGTACTGGGAATATTCCTGCTGTTATACCTTTGGCAAACCATAGCTAGAAGAAATGTACCTAGAGAAGACTAGACATGTATCACACAAGCAGTAACTGGATGGAGGCAGGGGTTTAAGTTGCCCTACCATGTGTCTTGCTCTGGGAAATGCATTTCTAAAGCATTCTGGCATTTATTTTTAAATCCTCCTCAATTTTAATGACAACCTGTCTTGCTTATTTTCTTCATGTCCAATCCCTTTCTGAAATATTCTTCTTCTCACTTTAATGGATTTCTACAATGAATCAGTGTGGCCACTTCACCAAGTCTGGATGCTTTGTAGGCAGTACTGAGTAGCAGCCTCTGTGGCATCCAGCAAATAAAACCTGGAAGTGGTGAGTGACTTTGCATCACCCCCTCATGTATGGTGTTAGTCTGGACATGCAACACAGACATGGGAACTGGATAAATGTGTGAGGCATGTGTAGTACCTTCAACACAGAGAATCCAGTAGTCATTACAGGAGTGTCCACCTTACCTGGCTGCCAGACATCTAGGAAAGCAGCCAGTTTGGGTTTTCCCATGTTTTGTAACATGTTACATATATTTTCTGTAATACGTGTGTGCCCTCTAGGTATCCTCACCGAGTGCAAAAGTGCCTTCCTAATTTGGTCCCTTCATATAATACAGGAATTTCCATACTGCATCCTAACACTTAGCTGATAGGTCACACAGCCTCTTTGAAATGTAGGCTTGGGGCCAAGTCCCCTTTGCTTAGTGAGTTTTGTAATTTTTGCAGTTCTTTAGAGTCAGCTCATCCCTTTAGGCAGTTCAAACATGTTAAGCTCTGCCTGTCACCAAGAAATTACCTCCAGTGTTCTGAAAAAAGCAGTCTTCCACTTCTGTTTTGTGGCCATGGGAAGAATTAGGTAGTAAGCCAGTGTCCCTTGAAAATGAGCTACTGCTTGCCAAGTAGGTGCAGATAGAAGTGTGACTGAAAATATAAATTAACCTACAGCAATAGTTTTCAGTTTTTATATCATCTGGAATATTGATAAAAGTTGATAAATTAAAGAAAACAAAAAGGAAAACCTCTTAAGAGATGTAAAATGGAACCATAGATTTCCAGAATATACTGCAAGAACCCTATTTTAGAACACAAAAATTTATGGGATGCAAGCCCTGAAAATGTCCAGGGATGGCAAACGGGTACAAAGCCAAGTTTTCAAGAGTTGTTTTGTTTGTTTAGGGTTTTTTTGTGGTTCATCTTGGTTTTGTTTTTTTACTAAAAAATGTCCCATCTAATAATTGCCACAAGATTAAGGAACTGGCCCAAACTCAAGTAAACGGGTGACTTCACAAGAGTTTAGATCAGGATTTACATCTCACTTCAGTAGGGGTTTTAGGGTGTAAGTTCAGCTTTCACAGAAGTTCCACCATTTGTAACACTTAAGGTGACTTTGCTGAACTGGAAGTCATGCCAGGCTACACTGCTAGAAAGGAATCAAAAGGTAATGTAAGCAGTTTGTATGTTGTGTAATGCTGACACACTAAGGAGCTCTGCAGCCACTGTGCAATGTGAACTCTTGCACCACTTTGTCTTAATTCTGCATGATGGACTTCAGGAGCTGACAGACCACCCACTATGCTGAATCATGGACAGGACAGGTGAAAGCTCAGGGAGCCATTCAGACAAGTTCTACCCAAATTTTTTAACTTATTTTTTGTAAAAGTAGAGATTGTTCTAGATCAAGTATTAGACAGGTCAAAGAGAATCAGATCTTTTAGCATCTGAAACAGATTTGAAGTCAAGAAGCAATCTGCAGAACTTGTTGGTTTAAAGTAAATTAGAGATAATCCTACAGAAATACAAATTCCAGACAATGCAATGAGCCTGCTTTCAAGGAAAACTATTTTTTAAAAGGTTTTGAGGTTCCAAGAAGAGCAAAGAGCTCATCTGTTTCAAAAAGATCTGAAGGTAAAAAAGACACAAATTATTGCAAATGCATTCCCGATTATATGTTAATTATTACATATGGCTAGATTTTTCAAACTTAGGAAAAATTCCAAATTAATCAATATATCTACAAATTGTTTCTATCATATAATTTACAGATGATGAATTAAAGTTTGAACTGAGGCACAGCTGAAAATTTATCCATGATCTCGGTCCTCCAGTAGAGGGTTGTGAGTTAAGAAACTGGCCCCACATATCTTCCTGTTGAACTTCAACAGAAATATCAGAAAATTCATAAAGGTTTCTTGCTCCATCTCTAGCCTTTGTGGTAGTCACTACAATCCAAAAGTAACATTGTTTCTTTATTTTGTGAGCCGAGAAAATCAAAATCCAAAACTTCTGAAACTGAACAAAAACTGAACTGCTTCTTTTTATCATGATTCCACAATGCTCCTCTTCCCATGTGCCCCCCAGGTAGGCATTCTGAACTGAAAGGTCTTTGCAGAGATTTACTGCTTTTCTTACAGTACTAGTAACACTAGTACTGAAAGATCTTCACACTTCAAGTCTCCCAGTGTTGTCCTAACAACACGTTTGACTCCGCTTCATAGATCAGTTTTATTTTATTAAAGATAATAATTCATATGGTTATTACTAGTTCTTTACATACAAAGAAGAAATTTAATAACAGCATAATTTTAGCCATTGAATTGGCCAGCTTTAAATTTAAATTAAGTTTAAATTTAAGATTTTTTTAATTCTTAAAATTTAAATTGGTTAATTTTAGCACATCTTGTGCTATGATTTATATATTCCTTGGTTTTCATTCAATGTGTCCTAAAGGTGAGCAAGACAAAAATTAGACATAAGACTATCATAGATTCATTTAGGTTAGAAAAGATCCTTAAGAGCATCAAGTCCAACTGTTAACCTAACATTGCCATGCCCACCACTAAGTACCACATAGCCAAGTCCCTAAGCATCACACCTATGCATCTTTTAAGTACTTCCAGGGATGGTGACTCAGCCACTACACTGGGGAAAAACTGTTGCAGAACCTGAAAACCCTTTCAGTGAAGGGATTTTTCTTCTTTAGATTACCCAATCTAAAACTCCCATGGCACAACCTGAGGACATTTCCACCCATTTTATCACTTGTTAGTTAGGGACAGACACTGACAACCACCTCACTACAACCTCCTTTCAGGTAGCTGTAAGAAAGCAATAAGGTCTCCCTGTTCTTTATTACACAACAGTTCTTAGATTCCTCATTTTCTTTTTAAAAAGCTTTAGCTTTTATTTTAATAGAGAGGAATTACTACTTAACAACATTATTTGTTTAGGTTCTTAAGTGATGAACTCAGAGGTAACTCTTCTAGATTGAAGTAATCAAAATACATGGGGTAATTAGCAGACGTAGTAAAGGAAACCTGCCCTTCGAGAAAAGACCAAAAAGCTGTCAGTAAGAGTGGCAACAAGAAGAAATCTCTTCCCAAAGGAAACCTGCACCCCCTTGTCCATCGCTCCCCAACCCACCCGTGTTCCCCTCAGCCTGCCCAACAGCGCCACCTACCGGCCCGGAGCTGCCGCCCCCCGGGCTCCCGCCGCTCCCAGGGCTGGGAACGCAGCAGCAGCAGCAGCACCTCCGGGTTATGGTTTTACAAGCTGCACTCAGGAAATAGACATCAGAGATTTCAGGAGATAATGAGACTGAATAAAAACCTAGTTTTAGCTTCAGATAACAGCCTGCAGTTCCCACAGAAGCGGTTTGCAGCTGCAGAAACAAGTCAGAGACCCAAATGTTACACGGGAACAGAAAAGCTTGCACGCTGCCTCTGGGGTGAATTTTGATGTTCTGCTTGCACGGAAGGGATATCAACTATAGCACAGTTTAGAACAAAAACCTCGAGTTACACGTGCTATCCTAGAGAAAGGATTGATGGAGAACTAATGCAATGGAAGATTTTAAGCTTCTAAAGTTCATTCATTTTCTTAAATACCAAACCGTTGTATTTTTAAAACAGTGTGAGAGAAGACATTAATTAAAACTACATCAATTTATCAGTCTATTCATGTGCTATTATTAAAAACACAACGAATAGGGACTTTGTTATTAACCATTGGTATCTTACACTTTTGGAAGCACATGGTTACCAACCCAAAGGATTTGTGAAATTATAGGCAGATAAGCAACCAATAATACTGAAGACAGATCTCTACTTGTACTTCTAGGCTGAGGTCTTACTAGATGTCTGTTTCACTCTCATAATGGAATTTTCTATTAAATGCTTCACCTTATCTGATCACATCCTTATCTTGATCACATGCACACATCTTCAGAATCATGTTACAATTGCACCACCCTTTGCTTAACATGGGCAAAGGACATGACGATTCTTATTATCTGATGTAAATGCAAAAATAAGACTAAATAAAAGTTTTCTGTAACAAAAGCCAAGAAAGAACTCTCAAATAGCACTATAGTAAGGAGGTTTATCCCAGTACAAGCTAAAGTTTAGTTACTTGGATATTCCCTGCATAGTTTTCATAAAAGATGTCCTACAAATCTAACAGCCAGGGAAGGAAAGGAATTTAAGCCTTCTGTACAAGAAAAATTAATCTCTACCAACAGTGTACATAACTAATAGTATAGGTTTCTGGACAAAAACCTACTGTTAGCAAAACAGGAAATCAGTGATATCTCAATTAAACAAGGATTCTTTTAGGGGTACTTATTTAAACTAGTTACAATATTAGATTGTTATCTTTCAAAAACAGCTAGAACAAATGGTCCCGCTGACATTTTAAAACCTGAAACTTTTAAGCAACCTTCATAACACTATATGAATACACCCTGGCAGATTGTGTCATGCTTTTAAGAACATTATACAAGAACTTTCCATTTCTTTAGAACTGGGTCCAGTGCAGAAGCAAAAAGGTTGTTTCTGTTCGAGCCTTTTTCTTGTAGAGTCACAAAAGAATCAGATAGCAAAGTATAATTACCAGAGGAGTAAAAATAAACAACAAATAATTCCATTAAGACTGGATTAATATCATTGTCTTCAGGGAAAATACTCATGAGCACAAGTTAAATTAAGAAAGATTACCAAGCCAGATGAAACATGCAGTTTCTGAGCATTGCTCATCTATCACAGATGAGACTGAAGCTAAATTCCAGGAATTATTATAAACATATAAAAGGCTTGTTTTGTCTTTTACATTTTAGAGACAGGCAACAATTGTAAGTATTTATTTTAAATATATGAAACTGGCACAGAAAGATGAAGAGATTTACTTGCTTGGAGACTAAACTGGAAATCAAACCAAGACCTTGAGACACAATCCATTGTTAAGAGTAAGGGCATATCTGAGGTCTCTTAATAAATGCAGGAGGACACTTTCAATTGTATCATTTGGTCCCTAGTTAGTTTTTCATTACAGCAGTCAGGCAGAGTGGACAGGAAAGTCAGAGCTTTCTGAGCTTCCTGAAATTAAGCTACTGCCAAATGAAAGGGAAACAGAAAATTAAAAAATCTGACAACAGTGTAGTATATATACATTTATACTCTGGAGCTCCAAGCTCAATTCCAAACTTAAGCAACAGAACTTGATACTGAAAATTTGTTCAGCTGTAAGTAAATTTTATTATGAAATGTTCTTCAGAAGGTAAAAGGAAGAAGGAAAAAAACCCGAAACCAAAACCACCCAAGAATACAATAATTCACTCCCCTAGCCATTTCCTTGACCACTGAAGTTTATGTTAGTTTGGGAACATACTGGATCAAGAAGTACTTTGAGCACTCTCAGTTAAGCCTGCACCAAGTGAAAGCCAATAATAATAGGTAACGATTGACCTTTTTTGGCTTAGACTTGCCTTCCACTCTGTCTGCTTTTAATTGCTGACTTTTTCACCATAATGCCGGCGCTGATCCTTATTCTTGGAAATACATCTTAACACACTAAAAACTTTGGAAAATTCAAGGCAAAGCTGAACGTTACAGACAAGCATTAGGAAATGAATTTCCATTTATTTATAGTCTTTAAGATTAGAAGGTACTGAAAAAATCTAATCAAGGATGTTTCTCAGTCCTTTCTCTCCACAGTGCTTCTATGAATACAACTCTGCTTTCTATATGTGGCCTTTATTACTCATTCTTGGATACACACTTATTAGGGAACCTAATAGACTTGCATAACTATCCTGTCCTTCCTAATTATTTACCATTACATGAATAATTGTAATGCACAAGGGTTGTTGACACTCATTCTGAAGTTGTTCATGACTGGCATAGCGCATTGTCAGAAACCACAGGAAACGGATGGGTGTGGACACCCCCCACCCCCCACCCCACCAGTCCCTTCCCCTACTGTGAAACCATCTGCTTCTGCCAGCACCAGGAATTCCTGCCCCCGTTCTCTCAAGCACTTATAGACACTAAGTCTTAATCAGTAGGAACAATAATTCAGCCATTGCAACAGCAATTGGAAAAAAAAAAAAACAAAACACCAAACCAAACCAAAATAAAGTATATAAATACTACAGACTTTTGAGTTTTACTGAATGGCTCCAGACTCACTTTAACCCTGCTCTGGGAACTGGAAAAAATTGGGAAGAAAATCCAGAAACTGAGATAGACTCTTCAATCTTCAACATCACCTTCTTAGAAGTAGTTCACTAATTAGGTGCTTTCTTCCTTACTGAAATCCTGATTACAGATGTAGCACTGAAAAAACCAACATACTAGGTCAAATCATTGTTTGATGACCACTGCACATGGAAGGGTCAAAACTGACATGAACTGTTAACTCTGCAAATGTTAAAAATTAAAGTAGAGCTGCTGCTCACAATTTAAACAAAAAAATTTGACAGAATTTTCAGAATACTTTGAAATGCAAATATATTATGCAAAATGCATATGATGTTATTACAAATGAATCTGCATGATTTCAAATGTTTACTCTCCTTAAAAGCTAAGACAATATTTAATATCATCCCTCTTTTAATAGATTGCCACTTCACTAAATGTAGTAATTGAATGGCTTATGCACTGAGTGGTATAGAAAGTATGCAATACAGCATTCTTGGCACCTGGAACTACATCGTTATTTACATTTAATAATAGTCTATTCTCTCACTGTCATTATTAATTTGATTCTAAAGGATTTAACAGTGACAGCTACAGTGAAATTCACAGTATGTGAGATTTACCAAAATTATTCCAGTGAAAGAATTTCACTCTGGCTAATAAAACCAAACTCATTTCTCCTTTTAAGCAATAAGCCCATATTGGCAAAGTCTCCCAAATAATTCAGTGTACTCAGTTACACACATCTTTACAGCCTCAGAACAGAAGGCTTAACACTATGGATAAATATGTTAAAAGGCACGAGGGCTTTGAATGTATGTGTACAGGGACACTTCAAATTGCATGTGAGTAGCACCGCCTCTTCCTGTCCTTGCTTTCTCCAGTTATGAAATGCTTCCTTTGCATTTTTTTCCAGAAAGTCTGGAATTCTCATCACCGATGGACTCACCCCATGGATAAACATGTATAAAACAAATATAAATAGACTTAGTCCAAAAGCAGCAAAGGACTTTAGCTGAAGACTGAACTTCTCATCAGACAGGGAACTGGATTTGCATTTTGGGAATAAATGGAAAAAAGTGAGGGGTTTTGTAGGTTTCTATTTTTCATGGTTTCGTTTTGTTTTAATATTGAAAAATATGATCAGAGGGTTTCATCCACTTTTTCAGAATACTTATTACTTCAGATACATTCACTTATGTTCACTTTTAAACAGATGAAGAGCTAATGAAACACTTAGCAATTCTATCTAGTTAGGATCAACTACATTACAATATTACTCAGTACTCTACATTTCAGAATGATTATTTAGTTCTGCTGCAGAAGCTCAAGTAACATTGTCCAGCTCTGTGGCAATAAACTATTCTGCCAGTGATTTGCTGGACAGGCTTGTGAAGGTGACTTCACATTGCTGGACCACAGTTACTCCTGCAAAAATGACGATGCAGACGTGTCAACAGGATTAAGCACTTTGAGACCTATGTAGGACAGATACCTCCTAAATGGTGGGTACCTTTATTTATTAATTCAATAAGGTGGGACTGAAGATGTATTAGTTGTGTATCAGACTGAAAAGCTATTTATGACAGAAAATATTATTATTTTAAACCCCTATTTCTTTTATGCATTTTGTGAAGTGAACTACTTGATACACTTGCTGGTCAGTGTCGAACTATTTTGAAAATAATTAATGTGCAGAGCCACGATTCCATCAATTACTAAAAAGTTTAAGTTTTGATTTGTTAAAATTAATAGGTTAGTAACAACATTTGCGATTATTTTACTAGCATTAGTGGTGCTTGTATATTCAGAGTATAGCATGTGTCCTTTGCATTAAAAAAAATCTACACAATCCCCACTTCAGATCAGAAGCAGCCTCTTTGCCCATGCTTGACAAAAAGCACAACCATTTAAGTATGACTTTGATCACAGACTTGAAAATATAAAAGCAATGCCAAAAAAAGGTGCAAGTATTGAGACAAACCATAATGTAAGCCTGAATGCACTAGCTAAATAGGAAACAGACTAAATCTGCATGTGAAGTCATCTGATTTAGCTACTTTGTCACCAATGAGAAATGCTTACCGAGTATTTCACCCTAATTAACCAACACACAATTTCTTTTTCAAAGTTTACTACAAAACTGATTCAGGTAAGGGGTATCAGTGTTGGGAAGGAACTGAGAGGGATTTTATAACAAGGCCTCAGCTACAAGAACAAGAATGGCTAATTAGCAGCTCCGCAGGAGTTTTGGATCCTGGCGCAAGACACATTGGAGAGGAGTCAGCAGTGAGCCCTTGCAGTGACAAAAGCTAACTGCCTGAGAAGTGTGCAGCCAGCAAGCCAAGAGAAATGATTGTTCCCTTCTGCTTGGCACATGAGAGGATGCATCTGGTTCTCTAATATTGTGTCCAGTTTTGGAACACTCATTGCTAGACAGAGATGAACAAACTGGTAACCAGAGATAAACAAATCAGTAACCTCATTTAACTTACAAACGGGCCCTGACTTGAACAGGAAGCTTGAGGCCTGGATAAGCTCCACAAATCCCTTCCAGCCCAAATGTTTTTAGGGTTCTGTGATATCTAAAGAGGGATTAGATTTAAATAGAAAAATATATATACAAGAGAGCCTTGAAACGCAATCACAACATTGCTGATTTTACATGTCAGGGGACTAATAAGAGCCAGTTAAAACATACAGCCTTTCACTGTATGTGAACTTTGAATGACCAAGCATATTTCTTTATAGGTAAATAATCACTGAAATTCTTTCAGAACACAGTGTATTCAGCTATTTTAAGGTTAAGAAATGAAAGAGCACCTTTCTTCCAAGCCTTCGTTCTGTCTCTTTCTGCTTGAACATCCCAGCAGGCCCTGTTGATAGCCTAAAATTTACAAAGTAAAATGACTTCCGAGGTCTAAATGAAATAAAACTGGTGCAGAACACAATCGATACTCAGAGCTGTCATGATGTTCATTGAGCAATGTCCTTGGGCAACTTAGCTACCTAGCTGCTTAGAAATGATGGAATTTGGGTCATTATCACCAGGACCAAAATTAAATGCCAGCTGGGTAGAATGTTGGCTGGAAACTTCTGTCACAGGACAGTGATTGAACACGTTCCAGTTAGGATTCAAAGGGACAGGAACTACGGCACTCTTAACTCTTCCTTTACATAGTTGATACTGTTTTTTTTTAAAAAGTACTGTGTTAATGTCTTCTTAGAGAAGAAGGGTGCTCTTGGAGTTTTATATATGGGTAGGAGCTTTGTTTTAGCGCAACAGATTCTGGAAGGATGGACAAGTATGGTAGCTCTTGGTAATATGCAAGCTACTTTATAATCTATGCATAAAGAGAATAGTATATTCCATTTCTTATAACCAGGATGATAGAGCTATTACATACACCAGGTATGCAAATTGTATTTTGAATTCAGTAGTCTGCTTATCTACTGCACTAATGATGGAACAATTCAATTGAAATTACATATAGAAAACCTGCAGATCATTTATTTGTCTTTACCATTTCCTATGGGTTCTCATAGCAGAAGAGCACAATGTCTGAGTAAAGTGCACTATGAAAGTGCACTAAGAAACCATCGGTGTGTTGAGTAATTTTTCAAGCAACCTGAGTTCATTTTCTGATAGCAAATTTAGAAGATTTTTTTTAGTATGCTGTTTTCTACACAAATTCTTACTGTGTCTAAAAGCCAAACTGTTTTTCATTGATACATTTAAAATGTTTACAATTATAAAGTCAATGTCTTGCTGAGATTAATCTACAGAAACTTTAGTTTACCAGGGTTGTTTTATTACACTTTGGTTCCTACATTAACAGTTTTTTCCCCGACATGAATGAGTACGGAGCTCCAGTTAAATAATCAGAGTTATTGCTGGTATGTACACAGGAAATTAGTAAGTTTTGGATGGTTACTGTCCCAAATATCACCACTAATAAAAATGTTTATTCATTCTTGGACATGAAAGAAACATGGTAAAAAAGCTCCAATAGAAATCTTTTGACTTAGCTTTGTAGATAAACTATTCCTGATATGGTTCTAAAGGATATATAAATACTTATGGCTAGGTATCCCATGCTTTGAGTTATGCTAAAAGATAGTATTTGTAGCAGTTTATTCCCAGGACTCCTTTCTCACTTCACAGATGGAAATGATGAACAGAATGTAAAGTAAAAGTGAAATGTATTTCACAAAGCCACTGTCATCTCTCTGTGCCCCACCAGTTAAACTAAGCCTCCTGGCAGGTCGAACAAATTGGAGATACTCCTCTATGTGGGTTGAGAAAGGGATAAAGACATAGTAGTAGAGAAAACACTTAGTATCAGAGCTGGAAGACTGAGCACTGGGAAACAGTAAAACATTGTTAACTCAAAACCCCCATAACGCTGATAAGATTCTTTATCAAAGTGAATTAATTGCCAGTCACTGTTGTAAAGTCTAAATGTCAAGGAATGAAATAAACTTGATGCTACTCTCCAACAGGCTCAGCTGAGTAAAATTTTAAAAAAAACAAAACTAATTTGGGTTTTAACACTGCAGTACTGTTTTGTAACTTGTTTTGTAACTTGTTTTGGTTTTTGTTTTTTTTAATCTTTAAAAAAGCAAACCAACAAAATAAATACACACTATAAACTGGTCTAGCCACTGACAACAGTGATCCAGACAGTTCTGCATTTCATAGTGTCAGTAAAAGAATTTAAAAACAAACAAACAAACAAAACCAACCACAACCCAGCTGGCCAATTTACACAATAAAAAGCTCAACACTGAGAACTGAGCAGACCATAATTTATAGGCTGTCATATCATTCATTACAAGAACATTAACCTTTAAACTGTGGCTGAAGCAATTCCAATTTCATTATTCCCTAGAGGATTCATCTTATTAATACCCTGCAACCCTTCTGGGCTTTTCTGTGTAGATGTAGGGGGTTGTCCTTTGATCTTTGCCCTCAGATGTAGAGGGAGGGCAATAGCCAACTCACATTTTGTAACTGACAATATTAATCCAAATATTCTTGGTTTTAAGCCTATTTCTCATCTCTAGCTTGTCTGATTCACTTCTAACATTCAACTTTGTCTCCCCAGATACAAAGCTGTTCAAGATATTTGAAATTCTGGCAGATGACAATACCAAGACAAGTAACCATTTTAACAACTACACCAGATTACAACACTTTTTTTTATTGAGTGATTGCGTATGACTGAATTTATTTCTTGATGAAATGCAGTGGAAATCTTAATGATATAAACTTATTTGTTTTCCATAAATAAAGGACCTAATTTTGCAAGTAGGAAACATTATTTACTGCATTTTGGCCACATAAAATCCATTGAGACCATTTCTACTAGAGTCTAACAGCTTTTCTGTACAAATAAAGCCAGACTTCAGCGATTCATAGCACAATCTCTAGAACAATAAATTAACTGTCTTCCTCAAGTTTGGTAAATAAAACACATAGAGCATGTTGTCAGATGGATATCTTGAATAGTTCACCTAAACATCTGTTTTGAAAATTATTCTCTATAACAAGAGAATAATGTATTAAGCATCTTAAGAACATGCATAGTAAAGAATACACCTATTAAAGGTATTACACACAATATTTTGAAAACATTTTCCTTTAAAAGTTGCAGACTCCTCATAAGCAACCAGATATGGGCACATATGGGAGAATAACACCAATACCTCCACTCCCAAGTCCAGCTCTCAACCACTTGTAAATTAGGGGCTAATCCAGATGGTATTTATGCGTGTCAAAATCCCCAGTCCTCTTTTCCAAGCTGCAGCAAAAAGTACATCCATTACTTATGTGTGCTAATGAGTAGATGCAATCCTCAGCTTCCCAGGATCTCCCTTTTCTTAGACATATACCTCTGTGGTCTTTATAACTGTAATCCCTGAGCATTACACATAGCTGTTTAAATATTTAGCCTCTGATCAGCTCAGGAAGGATTTATGATTGTGTTTATTCTGCAAATTAGGGACTAAGACACAAAGCCTATTTTTGCTGTACTAGAAAGTGCAAACTCAAGAGCAGATTTATGCAACCCAATCTTCTTGATATTCTGTGCTTTCAGAATATATTATTGCTTGTAAGCTTGGCAGAGAAAACACCTACATCAGTCATAGCAAAAACTGAGCTCAGGATATTTGCTTTGGGACTGACTTTTTTCACGCCTATTTTGCAGTTCTTCTTTAGTCCATGTGTCCATATATGGACAAAAATTCTGCTCAGGCAGTAAGCATACTTAAGACTTCTAGAAGACTGCTAGATTGAACTTGAAAATATAAATTTCAGGAAAAACTATGCCTTGAGAACAGCTAAATAGCAATAGTCAGAGATGTTCGAGCTAGCTGAGGAAAACTAGCCCCATACCCAGTGTAGACACATCAGCAATATGCTGTGCACAGTGACTAACTTGTTTCAAGCAAGCAATCACAGTGCTAGCACAGCACTGCCCTGCATATTCGATGCAGTTTGCCTAGGTCAAAAAAGAAGCCACTAGGTTTTGATTTCAGGCCCCTAAAAGAGTGATTATGGGCTCTTTTTACACAAAACTTAATGGATTTAGATGCGGAGTCTAGTATGGTGCAACGCACACTGATGCTAACTAGTGTTTGTAGAGGCTAAAATAAAACCCTAGTGCCGCAGGCATTGCTTTGAGTTCTTTTTTTGTCTCAAAAGATAAAATTCACTTGTGAATTTTAGTTTATTTCAAAAGGAGTGAAATGTTACTTTTGCACACCTGACTACCTGTCCTGGTTTGGGCCAGGATAAAGGCAATTTTCTGTCTTGTAATTTTGCTTTTAGCTAAGTTTCTTGTAAGTAGCTGCACTTGCTGAAATTAACATCAAGTTTCTCAAACAGTGTCTGCTTCTGGGACTGATAACACTCAATGTTTATAGTTACAGCTAAAGACTGGTATGCAGAACCAGGGACACTGCTATGCTCTGAGGAACATTTTGCCCTCTGGAGGGAGAAAAAGAGTAGAGAGGTCACACCTGCAACCCTCACTTAGGAGGGACGGACAAGATGAATGACCAAAATTGACCAAACAGAGTATTCCATCCCATACACGTCATACTCAGTATAAATTTGAGGGATCACGAGGGTCAAACCTTTCCCTTACTTCTTCGCCTGTCCCTGTTTGCTTCAGCACCCTGGGAGGATTCCATCCATTCCTCTGCCTGTGGTTCTGATCCATACCATCCTGAGTCTGTGTGTTCCTGCCTCCAGCTCCCAACAGCTGCTGACATCAGGAGCCCAGCCCGGATTTTCCCAGGGCTGCTCTGCAGCCTTGGTGGCGACGTAAGAGTTTTTGAGGGAAAGGGGGGAAGAACATGGTAACAATTTTCCGGTATATTTGTATATATTTAGCAATTTTTCCTTTCATCATTACTGTTTCATTAAAGCTATGTAGTTTAGTTTCCAACCCGTAAGCCTCTCTCCCTTATTCTCTCTCCTTTCTTTATCAGGGATGGGAGGGGGATCAATAGACAGTATCTGTCATTAATTGTTGGGCCAGTATTAAACTGTGACACTACTCCAGGTGAGTAGTTTGTTTTATAGTGGTCATGATTTCAGTTTAATTAATATGTCACAGAGAACTTCAATTATTTACTGAGACTAAACATGCCTTCACTTAGCTTCCATTCATGGAAATATTAAATATCCTCCATTTTCACTTTCACCTTCTGCTACTCAAGGGAAAAGGACAGAGCTCCTACTGTTTACCATGTCCCTTCATGTCTCACAAAGAGAAAAGTAATTTTATCTACTAAAAGATAAGCAGCAGTTATATTTCTTTAGCCCATATGCTGGTCATTCTCTTTAGAGTGATTGCTACCTAATGTCAGTGCCCTTGAGAGCTGATAATGAAATAGTAAGAGATAAAGGTTTACTTTATGAAAGAGTGTGTGCAATAGTTTCCACTTTATAAAACATAATAAAGAAAAGAAAATCCGCAGTTTTAAGAGGATAATATATTCGCCAAAGAATTTCAGATGGCACCATTCTTGGCAAATAACTAAATGTTCAAGTATTACAAGACGTTTATTGTATGATGCAGTATGCACATTCAAAGCTAACTTTCAAACTCAGCTGCTTAAATTTCCTAGGTTACTTTAACTAGGGACAGTCAACATGTCCAGACTGAGCTACAACGAAAGAACATGAGAAAATTTGTACCAGTATGTTCCCTTCTGAAATCACTGCCATACTCAAATCAAGATAAAGCTTAAGTATTGACTCCAAGTGGGTCAGGATTTCGGTGCTCTATTTTCAGTCTCTGCTTCCTTCTAATTTGTGTCGATGAGATAATGGAAGTGTGATTCACTCCAATATCATTCCTAATTATGGGAATCCCTATGTACTTACTACAGGAAAGAACCCAAGTACTTGTGCATGTAATATTCCCCCTCCCCCTGACTTGCCTGTTCAGTGGAAGGAGTAAGAAAGTGCAAACAGCCTGAACCCTTCTGCTCACTGTGCAGCCTGCTGGGCTAGTCTGAGAAATTTAGACCTCAGTGACTCATCAGAATAATTTCAAAAAAGTAATTAAGACCAATCAATAGAAAGTTACTGTAAATGAAGAGATCTCTATCTAAATCTAGAGAAGGAAAACAGAATACTGATCCTATGAAAAATAAGTACTTGTCAGTGCATCTATACATATGCACATTTGAATGAGAACATGCATCCACTGCCCCCAAATAAAGCAATTTTAATAATCCAAGATCGAAAGGGAAAGGGCAGATTCATATGACACATTAGGGAACAGATTATACATTTTACTAGAGTTTCAGAACAGAAGAATTATTTTAATGCATTTTTTTATTCTCCAAGGCATTTATTTCTAAGCTAAAGCAGCTGAACCAGTTAGAGGCATACCTGGAAGTATTTAGAATATTTTCCTTCAGGGATAAGAAACAATCTATTAGGCATTTATAAGCTTTTTTGTTTTGTTTTGTTTTTTTTAAATAATAAATAAAATCTATCAACCAAAGAGGAAAAGGCAAAAAACTTTAGATCTACGGAACACATGAAAAATTATATGCTTTGAAACAAATGCAATAAAATAGACTTAGACTGCATCTAAAGGAAGTAGAACACCACTAAGTATATAATGTTTTTTTCATTTCTTGTCCAGTTTTAAGTAACCAGATCAAGGTTAAACAGCCAATGCTGCTTTATTCTTTAGTTCTTGCTGAAATTTAGCTAAAATTTAAGTACTAGACAATATGTTTCATACTTTTCTCATCTCCCTTTTCCAAACAGGGAAAAATACAAATCTACTAGTTTTGTGTGTGTGTAGTATTGGAATTATCTTTTCACTCAAAAATAATTAAGAACTCCACTGTTAATTCTGATATGGATTTTTTTGTGTAGTCTTTTTTCTATAAAAGTGAAAATGAAAAATGAAAAATATTGTATTTCAACAAAAGAATTTAAATTTGGAAGGAGTGGACTCATTTGGGAATAAAATCAGTTTAAAAAACTTAAAATATTTGTAAAATAGATTTTCCACTTTCTTCCACAGTGGATTATTAAAATCCTTAGAGACATGTAAGAACTCTAGCCAGAGGCAAGCCGTGTTGGGACAGAGAGAAGAGACATTAAAAAGGAATGCTGCCATCCCACTTCAAATAGAAAAATTTTCATGGTGAGAATTTTGTTTTTAAGAACAGACACAGACAGATAAGGTCTGTGAACAACTAGACCACCATACAAGTAAGGAAATTGTATGGAACAAGCCAGAAGACATGAGTCAAAGAAAAAACACAGAGAAGGAAAAATTCCACATATTTTAGAGGATAAATTCAAACCAAATAATTCCAATGTCTATGAACAGCATAGGCCACAATCTAATTCTCTGCTTGCATACCAAAAAAAGTGATCTCCTCCTCCCCACCCCTAAAAACTGAAGATGTCCATAAAGGAAACAACTAAGAAATTATATTAGTACCTCAGGATTTCTCAGAACATTTCTGAGTGGAAGTCTTTCTTTTGCAAATTACAGTGACAGTCTTTCTAATCCAAACCTCTTGACTCCAAAACCAGAATGAAACAAAAAAGTGAAATTCTGTAGCTACAATTAGTTTAAAGTGCTGAGAACATACGAGCATCACTGAGCAGGCAAAAAGCAGGAAAGACAGGTTCTGAAAAAACAGCATGAAATTGAAAAAATGAAAATGGGGACATTAGGTCTCAACAGGATATTACTTTCATTTGCAAAACAATTAATAGCACTTGTTTTATAATCTGAAGAAATTAACAACTTTGAGTGGTCAGCCCATAGCAAACATCTTGTTATATTCCTTAAACCAATGGCTTCCTAAGCAATACACAGTTTCCAGAGTATTATGGTAACCTTTTAAACCTCTTTTTGATCTCAGCAATTTCTGTACATAGCTGCCTACCACACAAGTACTGAAGAAGCCCACAGAAGTGTCAAGATATGTCAAAACAAGAACAGTTTACATGGCATAAGGTACCTAAACTAAATCTGAAGGTGATTCTAACTAAACAGCTAATCTAAAGAACTTTAATCTTCTGGCTTTGGATCAGATCACCACCAGAGGTTCCTTCCAACTCAAATTATTCTAAGACTCTGTGTTAAATCAAAAATTATTCCCAAAAACTATTTTTGAAGAATTACATTTCTATATGGTGTCTACAGTATTCAGAATATTTGAAAACCAGGCCACTTACTTTAGTTGATTACAGATGGTCTCAGAAACCCAACTCCACCCGTAATTATTTTCCAATATTGACATAACATGCATTTTTTCTATTTTGCTTCTGCTAACTATCATAATAAGAACTTCCTACACACCAAATAAACCAAGGCCTTAGAGAGTTCCTCCAATATAAATTACATGGCATTATTCAGCTATCTTCATTTAGAAGCTTCCATATAAAAAGACCTTATGAGGGAACTATTTCATAAGCCTTCCTTAGTCAACAAGAAGATAAATAGAATATGAAGAACTTGTCCCATGCAGTTAGAGTAGCTTCAGCTTGCACTGCCATCAAGTAAAAACTCAGCCAGTTATAAAGAAAACAAAACCAAACAAACAAAAAACCCCCTCAAAACAGCTTAACTTTAGACACTAATGGATGATATTTTTAAATGTTTATAAATAGGAAGGCTATGAAAAAGTAGAAGAATTTATTAAGACTCCCAGTCTGAAAAATATAATACGATCTAGTGGTCAGTATTTACCCATCTGCACAATTTTTCCAGAAGAAAAGCTTATGTTTTAAAGACAACACACACAAATACAGCTGAAGCATGAATGCTGCAATCTGATGCCATCATGTTCTTTTCCCATATCTCTAGATACAAAAAAAGCACAACTATTTCTAATATACAATCAGGCAAGTTTAAAATTATCTATAATACAAAAATAAGTTTTTTAAGAGAGTTGGATACATAGAAACAAGAAGAAAAACTCTTCTTTTTTGGTTTTAAGTCTTAACCAAGTTATTTAAAAGCACATAATTATTAATTATCATTAATTCCAAATAGAAACCAATCCCAAGCAAATATAAAATAAACTTAAACTGGAATAAACCCACCACAAAGACAGCAAGAATTTAGGTGCTTAATCATGCACATAATCAAAAGCTGTGAGCAAAAACATCAACCACAATGAAGTCAAAACATTTTAAAAAGTTACCATACCTCAAATTCTTTTCCAGGATTTGTGTGCAACTTAGCTGTCCCTCACATAAACTCACTCTGAAGCTTAGCTATGGGAAAGAATCCTGATAGCATGCACCAAGCCATCTGATAGCATGCACCAGGCCATCCCAGGAAAAGCCCTACTCCACACAGGTTCTTCTGTCAGCAGAGCCATTGCACTTTCTCAGTTAACATACTTGTCTTATACTTGTCACCATCTCTTTTCAGAGTCCTTTGCAGGACACTCTTTTCATTTCCTCCCCCTAGTGTGGTTGTGGTTTTGTTTCTTTTTTTTTTTTTAACACAAGTGTGATGTTCCCAGGGGCATGCTATGAAGACTTAATTGCTGGATCCAGGTGACCCTTGGACCAAATCAGAGAGCTGATTACACAAAAGAATACAGCTGGTCACATTTACAATGGAGTTAATAAACAATGGGATCATCATTTTAAAATCACAGTGAGAAATAATCCAAACTTTGCCTTTAAATTTAAGATTCCAAAATTTTTATCATTTGGTGAAGCATTTGGATGAAGTGAAAGAATTCATATTTCTGTTTTCACAAGAATCATCCCAAACCCTTTAAATTGTGAGAACAGTTTCCAGCTTGGTATGGAATCACTGATGCAAGAATATATGAATAAAAAACCCTACTTGTTCTCCCCCTCCCTGCACTGAGAATTAGAAGTGGTCTTGCCAGGGCAAGCTCAAACAAATCCTCTTCCTGCCAGTTTGTTTTTCTGTCATAGGTTTATCAGTTCCTCACCATTTACAATGCACAAATAATCCTCAGGGATGGTACTCAGTATGGGAACAATATCTCCTTCCTAAGAGCAGACTGATGACAGCAAAACAAGCCTTGAAAGGGACTGTGTCCCACTTCACTTGTACTAGATTCCTGCAGAACCTGGACAGCACCTTTGTCACTGAGGAAGGGGTCAGATCATACAGGGTGGTGGTGACTTGGAATGGGAGAGAGGAAGAAAGAGAAGTAGCTCTGTTTTGTTTTTTTTTTATTTTCTTTCAGCATCATAACCTACTCACACTACCCAAGCAAGCCCCACCCTCAAGGGGTAATTAGTTATGCCCTCAGGCTTTGGATTGCAAAATTCACTTTCGTCTGCACAGCTGAAATTGTTTTTCTGCTATTACAGTTAAAGGAGAACAAAGAACAAAGTCACCCCTTTCCATAATGCTCTTGAAGGATATCACTACATTTAATTTTTTACCTAGAATGTGGATGAAAGAACTAGGAGAGGAAAGAAACTTAGGGAGCTAGATTTTCTGTAAGATCCCTGGGTCAGCTTCATCAATTTAACACAAGTGAAAATTTACTTTTCTTTATGCATTATGGCTATTCTAATTACCTGAACTGTGGTGTTTTGTGTTTAGTTTTGCAAGCCAGGATGGCATTTTAGCAGTTGAAGATCTAGGCACTGAATTGTATATACAGTCTTTAATATTCAGCTGTCATACAGAACTAGAACTCCAAATGCTTAAGTCATAGTTTACATCTGTACACCCTTATTTGTAAATACTATGTATGTTTGGGTTAGAACACACAGAAAAGATTTAGTCAACAAATATGCTTCACAAAAGCCATATGAGATTTTAAGTAATGCATTTCTTCCTCTCGAGTGGAGACACTGAAAGTGCAGTTCCATGATACTGCTATGTTAACTGAACACCTGGTTTCAGTCAAAAGAATTAATCTTCACCTTCACAGCATCTGCACTCTAGCTGTTTCTCTTGTATAGGATATGACTCTTACTTGTAATACAGCAAGTTATTGTAGGGAGCTAAACAAGGAAAATAACCCTACAAACAACCCCCCCCTGCTTTCAGCTGAATTGCCTGAACTAAGATACCAACAAACACCTGAGCTTTTACAAAGAAGTGGTCAACAGCAAAATGAAGATCACTTTAGCCATTGCTGATTGTTAAAATGGGTTAATTTTATCATAAAAGCTGAAGTTAAACCATTTTGGGGGTGAAATTTTTTATCCAAAACATTTTTCTTGTGCAGAGTAGACACTCACAAATGAAATGGAAAAGAATATACTCAAATAAGATAAAATTGGATTAATTGAATTATTGTAGAATCTGTATCCATTTGAGGAAATTATGTAAAGGTAAACATTTTAAAAAGTGAAATTGAATTTATTTTAAACATACCTATAGAAGTTAAGTAGTACAACAACTTATGGGGAAAAAATAAGGGCCTTTAGTTACAGTAAACTGGAAAAAAGGTACTTTTAACTTCTAATCATTCCATTCAACTAGTGAACCAGAAAAAAAAATAAATTATTCTCACTGCTTTAGAAACAAGCCAGCATAATATGTTCTTCAGATTCCCTATCCATTTTAATATAATTTATATCTTATATGTAAAAAAGGAATTATTTCACATACTTGATTTTTATCTGGAGATCTTATACTACTATAACAGAATTATTAAAAGCAATGTTTTTTCTTTATGGTTAGAGAGATGCAGAGGATAGGAATACGCAAATAAGTTTCTGCAGCAAGATTATAAGCTTGAAAAGCTCCACCTGTTCTGTGAGAAATAGCTACATGCCCATCCTTATCCCAAAAAGTAATTATTTCAGAAGGGGACAAATTCTTTTCTCAAGTGGTTACTGTAATGTAAATTATTTTCTTCTTGTTCTGGAGTAAGAATGTCTGCTTGGCAATATTGCCAAGGAGTTTGTGTGTTTCAAGTTCACACAGCAGTTTGCCCTGCAGTAACTTGTTTATGTGTCCGTACTCAAGGTAAGCAACAAAGCCAAGACAGAATGGTGCATGTGCCCCATGTCCAGCAGCTAGATGAATGATTCATCACTACATGGGGCCAAATAATGCAGGTTTAATTGCATTCACACAGTTCACCAGTATCAACTAACTATTTTAAGCAGCTTCCCCAGAAAAGAATGTAACTAATATTGCTTATTTTCCACTTGCTTTTATGATATTTTACAAACTTAGTTCAGGATATTTCAAGAATCCTCATTATTACACTGGAGACCATTTCACTTTGGCATTTTCTAGCGGTGTCATTACAGCTTCATTAACAGATCTATCTCTTGCTTATGCACACTGACATGTTTCCAAGAAACTGTAAAATTTCCATAACTTTAGTCTTAGTCAGTGTCATAGACTGTTTAAACCTCTATGTTTTACATCTTCCACCAGAGAGGACTGGAAAAAATCTAGTAATACAGTTTGTCACCATTTACTGCAGCAACATGTATTAAAAAAATTTTCTCTTTTTTTTTTTTTTTTTTTTAAACTTGATTTTTTTCAGTGTTGTTATAAGCCCTCTTCTGTATGTGTCCCTTACATTTCTACAGACATCATCATATCATCTGACAGCACAGAAGTCCAACTCACAGCACAAGGCCCCCTTGGCTTCAGGTACTGAGCAAATGTAAATTTAGCCAGTAGTCACTCACAAGTGACACGCTCTGTCTCAAAGAGTATTTACTGGGAAGCCCAAACAAGAGTTTTTTTCTAACTTGTTATACCCGCTTTACAGTTCAAGTTCTTCTCAAATGCTGCTTGTTGGCTACTAATATGTAATGATGATGAAAGAGACATTTTAAAGTTTCTAAAGGGTATGCTATACAGGCATTTAAGTTGACTCCCTTATTCCCACCTCAGTGATTATATCTCCTCCTATGGGGCTTCTATTAGCCACTAAGCATGTCATTTAATCATCAGAACTAATCAACAGTGACTTATGCTCAGAGGGAAGTAAAGTTAGTCAGTTCAACACAAGAGCCAGGGAAGCTCCTTGAAAAGATGGAGATCAATTAATACCAAGAAAGTGCCTGGAAAATCTTTAAAAATGTTGCAATAGAGTAAATCATAGCATAGGTCTCAATCTAGGTACTTCTAGGAAGGTACTTGATCCAGGATGTCCCAGAAAGGTCAGGAAAACTGGAAAGCCCCCCAAATTCCTAAAAAGTTTAGAGACTCCAAGGGTTCAAAAAATACTTGGAGAAATTGGAAAAAGCTTCAGGAATTATTAGAAGCAGCTAGAAAGATTTCTACAAAACTCCCAGATTTTCTAACTTAATTTTTCAACCTGAAATACTGAGACAGCCCAAACAAACCCTAGCAAGCTTCAGGAATTCTCAGCAAAATTCTAGACACTGCCTTCCTGAAAATTCCTAGAACATCTAGAAGTCTGAAGGATAGGGATTCACAGGAATGTTATACATACAGTAGGGCAGTTGCAGAAATACCTAGAAAAATGTAAAACAATGGCGTCCCTAGAACACCTCAAGGAATTCTTATAAAAATCAGAATTTTCTAGAAATTGCAAAAGAGTATGGGGAAAATTCCTACAAACTGCATGAAAAAATCCTAGAGAGTATCAGGACATTCCTAGAGAGTGCCCAAAAGTTCCTAGAAAGTTTTGGGGAAATTCCTGTGAACTTCCCCAGGGGAATTCCCAGAAGACACTTAGGGGCACTTGGAGGCATTTCTGAAATGCATAAGAGAAATTCACAGCATAAGGGAAAATTCCCAGAAAGCCCTCAGGAAAATTTCTAGGAAGCACCTGTGCTGATTCCTAGAAAGCAGGTGGGAAAATTAATAGAAAGTAATATAATACAATAAAATAAATTTCAACTGATTATCATTACTTCCCCTAACCCCACACTGCACATATTTCAAAGATTTGGAGACAATCCAAGTTGTTCAAAAAACTTCCAGAGTCCTCAGCAATTTTAAGAGGATGGGAAACTGAATCCTTCCTGGCCCTTTGAGTGACAGAGCATCATCTAGAAAATCCATTAGACATCATATGGATAGCTACTGCCTGGGGAAATTAAGTCCAGATTTTATTTTTTCCTTTAAAGTTTCTATATTATTGAATTTTGATGTATTTGCCTCCATATCTTAAAACATAAAAAGCTCCATTAAATTAATCTATTTATGTGAACAGTATTAAAGACTAAATAATTAGATATTTTGAAACAGATCACAATTTCAGTATTTTCAGCTACTTCTGAATATAAAAACCATTCAACCAAAAAGAAGTGTAGTGAAGTGTATAGGCACTGACTTTTTTCCTGCAGAAGCTAAGCCAGAAGATAAAGAATGAAGAGTTAAATACAAACTTTGGTTAATTTCCATTCCAATCCATGCAAACATACAACTCAGTAACCTAAGTAGTCCAGGCACTAGTGAATACATCTGTGATTATTTTTAAAAATAGTTTGGTTCAAGTGTTGTAGCACCAAGTGTTGTCACCAAGTACTTCACACCAAATCTGCTAGTTAAATTTTTCAAGTTTACCACTGACAAACTAAGTTGGCGAACAGTAATTAATTTTTTTTTTTTTTTTTTTTTTTTTTTTTTTTTTTTTTTTTTTAGTTTGGTTTACTTAAGACGCTGGGACAATAGGGACATTTGCATCACCATGTGTTTGTTCCATTTACACAGCTGGAACTAACAGTTACTCTCTTCAGAATCCAGTGTACCCCCCTACAGATTTTCTGACTCAGTAGTGCTAGCAGAAGCAGTAGGATTTCACTTCAGGATAACAAGTGGATCTGCCCCTCAGCAACAATTTATTAACTAAAGAAACACCATTCTGCCACAATCCCTTTGCTGACCACAGCTACACTAATCACTTCCTGTAAATATAACTGCAGACCCAATGATGAAAAGTTTGGCCGTTCGGGCTGCTCCTTATCTTGTGAGAATATACTTTCTTCCACAATCACTGCCAAGTTTTAAGCTACAGCTTTTCCACCTTCTGCTCATATAATAAGCTGAATAGTACCAATGGCTTTGGTAAGAAAGTCTTCCTAAAAAGCACAAAAGAACTTCAAAAGGACAATGCGTGAACAAACCAAGCTCTCCGACAGCTGATTTCAGAAGGCAGTATGGAAAGAAAGAATAAAAAAACACCTCAAGGCAGAGATACTTCTAAAGAAGAGAATAATGCAATATTCTTTTCTAGGGGAATATGGGAGATGGGCCATATGAGATCTGAAAAAATACAGTGTTGATCAGATAAGGAAACATCAAATACTAGGATCAGGAAAAAAGGAGTAGATTCATTAATGCAGTATTTTCCCTTTAAATCCACACTTCTAAGAATTTGCTTATATATATTTTACACAGATCCACTCTATTCATATTTGCTGAATCAATTATTTGAAGTTAAAGTTTTTCTAAGTTTTTCTTTTTCTGAGAACTAAGCTAAAATGGAGCTAGATTCACCAATGGTTATCTGTACAGCATGCATCAAAGCATCATAATTCAGTCTTATGGTAAAAATAGCCCATCTATTAATTACTATGGTGGACTTTTCCTGGACACATTGCAGATCCTCGTGAAATTCTAATGAGCAAAAATTAAAAGTCCTCACAGAGAGTAACAAATATGTAAAAAGAACCCACCAGAGCTACTAAAATCTTAGTACAGTATACACTATTTTGTGCAACATACAATAGGATTAATATCATTGCCTTTCATATCATTGTAGCTCTCCGACTACCACGCCTTACTTTGGAAAAATACAATCACATAGTGCTCTCTGGTGGATGTCAGTTGAAAAACTTCAGGCTGCACTCCTGAGTTTAAAAATACATAAAATAATAAAAATATTCAGCCATAACTCCCTAAAAGAGTAGTTCTTCTGACAAAGAAGATCAAACTTAGTATGCAGCTATCCCTGACTGCAACAGATTGTAGATATGGGCTTGAAACACCTCTAGCTACAATTAATCAGAGCTGACATTTTGAACATGAATAAGAAAGTAAAAAAAAAAAAAAAAAAAAAAAAAAAGTGTTTAAATGAGAAGTCAGCATTTTAACATGTCTCTGGACTTGGCGACCTTATATCTTTAACTACTCACTGAGGAGTAGATAGTGACTTAAGTCACAGACTCAGGCAGAATGATGCAGAGCAAAAGGTAAGTGTTACACTCCTGCTTTTCCCTTGAGTATAGTTACATTCCTGCATGTTTGATACATTCTTGTGAAGTTGTTTTGAAAACAAACTTTATCACCCGCTGGTCAGTGGCTACAGAGTTACGGTCAGTGTTTAAAAGTATCTATCTAAGAAATTACCAAGTCTTGGGAAAGAGAAGGCACTCGAGTTTGCTTCAGCCTTCTGCACTGACCCAAACCTTGTTCTTTCATAGGAACTGAATTCCATAACAGAAGGGCAAATATAGATGCAGCTAGAATTATATAGAACAAATTTAACACATTTCATGATGCTTTAGTATACTAACTAGTATCTCACCAGCTTGTATCAGGACATGGCATCTTTTGACTCTCTAACAAACTCCAGTTCTGCCAGATTTTTTCCTCATCCTACATATGGATTTCTGCTCCAACTAGATTTTGCAGCTGAGATGACCATATTGCAAAATGGGTGCTTGCTTCAGCCTGTTAAAACTTATCTTAAGTACTATCTTACTGTGCTTAAAATACAAGTCATAAAACAGGCCTGCAGCCATCAGCCTTCTTCCTCTCCCTGAGTGTTCCACATAGTTTCCTGTGAAGACAGGAGCTGAGCTTGGTGAGGCTGAAGACAGAGATGATGCATACAGAGAAGGGTCTGGTTCACTGGGCTGACCCTCTTCAGGAAGTTCAGCTCAGCATCCAGCCAGCAAATGCAGCTGTCTGGAACCTGCACATACCACACCCCAGCCAAATGCAAGACAAAAAGTAACTTAAATTTTCCTATTTTAATTTTTCTTTTATGTGAGGAGATTCTTTTTTTAAATAAAAACAAAAAGTATTTAGGAACATTTTCAAAACTGAATGGCCAAATATTTGCCTCTAAGAATTTCATGGCAGATCTCTTGAGTGCAAAAAGTACAAGAAGTCAGAATACCATAAGTGAAAGGCAAGTTCTGGGAATATCCAGCTCAAGTATACTTTTCCTTAGTATTGAAATATGAAGCATCCCAGACAACTAACCCACATTCCATTTCAGTGCCAAGTAAGAGTGGGAGTTCAGGGAAATGTATTCTAAAAAAACCCCAAAACTATCCTGATTTTTTTTTAATAGTGCAACACTAAAACATAAATATACAGGACTTCAGCTGCTACCAATGTTGAACTTAACCTTGTGACTCAGAAGAAAATAAAATCAACGAGCACTCCAGTGTGATTTCTTTCTAATATATAAAACTTTATTTTCTTAAACTTTCAGAAAGCTTTTCTCTACAGCTTTTGAAACTGCTTTTTAAATTTTTTTTTCTACCCACACTATAAGATTTGTTATGTAATTAAAAGATAAGAAAATTCAATATTAATAGGTATGCTTTACATATTTTAAGATTTAACTGAAAATTGGCTCTGGTTGTTTGCATACAAGTGCCTGTGACAATTTTTTTAAAAATTCAACAGGCAGATTTTAGAATAATAGCTTCACATCATGAACCTGATGAGAAAGAAATCTGAAATGGATCAATCTAATTCCAATCAATGGTGTATTTTTAAAAACATAAGGAGGATAAATGGAAGAAAACCACAAGAAACCACTTCAGTGATTGAAGTGTTAGTAACTGCAGCTAAGATATTTGATTTGATATTATTTTCATGTTGATACAGTTTAGGAAAATGGTTTCAGAGTGTGCTCTCTTGTAATCATTACATATCATTATATACGTTCAAAAAAACCCACTGAACATCTGATTTCTTTAACACTAAAAGTTGTTATATAAGTCTGAAAGTTTTCACATTATTACAGTCTACTGCTGTCTGAAAGCAAGGCTGGCAAAGACTATTTTATAAAAGACCAGCAGTACAGACATTTCCATGACTAAATTTTTTTCTGGCTTTGCTTATGAAAATGTCATAATCTCCAGCCCTGAAGCCACTGAACAGAAGAGTCATCTAATTCTGTCTTAGGCTAACTTTTCAGGTTGAAAGTTTACTACCAGAGATGATCCTAGAAAAACAACCACTACTTCTGCTAATCAAATTTGTGTTTAAATTGCTAAGCAGCCTGCTTTTCCAAAATTTGCAGCAAGATGGCATCTGCACACTGAATTGCAGTACAGTCGATGAACTGATTGTTTTAAGAATACTTGCTGTTATGGCAATATAAACAATTGTCTAAAAGTGAAGGCAAACCCAGTTAGCCCCAATTGTATGAAATTGTGTTCTCTGTGAGATGCTCATAAATCCTAGTTATTATGGTCTTCACTACACTTTGGGTCCCCAAGAACTGCAAACTGTGACCTGCTGAAGACAGTTCAGTCAGTAGTCTCATGTAAGCCTGGCCCCCAAAGTATTTTAACTCTCCAGCTGCCAAATTTCTTGTGTATGGTGCTCAGTGTGTGAAATAACAGCCAAAGTCCTGTATTACATAAGAAATGAAACTGATATACAGATGACATAAAAATGTCAATGAGGTATAAATGAAATATACATAAAATAAGGACTCTTCTTCTCTGGAGATATTCAAAACCCACCTGGATGGAGTCCGTGTAATGTGCTCTAGGTAACCCTGCTTTGGTGGAAGAGTTGGACTAGATGATCTCTAGAGGTCCCTTCCAACTCTGACAGCTCTGTGATCCTGTGAAATTTATACTAACATCAGTTAAATCAGAATTTTGTCCTGCAGCTCCACATCAAATATTCCTCAGATCTCATCCAATTAGCACAGAACACTGATTTTCCTTTTCTGCTTCTTCTGACAACTGAGTGATCTTCACTATCTGAATTAATTTGGAAAAGTTAACCATAAAAATAATTCCAGAATTGGTAACAGCAAATGAGATCTGAATCAGAATGTACTGTCTGAATACAATACATAACAAAAAGAAAAGACATCTCTGCTTCACGTTATTGAAACTTATCCTTGAAAAATGAGCTGTGTTACTTCTAAGATACAACCACTAACAACATATATATGCGCCTAAAATGTTTTCATAAAATAAAGTTCCCAATTCTAAGGAGCTCACGTTTTAAACTCCAGGGTCAAGTATCTCCCAAACTGAGATCAACCCTGCTTAAACAGGTCAGGATTTAAACACGGGACTCGACTGTGATTCTTGCGTACCGTATTTCCGCATCCTCCACCCAGCGGGCTCCCTGTAGCAAACTCTAGGGAAAGCACCAGCCAGGCTGTAGTAAACCCTGGGGAAAGCTTAAAGGGAAAGGAGGGAAAAAAGTCCCGTCCGTGGGGTGTGTACCTCTGACGGGGATTCCTCCCGGCGCCGAAGTTCGGGCAGGGTGCGGAGGTCCCGCTGCTCTGAGGAGAGACTGCTCCGCGCGCGCAGCGACCGTTACGGGCCCTGAGGGCTCCGCGCGCGCAGCGACCGTTACGGGCCCTGAGGGCTCCGCGGGCGCGGCGCCACCTGCCGCTCGCGCTTGTGCCGCGGGGCGCCGCGCGAGGCCAAAGTGGCGGTGACGGGGGAGGGGGACACACACACACACACGGAGTCCCCCGGGAAAGGGACCCGGGGAACATTGCCCTCTCAGCTCTGAGGACACCTCCGGACCGCGGCCAGACTGCGCCCGTGAAAATGCGGATCGGACATCGTTGTCTCGCCCTTAACGTGTGACAGAAGACAGTTTAAGGAGTTAAAGTGGAATTTCCTAACTTTGTCTCGGATCTTACATTGCATTTTTTTTGTCTCCGGGAAATACCAAATAAGTTGTTTCTATTGTCCCGAAGTCTAAAACCTGTACCACTTGTGTTACAGGTGTAGCAAGAGAACTTCACTGCTTTTCACACACTATTTACTAGGGCTTCCAGGGTCTTGGGGGCACTGGACGTGGCTTCCAGAAACCCCATGTCTGCGTGTATTCATGTCTGCAGTATTTTATAGTTTTGGGTATTTGAGACCATGGAACACTTTGAGAATGAAAGTGAGAATAATAAGATGCTTACAGCCATATGACTTCTTATAATCACAGTGCCTGTAAAAGAGAGAAAAGTCTGCATTCAGTAATATTCATTCCCCCAAAGGGAAGGAATATTATTTCCTTCCAGAAAGGAAGAAGATTTGGACCTGCTATGGAAGTCGGGTTTATGCCTCTTTCCCTCAGATGTTTAAAGGTAAACTAAACCAAACTGAACCAAAGAAAAAAAGGAGAGGAAAACTTGCGTGGCACAAATCACGCAGCAGATCACCTCCAGCCCCTTGGGCTTCGACAGCACTGAGGGAATCTTCCACTGCCTTCATAGAATCATAGAATCATAGCATTGGCTGGGTTGGAAGGGACCTTTGAGATCATCAAGTCCAACCCTTGACCACTACCACTGTGGTTATTAGACTATGGCACTGAGTGCCACATCCAGTCTCTTTTTAAATATCTGCAGGGACGGAGAATCCACTACTTCCCTGGGCAGCCCATTCCAATGTCCACACACAGCTGCCCTTTTCTTCTTACACACAATTATTATGCACTGCAATCACATCCCTGTAACTATGTTGGTCTTGGCATGTCACGGATAGGAGGTTCCCCCCCCAAAAAAACCTGATACATTTCTGTTACTATTATAAACTGCATAATTTGGATTAGTGGACATAGGATTAGATGTTCTCGTTGTCACTGCACTGCCACCTAGAAGGATTTTGTTAAGGTGCCCTGCCTCTTCCTTTCCTGTTACTTCACTTACAAAATGACAGAGTGAGCGCTTGAGCTGTGAGAGAGCGCAAACACGAAAATCAGAGGGGTGATTCCTACAACAGCTCTTGAATATCAGAGATACTAAATGTGAACATGTGCATGAAGTCACCAATAAACAAGTCCCTGAGGCTTATTCATTGTTTTTAATTTGCCTTCCATGGTAGGAACTACCTCATCATGCTCTGGATCTTCCAAGACTTTGTACTTACAAAGTTGTGACTAATAGATGATACTTGTATCTTTTTTCTCAGTCTTGACAAACAAAGGCTCAAAATAGATCCTATGTCCTCTTTACCAAGAAAGCATCTGTGGGGGAAAAAAACCCACAAACACCAAGCTAACAAAGACAAGAGCCTTTTGAGCATGGGAATGATCATCTTTATGTTTCTGTAAGCATACTGAGCTAGAACAAGATGGCATAAGGTCTAAAAAACTAGGCTAAGGATCACAAGCAAGAAAAACAAATATTTTCTGTTGCTACATCTAAGAAAACTGCTCTGAGTGAGTCTATTTGTCCCTTGGTCATCCAAACAATTTTAACATGGAAAGCTGATACACACAAATGTATCCTGAGCTTTTTTCCCCTAAATAATAGCACAGAAAGAAAGATGCTCAGAGATCTCATGTAGGCTCCAGATTAATGGAAGTGTTTAACATTCTGCTGATTCAAGAAATACAACACTAATATGACTCACCTCTTTCTCCTCAGAGAATTTTTCCTGTCAAAAAAAGTTAGGATTTTTCTTTATGTAACTAGATCATTAAGCAGCAATTCAGCTGTCTATCTAAAAGAAAGCAAATAAATCATATCATGCATATAATTTATATAATTACATTTTAAAAGCTTTTGTCAGGGGAAGGAACAATCTAGTGGACGTACATTGGTTTGGTTGTGAAATATGCATCTATAAGCTAAATAAATTTTATCTTTTTTGTTTCTGTGTGGGTATTTCATTTAAAGAAGTATTTTTTCTGAAACTGGATGGATTTGAACTGCAGAACTATCTGCCACTAAGGTAGGAAAATATCATCATAACTTTTAATCATAAATACAAAGGTTAGAAATCCTCTGAGAAATAAACATCAGATCATTGTGCATTCTGAGGAAATATTGCAAACTTGTTTACAGCAGGACTGCTATTGCAAGAAAATAAAACAAATAAAAGGAAAATCAGGTTTCTACTAATAGTCATTCTGATCCTGCAAATATTTTTGTTTGTGACATTTATAGAATTATATAAAGTAGTAAGTGGGAATTTAAAGACCATTTTTTCAAGTGCTTAAATCCCACAGGTAGAAGGAGTTTCATTCCAGTTTCAAATGGAATTACAAATAAATGTACTTAGAATATGCTAGTTGATGTATGCCTTCATTACCTTGTTTTTACTTCTGAGAAAATGCTCCATTCCTTTGGCACTTGTCCTTCAGCATGAAGAAAAGACTTGGCCTCCATTTATTTTTCCTGTCAGATGCTTTGCCCCCAGAAGGAATGCAGAGCCTGCTTTAGAGTAAGAAAATGAAAAGTGGAAATCGATACATCAAAATTATATATAAAACTTGAAATTAAAATCCATGCAGATAATGATACTTTTCAAAGAGAGACATTATTTATTTGCATAGGTTTAAACAACTTAGCACAATCCTTGTTTATTGTTCCCTCCCCCTCAAATAAGATGATGGTTCATTTGGAAATAGCAAGGTGGCCTAGGGGCAGCTCAGCAGCTGGCAAGCGCAGAACCTAGGATTTATTCCCAACTGAGTCTCTTGACGCTTGGTTTGTCAGAAATGAAACTGAAATGTTTTAACTAACTTAAAACAGCAAGGCAGATTCCAGCCTTGTTACACTGATTTCTATCAGACAATATTTTAGCATCCAAAGGAACCCTATACATTGCCCTCTACTAAGGCATTCCATATGTGAGTTAGTTAAAAATACACCAGTCTTGTGTACATCTATAGAGTACTAAAGGTATCTTGGAGATACTCTTTCTTGGATTGAAAATATTTTAATATATTTAATCTTGTATGAATGCATAAATCTGACATAGAACTTGCAGAATGCAGGAGGGATGTCTTGGAAAAAAAATGGGCTCTACTTTTGTCAGCCTGTACTGTCTGTATACACAAAAAATATATCATAAATAATTTCTAGAGTTCATGATTCCCTTTCAAAGTTGAGTCATGGCAACTCAGAAGCTAAGCTCTAGAGGGAGAGAAGTTCAAAATACATCCTGATCTCTGTAGAGCATCTCTTTAACAAGCATTTTGTGTTTGTTTGTTTGTCATCTTAGGAAGGTTTCATATGGTGGTAAAAATGGTTCATCTAGCTGTCTTCTTGGATTTATGATAAGCTGTTTGGCAAGGCTTTCAAGAAATTACAAAAAGTAATGCTGAAGATGTGTCCAGATGGCAATGATCCACTCTCAAAACCCAAACAATTTATGGAATGCCTTCGCTACCTTCATTTGTTCCATTGCATTATGATGCAGTTTAGATTACAATATCACATGCTACTTTTTTTTTAGGATCCATCTTATACACAGCAAGAAGGGATAGTAGCCACTGAATGAGAAACTTCATGATGTTTGGCTTCACCCTCTGTAAATTTCTGTCCTCGTGACAGCATTCAGGCTCACTGTTAGATGCTGCAGTTTACCCCAGCCATGAGCAGATATTACCTGCTTCATACGGAACCTGAAGAACTTTCTTATCAAGCCCTACATTAAATACAGACCCACAGATTTCCTTTTTTAAAAAGGTCACAAAGTGGACCAAACCATAGGTGACTCCCAAATGAGATGCATGTAGGTGGTTAACTTTGAAGCTCCTGCTTCAAGAAAAAAATGCAAATATACTCCTAAATGTGATGTGAGAAATTTGGGGTTAATCCCCCTGCCCAACAAAGGCACAACCACACAGGACTTCTGGTTTCACAAATGGCTAAACCACAATTGCTTTACACAAGATACACAAAATATTTTCCATATATTTCTGTAAAAACAACTATGTAGATGAATGAACAACTAACTGCATCAATGGAAAATATTCTGACATAAAGTTTAATCCTTAGAATCTGGTGAATTTACACCTGTTTTATTACAGGAACATAATCAGTGTTCCAAAGGCAGGCTAAGAAATCTACCTGCAGGGGTATGGATTCCTTATGCTAGTTCCAAACAAAGACAAAAGCAATGTTTAATGCATGCTCCTCAACATGGCCACGCTATAAAAGATGAGGAGAGAACCACATGAACCTAACTAGAGCTGATTGAGCCTACTATAGGACTTTACTAGGGTGGCCACTAAGATGTGTCTGGTTTTCACATGTCAAAACTCCAAGAAGATGCATCCAGGAGAACTGGGTACACACAAGCAGTATTCTCCATAAAAACTGTTACTCTCTTTAAACGACTTCCCAAACCAAACTAGTCCGAGTGACAACACCCTGTTTCCCCGCTGTCACCCGCCGAAGGGGTGACCCAGGGCGCGTCCCGCAGCACCTCCCCTGGGGACCTGCCGGCTCCGCGGCACCTCCCGCCGAGCTGCGCGGATGCCCCAGCGGGACTCATCCCGGCAGAAAAACCACCGGCGGGACAGCCTCCTGCAGCCCCGGGAGCAGCCAGGAGGTGGGCACCGAGCCCGGCGGCTGCCCCCGTACCTGAGGGTCTCGCCGCTCCCTGCCGGGGGATGAAGGGCCCCCGAGGGGCAGTTCGGGCACAGACGGGGCCCTGGGGGTGCATCCCGAGGGCGGGACACCCCCCCCGGCAGGACACCCCCCACCCTCCTCTCCCCACGATCCCGTCACGTGGTCGGGGCGGTACCCCTGGGCCGCGCGCACCTGCGGCCCCCCCGCCTTTGTGCAGTGCAGGTGCAGCGCCCGCCCTCCCCCCCGTGACGTCACCCGGCCGCTCGCGGGGCACCATGGGAGAATCCCGATGTTTTCCGACGGATGCGCTCAGCAGCGCGGCGGCTTGAGGCGACTCCAGGAGAGACGCTCGGGGGGGCGTCCCGGGAGGGGGCATCCCGGGAGGGGGCGGCGGGGGGCCGGGCCGGCGGCCCGCGCCCCGGCTCTTGCCCACCCCATGCCAGGCAGCATGGCCCACCCCCTTGAGGCACCCGAAGCTGTCCCTTAAGCTCCCGGTGCCGGCGGAGCGCCCCGCCGCAGCCTGCCGACGGCGCCGGGGAAGATGCTGGCGCGGCTGGTCCTGCCCGGCTGACGCCCCGCCGCCGAACCCCCGGACCCCCGTCCCATTGTCCCCCCCGTTCGCCTCCGGCTCCATGAGCGCCTCCTCCTACCCCCGCCTCTGAGCTTCCCGCCCTCCACCTCATGGCTGCATCGGAAGAAGGGACCGGCTGCTTTCTCCCGCGAGGCAGGTCTCAGAGTGACCCCAGCATCCTCACAGACCCCGCGGGGCCCGGCGCCGGCGAGCACCCAGGTAACGCCCGCGGCTCCCCTAGCAGCGCTCACGCCCCTCTGGCCGGGCAGGCAGCGGGGACCGTGTTTCTGCAGCAAGGGCTGAAATGATGCAGGGGCTTAGCTCCAACCAGCGGTACAGCCGAGCGCTTCCCGCGGCTTTGCCATCGCCAAGTGAGCGTGCGGGGGGCGCGGCTGGCGCTGGGCTGCGGGTAAAGGGGCTCCCGGGGGCTGCGCTCCGGAGGGACAGAGGTTAACGCAGCAACGGGGGCTGGCACCCAGCTCGTTTATTACTTTCATGGAGCGGGGGGGAAATAAGGTCTAATAAAGCAGGCTGTTTGCATGGGATCACCATGGAGACAAGGGGAAGCAGAGTCATAATTAAACGCTTTCTCCCCGCAAGAAGGTAATTGTCACTTCACGGGGAGAAGCGTAATCTTCTGATGAAGTGCAAGCTCAGAGGGTGGTGCTGAGGGGCCAGAGCCGAATCGCTAGAATATAAATAGAATACCATCATTGGATTTGTTTTGTTTCTCCCTTAAACAATGGCTCCTGATGATTTCAGCTTAACTTCACTTCGAATAATTCTAAATGTCTGATGTTGGTGACTCAGTAATTTCAGATTGTCAGAATCTAAACAATGATGACACCTTTAGGGAAAAAAAAAAAACCAAAAAAACCCTCCATCATTTTGATGTTATATGACTGCACAACAATAAGCTGCACGCAAAGGCTAAGAGCCAGTTTACTCCCAGTTCATCTGAATAGATGGTCATGCAAACACTGGAAGGTTTTATTTGTGTGGAAAGCAGTGACCAAAAGAGTATAAGACAATGAATGGGGTTTTCATCATTACTGCCTGTTTAACTGAATTCTAAACTTAGAAATGGATTTAGGTTTTCAGCCAGGCCCTATCAACCTGGAAGAGAGTGTCCTTGAGTGCAATTTTGGATTGAACTTCAGTTCTGGCCTTTTTCAGATTGCTGAGTAAATAAAATATTCCAGGCTCTTTTCATACACCTGCTATATTGCTTCCTTCTGAGCCAACGAGAATATCAATATCTGTAACTATTTTAAGTTCTTCTATTTATTTGTCTTATCAAGCAAATTAAAGCACCTTGCTTTGGAGTGAAATACAAATTAAATTAAGGTAAAAAGTAGATGATTTATCCCTGATGCCCAACTGTTCCGCTACGCTAAGTGAAGGGAACAAAGGACTCTTCTAACATGAACTGCTCGACTCACTCCCAAAGGGGCAATCTTGACTGAAAGAGGAATGTATGTTTCTGCCATTTGATTTCTGGAAGCAGAAGTGACTAATGAAAGGAAGGCACATACAACCTCAGTTTTAACCCCTCTGTATTATTTTCTGCTAATTAATTGTTTCGACCTTTCTGAAATATACAACAGAAAGTACACATCTCTGACATATAGACAAAGGTATAAACATTATAATTATGATTTTTGTAAAGAGACAGGGTTATCAATACTAAATAACATTTTTTCCTCTCTAATACAGACTTCATTAGACAAAACAGTGTCCCATTGCATGGCAGAAACTATACTAATATGCAAGAATAGATGTCTTCTATGGTACTGTTATACATACAGAATGTGGAGAGAAACAAAAGGTGATAGATGCATATGGCTTTTGTCCAGGTAGGTTTAACAGCTAGTAGCAGAGTTAGCTTCTTGGTAAGCTTTCCAGGTTTTAAATTTATTTATCAAATAGTTTTGAACACCTGTATGCTTCAAAATTATAAGAAACATAAATTATTGAATTTAAATCACAGTTTACCCTACAGTTTGTAAGTAATCACTTACTATGAACATTTCGTATGGCCAGCCACTCAAAAACCAGAAACACAATTTATAACTCTCTAAGAATTATGTTTTTTAGATGACATAACTGTGATTTATCTTTTATTCTGGAGGATGATTTTATCATTATAATACCAACATTACCATCAAAGTCAAAAGAAAGTCTTAGGGGCACCAAATGATACATACAAAGTTTGTGTTTACATCCCAGCCCTGCTCAGAGAAAAACCATGTAGAGAAGTAAGTTTGAACATGTAGGATTCTTTGTTAATTTAAAAACAAAATTAATTTCAACAAAGTCATGCATTTAAATTACAAAGACAAATAAGCTAAAAATGAAATATGGATATAACTGAAGGATGACTACAAAAACATTCCTAATTTTATATGGCATTTGAATGATACTGGATTCCTACTGGAGATGTACTCTTATTTTGCAACATTTTCTTGAACACATGATGTGGTAAAGAATTTTTCTGCACCAGTTCATTTGGCCATGTCTACTGTAGGAAAGTACACGGAGGTAGAAAATGTGGTAAAAGATGAAGCCAGCCTATATTCTTAAGATTTTTCTGGTGTTCATGTGGGTTTATTTAAAGATGTAATTCATATTCCTTTTGTGACCTTTACAATTACAGTGGGCTTTTTTAGCACAGCTTTATACAAGAAATTTCAGTGACACTGAATTTCAAGTGAAATTTCAGAACGTAGAGATGGCAGTATATAGCTTCTCATGTATTTACCTAAGAAAATTCTCTCATGTAACACTTCATTTTCCTTTCTTGAGACCTCAGCAGTAGTATTGACTGTACACAGCATGCTTACAAGACTTGCTGGCCATCTTACACAAGTTCAGAATCCTTTATCACTGGACCATATAATCTCTTTCTTGCTGATACTGAGTAATACAAAAATCAGATTCAAGGAATTCAGGATGAACAGACTATAGATGGCAAATGTTAGTTTTCTTCCTATTACTTTAATTTATGTTTTTTTTAATGAACTACTGCTTGAGGTAATTTTTCTTGTGCCATGACTTAATGCCAGATTCACAGGAGAAGAATCACAACTAGTGCAACTGTCATTTGGAAATCCTCACAGGAAAGAGTTCTAAACCCAGTAGCATCCTTCCCTGCTGCTATTAAGACATCTGCTACAGGCCCATTGTCCTCACTAAGTTCAGAAGAGAGACAGAATATCCAATTATATCAGGTTTTGTGTATAAAGACTTGACTTAATTGATTGTAGAACTGTTGTTGGAGCTGAAAAACTACTCTAGAAAATATGACATCTTGCCCTAACATGAACGGGAATTTTTTTTGGCAGTTGAGAAAGTTTAAAAATTATAAAATACTAGTTAAATTCTAATTAAAAAAATAATTGGTGATGAACTATCATTTAGATGGCAAAAGACAGCAATCTTTTAAGAAAACATAATGTAATGAGGCATTTCACTAGTTTTAGAGATCAGAGTTTTTCCCTTTCCCCTGCTGCAGGATCAAGAGAGAAAGAAGGCAGGGATATGAAATTCAGAACAGATTTCAGTATCACCATCTATCTGTGAGACAGTTGCTGGAAGCCAAAATATTGCTCTCATTGTATCCTCCCAGCCACAGAGCACAGAAAAGATTGACAATCTCATTTAATTTGTAGTCATAAAAGATGGGGCTCCACAGACTGAAGAGGAGCACATTGTGTCAAAACTCTGCATTATTTGAGGAGATACAGACAACCTTGACAATGTGTGGAAATGTCACACCCTCCCTTAATTTGGGGATAATCCATTTTGTAAGTATGCATTGGTGCCATCACATTTTGCTCTGTGTGATTTTCCTTCCTGGCACCATGCAATTAGGGAATGCTTTTTCAGGATTGGCTCTACTGGATGAAGAGACCACTGCCAGTGGTCCTGCGTCTCTGCCTTCTCCTGTGTAGGATCCATACCAAGGGAAGGAGCTGTTGTGCTACAAGCAGTAGTGGTAGGTGTTGTTAAAAGGTGTATTAGCACAATTTCTTAGTGTTTTTGTTGGAGAAAACTGGTGTAAGAGTCTCAGCCTCTACGCCCCATACTGTGGTGTGCTTCAAGATCTGACAATCAAAGCTAGTCAAGGAAAGAACAACTGCATAGAACTTAGAATTCCTTCATCACTGTTTCTAGTTATGGTAATTCAAAAGTTTTGTAGCAGAAAGCATTCTTGTAAGAATTCTTCTAGGATGCTAAGAAGAGAATTGAAGTGTTTTGTTCCTTTTACATTGTCTCTCTTAGGGCTGAAGGATAACTCCTAACCCAGCAGAGCCTCAAAGGTCTCAAAGGACATAAGGACATCAGCCAGCTAAGTGTTGCCCAGGGGAAGTTGTAACAAGAAACCATCATACTGGAATACTCTATACCAAGGCCTTTTAAATTTTTTTTTAAAGCTATAACCTAGCCTGGATAGGTTAGCCTGTGCTATTCCCTTCATGTGCCTACCATTTATTTCTTATAGCTGTTTAGGCTTGAATTATGTTGCTAAAGATTTAATTAACACTTGTTGATGTATTTGTTGCTTCAACAAGTTTGCTTAGTTTGAGTCTTGTGCGTAGTGTTAGGGGGTTTGTTAGAAACTGGAAAGCTATGTCATCCTTAGTCATCAGGACACATTGCTGGTAAACTTCATGATGTTGGAAGCTACTGGAATGGGAGGTCTGAAAACTCAAGAGCATATTAAAAGTAAAGTGTAGTAGTAGCAGTATGATAGGGCTGCAGATATGAATAAGGAATAAAGGGAAGGCAAAGAGAGGTACAATTGGAGTGCAGGTAGATTGGTGCCAGTTTTGTGAATCTGCTCTAGTAATTTTTGCTGCAAATCTATTCATTCCAGGCCCATAATTCAGAAAATCTTGTGACTGTGCTCCTAATTTAAAATGTTTGTTCAAGATGCAAGGAAATTGGTAGCACAGTGAGCCCCAGAAGAGAAAAAGAAGCTCCTGATGCCCTGTCTGTCAGTTGGTTGGTGCTCCCACCCTTTCGCAGCCATTCAGATCACTGCAACTTAAATCAGGGACTTGTAGGCTTATCTATGATGTCTTCAGTTGCATATATTATTAACTTTGACTCTAACAATTGAGCCAGGCCACCTAAGAAGTGTTTACCTTTCACCAGAAATATTCCGGTTTCCATTTAATCTTCCTGTACCAGCCAGTCTGTTCTGTTAACAGAGTTTGTTTGCCCTGCATCTTATTTCTGTTCTGAAATAAGAAGTGGACCTGCTCTCTTACATCTTTTCCCAACACTACTAATTTATGACCAAAATCAATAAGTTAATGAATGCTTCAGATCCAATTTATGACAACCCTGTATGAAGATTTGTGATATTTTAAGTTCTCTCACTCAAAGTCAGCTTTCCATCCAAAGCACTCCCAGCAGAACCTTACTGTTCCACAAGTATTTAGTTCCTTGGGTGATACCATGGGGAATATACACACATATAATCAGTAGAGACTAGAAACATGTGGGATATTAATTTAAATTCCAACTTAATATCCCATTTCCTTTAGAATTGAGATAGAAATTTCAGTTCCATAAGGATCCCCAAAACATTTGTTATTTGTGGGAAGGTACAGTTAGAGTTTTATATCATGTTGCACCACAAAAATCATCACCATATTACCAAGTACTGCAGTGCTAGTTATCCGTTAACAAACTGGCAATTGTACTGTTGGGAAGATCTTTTTCTTTCTCATTAAATCCTCAGTCCCTTGCTGGCCAGATCTGCCTGGGCCCCTAGACCCTATGGTACAAAGAAACTTCAATGGAAGTACAGAACTCCCTTTTTTCCCCCTGTTTTGCAGTAATCCTGTCCTATCCCAGCAGCCCTCCTCCCTGGAGTGTAACTCAGCTCTGTGCATGGCAGCTCTTCTCCAGCATTTTCCAGGAGGGGAGAGTAATCTCTCCATTTCTGGAAAGCAGAATGGGCACAGTGCACTTGGGCAAGCTGCATAGATGGGACTAGATGTAGATTCTGTTGCTCTGAATGTGTCATTTGGGTACTCCATGTATTTAGATTTGTGAGACTGGTGGTATCGTTATGTTGTATATTACTTAACAGGATGTCTGCTTAATACTAACCTGCTTCATGCTGGTTGCTTGGATATTTTACTTACTGAAACTCTAGCAACTTAGTTTATTTTTGGGATTCAAGAGAGCTGAGAGAACTTATGTTTTAATGCTACTTTTGTAGCAGCTAAATTAAGTCAGTTCATAAGTATGCTATTCATGCTGAGGGTTGTTCTTAGGCTTTTCCAAGGTTTGACTGCTCCCAGTGTTTGGAGATTGTATTTAGCCAAATTTTAGAGTTCTGTAGATGAAATAAAGATCTTTAATGAGGAAAAAAAGTCATTTACAGTTCTCTTTTGTCCTAAGTCCCAAACTGGCCGGTAGTTTGAATGTTGATGAAAAGATACTTAAATCATTTAAACCTCTTTATCCAAGAACTGGAAATACTGATTATACACCATCATAACCTAGATTTATGAGAGTGAGGTCATCATGTTGGAAATACCTGGTGGTGTTTTATGAGCATGTTTTTGCATCTATGATTACTTCTGCATCCTTGAGTACTAATTGATGGTCCTGTTTTCCTCCGAGCTTTACAATCATTTCCTTCTGAGCAGAAGGATTAGACAGACTCTCCCTGTGAAATGCAGAAGCCTAGGGGACCATCTCACACTGCTCCCACATGTCAGAGTTGCACTGGGATACTGATATTCCAGATGCTTGTTGGTTCTCCTATTCTAAGTGCTAATAGCAAAACCCTTGGGATATTTAAAGGACTGGGTCTAAACTTGAATATCAGAGAATACAGAGTAGGTAGTCTATCACATGTCAATGAAAAGCTTTTTCACTAATTATCTGATTAAACAGTTTCCATTATCCCTTATTGCTATAGAAGCAATTTATTAGTTCTAGAATATCTTAAAATAATATATGTCCTGGAATCTTCTCTCACCCACCAGAAAGGACCTAGTTATGTACACAAAGCTTCCTTATAAACCTTTGGTATGAACCTTTGTTAAGAACCTAGTTATGCCCACACTTACACCACTTGCAGCAACTAGAGGCTGGTATTAAAAGTAGCAGAGCTGATATGGCACACTGTGCAAACAATGCAGGACTGATTTTGTTTTAGATGTTTATATTTATGTCTAAACAATACATTTGCATCTTACTTAATATATTTTTAGGTCTTAAGTATACAATCATCAAAGCAAGCTCTATGAGTGAAAAAGTCTGTTTCAGAGTTGCAGTATCTCAGACATTACACCAGCAATTACTACAGGTCTCTTGTATACTCTCTACAAAGGGCATTTCTGTTTCCCTCCTTAACTCTTCAGACGTTTTCATGCATCATAAAAGAACTATTACAGATTAAAAAAAGATTCAGGCTCAGATTTTCCAGACAGAGATGTTCAGTCTGAGAAATACCTATGGGCTATATCTGAAATAATGCATGATTGTGCCAGTTGTTGTGCAGCAAATAAAGAGAAACTGTTCCCACTTTATGCAGTTTGCAATCTAAGTTGAAAATGACAAACAGTGCTGGGGGGAGGAAAAATATTTCTCATATTTTACATATGTGAAATTGAGCTGTAATTAATCGCCTTCTCTGAGTTTCTGGATGAAGCCAGTGGCACCACTGGAAGTTGACTGGATTTTTTGAGGCTCAGTCCCATTTCTTAACCATGGAGGCCACACACAGCTGTCCTACTGTTGTGATAAATGCTGTTATGTATTGAGGTGTTTCAGTCTACTAGGCAACTCATGGAAAAAAAATGGAAAGGAGAAGAAAAAGAATTTTGTGCAGAAAAGGAAACTGCCCTTATTGTAAAGCTAGAAACTTTAATATTCTATTTATTTATTTATATATTAAAATGTAGTTTATTGTTCTACATATTCCAGTGCTTCATACTACTGATTCTAGAGAAAATAGCTAAGGCAAGTACATCTTGGAAATCTTGGGTTAAGGAACAAAAAAATCGTGAAACTCTGCTCTTTGTGCAATGTCCCACTGGGACAGTTTATTTAAAATCATAGGTAAGTCTGTTTGCCTGTGAATTTCTATTTCTTAAAAGTCTTTAGAGATTCAGCCTTTGTGCTGAATATTATTTCACCTAATAGGAAAAAAAAAGGGAAACTTCTTTTTGATGAAGGATGCACAAGGATTTCTAATTACCTTTCTTTTAGTATTTCTCCTTCCTCCTGCAATTAATTTACATTCTAATGAAATACAGAAAATATGTATTTGTCCACATCTTCCTGTCCAGCTCTGGACTGTACGCCAGCTTCAGTAAGGAAAAAATTTAAAAAAAAATTAAAAAAAAGGAAAAAGAGAAGAGTAAACAAGCATCCTTCCGCTTAGTTAGGCAGAATGGACAATTGAATAGAATATAAATGGTTCAACCTATCAGCTGGTGTATGGAGTACTGAAACCTTGTCTTACCTTTATCTCTTTAATGTCAGAGGGTTTATTTTAAAGCAAAAGTAAACTATAAATTTGATTGCATACATTAAGTACAAATACTTAAGTACTTACTCAGAGTTAATTTGAACACATATTAATATGTGCATTCAATGATTTGATTCTCTCTGCAAATAAGATAAACTCATATGTCTGTCAAATAAAAAAATATAAATCACAGTTTAGCTATGAATGAAGATGGTTTAAGATTATTCAGTAAATTAATGTTTGCACTAAACTCTGAAATGTAATGAGTTAGGTAATTCTAGGAGTCATGTTTATCAGGAAACTTAACTGTTTATTTGACTGAGTAGAAAAGTAACAGTATTAATCTTCAGTCTTTAGTTTTGGAACTTTTGTTGCAAGACTGCACAATTAATGTTGTAATTAATAGGCTACACAATGTATTTATTTATAATGTTAAAACCAAATGTGTGGCTTTGTATTGTTAAAATCTGATATAAAGAATTAATTACTTTGGCTTCTCTAAGCAGGTCAGATCTATAAATACCAAAGAGTAAATGAAGCTAAATATGATACCTTCATTTTACTTCTAAATGTAGCTAGGGTTTCTATACTAATACAATGGATTCATTGTGCCCATTAAACCCCATCCCCTGCTTTTGTTAGAAATTCAGTTTGATTTATGGTCTAATGTATACACAATTTATACATACCCTAGAGAGCACATCATAGAACTACTTGATGAAGGTCAATAGTTTCATGCTCGAGTCTGCATAAATATTTCAGTAAGATGATCTTAATCAAAGGGTATCTTATCTTGCTCTCTGTAGTACAGTAGTATGGTAACATCCTGTAATCACACATGGTTCATGCATGCAGACCTGTGATTACAACCAAAGAAAGAGATGTCCTTATGCATAAAGGACTTCATGATGGTTGAATACAACGAGGAGACAGCTCCTTTGTTTACTTCCTTATTCTAATTTCTTTCTTTTAACATTCTCAAATGGTTCTGTTGCTGCATAATCAGCAACTGGACATAGATTACTGTACTACATAAAATCACTGAAGCCTTCAGACTTTTTTGGGGGCTGCTACATCCCTTAGGCCATGCAGTCTTCCCTATGCCTTACTCATATTGATCTATTGTGAATGTCTGCCACATTTCATTCAGTTGCTCACAGAAATCTGCATCTTCTCTCCTCATGAAACTGCTTACACCAAGGTTTGGATTTTTAGTCCTTACAAGAACATAAGAAATGCTCTCCTGGGTCAGAACTGTGGTCCATTGAGTCTAGGACAGTGGCTGGGGCAACAAAAGATGGGTGAGTGTACTTGCCTAGCCTTGAAGCTTGAGACAGGATAGAAGCAAAGCAGAGTGGCTGAAGGAACACACATGAACACCAAATGGAAAATCAGAACTGAGATAAACTACATATAACACTTCAGACTTCATGAGCTACTTAACTCTGGAGAACCTGTAACATTTCCTTCTGCCAGTGAGGAACACAAGTGAAGTTACTGTCATCTGGGAATCCCCTGCATTTAGCAACATAAAGGAGGTCTTAAAGAACACACTATTTTACTGTAAACTCCTGATCCTATTTCAGAATTGAATGGTATGATAAGAACACACTATTTTACTGTAAACTCCTGATCCTATTTCAGAATTGAATGGTATGATAAAAAAAAAAATTGCATCCTCACTAAAACCATGACTCTGCTAGATCTGTAACAGGAGCAAATCTCAGCCATTGCCTGAGGCTCCTTTACTTGAGCCTTGCAATAGTGGTTAACTCAGGAGCTGACAGGAGCAGATGTGTATTTTCTTAAGGCAAACATAGGGTATGGGAACAGCAGCTGTCAAGATTGATAGCAAATAGACTTCTTAGTGTTATGGTGTACATTTTCTGCTGTAATTCAACCAGGAGAATAAATCAAAAGGAAGCCAAGGAAAAAAGATCATTTTACCAAGTAAAAGTCCAAAGAAATGTCCTTCAAAAATCTGGCATGTTGTGCATAAATGAAAATGTTTCAAGAAGGGGCCCTAACCCATAATAGAAATGTATCCTGTATCTCTCTTCTTTATTCCAAGAAAGTATCTCTGAAAACAGCACAGGCTGATCTGAAAAACTGGCATTCCTCCTGATTTGGTGCTTTCCTACATTGTCTTGTTCTCTTGAGATGTTTCATTTTAAGTAGTTTCTTGACGAAAGAGAAGAACCTCAGGTATTACATCACATTTTTTTCAGACATAGTAATCTTTAAACACAAGAAAACTGCTTTTTTTCTGCTCTGTGTTGATCTGATTTTTAGCCTGGATAGTGTCTATAAAAACAAAATCATACAGACTTAGAAATGTCTTTTCTGACAGAAAGGGACAAGTCTAAGCATATCAGAGCCAATGGAAATGCATGCAGTTTAGGGATTTTGTTGTTGTTATAGATCATAATATTTTCATAATGCAAGGGAGATTATGGAAATACAGCATAGTCTTACTTTGTCTGACATTGTAAAGAAAGAAAGACACAAAGGATTAGTCTTGGTAACTTAGTTGTTCTTTGCAACATATTGTGATATAATAGAAAATAATGCAGTGCATATCCTGAACATGAAAGAGAGCCTCTGGTCAGAATCTCGTTAATGCCAGAAATGATTTAAAGCTAGCTTACAGTCCCAGTTTTCTGTCCCAGAAATGACAACAGAAGATATGACACCTCTTATTCTAATGCTACATAACAGCATATAATGCATATGATTAAGATATTCAGCACGACTAATTCCTCAAGAATCACTTCTCTTCATTGTTAGAAGCCTGAGGATGTCACAAGAAGGTAGGATTAAGTTTTAGATGGAAGCTGCTACTTTGACAGGGAATTAAACTAACTACTTTCTTTTCCAATGTTTGTTGAAAGGGATGGGTTAAGGAGGCAAAGTGAACTGTTTTTCACTCAAGTAATCTAAGCACCTAATTTACACATTCATTGGACACAAAGCCTCACTCACTGTGCAAACAAATCACCATAATAAAGCACTTGCACACCCACACACATTTATACACACACTGTTGCTCAGCTTGCACCTGCAGTGATGGTGAATAGATGTGTAATGGCATATGTAAGTTGCTGAAAAAACAGCTACTAGGCAAGGTCTATATAGCTATAGTAAGTGGCTGCTTTTTCACCCCAAATTGCTGTGGTTAGCAACTTTTTGGAAGCTGATTTACCACATAAATCCTTCTCTTCCATTTTACAACTCTCAAAGACTTTCCTGAGGAGCCTGTGTCAGCTCTACAGGTGTTGGTATCGAGTCATGGAAATGTTGGGTAACTGCTTGTGTCTTGCAGAGCCAGAGAGCTGTGAGTCCCCCAGCTCCTATCTGACCCAGATAAACTCTGAGCAAAGGCCAGTGCAGGGGGGCCACTAAAGAGCTGAAGTCCCACCACTTCATTAAACAATCAAGGCACATTCCAATTTTTAAAATCAGGACCGTTATTTTGACATTTCTAATTATAACTAGTCATACCTTGTCAAAATAATTTTTTTGTTCTCTCGCTTCACATGTAGCATACATCTGTGCACAAAAAAAATCATTGATAACTTGGATGGTTTGTATCCTCCAGAAATAGCACTGAGATTCCTTTGTAGTTGTTTTACCATTGCAACAAACCTGACTAACCCAGTGCTCCAGCTCTCATCTTGTCAGTAAGCTGACTTTCAGAAGCTATGACTTCAAAGCAACTGTTCCAAAATAGTATGTCTGGAGAGATTTTAAAAAGCTGTTTTATTTCCTTGTTTTTCTGCCCATAACACACACTACATGTGAAGTAGGCTTAGTCTATTTCACTGCCAGCTAAGTCTACTTGAAGTGACCACCTTGTTATTTAGGATTATGTCTCATGAAAGATGGGTTATTTATAGCAATTAATTCCCAAAGATATATAGTATAATTTTCATAAATTGTCAGGAGCTCTGGGATCCCAAGTATCACCATGTATTTGTTTAGTTTTAACTATTTCTTTGCAAATCAGGCAATTCAAAGTGGCTCCAGCATCAGATTCCAGTAACAGTGATGGAACAGTTCTTTTTAGTGTTTTGTCTGGAATTCAACAGTTCTAACTACACATTTTAAATGGGCATTTCATGTCTATGTTTGATACCACTGTCTCAGTTTGAGGATGATGGAGACTCACAGTTACACATTTAAACCAGTGCATCACTGCAATTCTATCTGTAATATTTAAATTCATGGACACTAAACTGTGATTCTCTCTCAGGTCTTGTGCTACCATACCAACCAGATCCATTGAAAAGTGATTTGATATACATAATAAATGTTTAATTGTATCTCCCAGGAAGGCTATTTTATATAAGTGAAAATAATAGTGTAGGACAAATCTATGGCTTTCTCTGATAAGCAAGGTATTCTGATTGCCCTTTCCTAATAGCATAATTGCATTCTTTTATGGTCTCTCCTCAGCAACAGCTCTGGTTATTACAGTCTACATGTGGTCCAGACCTTCATGGGAGAGGAAGAGGAATGGGTCTGGATTTGGCGTTGCATTGTCAATGTTGTTGCTTGAATCTGAATTTTAAAAGTATGCAGCTAGATTTTTCTGAACTGCAGCCATGGCCAAGCTCTAGAATAAGATCTACAGTAGGGGATAGTAGCCATCAAGCTTTATTATTTTTCAGTTTCTACCACTGCTGTTGAAAAAATAATAATTGGAGCCTTCATTGGTGGAGACCAGGGTTATGAAAAGGAGAGGGAAAGAGAGGATGGGAGTTGTCACCTGTTTACCTTCATATTTTCTTGTATTTTCCTATCAACATACTGGGTGAAAACCAGAACCCTATGGGTAGTTTGGATTTCCCACATTTCCTTTCTTCATGGATCATGTATATAACAGCCCTAACAGAACACCCAAGGTCTGAAATGGCCCAAATAACCCATCCTGATGATGTAGCTCAGCCCTGATTGGAAGGACTGGAAAGAAGATTTCACTGCTACCGCATGTGGAGCTTTTGTTCTGTAAACATCAGAACCTCAGTTCTTCTGGGAATACTGCAGTCACTTCAAGAAAAGAATACAGTTTGCAGTTTGTTAGTTCATGTTTATGCACTTTGTTTACTATGAGATATTTAATGAAATGGCTTGGGAACTGAAAGAGAATTGTTCAGCTATCCATCATTTTGTACCTGATTTAACCATTCACCTAGAACTGTGGTGCAGAAAAGGTAATTGCACATGTTAATAGCAATTACAATAACTAACAGGCATAATTAAGTGGTGTGCATAGGGACTCATGGGATTTATGTGTATATGAATGATTTGTATATTTTGTCATTTGATTTTACAAATTTCCTTCATGGTATGTAAAAGAACTCTTGTATGTCGTTACCATGACTATTTCATTTTGCACAATATACTGTTATAAATGTTCAAAGCATTTAAATACACAATTGCCACTGATATGTACTTCAACCACATTATTGTAATTGACTGTTTAAGCAGGTTGGGTGAATAATGTTTTCTTAAAAATCCAGGACTGATTTTTATGTGATTGCCTAGTTCTGTGGCATATCAAGGTCTGTTTTATTTATTGGAAAACCACAAATTTTAGAGACATAGTTTTGAATCAGAACTTTGAAAAAACCCTTCATGTGTTTTTTGAGCCTTTCTTGAGAAGCAGCTCTGGAAGAACTTCATTTAATTTATTTAATTTATGACTTTATTTAATCTTATCACTTCAGTTTTAAATGTGGCAAATGCACTGATCCTGAATTGGTAAAGAGGTTATTATGTGTGGGTTAAGGCAGGGAGTGCTTCTGGAGCTGCATACCTCCAGGGTGTGATCATAGGCTCAAAAGCAGAATAGAACAAAGTATTCTCATTCCCATTTACAAAGAGCCTAATTTTAATCTGAGTGGCTCCCAGGTTGTCTGAATGACAGAGAAACAAAGGATCTGTTACTAGGTTTATCCACTTCCACTTGCTCCTGGCTTCCCCACACCTAAGACATACCAGTTCCTTTCCAGAGTGACACAGGTAGGGTCCTCCAAGAGAACACAACTGATGTGACACTTGGGTAGGGTAAAGGTTTTCTCTGTATATCTTAACTTTTGGAAAATTATACTGAGATTAGCCTTGAGGTACCTACATAACTCATTTCACCATGAAATGGAAAATTCAGAGGACAGTATAGATAGTTTTAGCTGTAGTGGTTGTAGGGTTTAGCAGTTCTGGAGCCTTAATTAGTAACTACAAATCTTCCTAAAATTATTGCCTTCTCAACCAGTCAAAAAAACCCAGACTTCTGCTTCCAGTTTCCCAGATGACCTGTAACAACTTTCATATTGCAATATGAAAGTTTTGGGGTTTTTTTTTACTGACTTTTTTAACTGATTTTATTTAACTGATGCTGATTTGAAACATGAACATGAAAGTTTTACCCTTCTCAAAAACCACAGAAATGACTGAAAATGAGATTCAGAGAGAAAGCTCTCCTTTTTGCTTTTTATAGTCAGAGTTTGAATTTCATGCATGGCAGTAGCTCTAAGGCACTGAAGCTATTAGATCATTTTTAGTTCTACCTATTATGTGAGCTGTTCTAGAAGGGAGAAAAACCTACTCAAATATATTTAAAGATAAAAGAAAAACATGAAACACAGCATTTGGAATGTATGCCAGTGTGTGCATCAATGACATTTGTGAGCCAACTGCATTCTAAATTGCACAGAGCCTGAATTCACATCCTGAACCATCACAGCCCAAACAACCAGAGTTAATCTATGCAGGTGTCCAAAATCCATTGTAGCAGTGGCAGCCATACATCCTAACCACACTGCTTCAGTCTGTCAGTACCTTACACCAGCTCCTCCCAGTCACAGCAGGTTGGTGCAAAGGGTGGCTTTGTACTTAAATGCGAGAAAGTTGTAAGGGGAAGCCACGTGGTTACTTACTGGTACCAAACATGCTTGAACATGTGTGATTTCTATTGGGCTAGATTCTCAACTGATGGACAACTGCTCTCTTGATCAGAATCACGACAGATAACTCAAGCTGAGGAACTGATGTGTTCTCTTTTCACTTTCTCCCACATAAGAGCCCCAACATCTTTAAAATGTTTTAACTGCTTCTACTGGGCAGAGGAGGGCAAAAGAAACCAGGTAGCTTCTTGTCAGAGTGAATGCCTTATTCTGTTCTAACAGATGATAGGCCTGTGTGTCCTCACCTTTAGGAATGTGATCTGGAATTGCTGTTGAAGAACCAGCCTTGGAAAAGCAGGTATAAAGTACTTCCTTTACTTAAGTCACATGTTTGTGAAACAACAAATTGAAATGTACAGAGTCTTTAGTGAGGATGAGAAGAGTCTATATCTTAAATTTCATCTTTCACTACAGCAATGCAAGTGAGAGTAGAAAAATATTTTCTCCTGTCCTCTGCTTCTTGTGATTGTTAGACACAAAGACCATCATTCTGTACACGTAGTAGAAGGATGCTAAAACAGGTTCCTTGTTAAAAGCCACCATTCATTCTATTTTTTTATACAAGAAAATCTGTGCTGTCATGAATATAAGTCACGTGTTGCTAGAGTGTAAGCTGAAAAGATCTTATAGTTTCCATTGAAGAAAAAAAGTTGAAATTCCATCTAGTTCAAAAATCCCTGTATGTACTCCTGGCCATTTTAATGATTCTCTAGTAAATCTGGAGGCCAGGAGATCAGTTGTCATGGAAACTGGCAACAGATGACTCAAGAAAACAAAATTAAATGTTGGCTTGATATCAACAGCTAATCTAGTGCCCTGCCAACTGAAATCACAGTTAACACAAGCCATGCCTAACAAGCTGTGATTTGAACAGAGTGAGTGCCACAGATAGAGTTTCTCACCCCATGAACAAGAGAACATTTTAAGAATTGAAACTAATGAGGAGACCCAACAAGTCTGGGAGCAGTCAAACTTAAAAAAGCATTGTTTATAATTGTTGAGTTTGAGCCTTAACAGCTACAAATCTGAGTTTCTTCTTTCATCAAGATCATGATATCAAATTAATTACCATTTCAAGATTTCTTAATGTTTTCACAATCTGTAAGATTGATTTGTGCTGGGACACAGTCCAAAAATTTTTCAATTTGTTTTTTTAGTGCATCTGTTACCTAGAAAATCCAATTCTTATGCTATATGCTATTTTGCAAAGAAAAATCCCTAGGCATATACATTTTAACTTGGAATTTAAATAAATATTCCTTTTTCCTAAAGAATAATATCTACCTGCTTTAGTTTCTCATCAGTAGACTTTAAGGCCTACAGAGGTACACTGAGGACTGTAATTCAGAAAAAAAAAAAAAAAAAGTTTTTTGTACAGTGATGGAAAATGCAGTCTTGGTTAAGAACAATCCAATAATACTTGTCTCCTCCTAGTGACTGTTAAATTAGTCCATATGGAGTGTAAAAGAAAATAGAACAGCCTTGAAATTAACATGAGTGTGTTTAGAGCTTGTTTACATAAACATGGACTATGAAAATCCATGCAGCTTAACTTCTGAAAGTACATTGGATTAATTAGCAATTAAAACCTTTGTGGACACTCAGTTTGAGACTTAAAGTGAGCTCACTTGAATTTAGCTTTATTCTTTTCAGAAGTAAATGAACTGAAATTGAATTAAGAATACTTTCATTCTAAGAAAGAGGATTCATGCAAACTTAGCATGGTTTAATTAAGCTACCCCAAGCCCACACAGTTAGATAATATGGATCAGATTCTGTAAAAGTTGCCATGGACAAAACCACTTAGATTAATTTAAAGGACAACTTTTAGGCTTAAATGACCTTTTGTGCAGTACTATATCAGTCTGGTTACTTAGGAAAATTTACAGTGTTTGACTTTTCTCTTTGTTTTGGGATTTTCCACACAAGTTATTGCCTCGTTCTGTTTGGTGATACTATGTATTCAAGGCTGCAGCACTGGGAACATTGGGAACCTTACTGCAGTTCTGGTTTGTTCTTTTGGACTATGTACTATGGCAACAGAAGAACCTACACAACTTCTCTGAAGTTTTGGAAGTTTTATACTGCCATGTAGCTTTGTTATCACTGGTGGATTGCCAAAATCCTGTTCGGAACCTATGATGATTTGTTTTCTAAAATCTAAAGCACTCTTTGGTTTTTTAAATAAGTTCAGTAGGACTTATGTGCCTTTTTACATGTATATAATATATAATGTCCTTCTGAGTTAGCATTTTGCAGGCATCTAGATCAGTTTAGGGTCAGGAATAGATTAATGTCAATCTACCCAATGAATTCCCATTTTTCAAGTCCGTACTTGAAGGAAATATAAGTCAGCTAAACCTACACAATAAAAATTCTCTAAGATGTGAAACACTACCTACATCTGTTTAAGTGAGTGAAAATCTATGTCTGCCTCAGTCTGCATACAAGGGAGCATACATGCAATCTGTTATCTATGAAATTTTTATCTGGGAAATGAAGTTGAGGAGTTGACAAGGAGAAGTAGAAAGAGAAATAGGCTTTTGTTGTAAAAATGCAGTGCTCTGGTCAGTGAGAGCATCTGAGACATTGAAGACATGCTAGAGACTGCTTCTGAAAAAGTTAATTTGTGTCTAGCCTATTGAAGCAAAAAGAGAGCTATGCTAGAATATCATATCTTCTGAGACTGTGCAATTTACTATGTTTCTTTGAGACTGTGCTTAAAAGCATGATTTATCCCATATTTTACACATAGGCAATTCAAAGAAAAAATTGCTGCAAGCAGAGTAGACAAATGATCCTGCTTTTTGGTTTGGTTTTTTTTTTTTTTTTTTTTTTTTTTTTTTCCCTACAATGCATACATGTAGCTGCATTGTGCATTACCAAGAGTAAATAATATTACAAGGTGTCTGATGCTATATTTTGGATGGAAGCTTTGACTTTTTTCAGGAATCAAGGCCCTTACCCAAAGGTTTGGAGTGGTCCTGAACTGACCTTGGTGCTGAACATTGGAGTGGTCTCTGGGATGCCTTACCCTGGCACTGGTGCCCTCAGAGCTTGAGATAGGGGGTTGTTTATGAGATTTGTATCATGTTGGTATGTCTTACTCTTCTGATTCATGTAAAGCCAGTCTCAAATTCTTATAGCAATTTGTGAGGGAGGCTGATGAAGAGCGGCCCAAACATTCAACAATTCATGACATGCTGACTTGTATCCTTGTATATGAATAAAAATATAACACAGTTTTAGTTCTCAGAGCAATAAAAACATAGTTTCAAGGCTACAGCCTGTGCAATGTACAATATGCTTATATACACTTAATGATTTATCATGCATAGCAAAGACAAGTCTGTGTTTTCCGGACTGCAAATAAAATACATACTTTTACAGTGTGCAAATTACCTTCTTATTGGCAGAGAGATCTTAAAAGATCATCACGATTTCAAATGAAAAGGCAAGAGAGATTGTGAAGCAAATCTCATACAATGTGAGAAGAGACAGAAGAAAATCTTAAAGGGAATTGCAGTTCAGTGTTAAGTGTTGCTGCATTTTGGCATTGATTTTTTCACTTTCTTTTGGTGAGAAAATGGTAATCCATCTTTCAAGTGATGTGCTCCATGGTGATGAATGTTAGAACCTATAGGGATCTTATTTTAACAGGTGAGAAGAGTCATATATATTGTGTGTATCCTGGTTTGAGCCAGAGACAGGGAGAAGGGTTAATAGAGAGCATCTGTCATTCCTTTAATTGCTAGCCCAGCATTAAACTGTGACAGCGTGATATGAGGAAACATCTGTAACATTTTCCTCAAAATTTATTTGGACCTCAAACTAGCAGGTTCAATTGCAAATATAAAAATTCATCCCAAGAAGTTAAACAATATCAGCTATTGGTTATCAAGAATTTTTCCACTTCTGCTGGTTCTATTTTTTTTAAAATTAGCTAAAATGAATCTTAATTACTATTATTGTTTTACAAATATATTGCTTTATGCTACATATTGCTTTATGCTAGCAGTCTAGAATAGTGGATAATCTATAGGATTCTAAACATTTCCAACTTGATCTAGTGGAATTTTCTATTGTGCTTCAGTGGTTCTGACCAAAGGTCAAAAAGATGTTTTGGACATCTGGAAAAATACAGGTAAATAATTGATGGATGTGGACATGGATTTTATTTGTAAGGGTTACATAAACAGATCACAGGATCATAGGTTTAGAGGGCGAGTTAGGTTGGAAGGAATCACATATCACCTAGTCTGATACAAAGGTTCTTTTTAAGAAAAGTTTCTAGTTTTCCAGATAATGTTATGTTTGGAAAATTAACTGAATTATGAAGTTATATTGTATGACTGCAGTAACAAGTGTATAGTGTATACCATGTATAACATTTTTAATGCTGTCAAATACCTTAAGATGAGCTCTAATTCCTGGGGAAATCAGTGCCAGTGAAATAAAAATGTGATGTTAGGACTCTCATGTCTCTTGGAGTAGTACTTCCATATAATCAGTTTAGAGTCAAATTATCCAGCCTTCATTCACAGAGTAAAGCTTTGCTGGGTAGATAATCACAACAGTGATCAACTGAAATATGTATGATTTAGTGAGGTGAGTGAGTAATACAGACAGAATCTGCCCTTTGCATTAGTTGCACCCTGATCCTCAGAATAGCTGTAGTTACTGTCACAGTCACTAATAAGCTGTATCAATGACATAATATTTCCCATCTACTGTATTCATTTACAGGATTATGAAGTGTATTGATAAAAAGCCCTTGAGTCCTGACATGAGCACAGCTGGAATACTGAATTTATCATTCTTCACCTATTCTGTTAAGACCAGGCTTGATTACTTTAAGAACACCTCAGCATTGCACTGAGTAGCTTCTGTTTGAAAAACTAACCATGTAATGGGGCTAGCAGTGGTATCCTGGGAAATAATAATTTCAGACTTATGTAAAACATGTATAGTATGACATACTCCCCATTGGCTAAACTACAGCTCTAGAGTTTTGACTGTGATAGGAAGAGGCAGCTGACTTCTTGACATGAGGTAGCTACCTAATCTTTTCTTCCTGTAATACTCATATGGTAACAAAGAGAGTAGCTCCACATATAAAAGATATAAATACAAACAGAAAACATGTTTAAATTCTCAGCCTTTCACCATTTTCCACCCTAGAGTAATTTCTGGGCTTGGACAGGATTTTGTTCAACTCAGTTGCATAACAACCTTTCAGTGAAGCATTAAATTGGTTACACATACAACAAATTTTTATGACAGATGACAAAAACAAAAAATGACAAAAGGCCTTATTGAGAAAACAGAAGAAACTTATTGTCACATTTAAAAACAAAAAAATTTCCTAATTAAGGCTGATTAAGAGACACGCGGATAGTGTTGTATGACTTTTAACATGTAGAATTATAGTATCGGTTTTGGTTGGAAAAGATCATGAAGATCATCAAGTCCAAGTGTTAACCAGCACTGCCAAGTTCATCACTAAACTGTGTCCCTCAGCACCACAGCTACACTCTCCTAAATCCCTCCAGGGATGGTGACTCAGCCACATCCCTGGGCAGCCTCTTTCAGTGCCTGACAACCCTTTCAGTGAAGAGATTTTTCCTAATATCCTATCTAAAAATACTTTTTAGGGCATTTTAAACATACTTCCATGAATATACTAGAATGTCTGGTCTGTTTTGTTTGTTTTGTTTTTTTTTTTAATTACAATAATATTAATTCCAGATCAGAAAAGATTACAAATGTTAATTAGTGAAGTACTCCAAGCGTGTTTATTGTATTCAAATGAAAAAGGCTTTAAAATAAGAGGGATTTCTTCAGGATCATGACAATACAAGAAAAAATGTTTCTTTCTATTCTATTCTTAAACCAGATACTTTGAGATTAGATTTAGTTGTTTCTAATTTTTATGAATGTGTCTCTTCCATAGGTATTCATTAAATCTGATAGCAAGTCTCAAAACTGACTCCAAACACAATTTATGAATATTTAAGAAATACTGAATAAGTTAAAGATCTAAATTCACCTAATTTAAAACACTTTAAGAGCGATTCCTCAAATGCCACGTTTTCTTCAATGTGTTTTGAAGAGTCTACTAATTCTGTTTGAAGAGTTCTAAAATTAGCACCCAGCATTCTGATACACAGATGAATTTTGACATTACCATTTTTTCTTGAAAAACAGAAACTGGAAGCAAAATACCTTGGGTTTTCAGTAACCATTGAGGGCCTTTTTGCATGCCAAATCTGTGCTACATCAATTGCTCAAGTCATTACCTGGTAACTTTGGCAATTTAATCTCTTTTTACTGAAAGACTTTTAAACAAACTGCACAGTAAAACACTGGAAGATGGAACGCTGCCCAGCTTTAATGAAAGGGCTCACCATTTGCTATCAGCAAGGAATATCTTATATTTTATCTGCAATGCAAAGAAGATCTATGATCTCATAAATGAATGAATATCTTATAACACAGAACTCCCCTGACAGCTGAAATCTAGAATAATATATCCAAAACTATTACCACATGCACACAATTTTAAATTTAATATTTAGGATGCTTTACAAAATTCACATACTTGAAGTATGTTTGTTAAGCTTAACAAAAACATAGCTCTCTATTACATGGAGAACACCAAAGCATATGAAGAGAGTTGGGAGGTACTTTATATATGGAAGTGTAAAAATGAGAGTTCTGAGTCTCATACAAAAAAAGCAAGATTAATGTCTGGGATCTGTTAAGGAGGAGTAGTTCTATTTTATTTATGGCAATGGAAAATCTGAATCTGAATTTAAGCCATTCTAAGCTTTTGGGGAATTTTTCCCATCAGCAAGAGTACAAAAGACCAGCTTTCTCAATATGTTCAATCATTAGTTAGCTCAGTTTTGTCTCAGAAGTTCCAGATTGCCTTGGTCACAGCAGTCAGCCTCACAAGCCCTCCAACATCACCTGTGTGTCCATCACACTTCTCCTCCAGTGCTTAACCACCACTTCTGTTGGCCTAAAGAGTAATGATTCATGTAAACTTCTAAGCCTTACAAAATATGTTTCAGTTTTCAGCAAAATACGTAAGAAGCTTTTGTCAGATTTTAAAACTTGCTTGCCTGAATTTCAAGAATCTAGAAGCTTAGCAAACATGATTTTAAAGCTCAAAGGAGCACATTTGAGCATAAGGCATCTCACTGACATATGAATCCCATTAACCTTATTAAGACTCCATTCTTAAATTTAAGCACACGTTTGGGAACTTTGCTGGGTTAGAGTCTTTAATTTTTTCAGACACTTAATTTGTTTGGGTTTTCCTCCCTGCATTTCGGAAGTTCAGTAGCCATTTTAAGAGCAAGAGGTATGGCCAGTGCTTTGAAGTGGGATTGTTTGCCAGATCACTTTTTCAAGAATTGTGTGACCTAATACCTACAGAGGCAGACAGTGCTTGGTTTAAAAATATATTCCTTTTGAACTGAAAAAATACAACTTTGGAGCATGCGTCTAATGTCCAACATTTCAACCTACTACAAGATATAAAACAACACTGCACTCTAGTCAAGACAAGATATTTTTTGGCAGTCAACAAAGAGCTGAAGCAGCTGCAGAATGAGATTTTAACACAGATCTGTGATTAGTGATTATACTTGAAAGTGTACAAGAATTCCTATACCTGTGTATTTGGCCGGCTCTCTTCAGGCACCTTGCAAGCAAAGAACTTCTCAAACAAGAACTGTTTTAAACTTTGATCTTATTTTCTGCATCATAGAATACCTGAACAGAACACTCATTGGGGCTTTAAGTCTGCTTTGGCCTCCATGCAAGGAAGCCAGTGTTTTTAAATTTAGATAGTAATAATATGTTCTCAGTGACAAAATAATGTACAAAACCATTCTGGGATATGGCTTGCTTGAAGCTGAGAGCAATGCAGCTGTTCACAAGTCCTCTCTTGTTTCTTTTAAATCTAGAGCATCTGCCCTTCCAAAACACTTCAGCATTAAATTTCCCTAATGAAGACATTTAGGAGTGCAGGAAGGAAAGGCTGTTTTTCCTGCATTCTGGGAAGTACAGTTAAGAATGGGTGGGGAATGATATGAAATTTAAATAATCCAGAAAAAATAGTAAGGGAAAAGCCCAGAACAGGCTTTCAGAACTGTAATTTAAGCTGGAATCTCTTCAAGCAGTGCTGATGCAGTTTGCTGACAGTGCTGTAAGACAAAAATTGTCTCAGTAGAAAGGAATAAAGGGTTTGATGTGGTAGCTGACCAAAAGTTACAGTGGGGTTAGAGGAACTTGAATGTCCCAAACATCTCCAATGTGTTTTGGGTGTTAAACCAAGTGCAGAGGTCTCTCTCCAGCATTTCCAGTGAAAAATCTGTACTGATTAAACAGTGACTTCCAGCTTCTTTCTGCATCAGAGAAGAAGAAACTTTTGCATCAAAGAGAAGTTGATTTGCAGATTTTCATATGGTTCTTCATTTAGAAAACTGAGCCCAATTCTGAGCATTACGTGGGTTTTCACAGTTGCATCCAGGATACTATTAATGATCCAGGCTCCTGTCAGTGAAGATGTGATTTTTATGGTTAAAATAAGAAACGCATTCATCTGCTTTACATAATATAAACAGACCTGGAGAGAACCCAAAGGGTCTGTCCTTGTATTTGTATGCAACTTGAAAAGAAAAAAGTGAAGGAGTTTCGAGGGAGAACAGTATGAGGGGGGAAAGGAAATAACCATTTTCTTCCTGGGACTGAGCTGCTGCATTCTGTGTGCCCCGAGCAACAGCAGTGCCCAGAGGTAAGTAGCAAGGAATAGAAGAAATGAATAGGAAAATGGATAAATACTTCCTGCTACTGGTGCCTTATTTTGTTAAGCTGTATTTACTTGGAGTTTTAACTGAGGTGAGTGGATGTTATGTACCATAAAGCTCTGAGCATTTTTTAAGTATTTCTGGGATTCTAGAAGGAGGATATGCAGCTTGCTTTTAACATGGAGTTATGAGTCCTATGATATTTTGCTTCTGATCCAATATGCAAGCATGTGTTATCTCTGGATTCGTTAGGAATACAGAAGAAAAAAACCCATTTGCTATCTTTTCATTGAAAATGTATGATTGCTCTTTCATACTTAGTGCTCTGAAAATCATGCATTTCATAAACATGTATGTAGTCCTCTAAAACTAGGAATCACTGACGGTGCTGGGAGATTGATCACATAACTGTCTTTCACACATGCTTCCTTCAGTGTTGATATATACACATTTTTAATAGGTAGAGGGATTTATTTCTACAGTTACTCTGCAGAGAAGCTGGGGGTTGGGGGCAGGGAACAGGGAATTTTTCCCACTGCCAGTGTCACAGTGCTCTTTAGTTTAGATGTTTCCTCCTGGCACTGATGAGAAAAAGAATTGCTCTAAACAATCCAGCAGGGTAAGAAAGTTTGTTCCTATGTAAGCTTTAAATTTGCTCAGGTAATCTAACAGTTGTCCATCATGCCTATGATTGCATTTTGCTGCATAGTTTGAACATGCAGAATGTTTTTATGCTACCTAGTACTTAGGAGATTGATGTGTATTCATTTTTAGACTTCAACTGAAAAAAAAAGTTGAAAAGAATGGTGTTATTTTGTAAAATATGAACTTTTCAAATAATGTATTAAAAAGCATATTGAAGCATTCAAAAGGAGATACTTTTTATAGATAAATTTGCCTGTGCATTATGATTAAAATAAAGTGCCTAGTGAAATTAAATTCATGTACTTGAAAAAAAAAAAAACAATTCCCTTCCTCTCCTGCTCTTCCTACACATTATTGTCTGCCATGTGAAAAGCTGTTCTGTAGCTTCCACACAAAAGCAAAGCCAAAGATGTTTTAGTTAAATAACGATTATTCTTTGGAATCCTTTTAAAGCAAAACAAAGTTTGCTCCATATACTGAGAAAGCATCACATACATAGTTTCAAATAATTATATGTTATATACTGTTAAGCCACTTTATTAAGAGCACATTATTAAGATTTTAAGGGCAGGCTCAAAAAACTTTTAAAAATGCCAGGGTTCTGGTTGCCTGTGCAACCATCGTTTGGTTCCTTGTGCATATGCATTATGAAGCAGCCTTTAAGTGCATGACCACACACATTTTTCTCCAGTAATCTTTGAAGGCAGAAGTTTAAATAGATTCTATGTTTATGTTCTATATAAATACACTTAAATATATTTATATATTTATAAATATATATATATACTTATATATATGTTTATATGTACTTAAATAATAGATTCTATATAAATATAAGTCTTTTTTTGTTGTGCCTTTCACTCCAGTACCAGCTCCACAAAAGCCCTAGGCAGTCTGGCACTGGGGTGTCTACCTTAAATAGCTGCGTGTGCAGATCATCAGAGAGAGATTTAAAAATACTAATTTTGACTGCCTCACTTGAGACTTGTATTGTATGATTTTCCAGAGGCATTAAGATAAGGCAGCATGTGTGGAAATATTTTGTCCACCAGCAACCCCTTGTTTCTGCTGGAATTCTATTTTGCAATAATAAAGCAACCCCGAGTTCACTGATTTCTGTGGTTTTTGGAGGGTTCAAAAGAAGTTGATTGGTAGTAGATCTCATATGGGAAGCATCATAGTGTTTACTTCAGCATGGTCTTGTCACAATGACAACTGCCCAGATTTGTGTGACTGGAACACTTTTCCTCACTGTTCTTGTGGGGTTAGAGGTGAACAAACCTCCAGTGAGAGTGAGTAAAAGATTTCCATTTTTGCATTAGTGTTTTCCTGTTCTGTGGTTTTGACCTAAACACTTAATAGGCTCTTGTGGTAAAGAGAGAGAAATGAGTACAAAGCTGTTTGGAGGGAGAAATCTACTAACTTGGGGAAATAGAAATGTTTTTCTTAATGAATGGACATCATCTGAAATCTAATTAGGCAGATAAGGTATGAAAATCCCAAAGGCCCATGTGATGAACAGAATTAGATTACTCTTTGATTTGTAGCAATCACTATACCTTATTATTGCATTTTTCTTTTTCTGTTTATAATCTCCAAGAGATATCTATGAGAAGAAGCTATGCAATGCTATGACATTTTTCACCCTTTCTGCACCTCATAATAATTACACACTTTTCACTAAAGCATCTGTTGAATCTAACAGTGAAAATGCTTTCATTGAATTAGATGAAACAATGATTTGATTTAGACAGCAGTTACTACTGTGACCTGGGAAAATTTGCTCATAGTTTCCAAGAACTGAAAAAAAAAGCTATTTTAATATAAAACATTTGAAAAATAGGGAATTTTTAATTGCATAAGAAATTCTGTTAAGACCTATTTCTAATGCTTATGAAAGCACTTTCATTCCATGTATATTTTTTTTTACTTATTTTTTACTTATTTTGTGGCTGTCCTGTGGCAGATTTGCAGTTAATATAATCAATAATAGATAAACTTATTTCATAAAAGCTGCAACAATTTATAATATTTTTTTTTAATCTGTCCTTGAAAAGTTATTTTTGACAGTTCTTAGTTCTCTGTGGTAGGAAAAAGCCTTGTGGTTAGGATACTGGACTAAGGGAACAATCTGTTCTATATCTGGTTCTTTAAAACTTTGGAAATAACATTAAAATCTGTGCCTCAGTCTGTCTTGTAAAGTTTGACTAACCCTTTGTTTTACAAAATAAAATTCCAATCTCTTCAGAAAAACAGCCTTATTTATCAATTATTTTCTTGGCTGTTTTTACAGCTTCTATTTGAGACTTATATGGTTCAAAAAAACCCCAACTGCAACTTTTACAACAATAATTTTTGAATTCTAAAAGGCATGTTGCAAAAGAAATTACTCCATATTTGGCATGATCATAGTGACCACCACTGTAGATAAGCCTGAACCATAGACAAATAGAGGCTGGTTTGCTGCTAGTAGTGATCACACAATAATGTTATGACAGAGATAAAAACCAAGAATGAAGATGTCAGAGCTACCTAGCAGCAAATGTACATTTAATCTTAAGATAAAAGCATATCAAGTATACCCAAGTGGCTTATTGCCAGAGATGCTAATTAGAAAAAACTATTATGCACACAACCATTTGTTCCAAATGGCTCTTCAGGGACCAGGTTAAGGAAGCATTTCTCCTGTATGGTTTCTTCTTGTTTACAGAGGTTGTTAATATTTGCAAAACCATCTTGGTAAAAAGATGAATAGAAATACTAGGCTGCTTGTGTTAATAGAAAGCTGAATTTTAACCTGCAAATACAGAACTGTAAATGTGTCCTCCCATAACTTAAATATATTGTATCACAAACCCTCCTCCAGACACACTACCTCCAAAGTTGTTTCCATTTTAATAGATTATTTGATATTTAAAAATACAAATGTGGAGAGAGACGCTAATATATTTAGACTATGGAGCTTCATTTTGGTCATTTCTTCCTGTGGCTTCCTCTTAAAACATTTAATAGCATCTTCATTCCTCTTGGCTTCTATGAAGTCAGGATTTTAATTTATTTATGCTGATGAGGAACTTTTCAATATCCTTTTCCCCTCTTGTCACGATTACAGAGAAGAGGGCAATGGTTTTTAAAGGAAACTATTTTTTAACTAGAACATGAAAAATTAAAAATATACTGGAAAATGCAGCATAATTCAGGCTCACAGAACTTTAGAGACCTACTTAAAAAATACCTGTTAATAGAATTATTTTTTCATTCTCCATATACACAGAGGAATGTATTTCAGGGACTATATCATCCTACAACATAAAAGAGTAAAAAGTAATGTGTTGAAATGGTAGTAACTTGACCTGATAAAAGTACTGATTTGATTAAATATCCCATGACTTGTCAATTGTACAAAAAATGCTCAGCTTCACTCCTTGCCCGGTGTTTGATAAGAAAAATGCTACATGTGACTAATCTGACAGTTACTTGTAATATTTTATGCAGCCACCCCCCTCACAACCTTCTGCTTCTGGTTAATCTATTTATAATTTAGCTGCCAAGTATTATTTCAAAACTAAAACAAAGGACAGGATTCAAATATGAAGCATGGGTCACTGCCATCCTGTCTCCCCTTGAGGCTCCTTGTGCTGGCTTCTTCCAGGCTCTGAACATCAAAGTCCCTCAAATTTACTTTCCCAGCTCTTCCTTGTTCTTTAACTCTTTCTACAGGAAGTTCACCTCCCTCCCCAGAAAATGTTGAGGTTTTCTTAGAAGTTGTAATTTAAATTAAGCCACGGGTTATTGAGCCTTTTATGACTCACTTTACTGAGCTCTTCGGAACAACCGTGTGGGCCAGAAAATTAATTAATTTCTATTGTCTATTTGCAAAATCTGTTAATGTTCTTCAAGAAGATATAAGTGCTGTCACTCACAGAATGCTGAACTATCAGACCCTAGGTGGGGTTTTTTTGCAGTGTTATAATTTTCTCCAAAAGTAGATTATCCAGGGATGATCACCAAGCACCAGACTGCCAAGGCAGCACTTCAGCTGAACAAATATATTCAAGTAACAGAAACTTTAAGAATGCAAATTTCTGATTTTTACTTTTGGAGCAAAAGCCTTGACATTTTGATACACTTGAAGAGACAGCCAAGGACATCCCAGAATTTTCTCACTTTCCCTTGTCCCTCTCCCACTAAAAGAAAAAACAAACTAAAAAGAGGAGGATGCCATTTTCAAGACACTGTTACCATTCAGACACCTAGGATTAGCAATATAGACAAAGGACTCTTTCTCTCCCTGTATCAGCAAGCCAAAAGTTTTCTCCCTCATTTTTAATGCCAGAGAAATAGGATTGTGTGGCAGAGTCCACTGGAGCCTGGACCTGTCAGGCTACACCTGCACTGCCATTGGAATAGAGAAAAGCAGCAAAATCCTCTCCTATTACCCCAGACAATAACAAACTTTCCCAGTTTTTCTTATTCATCTCAGGAAGATGGAAGATAAGTGGTAATTCCTGCTCAATACAGCATTTAACAATCATCTGGAAGGCTGTAACTGCTATACTCCAGAGAGGTTAGCACAGTGAAGCACAGGTAGAACGAAAAAAAATGAGACAGTAACTGCAGCAATCTGCAAATCCAGAGATCCTTGGAGCTGTGTGAATAACTGATATTTTACTATGCTGGCAGTTCTGAAAATTATGTTAAAAATTTCCATTTGAAGTAATTTCATACTTTGATAAGCTGAGGGAAATTGAAACAAATAGTTTTGTAGCAAAAATATTAATCAGAGAGGGTTTTTTGCCAATGGAGTGTAAATGTACTCTTCAACTCAAAGGAGTCACAGAAAAATTTTATCCAGAATATTTTCTCCAGCTCCAGCTTTTGCTGTCTCCAGCAAGTTGATAGTATCAAGAATAAGGATTTGCAGAGATGTCAACTAGTGTAATTTTATAGCAAGTATCATATCTGAAATTTGTGATTATAAAATTCTTAATCAGAAAATTGAAATCTATGTAAAAAAGCTGAAAGCTTTTTTTTTTCTTGATGGCTGCAGAGAAGAAACGAGGAGGCAGCCATTAGGCTAGAGAGTCCTTGAAAGCAAAGTAAAATCCAAAGTCAGTCATCCATCAGCCAATCAATTTCATGATTCTGGATCTCCAACTCATGCTTTTAATAGTTTGATGTGAAGAAACCTGGTTTGGCCTTTCTTAACACAGATGTTTACTGTGGATCTGCACTTTTGTGATCATTCTTATAACAATTTATGCCAAAAGACACACTATGTTATTCTATTCCAAGCATAAAATAGCATGGCAGCTATCCAAATGTCCTCCTGGGAAACAGTTACTGTTATTTCCACATGTATCAAGATGCAAACATAAGATGCAAACATATATCTGTCATCCCATAACTACTAAAACACAGTTTGATGCTCTTCTCACTGGACTTTTTTTTTTTTTTTTTTTTTAGTAGTTCATTTTTCAGTATTTAGAATTCATCATAAAAGACAACACATGCCTGAATAAAGTTTATTTTTGGGACCATCTGCAAATGAGGGGCTAACATATGAATTAGTCACTGTGCAACTGTATTTTGGTCTATGTAGCTCTTGCTTTGTTCTCACTTAGGAATAGAGATGGATTTATTAGCAAATCAAGAAACAACCCTTCCTCCTGCCCAGAAAGACAGAAAAAATCCCATGAAATTTGCATTGCATATCAGTACACAAATGAACATTGCTGAATCTTCAAAATAGCACTTGGAAGAAGCTTGTGAAATTATTTAAATGAAATATTCAACAGGAGTCTAAAAGTGACCTCTGGTTACTCAAAATAAATGGTATAGAAAGAACATCAGTATTACTGTAGAAGAGAAAAGAATTGTTTACTTTTTATGTTTGTTCTCATTAAAGGTGTGATTAAGTTGAAGAAGGCAAGATAAAATAGACCCCATGTCATTTAATTCTAAAGTAGACAGCCAGACAGCATCATATTTGACTACCAAATACATTCCCCTGTAGCTGTGCATCCTAGTAGGGCTTGATTTTACTAGATGTCATACTAGAAACTATTACATTGCTGTGTATGTATGAAGTAGCTACTGGTGCTATCCCATCTGTGCCTCAACCCTCATTAGCCTCTCCTCTCATTTCCTACCAAGATTAATCTATTTTGAGAAAAACCATGGCAAGAAATTATGCTTGCATAGCAAGGTCTCATTCTGCAAATTATGAGAACTGTGAAGTTGTCCTTCTGTTTGCACTGAATGTAAAGCCACAATGTCAAAGAGAGAGGATTAAATGAGTCTGCAAAAAGGCATATATTGCCAGTCCTTGGTTTTGCTTGTGTCACTCAGTGGTTACACGTACACAGTCAGAACTGCCTGAGAACACAGCCATTATATGATTCATACATACAGCTGAGGCAACTATATATCCAATTAGGTCTAAATATGCACATATTTCATGCACAGCTGCATGCTACAATCATCGAAAATATTTTCCTGTGACTGTCAGTGCAGTCATCCTACACACCATTCAGATCTGTTGATAAAACACAGCTACATTATCTATTTCTGGCCCTTCAGCTTGCACTCCACTATTCCACTTAGTACTGACCTCAAACCTTCTTAATTCTATCACATCCATAGCAAGGTAAGATAAATCATGGCACTGAGCAACTATGTGGAACTTCCCTGCTCTGTGACTGCAGTCAGTTTGTTGGCTTGCAAGATTTATCTCAAGAAGCTACAAGACAGAGTGCTGGACCTGTATTCAGAGTTGAATGCTCTCCTTCCAACTCTGGCTGAACCTGAGGGGTCACACTACACATTGGCTTTCAGCATTCCTCCTTTGTAAAGCACTTGGGTATTTAGATGTGCAAAAAAAGAATCATGTAAGACTCAGCTGTTACACTACTGCAGCAAATGGAAAACATGATACTAATACATGATATTTCATTATTTCAGGTAGCATTTTGGCAATTTTTAATGACCATACAGTATCCAGGTAAGACTGAGCAGTTTGTATGCCTCAAGTGGGTTTATAGTTGCCATGGCAAAATTTTTTTGCTGATTAGCAAAATGCACTGTGGAGGAAGAGTTGTTTTCCTGCTTAATGATCAAAATATAAGTTTTCAACAAATAAGGAAAGTTTGGAATTTGAAACAGGAACATTTGTGTTAGGTTTTTTTGTTTTTTTGTTTTTTTTTTCTGATGGCTTTGCCAGTTTTAGCTTGGGAGGTTCTTCACTGCCAAAGCTGCTCACTTTTAATGTTAGCTAAATACTAAGTATTCTGTATTCTCCTTGCTGTTCATATATGATGTAAGCTGCTGTTGAAAGTTGAAGTCACTGATCAGAAGTGATCTATAGAGAGGCCAGATCCACCATGTGATGTCTCATTTTGCTTCTTGCCACCCACACCTCTGTGCTGGGCTAGCAGGCAGAGACATTCCATTAGTGTCACATCACCTGCTGGCACCAACACTCTCTGCCATCATTTCAGTGTCTGATGTTAACACCAGATCTGTGCACAATTGTTTTTAACAGCAGCACAGGTTTCATCCAGATCAGACATGGGCAAATGATCATATTTCTGTCAAATCAGCCAGAGCTGTGATGTGGTATTTATGCCAGCTCTGTGCTTTTATGTCAGATTGATGCCAACTGTGGGAAGACAGACAATGCTTGATGTGGCATAAAGTGCAAGCAGTGTAGACAAATGATACAGATCCAGCAAAAAACTTGCAGGAATAAAGTTGACTGATCAACATTTTTTGAACACATTTGAGACGACAGGTTGAATCTCTACTGGCTCTGCACTTTGTAACATAGGGACCACGATAGTTTTGATCTCTTACTGAATTCCCTAAAACTAGATTTCTTGGATACCAGCCCAAGACTTTGTAAGTCAAGGCCTACTTGTTCATGTCTGTATCTTGTACGGGTTTGTCCCCTGTGTGGAAGAGAAGCTGTGTTAGGGAATCTGAGCTATTGTATCTAATCCACTGGACTGCATAGATCATGGAAATAGAGAACTTGTATATCACATGTTTTGAGTAACATAGCCAAGTATTTTAGCAAATATGATCTTCAAGTGATCCCACCAGGAAGACACAAGCCACAGAAGTCTCATAACTCCAGAGTAAATTGCTAGAACACGGCCTGGGCTGTGTGGGCAGTATGTGAACAAAATCACCAAGTGGCAGGACATGTGAAAGAAGCCTAATGGATCAGGTGCATGGAAGCAGGATATGAGCTGTTTGGTATAAAATGTCCTCTTTAAAAGCCTGGGAAGGTATTCTGCTTGCTGATTTATTGTGACAGGATTTCTTAGTCCTGTGCCCACACAAAATGTCATCCCAGCTCGTATCAATTTCACACCTCTGCAGGAGGATCACGGGGTCAGACAAACACCTGCTCTGCTGCCCAGGGGCCATTTAGGTCAGGGTCAGGCTCTGCTGATCAGCAGCACGGGGAAGTCAGACTGCTTCCTTAGATTTGCCCTTTTCTGTGTATGAAGCAAAATCTGTGTTTTTCAATGCTGTAAATCTATTGTCTTCAAATTTGCTTCCTTCAGCACTAAGGAACAATCTGGTTGGGCTTCTGGCATATATGCAGAGTGCATGCAACTGTAAGAGGAAAGTATGTCTTCCTTGTCTATCATCCTGCCTTATTTCCACAGAAATGTATTTATTTTAGAGTCACTATCTGAACACATCATCCAAAGACTATACGATAGCTACATGTTGGATTCAGAATTTTTGTCCTTTCAAGTTTTCCCCAGTAGCTTTAAATAGAAGAATAAATTTTCCACAGAGAAGGAATCTTCTATTAATAGCATTAGATCATTTCAGCACTTGAAAAGAAGAAATTAGTTGAGTTTTTAATGTTGAGTTGTGGTTTGGTGTTTTTTTTAATAGTTTAAAAATATTTTATCTTCTTTTATTGTGCAGGCAAGAATGTCTGCCTTCAGAGTTTTAATTATTGGAGAAAAAAAAATTTCTGAGTTCAAAAAAATGAAAATATTGAATGAGACTATGTGAAATGGCTTAAAATAAATACTTTCAAACAATGTGATCTTACATGTGAGTTTCTTCTCATGCTTTGATAATCTCATATCAGTGGTTGAAATAGAGTTACACAGATTGGATGGGAGGCTTGAAGATGATTGAAAGACTTCTGCTTATTCAGTGAAGTAAACTCTCAATAAGAGGTCATGTTTTGAAGGGAAGTCTCAACAAATTTCCTCATGATATTTGCTCAGAAAAAAAAATTTCTGGAGAGAATTTGTCCAGTTTCATGATCTTACATTCCAAGATCTTTCGACACATTCATTTAGGAAAACGAGAGCAGAACAAGCTCTATGCTTCTCTGCATTTCCCACATAAACTTTTGTTTCGTCTTATGTGAAACACTAGATGTATATTCCAAGTGGCAAAGAGCTTTACAGACAGCTTCACTTAAAAGCAAAATCATAAAACATGTTTTGTTCTGCAGTCACAGAAATTTCAGTCATTTATTGTAATGAATGGGCAATGTCAAAGGAACATATGGTATTTTTAGCTCTGCTTCATTACCCAATGTGGTAAACAAATTCAGAATACTTGTAATGTCTAAAAGCTTTTTCTGAGAAGAAAGGTTTTGCCTGCATAATCTTGATTAAAGTCAGGCTCATAATGTCCAGTGGATCAGTAAACTGAACTGAGCAGGAAGAGAAGGCTGCCTGCAGGACAAGTAGTCAGGTCTGTAAAAATGGGGAAACGATAGCAAAAAACAGAGTTAGGGTAAAAGCAGAAAATGTATGGAGAAGAGAAAGGGTAGCCCAGTGAGAAAGGGAATACACTCTGATACTAGGGAAATGTAATTTCAGTGGCACAGCCTCCTTCTCTGGCTTTCTGCTCAGGAGTTTAGGACTGAAGCTCTGTCACAGGCAGATAAGCTCCAGCTAACGTGGCTGAAACAGGGCAGTATAATGCAAAACAAGACATGCCTATAGATAGGCACATGGGATACTAATGTCCTGTTAATGTGTTTCACAACATTTTCTTGCTATTTTATTTGCTGTAAGAACCCATTTGGCCTGCTTCTGCTTGAGGAAGTTGACCTTTTTCCTCTCTTACTCCACAATATCTTTGCCTTGGTTTCATACACTCTGCTCAGTCTAGGCCTGAGCCAAATCGTGAGGGCTCTGGCTTTTTGTAAACAAAGTTACAGAATTTCAGAATGAAGACTGGTTTTCTGCCATGAGCTTCCCCTGTTGGTGCTAGATATAATATTGTAGGTAGGTTCAGAGATTTAGTTTGGATTTACCTTACACTGTATGGGAAGGAACAGGCAGTGCTGAACACAGTAGCTTGGGATCACATGGATCAGCCTGGCAAGTATTGAACACCCTTCCAGTTTTCAGAAAAGCCTGTAGATTTTAGGGTTTCTTGGAACACCACAAGATCAAATCTAAATTATGCTTATACCATGAAATTCAATACCATAATTACACAAAAAAATCCACAATGTCAACAGCAGTCTGAAACCTCTGCAAATACCAAAGAAAAATGGCATAAATTCCAGGCCAGAGTGATATGGAAATCTTTAAATATCTTAGTTTTAGTTACATTCAAAAGTAATTAGTTTTTGCACCTAAGATTTTGTCACTTCCTCCATGCACCCATGTGGGTTTCAGGCACAAAGAAGCCTTCAGGAGATTTTAGTGGCTTTTTAGTGGTACACCCCCAAACACACACAAGCTTCCTCTTGAGGAAGTGGTTATTATTACATTGAGGGGGGGTCTTATTTCCAGCTCTCCATGACTCATGCAAGCAGCTGACAACACAGTTAAAATATGAAAGCCAAAAAAAAGAAACTGAGAAGAGGGAGTAGTTATTCCACTTTTCTTTCACTTGGAAGAACTAAAAACCACATAAATTTAGGTCAGACAGGGTAAAAATATTCCATGCTGGTTTTCCTTCCATGTTTTGTAAGACCTAGAATATGGCTGCAATGAACAAGACTGTTTACTAGTTTAATAAAAACTCATGCACTGAAATGGAAATTCAGTTCATATTGTATGGTAGTTTTAAAGTGAAACTTTTTTCACAGATTTCGTTAACCCTTTTACATAAAAAAAATAATAAAATGGGAAAAAAACCCCCAAACTAAACCAAAACAGGAGAAGGAAACAAGAGGAAAAATTCCAAATAGTCTTGTCAATGAAAGGACAATGTTCGAAAAACAATCATAAGATGATTCCTTCTCCAAAACAGGACCCAAAATGAGAATAAAGAGCTGGAGACCAAAGGACTACCTGGGATTGTTAGTCTTAAAAATGTGTGAATTCAAAACCTGATGCCAGTAAAATTAACAAAACTGTGCAAAGACTGAGCTTTTAGTTATTTTTTGTTCTTTTGCATAAGAACTGAGCTGCAGGACAGAAATGTAATCACGTCCTCCCTAGACCTGGAATGGATGCATTGCAAGAGCTGCACAGGAGACATCTGTCTGTATTTTGAATCTTTTCCATGTTCATCCCTTGCCCTGAAGATCCTGCCATTCCCATTAGGATCAGCTTGTGGTCTTCTTTCAGACAAACAGAAAATCACTGTAGTAAAATTGATATGCAATTATTTCTCTTGGCCCACAACCAGAGAAGAATTTGTCACTTTAGAAGGCATAGTGCTCTATTAGCACTTTAAAGATTGTTAACCAGAGACCATCAATTTGGAAGCAGAATCTCAATTTTTAGACTATGGACCTCACAGGACTCATTTATTTTTGAAGATACTCAGATCTCTACAGTTACATCTGTTGCAGTTTTGATAAATCAATGCTTTAAAGCCCTTGCCTGAGCCTTGTGCCAGTGCCATGGTGAGGAGCAGATAACACAAACTTTTAACAAAAGATTTCACAGGTGAGAGATGCCATTGCCCAGGGGGACTTCACACTGCCCAGCTCTCTGCTCTGTGGGTCTGCACATCTCTGTCTGTCTTTTCAAGGATGCTGAGGACAACAGAGGGTTTGTGGTACCTTTCTTTTCAAGACTGAAGAGTATTTAATGTAAATGCCTCTTTAGAAGACACAAGCAGACAATGGGATAAGTGGATCTTGCATCTTTAAAATCAATGCTTCCCTCTGAGTTTTTCCTACATGCACCTAATATTTACAGCATGCAGTGGACCAAGCCATCTCTAGAAAGTATTTAAGAATTCATTCAAGTGATATGACCTCCTAAGAAGGATTTAATCCTAATTTTCATACCAATAAAATGAAAACATCACTGGCAGTTTTATAATAGTTTACAGGGAGCCAAAATGGATGCATAACCTTTAGACAAAAGTTGAGTTTAGTCACAGTGCCTGTTTAATATCTACCTTTCCCTCTAAGTGTTCTGGTTTTTGTTGTCCAAGTATGTCTTCTTCCAAATCTCTGTACTATTCTGTATAGCAGGCCTGGAGTATGCACCAGAGACTGTTGACTAATGTGCATTTGCTGCCAATGGCTGTAAGGAAAGTGAAAGTGCAAAGCAGCAGGACTGATAAAAGGAAAAGAAAGGCAGATGCTTTTGCATTTCACCAAGCAGAAGGAATGTTTTATATCTGCAGCAGAAGCATTGAACAGTGACAGAGAGCTGTGCCACATTTCAGGGAAGAAGGAAATTATCCATTAAATTACAAAGGCATTAGAGTGCATAGGACATGAGGATTTGATTATTTCTCTAATATAAAAGTTTGGAATGGATATAAAGTGAGAGACGATTGTATGTCTGGTAGATATATAATCCCATAAACACGAGAAATTGAAGAGTTTAATTCTGGTACATGAATCCCAGAAAAAACCAATGCTGGCAAGCATAGTGCTGTTACACCAGTGACTCTCCTAGGTGTGACATGTCCCTCTTAATGTTAACTCTTACCAGGGATAAGCTGCAGTGAAATGGATTTGAAGGTGCCTCTTGTATACAGCACAGGGTGTTTCACTTTGCAGACTCCCTGAAGAATCTATAAAAAACATCTTTTCAACAGGTTTGCAGTAAGGTTACAGCTAATTAAACAACTGCAGATGAAACATTGGTCCTGCAGTGCAGACAACAGCTTCACTACTACAAGTGAAGAGAAAGCCTAATTCAAACCATTCCTGTACTTCTGGGCTTGTGTCCTGTGGGACAGCATCTCTCCTTGGGGCTTGGGGAAACTGCCGAGTTCTGGGTTTTATACCTTACACAGTACAAGCTCTCCTTGCATGAAACAGGGTGGACAAGGTTTGATGCACTGACTGGCTCTTGGCCCTCTACAGAACAGGTGCTCATTTGCCTGTATTTTAAGAGAGCTTTCAAGAATCTCAGGAAGTGCTGCTCTATCTGCTGCCTGAGCAAGCTCTAACTGGGTGAGGTGCACGCAAATGTCAGATTTCCCCTCTCAAAAGATATTGTACAGGCTCAGGTAACTGAATTAACTATGATTATACTGCAATTCTTCATTAGTCTCATTTTCTTACTGCGATTTAGTTCTTCCTTATCCAGGGAAAGCACGTTGTGTGTTCCCTGAAAAACTTCTTTTGTTAATGAATTGCTAATGTCACACTGTGCACTGTAAATCACAGGAAGTGCTATTAGGACTTGACACAATGATCCAAAAGCATGAGAAGTTCCTGATTAATTTATTTGCACCTTGGCTCATACGGTGGTAATGCTGTTAGGTGATATGTCAGCTTCCCGAAGAAACATTTGCAGGAAGAAATTACAAATCTCAGGCATATAAAGTGGTTTTTTGTCTAAAAGTTTTAGCTGGGGTTGCCACTTCTCTGCTCTCCTTTCTTTGATAAGTATAATCTTGTTTACCCCTTCAATTCAGCTAAAGTTGGTTTTAAAATCCAAATACTATGAAGGGAAGCTCAGCATGACAGAGTAGAAATAAACTTCCCTGGCAAGCTCAGCCCCCTCCGACCACCCACAAATTAAGTTTTGGGCTTTTATTTTTTTTTCCTCCTTCAATTAAAGAAAAACATTAAATCACAGCTTGACTTTCTAAAAAGCATTGGAAATTATAACAAGGATACATGGCAAATGCTGAAGTATGAAGCAAAAATGAAAGCTCAGGCTGGAGACCATGTGAAAGGTAGGAAGGAAAGCACAGTTACTTGCATTTTCATGCAGGGAAGTACAAAAACCTAATCAGGATTTATACCACCCAACTAAAATGTTATGCAGCCTAAGAACAGCCTGTACTCAGTAGAAGCTGAACACAGAGGTGGTTTGGGTACAGTGCTAATAAAGGACTCTATTCCCCTTTGTCATTCTGCCATTTATCTTAGTATTTTCACCCTGCCCTCATGTATCTCCATGAACCTGAAGTCTGCACAAATTTACTGTGCCAGACTCCCTGTACCCCAAGGTAACTTGATGAATGATGTAGTTACCACGTGGATGAACCTGGCCAACTATCCATCTGGTTTCTTATGAGATTAAACTACTGGGTGAGGTGAAATCCAAGGTGGCAAAGCATGGAGATAAAGTATCACAATTTTGAGAACAGAGAAATAATAGTCCAAGCCATTTTCACCTACACTGTTGGTCTAAAAATTTGGGTAGGTAAATGCATGAATTAGTACCTTGATCCTGTAATTTTCTCTACTTGGCTTCACTATTTTTTCTCATGTAACAAATATAATTTGTCAGAGCAATGATCTATGTCACATCAGGAGCTGTGCATCCAAAATTTGCTTACGATTGCATTCAATAATGCACTACAGGTACCTTGCCTTTTCTAAGTAACTAAACTGTTAGGAACCAGGTTTTCTGTTTTGCAAAGGATTCTCTGTGAATTTTTCCAAATCAGTCTTAAACAGCACTGAAATATTCACAGCTTCAAATATACAGTCCTTCAACACTAAATAAATTTCAGGTTCATCAAAAGATTTTTTCTCATTTCTAATTTTAATTTCTATGAGTCATTCAAAATTGGAAAAATCAAAATACTGTGTGTTCAGAAAACTGAAATGAAACTTCAAACTTGAACATTCCACTGCAGTTTTCTTTCAAAAAGAGTTGAGAAAGAGCATGTCTGCAGAAATGCAGGTGACAGAAAACATTTTTAGAACAAGAAGAGCTCCATCACAGGAAACATTTAACTAGTGCAATAAAAAAAGTCTTCAGTATGAATTCTGCTTCTCTGGAGAATGACTGATGTGTTCTAGACTTCTAGACACAATTTACCTCAATAATTGTGATCAGTCTGTCCTCTTTAAGGATGCAGAAGTAAGGAAAAAGGGCTTTGTTCCTGCCACTAATTCTCCTTCCCAAAGCTCAGGATAGTCCTTACTCTAAAACCACTACAGCCTTTCTGCCTTTTTTGCCCCACTGCGTTTCTCTCACTAGATAAAAAGTGCCCTCTGAATAGAGCACCTTTTGTGGAGAAGTGCTGTGTCTTTAATAACCTCAGAAACATCTGGTTTGCATTATTAGGGACAGACCAGTAGTAGACAGGAACCCCCTCTAAGCTCAGCTCCCCCTGTGACATCCTCCTTAACATCCTTTTTAGAGGCAGACACTAATTCTAGGTATCACTGACAGCTAGCAGGGGTAAATACACCTATATCCAAAAAGCTGAAAAGGTCATTTTGATTCCACTCACTGTCTCTACCCTCTGGAGTGGGCAAAACTCTGTATCTAAGTTGCAAAGACAGATGTGATGACAATAAAAGGGAAAACATGCAGAGCTGCATCACAAACCAATTCATCAGGAAACAGAGCACGCCTGCCTTACAAATTTGCCTGCAGCTCCTGTCTGCTGTGTTATTTTTAAACTGCCTGCAGGTTGCAGATTTTTCAGTGGTTCTTCTAGCAGTGTACACAGAGGATTTAGCAATGCACAACTTCCATTACCATGAATTTCAGTTACCAAAATTCCCATCACATTAAAATTCAGCTTCCTTCATCTTCCCATAAACTTCTTGCAGCAATTTGTGTATTCACAGGGGGGCATCCCATGTCTCTTACAGCCTCTCTCCATGGCAAGGTCACTATAACTCTGTTCTGCATTCCTGATGTTCTCCACTCTCATGCATCAGCCTGCAGAGTGCAGCCTCTGGGTGCTGTCATCAGCAACCCAGGCATCAAGCTACTGATTCTTTGGCTCATCATGAAAAACCCCAAAAAGGCCCAACTGACCAAACCCAAGGCTCAATTTCCTAACACTGTCATCACTCAGACATGACTGTGTCAGCACCAAAGCCATTAGCTGTACAAATGAAGGTTAGATGTGTAGGCATAGGGCACTTTTCCACCACACATCCAGGACAAAAACTTAACAGTACTCCCAGCAAATCTGCCCCACTTCTGTGGGAAATGGAATGGGATAGAGTCAGGGCTTACCATCTGTAAGTGGGAGAGCTTTTATATGCAGAAAAACTTCACAGTCCATGCAAAATTCCTACAGAGAAGGGGCAAACGGAATGAGTAGTCTATTTATGCCACTACAATATTTTCAAGAAGAAAAGGATGGGGCATTTTTCAGAAACACTGATCACAACAAATGCTGCCCATGTAAACAGAAGCTGCAGGCACTCAGACTTTCTGAAGGGTCAGACCCTGCAGCCAAATTTAATGAATATTATGGTTGGGTTTTTTCCTTCTCTGTTGCCTGGCTTATTTTGCAACATACCTGCAGAGCAGTACCCATCAGATCAGAACATCTCCCCTCATCTCATTTGGGATGTCTCAGACATCAAACCATTCACACTCTGGACCACTGTTAGGAGCTCTAGATTCCCCCAGCTAGCACTATAAGAAGCACTTGTCCACAGCCACATTCACCTCCCCTCCTCTGACACACACAGAGCAGATGACAAATTTGTGGTATATGAGGTGTTTGTTTTGGATGAGAAGCTCCAGCTCGGAAGCCTTTGCCTCTGTAGGGTATAGCAGGGACTTGAAAGTAATTTTGATTTAAACAGCCAAGAAGCTTCAGCCAGAGCAAAATCCACTGGCCCCACAGGGCTGACAATTGTCTCCTTGTGGGAAGAGTGTGGGACCAATTGTTCTGTCTCAGCAGTGATGGCCAGGCTGAGCCTGCTCTCCCTGTGTTGGGTAGGGTTAGATTGTTGTGCTGTGGATTAAGCTTGTGCTTGACCCTGTGTAATGCCTGTACCTCACCCTTCTCGTTAAGGTGTTGCTCATTTGTCCCTGTTGATTTGGAGAGTCTTAATTTGGCTCTTAGCTGTTTATAACTTGCTATGTAATTGCATGGCCTGGCCCCAGGCTATTAGGCTCTGGGAGAAATAACCACATTATTCCACAGAACAGTTAAAATAATTAAAATATTGACCGCAGGTTAAAAAAATGTGCTGAATATTTCACAGAGTGGTTGGAGGGCTGGCAAGTCTTGGCAGCTTGTTGGCTGCAGGAACTGGCTGATATTTTGGCACTTCTCCTTCTCCTTCAGTATTCATTGCTGTATGTGGGAACCTCTTTTTGTGCTGTCAACTTCTTATTTTCCAAGCAGCCAACCCACAACCAAGAAAAAATGAACTGACTGGAAATGAGGAGCTCCAAGGACTTTCTTGTGTTTCTTATTGCCAGCAAGACCATTTCCTTGTTATTTATGAATCCAGGACAGCTGTCTCACTGTGTTTCTATCTACTTCTATTTGTGTCCATCTCTCCAAATGCAGTGTAGGAGATGCATATGGTGAGAATGTACCAGGTGATAAAACCATTTGCTTAACAACTGTCTGTACCAAATGAGGAGCATTATTCAAGTTTAAAAGCCCACAAAAACCTTCATTGGAACATTTGTTTTAGCTATACCTTCTTTGACATTTAATTTCTATCCGTATTTTATCTGTAAACAAAGTCTAATGCATAAAATCCTTACATTTCCACAGCCAGGCAGAAGGTGAAAAAGAAACCCACCTGATAGGGCTGGTAGAAATTTCAGAAGCACTGATCACTACAGGCCACTTAGGTAATCCTTAGTGCCTTTGCAGTATATCCCCATTCATTTTCTTAGGGAAAAATCTGGGATAATAAACATTAACAGAAACACACGGGTTTGGGTTTGAATGGCTTCCTGGTTATGTCTACATACCTTGCTATCTGGCAAAAAAGCTGAAATGATCTCACGCTACCAGTGTTAAACAAAACATGTGGATGATGCCTAAACCACTTTACAGACACCTATATCCTGACTGAAATGCAGTAGGATCAGTAAACTTGCCAAGGTACTGCTTTAAATCAGCTTCTTGTTTCATCTTCACTTCCATGCTTGAGAAATTCCTGGAATGGTAGGAAGTGTCTGAGCAGCAGAGCATTCTCACAGGCAAAGGCCAGGGGGGGGCTGAGCTGAGGGTGTTGTATGCCACTGCAGCTTCAAGGGACAAGCACCTGATTTACAGTCTGATCTACAGCTCTTCTGAGAGGAGCTAATTTTGTGAACGTTTCCATTTGCACTCAAGAGATATCACAAGAAATGGCCACATGCTATTTTCTGAGGCTTCTATTACAGCTTTAAAGTAATTATAATAGCAAATTAGTGGCAGATCTACTATGCCATTTTCCATTGTCACTGCCATCTCTGTAATGAAGAGCAGCTCTACTTCTTCAAAGCCGTGATACTTCTCATTTTTGAATACACAGTAGGGGAAGGAGCATGGTATCTTGGCACTCCAGATGTGGTCTGTAGGCTACTGCCCTCCTCCTGTGCTAAGCTCATTGCTAGTTTCTGCTCTCAACAGTGCTGACCCCCAAACTGTAAGTGATAAATATCACCTTGAGTAGACACTATTCTTTCAAAGGCAAAAATTTAATTTTACGTACATTTTAAATCTCTTCTAAATTAAAGCACAAGATAGCTCTGTGGAATGAGTCAAAAGACATTCTAAATTTAGTACTGAGAGAAATTTACTGTGCACACACAATGGGGATGGTGGTGGGGGAATTGTTACAGCCTTGTCTCTGCTCTGGTAGTTCATGTGGCCAAGTTTTTAGTCTGTCTCCACTGAGTGATTCATCTCTGTTACCAGTATTTTCAAAATTAAATGGAAAAGGAGGAATGCATTCATTCCCCTTCTGTGTTTAATAACCTTCCAAAAATTGTTTCCTATTTACTCGGAAATCCCACCTCCATGTTGTGATTTAAGCATTTTCACCCTGTTAACTTAAAAACAAAGCCTAGGAGATGCTGTATAGTTTTTATCTTGCAGTCATAAAGCAATTTATGATAAATGTTGTTGTTCCAGAGAGAAATTACTTTGAAATATACATATGTTCATAACTCCATGTTGGTCATTTAAATCATAACCGATTGTTGAAAAAACACAAATTGTCATTCATTTTTTATTTATGTATCATGTATGATGACTGATGGTAGCTTCTTTTTTAGCAATCACTGTATTGGTGCTCAAATACAAATCTCAGTAAGGACATGAATAACCCCATTTATGGAACTGTGCTGCTTTCTTTCCTGGTACAGGCTTGAACCAGGCTGTGAATAGTCAGTATGTACTCTTCTATAAGCAAAACTTGCCCTGTATTTTCAAGAAAAAATATTAAAACACCTAAATTGCTTTTCTAGCTGAAGCTTTATCGCTGAATTCCTGTGGCTTGGCTGGACAAAAGGGAAAGAATTTTCCCCTTAGCTTCTTCAAAAAATTTGCACAATAGTTCTGAAATTTTACTTATGTAGCACTCACAAACAAATTATTCTTGCATAAAAGATTTGCATTAGCTCACACCAGTCAGTGTGTTCTGTGTTAGCTTATGTGAAAAGAGTTCATTTAAAAGGCAGCAATATCCTGTGGCCTGAGAATAGAACTGGAAGCTGGGAATTCAGGAGCCTGAGACCCTTTCTTGCACTTCCTCTCAGCTTCCCATAAAGGTCTAAATTTTTCTAAATGAACATTACATTTACGTGAATAACTGGAGGCCACATGGTCCTGATTTACGGATGTGTTAAATTTCTACTTCTCCTATTAAAGCTATTGGGAGCTTCCAGCTCTCCACATTTCAGAAGGCTGTAATGCAGTTACACACAGCCCTTGGGAGGGAGAGGAACAGAATTACCTTGGTGAGTACCAGGCCCAGACAGAGGCAGGAAAGCAATGGTATAAATTGTAGGCTGTACGAATTTAGTTCATTTTACTCTCTATGGGTGTCATAGTCCTGATTAATCCAAGAGGGACAGTAGCAGTGGAGACACTAAAATATTTGGCATCCAGACAGGTAGAGTGGAAGAGCAGAGTCAAGAGAGCAGCTGGTAGGAAGCACCAGGCTGGCACAGTGAGGATGAAAGCTTCTGGCTGGTATGCCTCAGCCTGGCTGCTGGCTCCAGCAATTAAGAGACTTTCTTCGAAGTCCTGTGCTGCTTATCTGAGTGGCTGGATTGGCTGCTTGTTTGACTTCATTTGCCTCCCAGTTTCAAGTCTGTGCTGAAGCACTTTGTCTGAAAGCTGGCTTTCCTACCTCTTTCCCCTTCCAGATGAGATGGAGCAGTCCCCTGCAGTGCGTTCTGACTACTTGGTCTCAGGGATTCGAACTCCACCAGTGAGGAGGAACAGCAAACTGGCAACACTGGGCAGGATTTTCAAACCATGGAAGTGGCGGAAAAAGAAAAATGAGAAGCTAAAGCAGACATCTGCAGGTAGGATGAGAACGAGAGAGTGATGCTACACAGAGCAAATCTTAACTTGGGCAAAATTTTCCGATAGAATATTTTAACAGTCACCTCGTGTAAACCTAATGGAGAGACTTCAGCAAATTACAGATTAATGTGTAAGGGTAGAAAGACACCATAAAGGGTGATTTCCAATATAATACAGTAAACATAGAAGATGAGGTCAAAATACGAGTGAAGCACAAGCCTTGACACAGAAAGCTTTCCATGGGCTGTCCTTTCTCTAAAATAGGCTCCATTTATGGCCCGAAGTATCATCACCCCTTTTATTTGGGGTGAAGATCATACAGGTCACAGTAACATTATGAAAAGTGACAGGAGGGAGCTACAGCATGTAAAATGCCTTCCCTCAAGCAGCTGTCTCTGTGGTGAAGGAGCCCAGCACACAGCACTGCATGCTCTTGCCAGTCACCAGGATGTCCCAGGAGGTCAGTAAGGAGACAAACTCACTTCTCGTTTCCTGAGATTGGATGGTGTAATTCCCTCCACTTGCCCCAATATCCTGTGGAGTGTCACTGTAAAGGACAGGAGCTTCCTCAGGCAGCTCCAATGTGCTGTATGAAACAGCATGAATGCTCTCATATCCCTATTACTCTGTACTCAGTGTGATCTGAGAGTAGGTTAGATCATAAATCTCATTCCTACAAGTGGGGGATTTTACATCTGTTCTAACAAAGGAAAAGGCACAAACAGGCTTAACAGTCCATGCTCCCTAAAAAAAAAAAAAAAAAAAAGAAATCCTTGCAATTCCTTCCAAGCATGCAGAAGTTGAAGAAGTTGATACAGGAGGGAATATTCAGGTTGCATCTTTCTTATTCCATTACCTGAACACTGTGTTGTTAATGGGTGCTGTTTTGCTACTACTCCATGCAGTGCTGGAGAAGAAGATGACAGCCCGACAAGGTCGGGATGAACTCATTAAGAAAGGCCTTCTGGAGATGATGGAACAAGGTAAATAAAGAAAAAGTCTTTATTTTTTTTTTTCAGAATCTTTTCCGGACACTAGGAAAGATATTATGGTGAAAGACAAAACCTAACAATCAAATTAATCAAAAAGAAAACTTTAAATCCAAACAGAGAGGAAAACTCAGTATCTGAATTAAGCATGTCTGTCTCCAGATTTCTCCCTGCTGCAATCAATCCATGGAGTTTAATTTTTAATGTTTTACCATCTTGGATGCAACTCCATCTTCTCTTGCTTTATATATGGTGCAGTACAAGCTGGTACATCTATTTTATGCAATTGCTCTAAACCTCGCTAAACCCTACTGCCAAGAAAATCAGCTAAAGCTGGTATAAATATAAACTTAAACATGCAGATGCATCCAGCCCACATGTACAACCCGTGACTCCAAATCTCATAAAATGATACTAATCTGATGCCTTTCTGATCAACTATGTTTGTGACAAAGCATATTACCATTCTGCCTGGTTTTCATACACAAGGAAAAGTGAAGCATTGGGTGCTGTCATTCTAAAGCTTTCCTGGGTACAAACCAGGTTCAGCAGAAGTCACTGAATGAAAGATTTTAAGTGGCAGAAACATACACAAAGAACTGTGGTTCTGTATATCCCTGCTGCTCCAAAGACTTCACAGATGTTCAAGGGAGACAAAGATCTAGTGCAAGATCAAGTGAGCTCCAGATATTATGGACAACATCCCAATTGCCATTTCCACCTTAACAGAGATTAAAAAAAATAAATCTGTCTTTGAAAACTCTATAGTAGAAAGAACTGTTATGAAGAAAGATTGGCCTTTTGAGTTTGACCAATCTGATAGATGGAAATTATGTTCTTTGAAACTAATAATTAAGTTTCTTTGTATAAAACAAATGCCATGCCTATAAATAGCCTGTGGGACAATACTCAGTGGGGCTATTCTGGAGTGTAACTGAGCAACTGAAGTCAGAAATTGAGCATTTTAAGCAGGTTTTTTTTTTCCACTACAGTAAAGATATTTTAATATTATTTTGATATAATTTAGTACAAGTTTGATGTTAAAAAATAAATCTATCAAACCATCAGTGTATTAAAAACCCAAAGCTTTTAGAAAGCTAGTTTTTAATTCTGCCCAAACTCTTTGTGTGTCTCAGTTATAGATAATTACTTGCCCCATTAGCACTATGTGTTAAAAAAATTCACCTCACTTCTGCTAGCAGAATGTTAGTTCCCCCTAAGCCAAACCACAGTACAATAAAACTTCTTTAGAGCACATTAAAAGGTAATAATAATAATAATGAATCAATAAACCTCTCACATTCATAAAGAACTGTCTGGGAGGAAAACAGATGATGCTAAGTTACAAGATTATGTTAACAAAATTAAAATAGCTTAAAGAAATATATATAGTCCTGTGAGAGTGATGACAACTGTGCTTTCAACAGCTGCAAACAGACTGCTTACCTGTCTGCAATTAAGTTGCACAGAGCTCTTACAAGCATAAAAAAATTTTTCATTCTCACTGCTAGGAAAGAATGGCTAACAGTCAGTTGAAGGACATTGCAGCTGCCTGCAAGTTACTTTTCTTCGCAGAGCGCTGTGAATCTCCAGGGTTATTTTATTATATTAGGAGAAGTAGCTTATTAACTGGAATAAAAAATTGACCCAAATAATTTTCAGTAAAAGATTAGTGCCCTACTTGGACTGAACTGAAGTGGCAGCAGTTTCAAGGCTAAGTCCTTGCTTATGCAGTAGGTTGCAATAGTTAAAGCAGCAATACTGTGCTAAAAGAGTACAGTCAATCCTAAAATCCCTCTGTTTCATCAGGCTCTACTCTACTTCTAGAAACCTGATTCCTGCTCACTTTCATAAATAGCCCAAACTGGAAGGAAGCTATAGTCTGAGAAATCTCCAGGTCTGCTCCATGCATTTACAATAGCTGTGTCATACTCCAGTTTTGTAGCACAAGGTCTGGCAGCAGCATTTTGAACTCAACTTCTTGGCTCAGAGGTAGCACAGAATCTGCATCAATCTGTGAGCAGCCTGGGGTGGAACAGCACTGTCCTTGCTTTGGTGATGAGTCATCCTAACAGGTTATGTCACCCTTTCTCCTTACACAACCCCAAAATCCAGCTGCCCAGACACACTACACAGAGTTGCACTGGTTGGCCCCCTTCTGTCTTCCCATCTCCAGCTCTGCTCACACAGGGCAAATACAGCTTCAGTCCAGGGAAACAACTTGCACCCTGCAAGAGGTTACAGGGTGCAGTGTCTGGCATACAGTGGGATTCATTCCCAACTAAATTACAGCTCTACTTCTCAGTACTCTGCAATACTGAAGATGCTCTGCAGCTTTCCTGACTAGGGGACCTAAAGTCTGTGCTTTCTCCTGTTCCTGGACCATCTTGAAAATTTGGCATTAGGACTCTCTGTCAATCAAAGAAGCACACCCGGTCTGATCTAAGCACAAGCTGATAATTTCTGACCAGGAAATCTCAGAAACACCTCAACAGAAATTCTTCACAGGCTTGGCTTCTTGTCATTACTTCACTTGTCATTACACTTCCCATCGGGTGGGATCTGAAGGAACTCACTCATGTCTCTGACTGTGGTTTCGTTGTGGCACAGCTGTCAGCAGCTTGCCTTTCCAAAGGATGTGAGAGGAGTTACCTTGAAAACATTTAGGGAGCTTCCCCTGATATTTCTTCCCATTGTGAGCTCACAATGGGAATTTAGCTGTACTTACAGGAGTGAGAGATAAGGTCTGTCTGTCAAATAGTGCAGGCAGCTGTTAATACACCAATGATTATGTAGAGGCTGCCTTCACAATGAGCTGAAATGTAGGCAATGAACTTTTTCCCCCGCCCCTTCCCTGTATCATAGCAACTGTGCTACTGCAGGGGCTATTTTAAGAACAGTAACTTTTCACCAAACGTGATTATGAGACAGACTGAGTGAGCTCAGCGTACAAAAATACTGCATCCCTTCTGCAGCATCTCTGGTCCAATATCAAAACCCTTAATCAAAAGGACAATAAATTACTCTGCAGATTGTCCATACAGTATTAAAAATATTAGTAGCTGTGAATGCCAGCTAATTTAAATCAATGCTAAAGAAACTTGTCATGCTATCATTGCAAGAAAACATAGCTTCCAGAAAGGAGTGTTCAGGGTTGAAAAATACAACTTAGGAGGTCAGGGGTGGACAGCAAACATGTCCATCAGCATGAGCCTGCCTAGAGAGGGAAATAATTACTTAGGTTTGCACCAGTGATGCAGATCTTGTAAATACTGAGAGTCATGAAGTAAAGGGATACTTTGTATTCTGAGGACTCCTGAATAGGAGAATACTAAAAAAGCTTCAGTCATCAAGACTCATGCAGCTGCAGGGATCACTGGCACAAAAATCTTTCAGAGTAAGCAATGGGGGCAGTTTCTAGGTCTGCATGAAGATGGATTTGAATTTCTGATCAGCTCAATCACACAGGACATGCTTTTCAAAGCTGAGTAGCTAAAACTATCCTCAAAACCTGCAGCTTGGTAGGGAATATTAGCAGCCTTGTCTTCAGTAAGGTTGTGGCATTACTGTTGGGGCTGCTGGATGGCAGGATGTTCTCCATGGAGCTTGACACAACTCAGAGACATCAGACCAACCTGTGCATGTGCTGCTGGAGTTCTGCTCCTGTATGGAATTGCCTTCCAGAGACCTCTGCTTTCCCAAGCTTGCTCTCACCTCCCACGCTGCAGGTGCTTACACAGTACAGTGGCCTTCCCCTACATGCCCAATGGCCACTTGCCCAGGCTGCTGGATGCCCACAGGAAAAGGTGTCCCAGTGAGAAAACTGGGTGTATAACAGTATCCTGCTGAACTGGGCTCCACAAACTCTGCATTACAGATAATCAGCAGCGTTGGAAATCAGGTGCTGCTCTAAGACAAATCTCAGTCCCCTGAGTACCAGGAGCTTTGAGACTTACTTTTCCAAAGAGGATAGAGGGGAGTTTCAGCTTTCATTGCTCATGGTTTAGTTAAAACTAAATGATTTGCTGTTTTAGATACTGAAGGGAAAGTCTGCACTGGTGATGATGCCACAAGAGCAGCACAGAGTGACCCTCCAGCTCCTGTGTGCCAGGCACTTGCCTCAGAAGAGGTTCAGCAAGAGAGTATCACAGCAGCCACAACAAATGTGACATCGCTTGGTGAGGAGCTGCATTTGGATGAGTTGAAAGAAGATGCAGGTATTGGATCTTTTTTTTTTTTTTTAAACAAACAACAAACTATAAAATGTTAAAAAATATTTCTGCTGAGCTGCTTTATGAGTCAAATATGTCAATATTAATAAAGCCAGAGCACCTTGTTCATCTCAGCACATATTAGGTTAGCAATCAGTACATTAAAACTGTGATTTTTGAGACTTCTACCAAGCTAAGGGACCACATAGAGTTTTGCATAATGGGATTAGTTGGATTATGAGATGACCCAGTCTTGTCATTGTGCCCTTTTGATATCAGCAGTGACTCCTGTGAAGATGAAACAAGCTTCTCTTAAAATAGCTTCTTAAACTTCTGTGCCAAGCCTGAAATTGCTCATCCTGGCTCAGGAGAACAATGTCATTAAAAAGACTACACTGTCCATATCATCAGTCTGTCTACAATATGCTGCAAATACAAGTGAAGTTCAATATCAGGAGCACAGATAAGAGAACCCATGCTCCTTTCACACAATTCTGCTCCAGCACAGCTCATCCATGACAGCAGTTCCCTGGGACCAGGGCAGCCAGGTACAACCCAGCAGCTAAAGTGTTTCCATTCACTTCCTGACAACCAAGAAATGCAAAACTACAGAGATAATGCTTTATCCTAGTTTGTGAGGAGCAACACATGGTGATTACAGATCTTTCTGCCCTCTGGTCAATCTTCTCACCTGTTCCATCTGCCCTGGTTGCCTTGTGTTCTTCATCTCACCTCCTCACCCCCTGCTTTCTCTGGATTCATAGTCTCAGGTGACATCTACCAAGCCCACCCCAGCCTGCTGCAGTTTGCTGAGCAATGCTGCCTGGTTATGCCCTCACCCTGCTTTAGCAGCTCAGAATGGGAATCAGTCTCTCAAGGGTTTTCCATTGCTTTTCCATTGCTTTTCTTTATCCTTTCCCACTGTCCTTTCCATCCCCATGTCCCCTTATCCTGTCCTTTCCATCCCCATGACTCAAGCAATTTTATGCCCCTTTGGCTGTTTTACTTTTACATAATATGGCTCTTCTGGACCATTTCTATCGCCACTGTGGTTTTGATTGCTTTGACAGCAGAAACTTCTGTCTCCCACAAAGTATTTCATCACGTTTGCTCATCACAAGGATTTTTTGTAAGCTTAGTAACAGCTTTCCATCACTATCTTATTTTCAGCCATATGATTTTTTTCATTAAGAAATATCCCAAAGCACAATATGTGGACTTCTAAGTGTTTTTCCTATTTCTTTTTTTGTCTCTTAAAACAAAGACAAAACAGAGAATTGGACACAGACAGCTTTTATTAATACATGTCCTTAATGTTGCTTTCCTTTCTCCAAAATCTACCCTTTACAGCTGTGTTTGCTTTTGAATCAGCCTAAAAGTTAATTGAGGCAAAACTCATTCATCTCCTCATTCATAGAACAACCAGATCAAGATCTTGACCAGAATCTTTCAGGCACTGCTATTATTAGCAATACTCTTCTCTAGAGAGTTTCATTATGTATCACTAAGGAAATTTCTCTCTGAATTTCTAGTTCCTACTACTGTGACAGGCTCTTCTGGATAAATGGCAACAACAATGTATCATGTATTTAACCTTATGGCTCTGCAAAACCTAGGGAAATTATTTAAAGTTTACCTTACACTGCATTTGAAATTGCATATTGAGGCTTTCAAAGTCACCCCAACTTCTTACGTCTCTTTCTCTAATCTAGTTCCTTTTATTGTCTTCCTGACAACCTTTTCTCTCTTGTGTATTTCATCTCCATTCTTTGAGGTCCTGTTCCAAGTTCAAAAAAATAGCAGTGTGTTTACACTCTCCTCTCACCCTGGTCTGCAAGACTCCACTTCTGCTTGTTGGAAATCTTTCTACCTCCTTCAGCAGTGGCCTCTAGTGTTTAAAGTAATCACTGTTGATCTAGGCTTCCAGTACAAATTTATCCCCATCTGTGCATGCCAGTGTTCCTGTCTCTAGTAACTCCACCTTAAGGAATTCTTTGAGTTCTTTCTACCTCACCATGCACTCCGAATGAGGATGCTGAATGTTCATTAATACAAGGAGTTTGTATTTCAAACAGGACACAGAACTGAGCCAATAAAAAATTGTGATGTGGCAGTTGTAGCTACCCACTGCTCTGAGTTTTTAGGAGATGCCCTAGAGTGGTTTGGAGGGAAAGATACCTTGGATGGTCCAAAACACCAAAAGGAGTGGGATTTGCACTGGGCAAGTTTAAGCACTGCCATGGCAGCCAATACCTAAGCAGGATTCCAGGATGTTAGTTTTGGACTTCTGAAATCCCTTCTATGACCTGTCAGCTTCATGCCTTTCTGGATCTATTCCCATCCTCCCATCCCAGCCAGGTCCATATGATGAACTGCTCAGTAATTCAGCCTGCACTAACTTTAAGAACCAAATGCTTCTGCCATCTTTCAGGGGATAATCCTGAAACAATCACTGCTTCATCATCTCAAATCGAGGCTTTGATGACAGAAGTTTTCTAAAGCACTTCAGCTCTTCTCAGTTCCACAAGAACTGCTGAGATCCACTGGCAAATGTTTTTTTCTGGCAGGCTTTTCTTTAACCTCAAGAAAGACTCAACAGTTGGGATGCAAGTTGATATAATGTATAAGTAAGATAAAAATTAAATTGTGAAAATATATGTTTACAACAAACAATTGGAAAGTCATCTGCCATGTAGTATTGCTACTGGTTTGATACTCTTTCCCTGTGGCTATGTGTTCCTAGCACAGACAAGTACTTGCTAACTGTGCCACTGCAACTGTGTATTGTAAGGACATTCACTGCAGCTCTCAAAAGTCACTTTGCTTTGCTGTATTCATTACTAAGGAGAAAAAAAAAAGAAAAAGAAAAAAAAGAAAAAAAAAAAAAAAGGGCTCTAGGGAAGTAACAGAAGCTCAGCAATTTTCTCAGGACTGTCAAAACTAACTTTCCATTAATATCCTCATACATTGTTTTTCCTTTACCTGCCTTGGCTGTCTGGCTTTATCAAACAATAATTATTTTTGCTATGGAAAAGAAATGCTAACTGTGTGCCATGTGTTCTGTTTTTCTGAATGTTCCTGGCACTGTCCCCTTGCCTATCATTATTATTAACTTCATGTTCCATTAATTTTGCTCATCTTCCTACTAGCCAAGAAACCTTCAGCACTCACAGAAGAATTAGAAGATGCCAGCCTGCCAGCATCTGAAGACAGTCCACAAGCCTTACTTGCATCTGAATCCACAGATTCCCCCCAGAAAATGACAGAAAGAAACCCAGCACAGCTTCCCAGCCCTCCACTGCTCCCAGCTCCCCCACCTAAGGCAATCTCCAAAATCCCAAAAAGCGTAACAGGTCAGTCATTACTGGTCAGTAAAGACCTTCCTATCCCTTATGTGGTGTTGATCTACACAGCACAGTATGTAATTTTTCCTTCCTTCCTTTCTTTTCTCTCTTTTTTTGCACTCTTTTTAAAGCCTATTGTCACAAAGTGCTGTCAATCAGGCTAGTTCTTCTGGGTGAGCAGAATGCTAATGATTTCCCTGAACTGAGCAGTCTGGTTGCCTGATAACAACGCACTGATCTTTGTACTTCACATATTTTTCTGAATCTCTCAGGGAATTATTTGTTGTGAGTCTTGCACTAAACACATGTAAAACAAATCAAACCAACTGCAAACATCTGCTGAATCAGATGCTCACATCAGTATGTCATAAAACACAAAGATTTCAGTGTTTGTTAACTAGACTCTGCTGGGTAACAGCAATAACAGCCTAAAATGAAGTTCATGTCAATAGGCTCTGTAGATGTTTCTCTCTGAAGGGTTTGCTCTCCATGGTAGGTCTTAAGTAGAGCTATGAAATCTGGTCTAATTACACAGAACACACATAAGTGATACACCTGGCTCCCACAAAGCAACTCTCTATGCCAGATTTCATTAAATGTTTCAAGAGCAATTCCTTTGGCCTGGTTTTCTAAAGTATTGCCAATGTTGTTACATTTTCCAGCATTCTGGCACGGCAGAAAATGTGTTAATGTGAATATGATTTTACTTTGTTCCGATTTTAGGGCCCCTACATATGGCAAAATCAGTTAAAAGTGCCTTATTGCAAATAAGAATCAAGTCCTGACATGTTAATGTCAAACCCACTGGATATTTAGACTTTTAAATGACAGCAATTATCTCAACCCCAATTTACATCTACACTCATCTATTGACACTCTGAAAAATAGGGTTTTCAGGTCACTAGGAAACACAGTATCAGAGAGGCATTGTAATCTGACCACTAAGGTTCCTAAAAAATGAAGTTTCCTATCTTTTTGAGGAAAATCACAAGTATGTACTTCCCATGACAAATATTAATATTTTGTCCATGCTTAAAAGCTGAAAGAGTTTAAGTGAGAACTTAAGTGGTATCACAGAGCTTCTTGGGAACTTCTGTTCAGCTTGATTCAACATTCTCTGCTATGAATCAGCCTCAAGCCTGCCCCTTCCACCTTGCAATGTGAACAGGAATGGTCAGGACACCCCTTTGACTTTGCTCAACTGATGAGAAGGCCAAGCTCTGCATGAAATGTAGGATACTTGGGAAACCTGACCTGTAGAGGGGAATGATATCACAGGTCCATCAAGCACCTCACAGCATTTTGAGTCCAGATATTTTGCTTCCTAATGGAAGTATTTTCTCTAATATCCAAGATATTCCGAGTTTTGATATTTCATTCTCATCTAAATTTTCCACAAAGAACTCTTAGTTTTCCCAGTGAGTCCAATACCTATAGATCCTTTTCCAATAGTGATTATACATTTGTTTATTTTAGTGTGGATGTGGAAGCAGTTACAACTAAACAAATACTGTGAATCAGTGAAAGGTAATACAGCTGTATCAGAGGAGAGAGAAAAAAAGAAAAATTACGAAAGAAAAGGAAAAGGAAGACAAAGAGGTTGAAAAGCTCTTTTCTGTTTAGTTTTTCCCTCTTTAACAATCTCAAAGGTGCTGTTAGCAGAGGACTAAGAAATAAGCCAAGCACCAATTAATCACAAAGAGAGGGAGAATGGGGCAAAGTGCCAAGACATCACTTTGCAAGATTATTCACTGGACAGATGTCCTTAGGACAAATAAAGTGTGACCTGAGCAAACTCTCAACTCCAGATATTGGTCCAAGTTTCAGGGAGGATAGAATTGGTCCTTGACCTGTTCCAGAAACAAGCAGGTATAAAAAAAGCAAAGTCTCCCTTCCTGCATTAGGGCTGAGCAGAACCCAGGGTTCTTGCTCTGAGAAAACATGGACACCCTCTCTCACTGTGCCATGGTATAAAGTGACTTAAGTGGTGGGGTTTTTATCCCCTCAGGCTACGACTCAATAGGCATTGATTGATCATAAATTTCCTCTGTACATCTCTGCAGCAGCTTATAATCAAGATCCTCTTGAATATTGAAAAAAGCTGCGTCAGTTTCAATGCCTTCTTAAAACACTAGGTGGCAACAGGAGAAAAGAAATACTCTGTATGAAGAACGTGGATTGCCTTTTTACACTCAGACTGAGCTATTGGAGTAAACAATGCCATATGCCAGAGGCTTGGGATTGAGATACAAGGGAAAAGGGAAGAGAACTGTGGAATGAACAACTAATCAGCATATTTTTCAGACCAGATGTTCCATTATTTTAAAAGTGTGAAACTATGAAATTTACAACCAGGGAAATACCCACTGTGTTTTGAACCGAGGTGATAGAAAAATTTATATATCAAAGTCTAATTTCCAATAAAATGCTTACATGGTATAAAAAAACATCTGAATCTGGGCATAAAAAAATATTAGATTGCCTCACCTTTTTCTCTTGTCAGTGTCCAATACTACATCTCACTTGGCAAGTTTTGTTATACAAATATTATCCTCATATTATAATGATTTTGGCATTTCCTCAGCTGGCAAATGAAAGACAGAGGTCTAGGCTGTGCAGCAATCACAGAGGAGCAGATAACAGACACTGGTACATTTTGTCCTGACTGAGAACCACAATAAATAAATTTTAACACAGTCTGGCAGAGTCCAGCAGAGAAAGTGATAGATTGGAAAGTCACCACTGTACAAGCCATTACAGGTTAGGAGGAAGAGTAGTGGAAATCAAGAATGGTGAACTGTGGAAAAGGAGCATCTGATACTGTAGGAAAGAGGAGAAACAAATGCGGTGCCTGCTTTTCTAGATCAAAGATTGCAGTCTGTGTAGTATGAGCCTTTTGAATTCAGAGTAACCTGGAGTAACCAGTTACCTCCTAGCAATAACAAATTAATTTCAGTGCAGATTCTGTCTGCAAACAGTAAGAATTGCACAACTTCTTACCCTCTCGTGTTTTGACAGCAGGAAGTGAAGTTGATGACCCAGCCATGAAATCTCCTCCTTCCACCATCCTGCAGAATTATGTTATTGTTGGTTCCTCCCAAATCTCAGGACAAGCTGCCCTTTTCCATCCCTCTGGCCAGAAAAGTTCAGAGCCCCATGTCAGAGGACAGGTAACAACACCCACCGGTTCCCCTCACCTGGCTGCCATCCACCCACCTTTACCTCCCAGCAGAGTCATTGAGGAACTCCACAGGGCTCTGGCCACCAAACACCGGCAGGACAGGTACCTACAGCATGGCTGCATGACAAGGGCCATTCCACTTTATCATTTTTCTTAGTAAATGTCCCTGCAGTGTTATTAGCATTTTATCTACTCCTATAGTTCGGGTTTGTTTTCCTCTTAATGGTCCTCTTAACCCATCCCTGGTTTAAATGCTTAATTTGGCTGTTACTTCAAAGTATGTTCTTCCTTTGTGAGGAGGCTATTGTGATATGGAAGTAGGTTTTCAAACAGGAAGAATAATTTGATAATCCTTGACCTCCTGCAAAAGAAAATCTCCCCACATGATAACAAGTTAAAGTACCTAAGGGACACCCTGCTCTTAATACCAGCACTCTACAGACGAGAAATGCTGTTTCAGTCTAGGTGTGTTGGCTTATATGTGAGCACATACAGTATGCATTTGGAATGCAAATGCTTGCATGGGAGTACACTGGGTACTTTGTCTGGATTTCATTATCGGTCCATCTGTGTATTATAGGAGGACAGAGATAACCTTTTCCATCACAGAGCTTTGGAGTTAAGTTGGTAACATTTCTCAATTCTGTAACAGCTATTGTCGTGGGGAATAGATTCATAGAGTATTATTTCCAGGCCCTGTTAACCTGTGTCATGATCATAAAATATCAGAATGGTAATATTTCATGCCATGCATGTTTTCCATTAGAAGGGTGTACTGTGTGGTTTTTTTTTTTTTTAAATCATCCCAGTATAGCATGTTGCTATATATCAAAGAAGCACATTAGCCACTACACTTCTGTACCTTATTTTATGACAGAGACAGGAAAGTAGATCCACATTAGCAATTGCCAACACAGGCTTTAGAATGTTTTTCTGTGTCGTCCCACCTTGAAGTCTCTGTTCTGGCATTTAGGGGCTACAGCATATTCTGCTCATTCTCATATAATGATAAGTTCCTACTGTGGGAATAAAACAGTCTTTTGTAAAAACTGGGCTGTGCACCTTCCACCCACAGCTTCCATGGAAGAGAAAGCAAAGGATCTCCAAAAAAAAGAGTGGATGTTCGTCCCTCCAGAACAGCGAGCATTGAGCGCAACAAAGAAAAGGAGAACTCCCTGAGTTCCAGCAGTGATTCAGAAAATAAGCGGAACTCAGTTAAAGAGTCAGATGAGAACAAAGAAAACATGATCATGAATTCCGAGCTCACGGAAGATTCTGTTTTCTATCAAGATGAGGAAGTTTTGAATGATTCCATTATTTCTGGTAAGGAAAGTCACCTATTATATTATAGAGATATAGTATCATAGTCTAAAAGAATGCTATAAACATGGCAGGATGCAACAGAAACTATTTAACAGTATAAAATCTTTTATTGCCACATCAACTTTTTCAAGGAATCCTGGTGAAAAGCTGAAGTTAAATCTGAGTCATAGTGACTGCAAAAATATTTGTCTTCTTTGGTACTGCATACAAAGATAGCACTTAAGAGTTCTGTTCCTAAGTCAGTCTATCAGTTTCTGTTTACTAGAGGTGAGTTGTGGTGTTGCTGTATTGAAGGTGGATTAAGAATGATATAAATGCAGTAAGTTTTATAAGTAAGTTTTATATTAGACCAACTGATGTAAAAGTTGAATGGAAAAGCTTTTAGGGCTAATCAGGGAATATAATGAGGTGAGGCTGACATTCTTGAATGTTTTAGTGAATGAGGTTAATGGCCCAAATTTAAAATGTTAAGGGCTAGAACCATATACAGACTTGCTTCCCCAGTTCTCATGATAGTGTGCTAGCAATAGAAGTGATATGTAGGTATTAAGACAGATTCCTTTTCTGAAAGGCTGAAAATACAAAAGTTTATTATTTGGAATTCTATACTGATTACTGTTTACCTGCAGATGTACAATGAGGGAATACAGAGCAAACAAAGATTGTTTATCATTCAATAAAGAAGCACCAGATATGAATACAACCCCTTTTTCCATGCAAAACACGATCCAACTTCAACAAAAAATTTTAAGGAAGAATTTTCTCTCATTTCTTTGTTTTTAGCTAACCAGCCTTCTTCCTCATAATTAATTTATCTCACTCTTTGGTATTCAAGTCTTTTCACACCTAAAATTCCATTTCTGCACCAAGAAGCCTGCTTGATACACTCCTAAATCCTACCAATGTCATCATGACACTGGAGTGTTACACCTGAGATCATTTTATTGAACATGGCTGAAGATCATTGTGGACTGCCTTGTCCTTCCAGGTTGTAAAAATGCATTTACAAAATACCCAGAGCCTTGGTACAAGCCTGGCACTTGCTTTGCCAATGTTCAAATTTAGACACATTTTAGGGGCACAGTAAAACCCCAGGCCACACAAAGTTTCAGCTGTCTGGCATCCAAGGAAGCTGCCATGAACATCTACACAGCAAGCTGGGCAACACAGCTGCTTAAATCCCAGAAGCCCTGGTGTGGGGTGATATGAACTCAGCCCCCGAGGAGGCAGAAGCTTTGGGGATGTAAGCGGGGCCCATTTACTCAGTGGAAGCTGGGACATGAGCAAGTCATTTCTGATCTTGACACTGGGTGGCACTGCTTGTGCCAGCATTCATTCAAAAGCACCTATTTACAGTTCATAGAGGAAGAAGAGACGCAGTAGTGACAGTGATAGCACCAGAATAATTCCCTGAAAAGCTCCAGATTCTTTATAGTTTAAAAAATCTGGTCTGGTTTGCAAGAATTTTCAAAGCATTTATTGTTGTCTGAGCTGAGCTGCCATAAATCATGAAACAAACCACAGCCAAGATCCTACCTGAGATAGCTTGGTGATGGGCACTGAACGTGCCTTGTTGACCAGGAAAAAATAACCCTTAGGAAGACAATGTGTAAACAAGGGTATTTGCAGGTTCACTTTCCACTGAGATAGTCATCAGGAAGCAATTTGCCTCAGGGTGCTGAAACTGTGTGTGAGGAGAACTAGTTTAGGAATGTATTTTTTCTTTGTTCTCTGTTTTTGTTTTATTCATTCATTTATTATTTCTGAAATATCATGTATGGATCTCTATAGCAGGTGGAATAACAGAACTGCCAGCACTGGGCTGGTCAAGATGAAAACAGATGAATTACAGAGTGTTTCCTGGCACATCTCCCTGAAAGGAGTAATATAATCTCCTTCTTTACACTTTTTTTGACAGGTAGTGTTTTTCAGGAATTAACCCAGTTGGTCAGGCATGGGGAACTGCTCCTTAGACTAGCAGACCAGATTAATCAAGGTCTCTTGCATTTTTATTTGGTGAAGCACCCTAAAGATTAATCAGTGCATATGGACCATGGGAGTGGCTATAGCATAAGCCTTTTAGAAATGCAGACATCTGGATGAAGTGAGCACAGTTTATCCTGAGAGGGTTACGTGCTGTTTACTCCCCTAATACAACAGCAGGATTTGGGTTAAAGTTGAGATTTTTCAGATATGATTTGTGTTTTTAATTTCACAAAATATTAGACTCTTTCTAGCCTGGGCGTAGTCACAGCCCTGAAGAGCAGCTTCACATTTGCTTTTTTTTTTCAAGCAAAATATTGTGTTGTTCTGTCCCACTTTGAAATGCAAGCCTCTAGGGCATACACTGAGCTGGCCTAAACCAATGCCACCACATCATCTTCAAAACTTGACTTCTTGCAAAAAGGTCCAGCTTTGCTTTGGTTTCACTTAGCCTTCAAGGAGATTAGGGACAGCAGACCTTGTCTGAGCACATAATCACTGATTCTAACCCTTGTTCTTCCACAATTTAAAGATGAAGTAAAATACTGTATCACAAGTAGTTTTTTAACAGTCTGAAGGGAGTATGACTACTCCTGCATGCTCATACCTTTGATGTCAACAATGAATGGGAGAATAACCATTTAGGGTGTATTTCAGTAGAGTGCTTCACATCAAATATGGACATCACCTCAGACTTTCAATCCACATTTGAAAATAAAGATGGCTTTCTACTTTACAGGCTTTTATTGTGTACTTTCCCAAAAACCTGAAAAAAATGCTTTTATAAGCTCATAAGTTTTCATTTGTTTAGCCTGCTCGAGTCTACAGATTTACAGGAGAAATACAGAAACACATGGGCTCAAACACAGTTCCCTCTAGTAAGAATGAAAGGACATTTCTAATGCCTTCAGAAAAGCATCAAGAAGGACTCAACATCCAGCACACTAAAGAGCAGTGGCCTCCTAATCAAAACAGTTGCTGTGTGTTCTCCTATGTTCTCTCCTATGTTCTTCTGTAAAGGCAATGGTTTAGGTTGTCTGATTTGATGGAAAATGTGTTTCTGTATTTTAACTATGAACAGGACAGATTATGCAATCACAGTATTAGTGTCTCTTATTGCCCAAATGCCAATTAAGTTGCTAGGATTCTTCAAGTCATCATAAAACCTGGCCTTTATTTTAATTCCTTGGAATATTTGCCCCTTCTGTCTTCAGAGAGGAAAGGCCTAATGTCAGCAGTAGTATAATCTTGACTGCCTAACGAAACTCTGTTGTGACACACTGTTACACTAGGCAGGATGTAGATATACATAATGGCTTACACTTAGTGTTAAAGTTACACAGCACCTGCTCACAATTCTGATTTCTAATTCCAGAAAAACAGAATGACATTTTACATATATATGTATTTATATATTCATGTGTGTGAGTGTTGCTAAGCAACAATTGTTTCAGTAACCATTCCATATATTCCTGGTTATACCTGGTGACCCAGAGAAGGTGTACATGTCCCAGCCATCCTGGCACTCAGTCCTCTGCACAGGAACCACTGAATGGTTTAGGAAATTAGGATTGCTCTGGGCTATAGGGATACTCAGAGGACTGAGGCAAGATGCAGAGCATTTGACTTCTAAACTAGTGATATGAATCGTGTCTCAGCTTCAAATAATTTTCATCTGAGAGCCCTCCTCACTTATAATGGATACCAAAGATAAGAGGAATATGATCCCTCTACACTTGCAAGCAGTTCCATGTCTGAGTCCTGCACAACTGTAGTGCTACTCATGGTAAGGTGTACAACTGCTCACTGCACACTACCACACAGATCACTGTCACACTTTGCATTTCCCACTCTTCTTATGTTTACGTTTCATCTCCAGGAGCTGTTCTTCTAATAATTTCCTTTTCAATGTGTTTCCCAGGTACTTTGCCAAGAAAATGCAAGAAAGAATTGCTGGCAGTAAAACTACGAAACAGACCAAGCAAGCAGGAGCTGGAAGACAGGAACATTTTCCCAAGGAGGACAGATGAGGAAAGACAGGAAATCCGGCAGCAAATTGAAATGAAACTCTCAAAGTAAGTCTATCTAAAACCAAGAGACTTTCCTTTACAACGAAGCATCCTCTAAGTACTGTCAGATGAGACACTGTGACCCAGCCCCAAACCCATTTCCTCCAGTAAATCATAACCAAATACACTTTAGCACATTTTCAACTGTCAATCAGCCAGCCACATGAAAAAAAAAAATCTTAACTCCCTCCTTAGTGAGGGCTCCCTTGGTTTCAGTAGAAAACAAAGCAGAAGTCAACGCAGGAGACAAAACTCTCAAATCTACCTGCAGCTCCACTGACATAAGATTTTGCAGTCCTCCAGAAAGCTAGTGCTTTTACAAAAATAATAACATAATTATGTATTAACTTGATTTTGCTTTGTTAGCACTGGCTGAATTTGAGGATAAAGGCAATGTTATAGTTGTGTAATTACCTGAGCAAAAGAAGGCTGCTGTGTGCACTGGTGGATTTGTTTCTGCTTTACAGAAGAAGCAAATTCAGCAGCAGTGCCCTCATATGAGTAAAGTGTTTGTGGAAGTCCAGATGCAGGGATGGTCTGGTTTTTAACAGTAACCACGGCAACAGGGCAGTGCTATGAGAGATACAGCATTACTGTGGTGTGCAGCCTAAAGCAAAGGTTTAAGGTAACTGTAAGGCTCAGACTGCACCATTTGTTTTCTCTGTGTTTTTTAAGAGCTACATTTGGATATCTGATAACATAAATATTTTAGATGAGACAAAGTGGATTGTTAAATAATCTGTGCTGTGCCTGCCCACACTGGGACAGCGAGCATTGCTCTCTGCCAAAATGCTTGGAATCAAATTGAGAAACATGAACAGAAGTTCATTTTCAAGGCTTATTAAATATTAAATATCTCGAGCCTCTCCTGAAAGAAACATTTATTGATATTTAGACTAGCTCATTCATGTGAGTACATTTGATTAAACTTTACCTCAGGGGACAGGGAATGAAAAGCACGCATATGGATCAGAGCACAAGTCCTAATGGACCAGAGTTCATGGAAGAAAACATCACTGCAATCACCACACTTGCCCTCAGCTAAGAACAAGATGCTGAATGAACACGGATGGGATTTTGGGTGAGCTATGAGAGGTCCCTCCAAATCACCTTCCTCCTGTCTTGAAGTAATCCACACCCAAAGGGAACAGTGCTGCACAAGGCAGAGCAGGTGACAGTCCTTGTCACAAAAAAATATACGTTCCATACAAGTAGAAAATATCACATTACAATTTACATTATGTTCATAGAGTCTCAGGCAGAGCAAGTCATAGATGTGTCAGACCCATTGTCTTAGGAAGGAAAATGTCATGGATCTTGATCTACTTCATCTTGACCTTTCAAGCCCTGTATATTTATTTTAGGGAAATATTTCACGCTGTTACCCAATATTGTTAATTCCAGTATTTTGGCCAGTCAATTGCTTGTGAAATGTCTTCATATGTCAGAAGCCTAATTTTATGGCTCTAAAATTCACAGAGCGGTTTCCACACCACCACATCCCTAAAATTAAGTTGGACCATCACAAAGTATTCACTTGAGTGAGATGATTATCTCATACCAACCACACCTCACAGTACTGAAATGTCTAGATTGTCACTTCTCCTCAATACAGCCTGACTTTTCTTAGTGTGAAAGGTCTAATGGAATTGCAGCTTCAGGTGGTGTAGCTACAGGTTTTCTCTTTTTCCTTTCACTTGCCATTTAGCTTGCTTAACGATAATCCTGAAGAATTATTTTAAAGGAGGCATACCTGCATCTGGTGTTCGTGCAAGGACTTCAAAAGGAAACTGCTATACTGGTGAAGAAAAGGGCTGATCTTTACTAGAAGCTAGGAAATGTACTGTCTACAGGTAAATGCTGTGAAAGAAGCCTCCATAGTGTCTGCTGTGGTCTTCCACAGAGATCTGTGGTGCAGGGTATTTGTCTCATTGGTAACGTTTAGAGCCTGGCTAAAAGCCATCTTTGTTCCAAGTGCTGGAAGGCAGACTTTCATTTAGCTCCTTCCTCCTAGAACATGAAAGATTCAGCACATCTCAGGGAACAGATGGTAAAGATATTGCTGGAATACCAGGAATGGCAGAACAGATTGGAAGCAATCTCCCACACCACTTCCAGCACATATGTGCACTGGCAAAGTTCAGCTCAGCTCTTAACTCATCCACAAGAATAGAACAAACATGACCACGCAAACAAGCACAGGTGGTGGATGCATGTAGAAAAATATTTACACCAGGAAAAGAACATAGATGTAAAAAAAAAAAAAAAGGGTAAAGGCCAAAGAGTCAAAGCCCTAGAGACATCCCTCTTGAGTTTCTGACTAGGTTTCACCCCACAAAACCCAGGCCATCCCAGAGCACAACACAGCAGTAGTGTGGAAATGGAACCACACCAGGCAGAATGAAAATCCTGCAAGACACTGAGGACTTGAAATCCATTAATTTTATGGGTACTTGTGCAACATAATTTTTTTATGACAACTGAGAAGTTTGGTGCTAAGCAGTGCTCTGCTAAGAGTTCAGGTGTGAAGTACTGCCTAGGAACTAGGATCCAATAGAAATGTCTGTTCTCTGTATGATTTTACCACTACCTATGCAAATAAGAGCACATTGCTGCTGCTGCTGTACTAATTAACTCCTGAATTACAGCAATGGGACTTGCCAGCTCAGTGCTCAAGCCACACGTACCATCAGGCTACAGAACTGTAAGTTAGCACAAAGGAATAATGTCTGGGCACATTACTGAGTAGTTATTTAATGGCTGTCTGCATCAGAATGGCAAGTAAACAGGCAGTGGTTTTCAAGAGCAATATTTGTCCGGCACATTTGTAGGAATTTGAAAGTCTCTAGCTGTCTAGCAAATTACCCCACAGCTACCATAGCCTAGCTCTGTACTCTGGAGGGAAAGCTGAGATGATGTATATAATGTGCAAAATATATCACATAATAGTGTCTAAGTGATATCAAAAATTGGGGACAAAAGAATAACATTTTCTCAGAACTGTATTTCTAAAATGGTTCTGGTTGTAATACATTTCAACAGTATTTGTGACCCTACTGATAAAAAAAACTTTACTATCATGCTAAAGAGTGTTTATGCAGTCAAAAGTAAAATACCTTTCTTCACTTTCCACTCATTCCATTGCAAAAGAGATCAAGGAATTCTGTTATACCTTTTGGGTCAGATTTTAATTTTAGACCAATGCACATCCACTGACTTCAGATTTATTATTGACTGACAGCAGCTTGAGTGCAGACTCAAGTATTCATTTCTGTGCATTGCTGTTTTTGAAAAGTGGATTGCTATATTTCATACTCCAGCCAATTTGGTCTACTACTTGTTGCTGTGGAAACATGAACATCTCCCTCCTTCTCCTCCTTCCAAAATGGCAATATTCAATATTCTATTTTCCCCAGATTTCCCTTTCCAGTAGTGTTTTCTTTTACTAATTCATGCATTCCCAGTGCCCCCGGGCTATGGTGTGCACTTGCAATATTCTGCTGTGCATTAGAACACAGGGCTCCCAACAGGTCTTGGTTCCCATTATTGTGTGTTTGGAGTGCAGATAATAAGCCCTCAATGGAATTCAGTGAATTGAGAGCTCTTTGTATCAAGAAGCAGAAAAGACATTTGCAAGTACAATTATTCACACTAACTGCTTTCTGCCTTACAGACTCACTCTGTTCTAGTAGGGGTTTAAGATAAAACACGGAGGAGTAAAATAGTTGCTAGCCTGAAGAGTGACACAGGCAAAGGTTGTTTAATTAGATTTAGTATCTGACTGTTAAGAAAGGTGACGTTTGAACTGCCTGGGTGGATGGTACTTCTCAAGTATGCCTTGTATAACCACAGTTAAAGACACTCCATCATTACTTAATGTTTCAATGAAAACATTTTCATCCTGGAAAAGATTATACTTGTAATTTTCACTTCATATTCTGTTTCACCTTCCTGGATATTTGCATAAGTAGAAATGATACATCAAACAGCACTGAAGGGACAATGGAGATAAGAATTCAGATACAGAAACATGGGCATCAAAGGAGTCAAACAGGAACCAGAAACTGAGCACCTAAAACTGATCTTTACCACAATGAAATTCTTGGCATGGGAATGTGGATCATGCTGGGGCAAGGTTTCTTGGAAGTCAAATGAAAAGGAGGTATCTTTATTCAATACTTTACCACATCTGGAAATCTGCAGCTCTACTGTTGCCCTAAGGTTCTTGAAAAGGCATTTTCAAGTTGACTTGCTCATAAACTGCAGACATGGCTAAATGCACATTCAAATTAGAACCTGGTTTGTATGTCAGCCTCACATAGCAGAGTGTGAAGTTCTCAGTGCTGTTGGAAACAATACCAAGAAAACAGCACTTGAGATTTACAGCCTAAAAGCATAGACCACAGCAGTTACACAGAGCAATCATAAAGGAAATTTTTTTCCTATCGATGAAACAAAAGCTGTGCCCAATGCTACTTTCCCACAGGAACATCTCAGTGCATCTTTGCTCACTGAAAAGGTATCAGCCCTCCAGACAGTGAAATTCAGTTAGAACCTGAGCTGAATGCACAGAAATTTGCAGAATATTGTATTTGATTTTGTCCATAAAGTGAAGTACAAACTACTAGCAGCCCTAATGCAGAAAAGTATTAAGCAGACACTGAACTGAGCCCAGCTTAGTGACTTGCCTAAATTCACTTAGGGATTATCAAGGAGTTTTTTGATGAAGCTCCAACTGTGCTCAAACGCCCACTCGCTGAATTAGAAATCAGGGAACTGCCCCAGTTTCAGAAGGCTGGGAAGCCCTGACACACATTTATTCCAGAAACAGAAAGGCAAGGGCAGACACAAAGATCAGCTGCCACTCCTCATTAGCTGGGTGTAATTTAATGCATTTCGTTCTTATTCGGCAGAAATCATGCAGGTAACTTTGTCACTGCTGCTAAAAATAAACGCAGTGAGCACAGTGTGGGCGTCTGCAAAAGCTTCAGCTCCTCGCATGAGACAGGAACTAAATATAGAGCTACAAGCTAATTCTGGGGGTGTGTGTGTGAGCTGAGGGAGTCTCCCGTTTTCCTTGCTCAGCACTATACTCACAGCAGGACAAGATGCTGGCAGTGGGGACTGACTGGGAAGGGGGGGGTTGCTGGTGGAGATTTGCTAGCTGCATTATTTTACTAACAGCTTGCACGGTGCTTGAGTGTTTTTTACTCCTGGTACATGGTGAGGATTTGGGGTTTTGTTTTCTTTTATATGTTTAGACTCTTTTCCCTTATGGGCTCAGCTTTTCAGGATACATGAAAGAAAAATATTGTGGGGAATAAAGGGGAAGAACTGGGGGAAGTGTAAGTGATAACTGAGAGCTTCCGGATTTAGATGTCTGCATCCCATAGGCAGCAATATTCCCCATGCTATTCCTTGGTGGCATTCAGTGACACAGTTGGAAACCCTGTTATACACGCAGTGACTGACATCACTGGCCTTAGAGTGAAATGGGCTGAGGTTTATTACCTGCTGTCAGAGTTACTCCGTGACAGTCATAGGAGGAAAGGGAGAAAGCTCAAGTTTTGTTCACTTCTCCAAGCAATCAATCAGTTTAGCCTCCTGTTTGCAGGGCTTTTCAGGTCCAAGGGAGCTGCAGTGTGGCTCAAAAATATGTATTAGAAGAGGTTGAAGTACATTTTTACCTGCCATACCTTGGCTACCCTGCTCTTTTACTGCAGTCTGAAAAGTTCTTGTCCCCTTACAGGTCTTGCACTTGCAAAACCAGAATGAACTTCACTAATCCAAATCCCTGGTCAGCAAGTAAGAAACCATGAGTGTGTGGTCATAGTGGACCCTCTGGATAGAGGCTCTTGAACCAGATTTGCTTGCTTGCTACAGTAATGAAGCACAGTGCATGCACATTTAATTACGGAGCACTTTATCAAATCTGGGTAAGAGCCATCATCTGCAGCTGAACCAGGAAGACCAATTTGATTTCTCAGACCAGCATGTTTGGCAAGAATTTTTGAACACACTAATTCATTTATAAAGGGCCACAACAGAGACAACCTAGTCCTGTGTGTTATTTTGATTTGAATAATATGCACTCAAAGCTGTTCTTGGTGCAGGTTTGTATCACTAAGGATTTAGCATCTACCTCCTGTTGAAAATGTTGGGTATTTCCTTCATGCAAACATGAAGAAGGGTCACTACAGTTACTTCTGTCCCAGGACAAGAAAGAGTTTCAGATTTCCAGGGCACAGCTTATGAGAGAGTCATAAGTCACTCACTCCTTGCACTGCTCTTCTACTTCCCTGGCCTCAGTGCCAGGAATTCATAATCAAACATGTTTTCCAGGCACTGTGAAGGCAGGGGCAGCAGGGCAGTGCACAGCAGGGAAGCGAGAAGCCGATCAGCAGGTAGGTGTAAATACAGACTGGAATATCCAGGGCCTTTTCAGGGACACAGAGTCAATTCCTCAAATAGGCTTCCTAGCATAAGTGGCACATGCAAAACTAGAAATGAAATTTAAAAAAAAAAAAAAAGAAAAAAAAGCTGTAATGTATCACAAGAGAACATAATTGTATAAATAAACTCACAGGAAAAATGTAAAGCAAATAAGGAGAAAATATTTTAGTAGGGAAGAAATAGTGCACTTGTTTTGCCCTGCCAAACAGCCTCCAAGTAGTAGGATGTGTTCAGGATCAGATCCTTTCTCAGAAATTAGGCATCTACATGTGCCTGAAGATCTGGGCTCTAGCCCTGCAGAGTGACAAGCAGTCATAAAACAAAATGGAAATATTCAGAAAGCTAATAATGCTCTGTAATCCTTCACTTTACATTGGATTATGATTTAGGTCCTTAAACTAATTTGGCTTTGCAGCACAAGTAATTACAGAAAACTGGCTTTAATTTAATTTGCAAAGCATAATTGATAGGGACCAAAATAAGCTGCTCTGGTTGTCACAGCTATTTGTGCTTTCTTATGACAAAAACCTGACCAGAACAAGGTCACAGTGACAGCCATCATGATTTGTGGGGATGGTTGCTGTGTTACTGATATTATTTAGGATATTGTTTGTTTTCTCTAAACCTGTCCATGAAACTCAGGGAAAATGCTTTATGCACTTAAAACCAAGCATTTTGCTCACTGTAGTTGAAGCCCAAGCAAAACAGGATGGACAGTGTGTATCTGAAAGACTATGAACTGGTAGAAGCAAAATCTTAGAAGGGGATTTTTGCATGTTTTTCAATTTTAAGGTAAACAATTTCAGACTTGCCACTCAATAGTATATAAGAAAATAAGAGATGGGAGAAGGTGGGGGTGTAGTTTTGGTATTGTGTTGGCTTTCCCCTACCCTCCTTTCAAACTTGACCAAGTTTGTTTGCAGCCTAGATAAAAGTTTCATCATAGTGGTTGCTTTGAATTGCCAGTAGAATACCTAAGTGGATAGAATTAATTTCTCCCCCAAAACTTGCAATGTGGCTTTCAGTTTGGGAAAAGAAACAGGCAATTCTTTCTCAGTGTGTGGTGTCACATTTGCACACACCATACCTGCAGGGCATGACTCCTACCACAGCAGTTTGTTGTCACTGATTTTTGGGACAGTGTTGTCAGATGAGTCACCTGCACCTTTGTGTGAAAAGCTCAAGTTTGCTTTTGGGCTCTCTTCCAAGAACTGGCTCACCACATGTGATCCAAGGCAATCAATAGAGTGCAGTTGATTGCCCTCCAAATACTCTTAGGGTTACTACAGTTTCCTCCTCTTGTGGCTCTAAGCACAACTTCTACAGTCTTGATCATTCAAGATCTTAATTCCTCCCAGGAATCAAAGGTTTAAGCTTGCTACTTTCTTATAAATAAATTAAACAAAACAAAACAAAAAAAGGGTCAGTCTAGCAGAGTTTCTGCCTTTTTGTATATTAGAGAAGGTGAAGAGGATGAAAAATGAAGGAAATAAATACTTAGAAAATAGGGAGGTAGGAAGAATTGAAAACAGGTCAGAACAGGAGGTCATCATTTTAATCAAACCCTACTTAGTAAATATTGTACAGTCATATAAATTATTAAAATGTAGCTCTAGCTACATCTTTTTGATTATGTTGCCTGTGCCTCCCTGGCAAGCTACAACTGAATTATCAGGTCTTGTGGGGGTTTTCCTGTTTATGTGTGTAACTTAGGAGCTTCTTGGGTCAATCAGAGCACTGCAAGTTTCCTTCAGTATCAGTTTTTCAGGATAATTAAATCATCTAAGTGGCCAGCACACTCCTTGAACTGTCCAGACTCTGGAGAGTGGGGTTTTTTTCCTGGAAAGAGCTCTCATTTTGTATCTTTTCCTACAGCTGTTGCATATAACACACCAAAACACAAAAAAAGGACCTCCGAGAACTAGCAAGGCAAGTTCCAGTATGTATCCAGTGAAATGAAAAATAAACACCTTTGGAAGTTGAGGACCTTCTGTTGAAAGTCTATTTATGCAGTGGACTGTGTCAAGGCAACTGTGAAACAGGTTACTTCAATGTAACGTGCCCCTTGTTGTACAAAGAAGTGAGAGTTTCTTGTTTTCTTAAAATTATACAAAATACTACAAACACCGGTATAAAACCAGGAATGCATTGCTGTTGGAAAAAAAAGCCCTCTAAATCAAAATTATATGACTCACAGATGAACAGCCTTTGTCATTTGCTTCAGATGATCATATTCATTAAGCTAATTAAATTCTGAGTGAATTAATACTTCATTAGTTTTTCAGAAATCATGCTAAAAACTAGAAAGAGATGGAATCACAACAGTCTTTCCAGATAGCAGCTGGTCTATTGCAAGGAGATCAGGCTAATTTGAGGGTGTCTGCAAAAGCCATATTCTAGCCAGGCTACATGGCAGCTTTGTTATTAGAATTATCACAGGGTGTGGCTACAGTACTTCCAAATATCACACAATATGGAAAGGGGGTGGTGGTGTAAAAAAACAGTACAAATGTGGTAAGGAAATTATATTTATAGGGATCATACAATTTAATTTCAAGAAATCTTTTTGCAGACTATTTACAACATAAACAAAAAAGCAGAGAATGATAGGTATGTGGAAACACCAAGCTTAGGTCTACAAGGATGGTTGGAGCAGAAATCTCAGAGTTAGCAGGGATGTTCTTGTGGACTAGAGGCCCAGCACTCAAATACAGCATTGCCTGTAAGTGTCTGTGCATCAGCTGCAGTGAAAAAACATGCTACAGAAGCCTATGAAAGCAGTGTTTGATGGAGATCATTTGGAGAGAGCCTGTTCTACTTTTGAAGAAGTCAATGCCACCTTCCATTGCTCTGCTTAGCTTCCCCCATCATAGCGGTCACTCAGCAGCCCAATTTAAAAACAAACAGAATCACTAAAATACCATTTGAAGTGGGGATTGAATAAATCCTTGGAGGGTTTGCAAGTCTGGTTTTCCAGACAAGACATTTTGTAACATGTTCCTATTCTGTACACCAGAGAGAACCATACAGACCAGCTTTGAAGAGCACTATGAGATCTGCCAGTGAAATAACTACAAAATAGATGATTATTCCTGTCACTGGGACTAGGGGACTCACGCTCTCCAGAGTGCTTGGGCTGCTGGGTTGCCAATGGAATTTCTGATTACACTTTGCATGCTGATAGCAGGAACATGCTTCCCATTAAAAAAAAATAACATAGCCTCAAGAGAAACTTTGAAAAAAAAAAACAAATTTAAATAAAATAAATGGGAATGCAGTAAAGCAGCAGGATTCAGAACATGCTGTGGGCAAAGGACACGTGTCCCTGGCCAGCTTTGGTTAGTGACAGCATGCAGGCAAGCTGTTGGTCTAGCTCCGTGCTGAAAAATGCTGGGCTAACAATAGCATACAGGAGAGAAATAGAAAATAGTCCAACAGATGGTGACACGTTATCTGAAGGCAGGGATATCCCATCCTTTCAGAGATGCTATGTGGGCGACTGACAGGAGAAAACTAGAAAGTACTTGCATTGCCAGGAAGAGTGTTTCCAGAGAGATCCCTGCAATGGGAGAGCAGGTGTGCAGTCACACATATGGTCCCAGCAGGGACTGTCTACCCTTGAGACATTTGCAACTTTAGGAACCACTATCATTTAGGGTTTTTTTCTTTAGGGATTACACAAAGCCCAAGGAATGCTTCATTTTCCTTGATTTACTTCAGTGATTAAGAAAGCTATCCCTTGGCATAAAGCCTGACATTACAAGCAGTTTGCAGAATGCAATGGCACCCCCCACTCATGTTGGGGGTGATGCCACCAGCTCTGGATAAATCTTTGCTGTTGCTTAACACAATACCCTGCAGTGGCAAATATGCTTGCAGATGTTTATCTGTCACTTCAGACTCTGCAGAGTGCTGAAGAGTCCTTTATAAACAATACAGGTTACAGGGAACAGTGAACTGCATTCTCCAGAGCTCACACTGCATGGGGAAATCCTCAGCAGCTGGCAAGAGTGGCCATTCTCCAACCATTTTGCACTAAATGAGGGAGTGGAAGAGAATTTATGTATAGTCAGCAGCATAGGCTGACAAGCTGTGCATACCAATATATTTCTGTCCACTGTCTGCAAATCCAGCTGTGGTTTCTTCCAGTGACCCAAATCCCACAGTTGTAGATCACAGTGGCATCTGTTGGTAGGGGCAACTCTACATAGGTTTTGTGAACAGTTGTGGCAGTGTTATCCTAGCTGAATTCAGGGTGTTCTGGGACAGATCAATCCATGTACAATATTTCTACTCGATATACTCTGAAACACAGCTAGTGCTACCCAGGCTCAGGCTCCTTGGAGGAGATCAAGCACAAGCATTGTATTAGGCACTGTTTATACAGTGAAGTTAAATCCCAACTTCTTTTACATTTCCAGTCACCCGGGACTATGCAACTGTTCCACTAGGAATCTTTTTTAGAAAAATCTCAGTCCTTACCACTGCTCTAAGATTAGCTTCTGGTCTCGTGATTGACTTGCAGACTCCCTCCTGTTGCTCAAGCAGTTAATATCAGGGTTGATTTCAGTATTACTTCATAATTCCTTTCGTTTGCTTTTCCTGAACCATTAGACCCACAATGTTCTCATTTTGCCCAGATCTGATACATAACATATTTTACATATTATAGAAATCATATTACTCAGGGGTGTTTTTTGGTTTTGTTTTGTTTGTTTGTTTTTTTGTGGAAACACAGGACTTGAGTTTTACTCTCCTGCTTCAGAGAAGGGGAAAAAAAAAAAGGAAAAAAAAAAGCTATTGCTTCGCAATGAAATATTATTCACCATTTTCAGTGACCTGCACAGTGTGACCTAGATCATAACAAGGATGTGTTTTCAATTGGCAGACCCTTCAAAATACTTTTTAATACACAGCTCTGAGACCCCACTGGCCTTCAGCAGAATTGCATTGGGAGTCTGAACTACTTGCACTGTTGTTTGAAGAACATGTTCTTTCAGCAGTTTTTCCTGCTGAGCTATTTTTAGCTTGAGTGTACTCTCTGAACCCCTTCCCTGCCCAGCTGCAAGACAAAGCAGAAGAAGGAAAAAGTGGTAGTGCACCTCATACTGATATTGCTACCAAAAGAATCACTCATCAAACTACAGACTTGGAGCATGTCCTTGGCTACATAATGAGTTGTGCTCTTGTCACCCTAATGACTAAATATCATAATTCTATTACAAAGAGGACAGATCTGCTGTGTAGCAGCTCAGTTAAACCACAGAGGGGGGGAGCAGATGAGAGAAGAGAAAGCTACTGTTCTGAAATAAGCATTTACACTCTACTATAGTATATTAGTTCTTGTATATTAGAAGACAGATCAACTGAAAATTAAAACCTTTATGTTACTCTGGTCCTGGAATGTTCTACAACATTGTCCAAGAGTCTTTAACTGCATCTTGACAGAGCTATGAAAACAAAAGGCTCCTGAAGCTGATAGAAGGATGCTCAGCATCTTCACTGAACTTTGCAGCAGGGCTCTGAACTGAGACATGTTTTGCTCTCCAGCTGTCTGGTCTTTTGTCCTCACACACCAAGAAAACTATGAAACCAAAGGTGAAATGCAGTGAGGCTTTCACAGGTGCTGAAAACAGTGATTACTCTAAAGCCTTCTCCATCTGAATCCTCTCACATAATTAGATACCTCATCGTTGGAGTATTTCAGCCCACACAGTGCTTATCAGTAAGTACCAATATGCAACAGCAAACTTGTGACAAGTATGTAGGTTGTTCTGGGACAGTGGGTTATGGTGCAAGGGTCACACTGGGAAAGTACAGTTTGCATGACAACTGAAATATGAACTGCTCATTGCAGGGTTTCTATTATAGAAATTACAATGATAGACAACTGTAATTGCCTGGGAGATGAGTGACAACATAATTAACTGAACTCCTGCTGATTTGCAGCCTTGAAAACCCAGACAGAACTAAAGGCCAAACAAATGAATACAATATGCAATTAAGGCAACATCTACAGCCACTGCATTTATCCAGTATCTCCTACTGGACACACAAAGCCAGTTCCATTATTTGTATGCAGAAAGTAGCTTACAAATAAAGACAGAAATTTTGAATAATGTTAAAGCAGTAAAGTTTTTGCAAACAACTTGCAGAATCTACCATGCCAGCTCACCCTTTCATACTGCTCTTAAGCCTTCTAAAAATCAGAGTGGCAGTGACTACTCATACACTGTTATGGGAAATGATGGCTCATGACTCACCTACCACTTTTTACATGCTCCAGAATTACCTTGGGGTAAAACCAAATTTATTCCTCAGTGTCTGCCTTCCAATTTTGTAAACTGTGGAAGGCAACTGCCTCCTACCAAGAATTTACTATTACCCATAATTGTACTTTGCAAGCAGTACTGCACTGCCAAAGTGCAGTGCGTGGGTGACTCAAAGCCCTGGCACACATCCTCTTCACAGCCACTTATGGGAAAGATGAAAATAAACTTCTTGTTCAATTGAACGTGTTGTTCTGGTAATAGAGATGCCAATTTAAGAGAAAGAGCCTTTGTCTCCTGATGGGCAGCAGACACAAGCTGCTTTATGAGAAGCAAGTTCAGGGCACTCCCATTTCTCTTCCCATTGCCTGGAGCTCTCTTGTGAGAGGGATCCTCCCCACTGTCACCCTCCCAACTCCATCTGCAAACCTACCTGCCACGAGAGACAATCAATATAATTGATTTACTGAAGGCTGAATTGATTGCTCACTTGTCAGTCCAGAGTCCACAGGCACCTGCACGTGTCCAAATCTACCTAGTCTACTTCTCCCCTTGTAGGAGCTTATCAGAATACCATGGATCTTACTAAGGAGAAGCAGAAAAAGGATTCTAAAGTATGTCTTTTGGCTTCAGCTACACATCTGAAAGAAACCAAGTTCCTTGATAATCATACATACCAAGTCTGTGCAAGAGACTCCATGCAAAAGTACAGAAACAAAGCAGCACATTTTTGGGACAGATAAGATATGCCATGTGCAAAGAATTCAAGCTTTTTGCAGTAGATTCTGCTGAGTGCTTGCTAGGGTCTGCTAGGCATAGGAGCTAGAAAAAACAGACTGAAATACAGGAAGTCAGCATAGCCCCAAGTGCATACAGGTGGGCTGTACCTGCTCCCAATTTGTCTCGTCAGCTATTCTGTGCCCATACCTGCAAGCCCACAGCTTGCTGTGGCTTTGTGAGAGGCAGTTCCCACAACGGACAAAGCAGGCACTGATAAGACTAACAAAGAGGACAGAGAACCTGGCAGTGTCTCATGCTTGTGGGATGCATTCCCCATCTGATAGCAGACCCTGGGATCCTAGTGACACATGCAAGTCCTTGGACTGCTGAGGGTTCTGAGTCACCTGTACCAGTCCAATACCATCAGCCTTGGTGTAATGCTGGTCCCAAGACATTAATTCCCTTCAATGTGAAGGAGACAATCTGACTGTGTGAAGTAAATATTGATGTATTGATCAGCAGTCACAGGCACATGTACAAGTCATTGGGCTCACGAACATGTGACCTTGCCCCAGAGCAATTAGTGGTTTTCCTGTCAAAGGCAAATCTAGCTTCTGCACTTGTGCATGTGGCAAACATCTTCGTTAACAGGACCTCAAACCAGACTCCTGCGGTGGAGGGCTGCAAGCCCACTCCACCAGCCAGCCCACAGAAACTTCCCCACCCATGGGGCTGGTAGGGGCAGTACTCATTATCTCCCTGGGCAGCCTGTTTTGCTACAATTAGGCGCTGCACACCTACGTCAAGGGAAACAGCCAGCCAGCCAGCCATATATTTATTGCCCCTCTTAGAGCCAGCATGGAGCACTCATGAAGGTCATAGGATTTCCATGTGCACATCCCATGGAGAAAACAGATACCCCGAGGCCATGTGCAGACTCTCTGCATCCAGGTGACTTTGAGACCAAGAGTACATACACATGGCCATACCTGCAGGGTGTCCTCTGGGCAAAACACAGCCAGCTGAGGAACACCTGCAATGACCTCCTCCTCTCACCCTCAAGAGTACCACTGCAGAGGACATGGAAGCAGGCAAAATATTTGGCTTCTGAGAGATGGAAATACACAAATTTATCCGCTTATCATTCCAAGCCCAAATTACTGGTTAAGACATTTTAATGGTAATCTGAAAGTAACACAGAACACTCTATAAACTTCTAGCAGCTGAAGAACACTTACTGCTTGAAGTCTTACCGTTGCTTAACACAGAACAGTAACACAAACTTTGTTATTTTTGTGAACTTCAGAAACAGCTGTGTGGTGCCCACTGCCGCGCCACTGCTGCCACCGCCCGCCCGCCCACCCCCTCCTGCTCACCCGCCTTCCAGCTTATGGCGATTGCTTCAGCATTTTGAAAAATTATTCCTATTTTGGCCTCTATCAAAAGTTGTATCATCTCTGACGTACGTACAGCACACTCTCTGAGCTGTGTTCAAACATCACTTGCAGGGAAGCAACACTGACGCCTCCTGTTCTGCCTCGTTTTCCCAAGGCAGCTGCAGTGACCTCTGCTGAGGCACTGCTGATTCAGCTCTGCTTACTTCTGCCCTTGGCATCCCTTGGCTTAAGCTAACAATGTGGAAGCAGATTCCTTGATCAAATACTCTTGAGACCATCAGAAACAGTCCACACAATTACTGCTCTGGAGGAGTTTGGACAGAGATGGGACTTATCTGAAAGTTACTTGAGAGTTTTCAAGGCCCACCCAGGCATGGCTATGGAGGCACACCCAGAGCACCTCAGCAGTGCTGAGGCGTCTGCCTCAACAGACAGTCCAAAAATACCCAAACTTAGATTTTAATACAACCCAAGAACAGAACAACATTAATTGGATGCTTTTCACAAATGCAAGAGATAGGTATCTAAGTTTAAGTCAACAGAAAATAAATAATTACTATGACACAACAAAAGTGGTGCACTATCTTAGTGCTCCCAGTGGAGTTCACAACCACCTCACTGAGGTAAATCCCACAAGTCTGCAAGTCCACAGGTAAAAATACAACAGAAACAGAAAACACAGGACTTACCCAGATACATCCACGTCAGCATTGCAGCAGTGCTAGAGCTTCATGCTCACCTCAGACCTTCAATGGCTCCTAAAAGAGCTGCAGAGCAATATGGGACTGCCAGGGTGCAGGCTGGCCCAGGGGGGAGCCCTGCAACTGCCCACACCCAGGTGCAGGTACTTTGCTGAACCCACACTAAATGAGCCAACTCTCTGCTTCAAAATGGCCTACAGCTGTGTGGTACAAAATCCTCCCTGTGCAAAACTTGTGGAGATCCTTCACAGTCTGCTGAGGGTTCAGTTTGCAGCTTCCATAGAAGCTTCTTTATGGAAAATGCCAGCTTCATTCTCTGGGCTCACACATGGGCTCCTCTGCTGCAAGGTAGTTTGCTGATAATCATTATTCTGCTGGAATTTATTTCCTGTAAACTTCAGAGATCTGAGTAACCCCCCTCTGGAGCCTTTGTCCCTCAGTACCCGCTTCTCAGCCTGCACTTCCCAACAAGGGTGTGAGGTGATCCCGCCGCCTCTTCCAGGTTTCCCTGAGGCGCGAGGGTGTTTCCGATGCCGTGGTGGGCCTTCCACAAGGCTGGATGATTTCTTTATGAGGAAAAACCATCAAGTTCAACACGCAGGGGATGTTTTCTGGTTCTGTCAGTAGCAGTATTTCATATTTCAACAGCTTAGGAGCAAAAAAAAAACTATCTAGAAATAAATATGCAAAAAAGAACACTTGTTGCTTGTGAATGCCTGCGTAGACTCATGGTGCCAGCAGAACAGCTCTTCAAAGCAGAGGCAAAAGCTCATCTGAAACAATTTTCTACTTAGGCTTCTTCATGAGGAACACGCTTTTCAGATAGAATTAACTTGCCGCTTCCCTTGCACTGTGCTGAGCAGCTGACCTGGGAGCCCTCAGAAAAGTCTTTGTACTTACATCGCTCCAAGCCTGGCTGTAGGCGAGTTTGGAAGGAACCCAGCGGTATCAAGGTGAACTCTGAGTCTCCTTCTGAGGAATCAAAGTCCATCTGGGGCTGCTCAGACCCCCTTGGGGGAATGAAGCCCCTTCCTCCATCCTCCCAAGGCAGCTGAGAATCTCAGAGAAGATGAGCTCTGGCAGTGGGCACGCTCCTCTCCAGACCTGGGAAAGACCCGGGCAGGCTGAGCTCAGGGATGCTTCCCCTCGTCACAATCAGCAGCCCCACCTGGAGTCCCCTCACTTCCACTCAGCACCCAGCAGAGCTGTTGTAGTGGAGAAAGCAAATGAAAAGGGTTTCTGGGCAGGGAAGCTTCTTCTGAACAGAAAAATATACTGGAAACAAAATGTCTCTAGACTTTGGTAGCAAAAACGTCTGCAGTGTTGGTGCTTCTCATAATTTGATTGTGACTCTCACTGTATTTGCTATTTTCATGTTATCCCTAGCTTCCCAAAATCCTGTTGGAATTTTATTTTGAACAAAAGTCCACTTCCAGTTTTGTGACTATGACAAAAATCTTACAAGTATGATTCATATCTCTGAAAAACCCAGGACAAAAAAAAATTACAACGTCCTTCTCTCACATAAATATGCACGTGTATTCCTGCACCTTTTCCTTCTGTTGTGGGTAAACCTGAGGGTAGGCACCGAAATATGTTGCCTCTGGGCACCTACTGTGTATTTATCAAAGCAAAGTCAAATAGAGTTTTAACTAATTAACTGTGATACATACTGTAACTACATAAATGTAAATATACACAGCCTTCTGTATATACATACACACATATGCATTCTCGTACTCCGTTAATAATTTCTGTTAGGCTTTTAATCCCCCAGTTTGAAAGAGGCCTCTGAAATCTAAGGTACAGATTCTGGGAGAATATATAAACCCCACATGGAGAGCTGTAATTAGGAATGGCTTGAGTGAGAGGCATGAGAGGAGCAGGTCAGCTGGACCTTTTATTTGTAGATAAGCTGTCCAAGTAAGTCATTCTTCCCTGATTTATATTATAAAATACACACTGATCTCTTTCAAACTAAAGCTAGCCAGAGTTGTATAATTCCTGAGACATGGAGGGAAATGAGTGAGGCCAGAGGAGTCCAAGGTTAGCAGGTTCAAAAATACATGTTTAAAGCCTTTAGTAAGGCATTTCAGCATCATCCCTGTTTCAGTATCTGACTTATTACTACAAAAAGAAATCCAGAGATGGGGACAAAAAACTGCAGTAGCAAGAATTAAGTTAGGTGATAAGTGTTTCTAAGCACTAGAGCTTATTGTTTGCTGTAAGTGTGAATCTGGTGTAGTAGTTGTGATGCATTCCTGTTGCCAAAGATGAAAGCTTTCCTAGTGATCTCAGGGAGATTATTTGAAAATAGATGAGGACTTATATTTTGTGCTGTTGGTCTCATGAGATATAAATACACAGCATCTTTTGAAGGTTTATTTGTAAGGCTTACAAAAAAAAAAAAAAAAGAAATTGGAATCAGGTACTTTTACTGCTTCTTTACAGTCTGTTAACAGTTACTTCATTTTTTCATTTCATGTAAATTTGATAAAACGTAGATCTTGTTATAGCATCACTTGATAATAATTCTGTGATTTGCTTACACAGTAGAGAGATAACTATTGCAGCAGTGGTTTGCAGTGTGTTCCCTGCTCTGGGTATTTCTTTGTGTCTGGAACTTGATCTTTGGCTTGGCAACATCTGCAGGAGAGGAGACAATGAGAATCCTTAACGTTGCCAGAACACAGGCCAGAAAGCATCATAAAATCTCTGTGATCTGCTTGCTGGATTATTACTTGAAAGCTAGCAAATGCAGCATGTGTGAGTGTGTGTGTGTGTGTGTGTGTGTGTGTGTGCCTAGGGGAGGGGTTCCATTACCTGAGATTCTCTGCAGATATTAGCTGTGTCTCACGGGGAAGTCTCATTGAGTATGCAGAATAAAATCACTATGGCACTGATCATATGATTTGAAGACTCAATCCTGAAGCAGCACTACTGAAAAGGGGAGGTGAAACAGAGTAAGACACTCTGTTCAGACAGCATGAGGCTGTGAGCAGCACACGAATTTTATTCAGCAGGCAGGAGGAGAGCTGCTGGATTGGTCTGTTAGGCGGGGAGTCAGGAAACCACAGGAAAGCTTGATTTCTGGCAAGTCTGCATTTTGTCAGGATGCACCACTGGTGCTACTAGAAAAAAAGGAAGCCCGCTGCTATGTGAGATTTAAAGGCAGAGGCAGTGATACTTATCAAAGATCACTGTGAAACTCATTTGATAACCGCCTTAAACAACCTCTCGAGAGTGAATTTAACTGTTGGAGAGCACTATTTCCAAGTGACTGGAAAGTATGATGAAAAGGATGCATGTTCTGAGGAAGCGTTTCACTGACAGCAGAGCAAACTAGAGAACTTCTACCTGCATTGCTGACATTCAGGAAAAGAAAAGAAGAAAGCACTGTGGTGCCAGGATTCTTGTATTCTTCCTGAGACTTGAAGAGGGATTTTGTCCCCTCCCTGAGGAAAACACCAACCAGATCTCAGACTGCAGACTTCCCAAAGAACAGGCATGGTACAAAATGTGATTTTGGTGTTTTTTCGCAGGCGACTCAGCCAAAGACCTGCTGTTGAGGAGCTAGAAAGAAGAAATATTCTTAAACGTGAGTATTTTCTCCCTACAGTATTTCCTATGTATTTGTTGAAATCAGCAACTGCATTTCTAGAATAAATTATTTTTTAATAGACCAATTAAATGAAATTATTTTCTGTAACTAAACCTTTTAATTCTTCACATGTGCTGGGTTTCAAACACTGCAGGAATCAGAATTTACACTTTGATAAAGGCACGCAATTTGGTACAGAAAAGAATGACTTTTTCAAATTCAGGCTTCTAAATGGATTTTCACTCTGATTACACCGTTCCAGATGTCTAAGTAGGGAACACAATCTAAGTGTCACACTGTGCAATGAGAATTGGGACTGTCATTTTTCTAGATGTGGACTGTCATGGCAAACTGTACACTCAACACTACCAAGGCTTATGTGGAATGGAGAGAGCATTCTTGCACAGGTGTGATTCTCCTAGCAAGTACATTGATTCATATCATTAGAGACTTTCCTGAAAACATAGCAAAGATCATTCTGAGCTACTAGAGTTATTATAGGGACAGTTCCAGGCCTATTATAGATGCTGCCACAAGGAAATGTTCTCAACATCTCTCAGATAAACATGAGGCAGAAACTTGCAAGTATTGTCCTAAAGATTGGTGTTCTGACCTGTGGATCCAACAAGTGATGAATCTAATCCCTCTCCTTACAAGTGCTGGGGAATCCTCTAATCAGGGAAAGGTGAGAGCGAGCTTTGAAATTGTCTACATTATGAGTGTCAGACAAGAGAAAGGGGAAAGCCATCTGCTTGAAAGGGAAGTACATTACTTCTGTTATTATTATGGTCTACCTAGTGTTGGAAGACAGAAAACAGAAATACTGTAAACAGTAGTTTGTTTCTCATTAAACAAGCATAAAACATAAAGCCATATAGGTTTATGTCATACAAGCAATACTGCCTATGCTTTTTGTGATATTTAATTCATATTTAATTATTAGTATGATTGGATTTTGCTACAGAAAAAAGTTATCCACTTATTGTAACCTAACATTTAATATCTCAGAACTTTCTTAGGAGTTCATAGAAAAAAAACTTATGGTCTTGCCATCAAAGTTATTGAGGATTTCATATCATATTTAACCCAAAGGACTTCCATAGTCAGCTTACATTTATTGGTATTTTCAGTACTGTTTCAATGTGTACATCACACATGATAAAGTTATATGTATCTAACATGCATAGATAAATGAGAAACAGGATACATTCCTTGAAAATGTGAATGGATGAAGTTGGCCCAACTTCACTTGGTATCTACCATAAGAGACAAGAAAAAGCATTGACCCAAGATTATGAAATATGTGGGGGGCCAGATTTTCAAGAATCAGTACCCAAGATCTCTGAAAATCTGCTGCTTTGCATTTTTTCCTAGCTACAGAAGAGCTGATCTCTACTGAAAGAAATCTGTTCCTTTATGTTTACTTTTTGAAGTGTGCTGGTTACATTCTTAATCTGGGTTAAACTGACCAGCTTTAATAATAAAAAAGTTTGAATACATTCATATAATGAGCTTAGAGAGAGATAAAGCAGAAAGAAGATAAAGAAGAATTAAAGACATTTCCTGAATGCCAGCTAAACATACTGGTCTAGATTTGTATCTCATTTAAAGAGCTCCCACCACGGAGAAAAATTACTTACTTCAGTTCAGTTGCTCCGGCTTTATACAAGTTCAGTTTAGATCAGAACCACTTCTATTTTATTTAGCTCTTCCATTATATAAAAAGCTTAAATGCCCTTCAGTGAAATCACTATAACCTCCTCAGGTTGTAAGGGCATTTAGTTTAGTTTTATGGCTCCTTACATCTTTGATGCTTATAATCCATACTGCTAACAGAAGCAGTGCTACCCTCAAAACTGTTTTAAGAACTAATAATTCACATTGGTACAATTCTGTCAGAATGAGAAGCATGTTGGAAGTGCCTAAGTGCAACTACTATGTTACTTTAAAACAATTCTTAGTAAGATTTAAAAAGTGACATCTCTCTTAGGGAAAGGTTTCTGAGATAAAAGTAATACTTAAAAAGCAAACTTATAGCCAATACTTTCTTATAATTTTGTTGATCTTCTAAGTCCTTTATTTTTATCACAGAAACACTGATTTACCACAAAGCCTGAAAAGCATTTTGAACTAAATTCACAGCCCAGGTGTTCCCATGTGTTCTTCCTGTATTCAACAGAAGGCTGACATTCAGGCAGAGTCTCTCTCACACATACAATTCCCAGTTCATTCTTAACACCAGGAATTGTTTTAGTGTCACGCACAGCTAAGAGTTCCCTGAATAACTCACAGAGCAGCAAAATGAGTTACAGTACTGCACATGCCACTTCAGAACTGGGAGTGTCTCTCCTGGAATTTACTAAACCAGCCCTTGCTAATGAATGGATCTATGTGTAGGCAGAGTGGGCACTGATGGGGAAACCTCTCTGGTTTGTCTCTAATAATGCCTGTGTTTTGTAATGCCCTTGCTAGCATCCTCTATCAAATCTTGCTTTATTCTTTTATAAAAGAACTATTTCTTGAAGCTGGGAGCAACCACTGCCCTTGAAAGAATGTCTCAGAGAAATGGGTCACTATAGATGTTTAGGAATTTGGAAAAGTATTTTCTGGTCATAGTCGTATCTTAAAAATTCACTCCACCACAAAAAATTAACTTCTTTTAATAAACATAGATAGAAATATCTACTTTTCAAAGAATTATTTAAAACTGAATGAGGAATAGTAGCACCTTCTTGCAAATCTCTACATTTTAGAATTCACTCTGCTTTTTAAAGACTGTTCTATTTTAAACATTCCAGACTAAAATAGTTGCTCATTTCTGACAGAGCACTAACTTTAGCTGTCCTTTTCTCTTTTAAATTTGCATGTCTTGCCACTCCTGAATTGTAGGATAGTATATTAAATTATAGCATTTTAGATTGGTTTAATTTATATTTGTACTGTAGCCAGTTGTGGTTATGCACTACAATGTTATTTTAAATAGCTATTGATGACTGAATTTTAGTGCAATCTAGTGAGCCTAAAAATAAGGGAAAAGTCTACTTGATTACTAAAAATATAGATTTGGAAACTCATCTTCAGTGCTAGTGTCTTCTTGAGACAAATTAAAAATCATGTGTGTGCTTTAACACTGGAAATATCTAATGCTAGTGGTATTAATAAACTTCACAGTAGGAGCCACAGAATTCCAAAATGGTTAAATATTTTTCTCTCTTCAGCTTTGTTCAGGTCATAGGCTTACACCTAGATTTAGTAACAGTACCAGGAATAGAAACACCATTAACTTCTTTCCCAAGGCAAAGGATATATTTCACAGTGTTACAGCACTCTAGTCTATTTTTAGACCCAGTGTGTAGGAGTTACCACGGCTTGAATGTTAATAGGCAGAGCACACAAAAGCAAGCTGGCTTAGGTTGGAATGGAACATTACAAAAGAAAGCCCTGGGAGGATAAGGAGGTTCTAATGTCAGAGGCATATCCTCAATGGCAGAAGAAAAAAGCATACAACTCAAGAGAGTAGAACTGTGGCACTGTGACCATTTCAAGATGCAGCGTGGCAATAAGGACACACAGGAAAGAACATATTTTCCCTGAAGCTGCTGCAATAAATCTTTTCAGCATCTAACAGCAATATGGACAATAAAAAATTACAAGTAACTATTGAATATTGTGGTTTTCCCTTCTAAAGTTTATACAATTTGAGAGTTGGCTGCTGTTGTTTTGTTAAATAAATCTCCTCAGAATTGGAGTTTAGAGCACAAGAAAAGCTGGCATTGGCATCAGTACATTGTCCTTACAGAGAGGTACCCATATGTTCTAAAAGGGAACCAGAGAGATGTACTGAACTAACAAAACCAACAGCTAAGTCACAACCACTAAGTTTTCTGTGACCTAATTTTTGTTGTCTGGACTATGGAAACTACCAATCCTCCTCATGAGGGAAGTAAACTTTTTTTTATATATTCTCCACAGAAAGAAATGATCAAACAGAACAGGAAGAAAGAAGGGAAATCAAACAGAGACTGACAAGAAAGGTAAATCTTGCAATACCTCCTATTAGTTTTTAGAGATTTAGCAAAGCCAACATAACATCATCCTGTCACGGAGGTCATTGTTAAACAAAACCTCCCTTATTATATATCCTGCTCAGCCATGTCTGAATATGAATTATAAAAATAGTTACCTCATTTCAGCTACATGAGACTTAGGAGAATACTCACAAATAAACTTTAAATTAGAAAAGGGACATCTCCTTGCACACTGCATATTTTGCAACAACTATGTTGCTAGAAAAGGACTGCTTCATTCTTTGTAGTAATCAGAGCTGGCTCCCTGCTGAGCACTAGGTGTGCTCCCACAGTAAATTTCTCTTTGCCTTTAAGGTATTGTCCAAATGCAAATTATATAATAGTGCTGTTCTGAGGAATATTTACTGGTATTACAAGCCAACTTATGTCAATAACTTGTTAAAGCCAAACTGAAATTCTTACGAGTCCAGTCTGGAAAACCTTACACAGACTGTAGCAGAAAACCCCTACTGCACATAGATATACAGGTCATAATAAATTCATTATTCCTTTACATATTATAAACACATTTTACCAATATCCAAGTTAAAATATTGTCCTCTTTTGTCCATAAAGGCACTGTGATGTAGCCCACAACTTCATTTAAACCATTACTATGCTCCTAACAATGCTCTCAAGGACTGAATATTTCCTTGGAATTGCCAAGTGTTGATTTTTTTTTTCCCCATATACAGAAATGCACATGATAGTAAGAGGGGAAGCAGAAAATGTTGCATAAGTTACTATACGTTTGTTATTAACACTGATTTTATTTTACAAAATTATTTAATACAGCTTAATCAGAGACCTACAGTTGATGAACTAAGAGACAGAAAAATCCTGATTCGATTCAGTGATTATGTGGAAGTGGCAAAAGCACAGGACTACGACAGGCGAGCAGATAAACCGTGGACAAGACTATCAGCAGCAGATAAGGTGCTGACATAATTAAAATGACTTATTACTGCTTCTGACTTAGACTACAATGATATGCTGGATTCTGCAAAGTCATACAACCTCTGGGATATTTAACTTTGTTATATGTTATCACTGGGTTTTATGCTGAAGCCACACTGACCAATGCATCATGTCATTAAAATGCTATTTATAAAAATGCCTATTTAGTACTATAAGAACTTTTACCCAGCCCATCAACTGAGGAAAAAAAAAAAAAGCTGGATACAATCTTTCTTAATGCCTTAGTGCAGCAACACAAAAATATTTCTAGCCAATGCAGTATTAACATTTATCCTCAGAGGGGAAGTTTTGTCCCAAACAGGCAAATATCTACCACTGAGTTTCTAAACATGCAGATAATTCGTTTCTGTTTCCTATAAATGCTCAAGGAGGCACTTTATCCCACATTTTCACAAGCATTAACAAACACTTGATTTCATTCCATCACATATCTGTCACATACCTGATTACATCCTATTTTGATTATCACATTTAGGTGCTTGAGTTGTAAGAAAAATAGTTCAGCCTGGTTCCAGAATAGGTTTTGAAGTTGCAGAGCTGCAGCAAGCAGAACCAGTAGGGATGCTGAGATAAATACTGGGTAAAATGGCAAATACAGGACAGCTACTTACTGCTTTGTTCTGAGACGTGGAGCTCAAATGCTTCATTCTCAGTTCCAGTGCCTCCCCAGTAAAGAAGTGTAATGAATGGATTTAGAGAACTTGTATAGAAAAGGAACAATGTATTTCTACAACATTAGCTCACAAAATGCTGAATTAGCTATTGTGAGCTATAATGAATAAAACAACTGTTTTGTATTTTCCTTCTATGTATTTGGTATATATTAAAATGAGGCTTTTCCTTCTTTTACTAGTTTCACATTGTTAACTTGGCACGTTTATAAACTAGAAAGAGTTCAGTTGCATATACTGGTGGCATACATCAGGAATTAGGGTCAGAAATTTGACCACTGTATTTGTGACGGAAAAACTTCACTTTCAGAGTAGACAAGTACATTATTTTTCCTCATTTTTCTTTTAATAAGCCACATCTCTGATAACAAATGTGAACGTAGGCAATAACCCTCACTATCTTAGGTAGCTAAACTATGAAATACCAAACAGGTAGGAATCTGTGAAACCACCAGTACATTCCAGTTCACTTACAGTTTCCATTTAAACAAAAGAATATTTAAAGAGTTTTTGCATTTTGTTATATAACACTGAAAGAGAACAGTTTTCTTCACTTAGGACTGTGAATTCCTATGGATACAGGTGATAACACAGTCTAAACTGGTATTTGCAAGTAGTGATAAGGCAGTCTGACTTTTATTTTTAAAATTACACACATTGAAATTCCATAAATGTCACTCTACCAGCTGATCAATTTCCGTGTAACTTCCCTTAGTTAGTAATAAATTTTAACTTGAATCTATTCAATGTGAGACAGTAAGTGCTGTGGTTTTATTCTTCTCTCAGAATTATTTCTAGACAGAACTGACCCTTGTCAGCAATCAGTGATGAATGACAAGAAGTATTGTAACACCAATCCATATAACTTAAATACTCAGCAACTCTACTGACATATTATGCTTTCCTATGCTAAATACCTGCTACTTTTATGTTAGGAAACTCCTGTTCTGCTCTGCAAGTCTGGTATTTTACAATGCTCATAAACACAAAATTATTGGTTAACTTTCTTCTGTTTTCAATTCCTAGGCAGCAATTCGGAAAGAGTTAAATGAATACAAAAGTAATGAAATGGAAGTACATGCATCAAGCAAACATTTGACAAGGTCAGTTTTCCAGCTCTTTATTTCCACTGCCTCCTAAAGTAGTCTGCTTGTGTCCTGAATCTGTAGATTTTGCTCTTACATGCTGGATGTGGGAGACAAAATATGCAAAGGAAGCTTTATTTTAAAACAAAATGGAAGTACTTCCCTTCCTGTTCAGGACCTGGTTTTTCTGATTTTTTTTTTTTTTAGTTTGATTAGCATGTACTGAGATGCCCCCAGCCCTTCTAAGCAGGGAAAAAATAAGAGAAGCTGATGCCACAGCCATTGTTACTTGGAAAAAGACCTTGGTTGTTAGAGAAAAATCTGAATAGCAATCTATGCTTTCCTATAATTTCTTCCAGTATGCTCTTATAATGCTACTTTGGGAGTTGCTGGAAACACAGTGTACTCTTGCCATGTCTGCAAACATTCTCAGGTGCAGGGGGAAAATGGGATGGCTGCAGTTTAAATCTGAAAGTGAATTAGACATATGTTGTCTAATTGAAGCTACCTGGGGAGTTTAAGTAGATTATAATATATTTTTAATTTGTTCAGGATATTAGGACTAAACAGGCTTAAAATTTACAGTTAGTGCTAAAGCATTACAAATGATTTAGACTTTAATTACACATCTCAGCCAAAAGAAAAAGCCTATAGAGCACAAGTATATTTATTCCACACAGACTATAAAACTCATACACTAAGCCAAGAGTGTCCTTGTATTTTCCAAAGCATCGACTCAACCTTGCTTAACTCTTAAAACTAACAAGGTCACTGCATAGTAAATTTCTACCAATGACAAATTGTGGCCAAATTCCTGAAAAAAAAAAAAAAAAAAAAAAGCCAAAATCAAAATCAACCTGAATTTGCACTTGCACTCCTACCTAACTCTAAACTGCTTAGACTGGGCCCTGAGGACTGTAATTGCAGTACAGCCACAGCATATGTGTGGATATGTGTTGGTGAAAATTAAGACTTAGTCACTACTGTTCTTCTGTACTGCTCCTGTACCTTTAAACATAATGAATAATTTTTTTTAAAAAAACAATTGTTCTGTTAATCTAACAGCATTTTAAAAAATATATGTATTTTTATTTCAATGTGGTTTGATAAATATCTCTCTTGCTTCTCCTAGATTTCACAGGCCATAGAAATTTTCTTCTGAGAAGAATCTGTCTTTACTTTTTGAAATTGCTGCTGAACACACATCAGGGAATATGTAAGTCTTTCCCTGAAGTTCAGTCCGGGATACCTTGATGTTTATGTGAAAGAGGGACTCTGCAGACAAAGTGTCTTCAGCACTCGGGAACAGAAACCAGAAACAGAAACTTTGCTCTCAATCCAGAAGAGCAACAGCCTGGGGAGTGAGACCATCTGCTGAAAAAGACTGAAGTAAAGCTACTTGAAAGAACCTACTACTCTCCTTTAACATGTTTTAAACTGTTTTGCAGTCTATCTTGGGAAAGGAGATGATGTGCATGTACAGGCTTTACCATTCCGAGGCCTCTGACATAAATGGACATGACACAGTGTCATTCAGTATTATGTTGACAAGACATTTTGAACTTACCACCATTAGTTTGTAAAACAGTTAAGTTCATGTTCTAAAAACTAATTTAATGTATTATAATTTCATTCTTTTTTATATACTGTCTAACAGAATCACAGCTGCAAGCAATTTTGATTCCTGTTACTTTTGTTCTTTAATTAAATGACTACTTACTGCAGGAAATGAACATGTTTCCTAAAGCTCTTTTTTTCCCAGGGACAGTTGGGAATGGAAGAGATTACAATTATTATGCACCAGATTCTATTGCTTCTTTATGAACAGTTTTCAAAAGGATGGTTTTATCTAAGGATTTCCATGTCAGTGTTTTGGACCAGATCCTAACCTGCATAACATGTTCATTCTTCACTGGTTGAGGTTCTGGCCCTCTAAAGAATAACAATTAAGTTCACTGTTATTCAAAATTACTGAATTGGACAAACACAGATAGAATTGTTACAATGTGTTTTGATGTTTAACAAACAAATTATTTTAATACTTTCTTGACAGTAAGAGGAAAAAAGTTACTAAATGTTTATAACCAATAGAACTGGTTAAGAAAAATGTAAAGCCAGACATTTAAAAATGCTTGACACCTAGAAACATCTGAGAATTCTACTTGAGATACTATTATATGGAAAAAGTTTGGGGAAAAAAGAAAGATGGAAAGCATGCCTGAGGAGACAGCAACAAAATGGCACACACACAGACAAGACAAAAACTTCTCTGCAAGAGTCTTAAATGTTATCCTTTTAGGAAGTTGTTCAATGTCGAAAATTTAAAAAAGGTGCTTTCAGTCTTGTAGCATTGTTGAGATGATCTCCAGGAAGTGTGAACATAATAAAATAAGGCATATGAAATTGTATAGACTATTAAATTGCTGCAAGACGGCGAGCAGAATCAATGCAAACAGTAGGAACTAAATTTCAGTTCCCCTCTGCTGCTCAGTGTGGGGGTGAATAACAAATAGAGTGCTATTCTGCAGATAAACTAACATTTAAGAATGGAAGGTAAGAACACAACAGTGCAACACTTAAAATAGTAAGGGCACTCCTAGAAGAAACTGGGTGATGTGGTAGCCAGGACTGACCAATGTAGCTAGTTGTAATTTTGTACAACTTGTTGATGTTTGACTTTCATGACTATCAGCTGAAGACTTGAATTACTCAATTACTTGATCCAAAGATTTTTTTTTTCTATTTATTACAATTTTATAACTTGCTGGCTTTTCACAGAAATATGTAACATTATAAACTAGCCTTTTAACATACCATTAATTATATTTATAATCTTAATTTTATTATTTAAAAAGTACTATTAATTCTAAACAACAACAATGATAATCCAGGTGTAGTATAAAAGGATAAACAGAAAGGAGAGAAAAGTTTCTTCAGCTCAAGAACAATACTTAGTTTGAGAACAGTAGATGGCCCACTGTTAACTACAAACTTGGATAATATCCGTGAAAGTAACACTGCAGTTTAGCAGCAATGCATATTTTCACTGATAATAAAAATGTTTTATAAAACATTAAAATTATGTGAAAAAATATAATAAAAAATATTTTAAGGGTAATATAAAGCAGCTTTTTAAATTTCAAACAATGCCTATGAGCTGTATTACCAATGCAACTTAACCATCCTGTAGTCATGCAGTGATATGATTTGCTTCTTCCCCATGTTCTCAGCTGTCCTTCCACCACAGGAATCCCAGCCTTGTTTCTGCTTCAGTCTGGTAAGAGACAAAGTTGTGACTACTTCAGATGATGTAGTGATGACATGGTCACTTCCTACCACTTCATTTAGGTATCTACTTTAAATGACTCACAGGGTTTCCTCTCCATAGATAAAACAAATTTTGCTTCACAATTCTACATTTGTTAAACTTGATTTTACCTGCTCAAACTCTTGGGGAGTTAATGGGGTGTGATAAGACTGATATGTGGGCAGTAAAATTTCATTATTCTATCATAAATCCTCCATAATAATAGTAATTGTATTTATTTCCTCAATATGTACTCACTGTAAGAAAAGAATTTGGGCCTCGCAGGGCACTTTTAGAATACTTGTACAGTTAAGAGAAAAATAATGTTTCATATACAGATAAAATTCAATTATACCAGTAAACAAAAACAACCAAACCAAAAACGTTTTAGCATCTCATGAGGTCCATCTAGTGGAAATGGCAGTGATGACACGCTAAAAAAAACCCCATCAAAACAAAATACAACAATCAGAAAAATTAGAAGAGCACTAAGTATGGTTACACAGATGGGGAGAGTAGATCGAATTTCAGTATAATAATTTCCAGAGAAAACACTGCATTTTAAAAATTAAAACTATTTCTGTTTACAATAGGTGTAAGAACACCTATTACTCTGTATTGTACTCTCAGGGTACATTGGATAGAAACCTGTTACATCCATTTCCGATCTAAGAAGTTGTTTTCTGAAGATGGTTGGTTCAATAAAGATAAAAATCAACCATTTCATAAAGTTATAGATTAATATAGGTTGGCAAGAGCCTAGTTCCTTTCCCAAGGTTGTGGGACCCACCCTCTGCTCCCAGTGAGGCCAACTTTGAACTTACAGAAGAGTTCAGGATAGAATCTAGAAGTAGGGACTTTTAATTTTCCCCAGATTTTCCCATTTTCTCTGATGTCCTCTACTAGAGTTTTCTGCCTTAACTCTACCTTAAAATTCAATTTTAAATCATGCCATTTTTCTCTTTGAAAATAAAACTTAGGAAATGGTAATTCTGAGATAATGAGGGATAAATCAAAGATGTCTGAAGTATCTGTAGAACAGACAGATTGCATGTGTAAACCAATAAAGAACTAATAAAAGGAAACTGGTTAAGTATCAGCAAAGATGAAGACAGTGGTGAGGTTCAGAGAACTTCTATGGGATAAATATATTGAAAAAATGATTGGTGGGTTTGAAGTCAAATCAGCCCAAGACTTGATGAAAGCCAGTTTACAAGATTTGTAAAAAAATTGACAATAGCTGTATCCAGAACTAGCTGGAATCAAAGTAAGAGTCTGAAAGAGCCTAAGTGGTTTCAGTAAAGTATGAGAAAAAAATTAGAAGAACACTACTGTAAATCAAGGTCTTTGCATCAATAATAAAAGCAGTATTAGGAATGCAGAAAGGACCCTGAAGAAAAACGAGCTCAGGGGGTAGAGGAGATAATGGAAGAAATGCATATATGATGTTAAAGACAACCAAAGGACAAAATAAAGAGGTACGGGAGAGTATAAATTAAAGGTTATCAAGTAATGAAGCTGTAAAGATCTGTTACCCAAAACTGGCTAAATATATTACTTTGAGACCACTAGGTGATAACATCAGCTACAGACATGCATGTACTCTTCAGCCTTGCTCCAGAAGATGAGAAGCTGTGTTAATTCAGAGCTGAGTGAGCTCAGACTCCTGAGGTGGTGGGAGTGGTAACCTGGAGTCAGCTCCATGGTACAGGGGCAGCTCTGTGTGTAAAAATGTAGTAAAGCTCCAAGACATGAACCTTCTAGGAGTTCTCTACATCTCTTCTTCATCAGCCGTAAGCTTTTAACCTCCATTTTAAGATGACTTAAAATAAAAATATTATTGTTCTGAGCAAGTTAAAAAAAAAAATTAAAAGGCTATTAAGAACTACAAAATGCAAGGTAGATCTGTGTATCATAGCAACAAAGAAATGCATATTATGACTTACTGGACATTTTCTTAGGAAATCTGAGCACTAAGTATGTGGAATAGATTGCATTAAGTATGTAGATCGTGTTTGAGCTACAGATAGCAGATCTCTTGCTGTTTTCATACAGAAAGTATTTGTGCAGCGGTAAGTTTTATTTGATTGAAGTGCAGATGTGTATTACTGATTTAAAGCAAAATAGTAAAAAAAAAAACAATACAGACAACATTTTTCTTGAAATATTTAATAGAAATATTTGCAACATAGTTCAAACACAAGTGTTTCGAGTTTTGGTTTCTCTTCAAAACTCCTACTGAAGTCTAACACCACAAACAAATAGAACTGACATCAAACCAGGCAATTTCATCCTTAAATAATTTCTGACTGTATTCTGGATTAGAAAGGACTATGCTGTACACACAGAAGCAAAACACGTTCAAAGTGAAATTTGAAATTATTTCTCTGAAAGTTAAATAATACATAAGAAATGTTAACGACCTCTTAAAAAATAGTGTGTGCTAAAAGTTCAAAAATTTACGTTGCATTTTTAGCAAATTCAGTAAAATAAGTCTAAATCTCACATATAAAAAGAGCAGTCTTATTCAAAAAGATTTTGATATAATTAAAGAAAATAAGTTTTCATTCTAACAGTGTCCTGGAGTGTAAAAACGAACAAAAAAATTATTAAATTTTACATTATGAAAGAGTATTTATGTTCACCTTGAATTTCAGGAAGGTATCTGAAAATATTATTTCAGAATTCTATCTTCTGATTGAAACAATGCCTGCAGTCCTCTGCGAACATTACACAGTTCCTCTTCTTGCTGTGAAAAAGCATTATATTTATCACATATGTTAAATAAAATATTTCTGGGTTGTCCTGCTTTTTTTTTTTTTTTTTTTTTTTTTTAAAAGTACTGTAATTCTGGTGCATAGTAAGTGCTGCTTTCAGCAGATCAAATCTGGTTCAAGTATAATACTTTCCCATGTCAACCTTAAACATATTAAGACTCAGAACTAAAGCAGTATAGCTGTATCAGCTTTTATCAGCCAGATAATGTTTGAAGTACAATGTGTCAGTGATACTTGGATTCTGACTCCTTTTTATTTCTGATAGGGAACTAGAAATCATGATTTTTAGTAATTTAGTGTTCAAACCACTATACTTAAGCAATAAATAAAACTGAGGACAAGATAATTTCATTTACCATTTCTTTAAGGAGTTTCTCTTGGAGTCCTTTTATATCTTCTTTCATCAGATTCATCTATGAAAAGATACTTAATACATCTTTCTCTATCACAATTGGTAACCCATTTTCAAGAGGACAATTTCATCCCTAAATGGTTTATAAATGAGAGATACAGATGCACATGCATCCACCTGCCTAATGAAAGGGAGGTTTTAGATTTGTTCTTTCTTGGATGATTAACATGGCTAAGCAAAGAAACAGAATACAGAATAGATCTTGCAGCAGTTTTCCACATAAATGCACACAACTTACAATGGATTCATCCTTTTCACCAAAGTAGCTCTAAAACACTGAATAGTTAAAGGATACAATGAAAACTACAAAAATACTTAGGTGGCCTTTATAAAATGCTTAGGATGAAGTCCTTCTTTGAATAAAAAGTAATAATTATTAAAAACAAGAAACAGAAGTTCATCGTACCTCTGAAGTAAAAATATGTTCTTCATAGTCAGCAGTATGATAGATGTTTTTTTCGTATGATGCTTTAAGTATCTGAATTCTGAAGAAATAAAAAGCAGTTCAAATAATCTTTGCTACACATGAAAATTCCACACACATTACACATACAACCCATTATTTTCAAACTATTTGCAATTAAAAGCATGGATAAACATTACCATCATTGGTACTATTGGAATTCTCCAGCAGGTAGGTGGAGAAATGTAGTGATTATTTTTCCTGTAATGTAACATATTAATCTCATTTCCTCATACAACGTTACTATCTCTATGTTATAGAAGAAAGAAATTGCATAGAGAATAGTAGTTGACCTAACTAATACCTCAAATGAACAGAACATAAGTCCCCACCTGGGATTAATGAAGTTTACTCACCTCTGTTGCTCACTTCTCCTGTATGTACTAAAAGTATGTGTATGTTTTTTCCAAAAGATCTGGAAAGAAAAGTAGAATAAAATCATTAGGAACCAACTTTAAGCAAAATTATAAAGGCTTTTAAAAACAGAATTAATCACCTAAAGTTAAAGATTATGTGAATAATCTATGGATTCCAAAAGAATTTGACATGATCAAGCAATTAAAATACAAACCATGAACTCTTTCTCCATGTTTTTCAGAGACACAGAATCTTTTTCAAAATTCTCAATTTCCTCAAGGAGAATAAAATGAAATTTGTCCAGCTGTTTGATCCTACCAAAACAAAATGAGTTACTTTAAAAAGACATTCAGTCCATTTTAAGGGTGTTATAAAGTAAATCTTTCATTACAGACCTGCATTCATGTAGATGATAGGTCATTTTTGTCAAGTGCTCATGGACAGCTCTTAACGATTGTTTAGCAAAACAATCCATTATCCGTGAGCGGCTCTATGAGGAAGTTTTAACATTAAATTCAGATTATTTTCACTTTACAAAAAAAGCCCTGTATGTTTATACTGTAATTGTATAGTATCACAGATCACACTGAGCAAAAAAAAATCTTTTGTAATTTTTTTTTCATTGCCTTGCTATCCTTTAAGGAAAAGCCTTCTGTTAACGAAATGTGTTTCTGATAAAATTCTAACTTAATTAGGTGTAAAATACTTGAAATTTTGTTAGAAAGAACAGACAGGATAAAAACCAAAACAGACCTAGAAAACAGGATAATGGTTATTAGTGAGGTACATAAGGGAATTGAAAAAGGCATAAAAGGCAACTTGAATTCTGTCATTTCTTCAAATTCTATTCACATAGCTATTTTCATGCTCTTTTAAGCAAATTCTGTAGTGAAAGCCAAGCTATCATTGATATGCACAAGTACCCACACAGACAGTGAATATTGTATATGAGATGTCTTACCTCAATTTTCTTCGTAAATTCTTTTTGGAGCTTCTGACATATACTTATAGTTGAACAACCAGGCTCCCAGAGCTCCCCATCCAAACCAGTCATATCATTTACAGACCAAGTAGACATGGTTTCAGACACTGCAGAGAATGAAAAAAAGTGTGTCACAACTCAGTATGAAAACTTATTCTGATGTCCCAAGAGGGTCTAGAACACCTTTTGTTGCATACAGATTAATTTCACCACTTTGGCCTAGAACCAGTATCTATTTCAACATCAATTCTGACTTTTTAATGGCTTATGTTTCTAAATATTTAGCATTTCTTTTTACACTTTTTTTAAGTCATGGAAAATGATTTTGATATTCTTTTCCTTGTTAAAACTTTAAATTGTTACATAATTTTCAACTTTCACACAACTATAGCCAACTTTCACTCCATAACTAACCTCTGCACGTAACAGTATCATCCGTTTTAAATAATTTTCTAGGCTTTAACTTCATTATTCTGTCTCTTTTCTTTTTCTCCTCTTTGTTTGTTTCTGCTTCATCAGAATTGCTTTCTGTATCACTGTGGTACCTTCTCTTGGAAAATGTCTGTATAGTTGGTCCTTTAATAAACACAAAAATAATGCTTAATTTTATGATTATTTAGAACAGTGACCTAGGAGGATGAAGAAGAATTTATTGACCCTCTGGATACAAGCTCTATGGATATGTGTCATGACTTCAAAACTCAAGAACTGTATGAGAATTAACAAACATTATATTTGTGGAGGGCATGTTCTGCAGGTGAGAGAACCTGCTGTAAATTAAAACCAGGATTTCAATACAACACAGAGCTACAGAACTCTTGGATCCATGAAAGAATCACTCATTACAGAGATTCACCCTAAAAACTCTTTTCCTGATTGCACCATTATCACCACTGCTTTCTCACAAATCAATAGGAATGTTTCTAACTCTTTCTCAAGAGCACAAGTAACTCTGAAGAGTAACTACATTTTGGAGCCAAATTTTCAGGCTTTTTTTGGGTATTCAAAATAGCAAAGAAAATGAGGAAAAGAGTAAAAGTGAAATAATCCTGAAATATACTTAAGAGAAAGCAAGATTAAAAGACTTGGGCAATGTTTTTATATTAAATAAACATTTTTCTTAACCTTTCCAGAGACACGTAGGAAATCTTCTGCTTCAAATGAAATGTCTGTACCTGACTCATGTATGGGGTGGTAAGGTGCTTTACTCCAAGACTCTACATTACTTCCAGTGGAAGCAGAAACTGGAGATGTTGCTACATCATCCTAAAAGAAAAGTCATTGATTTATTAACTTCCAAATTAAAGCTCTTTTAAGAGTCTTCATCAGAAATCCACACTTACATTTGCTTTTCATTAAACTACAGACGTGAACACAACAACAGTAAGAAAAAAAAAAATGCCATGAATTACTACCAGATCCACCCCTAGATGAAAGAATAAACAAATTATTCATTTTATGAATAATTGCTGATAGCACTAAGTCAAATGATCAATAAAGTCTGTTTCTTATGATACGACACAAACAAAATTATTTCTTGAAGGAGTCATAAGTGTTTTTTTCACCAGAAAAAGTACTTAGAAGAAGTGGTTGGAAGGTATACAGCTGTTTTTATTGATTCGCCAGTGCAGCAATACTTTTTGTATTGGATAATATATTAATGTTAAAAGTATGCGAGCACTTTTTCACCTGAAGTTTTTTCCACACAGATGCCACAGCTCTTAATTTGTGAAAAATTATTTTTTATTGAAAGTGAAGAAGAAAACATTTAGTCTAGTCCCTCTTATTTTTTTAAGATATTAATTAGAACTGATCTTGTCAGGATACAATTCTTCCTTGTATCCATGTAATAAACAATTAACTAACTTGTATCAAATATTTAAAAATTAACTAGTAAGATTTTCCAAACAGGTCACAAGCAAACACTATATATAGAATTTATTATTAAGAAAGATTTGTTGTCCATAAACCTCACTATATGTAAAGCAAATAACATTGACAAAAAAGCTGCAGCTCTCTTCTGAAAAGCAAAGGAATTAGTAACATACCTCTTCTTCACTTTTGGTAACATGTTTAGTGATATCCTGTACTTTTCCTTTAACAGCCAGTGTGTCTGAAAAGCAATGTCTAAAACTTGAATCTTCATTATTATCATGGGTTTCAGACACAGACACCTTTAAATGTTTTCCACTGACAGTTTTGGATGTCCTTAAGCTAAGCTGCAGATTAACCAAAAAAATCATTAGTGAAAAGAGGTGAACAAAAGCATAAATCAGTGGCAGCAAAGCAAAACAATTTCTGTTAAAATATTTAAGATTCTTACCAAAGATGCTTCAGTTAAAACTGGTGAGAAACTTTTATTTCCAAAAGTTAACTTCTTAATAGTCATCTCAGGGGACTGATTTAGACATACACTTTGAATATTCTTTTTTTGTGAACAGAAATTATTGGGAGAGATTCCTTTCTCCAAGTTTAATACTTCTCTTTTTTCTGGTGTTGAATCCTGAAGACCAGGTGATGTTTCACTGTAATCATGCTCTTGAGCAACATCACTTTCTGATATTCTTTCAGCACCTAGAAAACAGGTACTTAACTGTCAGCATGAGGAGTCAAAGTGAAAAAAAGGTAAATTAAAGTCCCATTTTGCTAGCTGTTCCAACTCTGGGTATTTTCAAGTCTTAGATGTGTGGATTGTTATTTTAAGTGTTTGCATACAATATTTCACACTAGCACCTTTTGTACTCTCCACACTATTTTAGCAATAAGCAGACTAATTCTAACACTTATGTGTTTCACTTACATATTACGCTGATGTCAAATAACTGTGCCAAACTGTAGATGTTAGTGACATATTGAGAGACTTCCCTAAATTAAGTGGTACACACTGAATCAGGGTGTCTCTCTTTTTTTAAAAACACAAAATAAATGTAAAGTTGTAGTCCTAATTTAACCTCCAACTGTTGATACACTACTACTATAAATTACAAGTCAAAATACCTACATCTCATTGTCTCAGGAGAAGCAAGACTCTCAGATGAAAGCATTTCCATTTCCTTTTCTTCTGCAGAGTTCTTTGATTTAAGAAATGCTTTATGTACATAGTTAGCTATTCTCTTTGGCTCTGTAGACACAGTTTTCTGTAGTTCTTTTTGCTGATCATCACCCTTGTTTTCCTCATTCAGCTGTTTCTATTAAAATGCAGAGTTTATATAAACATTATTTGTAAACATACAGAAATATATATATTTGGTAGGCAAAGAGCACATTAACTATACAGATCAGTGAACAGGCAGAAGGTCCAAAAAGATACATCGTTAGAGGTACTCCCATTTAATATGTATTTTAAAAATAACATTAATATTTTTATTTAAAAGACACAGTAGATCTTTGAAGCAGCAAATTTCTTAAGTAGGAACTGAAAAACTATTACGACTGAGAAGATAACTGAGGACTGTTTTTTCTAGTAGGTAAAATTCTTAATTTTTAGAAGGGTACTCCAAGAAATAATTTAGTTCAACTTGCTTATGGTGGGCTTTTGAAATTCAGGATACTAAAAGTACAAAGCAGAACAGAGTGTATTTTGAAAAATATTGCAGAAGTAGATTATTAGGAATAGAGTACAACTGTATACCCGTGTTTTTGATTTCTTCTCTTTAGAGGTGCATGCTGAAGTTTTCTTTTCACACTCTGACTCAGAACTAGAAGGCTCTTTGTAATTTTTTGCTAGCACTGCTCTTCGTGGTCTTTTTTGTCGAGTGGCTTGTTCTATTATTTGATCTGTTTTTGAATTCTCTTTTTCACATTTGTTTATCTTTTGAAGAATAAAAACATTTTCAGTTTAGATCAGAATGATTAATAAATATTTAAGAATAAAGGTAGGTAACTTTGCTTAATTACTTGAAATCTATTAATTCAAACCAACTAAAACAGTTTAAATTTGCCAAAACAAAGATCAGGGGAACTTCACTACCAAAAAAGGACATTCTATTAAGTAGCCCATTTTGACACTGGGCAATCGATAATACTCAGTTTTCAGCCTGCTCAGAACTGAAGCCATCTTTACCTTCAATACCTACATGTGGTGATCATATTTTCAAGCCTGTCTTCTACTGAGTACATGTGTATAGCTTTAATCCAGCATGATTAAATAGACTTTTATAATTATTATACAGTCTGGAGGGGTCAGGGTTATTTGGTGGGATTTTTTAATTTGGTAGAAAATTCACATTTACCTTTTTCTTGTTTGCATTTTTGCCCTTAGGTTTATCCATGTGGCAAGCAGGTTCAAAGAATTTATCTGGTGTTAAAATAAAAAATCAGGAAAAAAAAATCAGCAAAATATTCAAGTGTTTAGAATTTAGAGTTTCAGCTACATGCCCACAAAGTACCAGTTCAGTAAGCTGCTTTCAGCACATTATTATTACCATAATAAACCAGACTTTTTTGAAATTAACCTTTATAAATTACTATAATTAATCTGAAGATTCCTTACACAAGACAACAAAAAAGTATTGTCTTTAACATTGCGCATTACATGCTGTGCAGTAAACATCAATGAACAAACTTACTGCATTATTCTTAAGAAATATTTAAAAGTTCCTTACTTTTGTCTGTGCTTATTGGTTTCCTTACATTTTTACTTCTACTGTAATCAATTAACTGCGCTTTAGATTTTCTGTTTGATTCATGTAGCCAACTAATGTCAGTCTTGCTGTCATCAGCTCTGTATTCTGTATCTGTGTCACTGAAGAGATGCTTCTTTTTTTTATTGTTTGTAGTCTAAAAAAAAAAAATCAAGTTATTGATTTATTTTTAATATACCTTTCACTTCCGTAGTTGGTATTTAAAGGCAGGACAACAAGGTATAGTGATACACAAAAATCTGAGTCTTACTTTTTTGCTTCCTTTGATCTCAGTGATAGTTTTACTGTCATCTGTGTTCCTTAATTAGAAAAAGAAAAAAAAAACATCTTTAAAAGATACATATAAAAACACTTGATATAAATTCTTCTATTAGTTATGTTGATATGTGGATTAAAAATTTTAAAAACTTTTTCTTCACATCCACTTTGGAATTATCTACTCACCTTAAACCCTAAAGGATGTGCTTATTTGCTAATGATCAATACGAACACACAGCAACACCACCACCCTTTGCAGGCTGAACATAAAAAACTACCACCCTCCATTGAGGACTTGATATTCCCAAAGTACTCCATGATGAGAACTAAAGCTGTTTTCTTCATGAAACAGATTCTTTCCACATATCAGCCTCCAAAGTGAAGTCCTGAAACAGCCTGGGAGACCAGAGCAGCTACGGTTATCACTTGGAAAAACACCACAGTCAAGATACTACTGTCATGTACACATTGCCTGGATTTTCACAATGGAATGCTGGAGAATGCAAATAGTACTATTCTTGATGATAATCAGGAGAGCAGGACAAAATATTACAACCCTACCTTTTTTTGTTTGGACCTGTATAAGCACTCAGTTCAGTAACACGTGATTGTTTACTCTAAAAAAAAAAATAAATCAGAAAAAAAATTAGGGGGTTTAATTTTTATACAATTTAATCAAAATTAATCAGGCCATAGGAGACTAACTGAGCTTTTTTGCTTGTTTTTTATACTATGCCATTAACTTAAAATTATTTCTATCTTATAAATTATTTAGGAACAAAGCTGATAGTTCAAACCAGATGTAACTCACTGAAGCATTCAATATCTCAAACTAATACTTCAGTTGTCATCTACTTGCTTGACTACCAATTCAGGAGGCTCCACTGAGACATAAGAAACGAGACTCTTCTGTTGTCTTCTGCTGTTATCTTTGCTAGATTTTCTTTTTAAGCAAATGCCTCGGCAAGTATGTCTCTATATAGGGGTTTGGAAGGATGGCAGTAACACTTTCAGGATAATGAGAATTTAAAAATAAAGATACTCCTAGCAAACTGTTTTATGCTTAATTCAGAAAAACATCATAATAGCTTTAAGTGTCCAGAACCTTAGGATAGCACATATCATTATCCATTTGAAAGTGATGGAGATGTTTACATGGCACATTTTTCCCCACTTAATTCACTGATGTAATTTGAACTTTTCAAAGTTAACTATACTTTCAGTAGACAGAATTTAAGTCGACTGAGCTCCTATCTATTCTATTCATAACATAAAAGTTTCAGTTATATTCTTACTCCAAGTTTTATGGTAGGCTCATCAAATCCACTGATGTGAAAGTTGTAAATATCATCCCTGTCAAACAGAGACAGAGATCAATTTTGTGACTGATTTAATCATAAAGTTAGGTATGGGATAAAAACTGCACTTGAAAATGTTTTAACTACTTACCCAGTGTGAGCAGCAGTTATATTAAGAGCAGAAGTGGTTTTCAGGTTTCTATTCTGAACTTCTTCCTTTACATAAATGATATGTTAACTCCCATGTCACACTTGGACTATGCATTCATCTACAATGTCATCTCAAAAAGTACTTAGTAATGAGCTGCTCAGACTGCCACATGGTTAACAATAGTACAACATGGAAAAAGGGACAAGAGCTAAGAGAAACTTAATCTTTAAAAAGGATCAAAAGGATCCTAGAATCTCATTTATTACAATATTCTTATTCTAATTATTTATCATTCCTATGTTTAAAAGGAACAAATTCAATTATACAATCCATAAACAGATATTAATTTGAGTTTCACTGGCTGACAGTCTCCTGTAAAAATACTATTCAATGTAAGAAAATATATAAAAGGTATGTCATGTATGTACAGTCAATATATAATTAAATACCAGCACCTACAGATAATCAACATTCAGCAATGTTTGTGAACTTTTGTTTTACATCTACTAGCTACCACCATATATACGTCTATCCGATACGATAAAAAGCACAAAAAAAGAACAAAAGCAGTACTATGTTACCTTAGAGACACATGATTTATTTAAATGTGGCCTAAGAAAAAAAGGAAAAATTGTGTTAAATCCTAATTAGAATATATGCTTTGGAATACTTTTTATATAAATAAAGTCCTTATCATACACAACATATCTATCCAGGTATTTAAATAAAGTAATTTTTTAAAAATGGACTAAAAGAGATGAGACCCCTTCATTTTTGCTCTCTGGAAAAATTAATTCCAGATCACACAGCTAAGCTTGCAGCTTCTGTCTGTCTTCCAAACTCCTTTTTGAAAGATCTAAAAGGTGACATAGCCTAACTATTCCAATCCTTTTGTATTCAGTTACAACCAAACTTGGAGAGCATGTATTTATGTAAAGCACATGTTCAATCTTCAGTTCCAGCAAGGTAAGTGTAATCTTCTTAAATAAGAAGCTGTTAAATTTAAACCCTCTAACAAGTCGACTCTTTTAGGAGACACTAAGGGACTTCAGTTGATCAGAACACAGAAGACTGAATCCAAGTTTAACCCCCAAAATATGTTGGTAGCTTATAAATACCCTACGTGTGCAGTATCCATAAATTTCCGCAGTTCTGAGAGAGTCAATGAGGGAGTCAAAGACCATGGAAGTTTCTAACAGCCTTTGTACTTAATTCTACTACCAGAACTATTCAACTTCTAGTCTCTACCCAATGTACTACAGATTTTACTAGAAGTGACCCAATGATTCAGATGAAAGCAGAACATGAAAGAAATGTTGACAGAGGAGTAGATCACAGACAAAGGCATGTGCACAAAAAGAAACACAAAAGCAAATAATTCACATCATACCTGTTAAAACTCAAGGAGTCTCTTGCTTTGTTTTTCTCATCAGTCTTGTCTTTATATCTGTCACTGATCTTACTAATTAGTGATTTTGTTGTTGCATCTGTCATTTCTTTAGGCTTTGTTTTCTATAAAAATAGAGTTTAAGACTCAATTTCTAACCCATTCAACAGAAAGGCAAAGCTGCAGAGATATGCTTTCCAAACAATCAAATAAACTTCATTAAATACGTGTGAGGAATAAATCATTGGGTTAGCAAGTATTTTCTTTTAAGTAATGTGGGCCTGTGTAACAGGATGTTCAAAGAGATTGAGTAAGTGCATGAAGAGCACCAGTTGTTTCTTATTTAAGAATTATTTTTTAAAAAGATGATTTTGAAAAAGAAATGCAGAGTAAAATAATGTTAAATAGGTCACAATGAAAAAGTAAACAGTGAACCTGACTTTATTTACTTCATAATAGTAGAAAGTCAATTAAAGATAAGATTGTGACTACATGAAAATAAAACACAAACTCTGAAACACTGAAAAATTTGCAATCTTCTCAATTGCAAATCAGAGATATGAATGTAGCAAACTCTCACCGTCTTTAATTGGTTTGGATTTGTAGTATCTTTTTTAAAGAGAACATCTGGTTCCTCATTTGTAAAATCTGAGGGCAAAGATGTTTCGGATACTCTAGCTGAAAGAAATGTTTTAAATTATGTTCCAGGAGTAGTTTAAATGTTTTCTCTTCTCTATTTAAGATTTTCTGCTCAAAATTATTAACAATCTGACTGCCCACTAAGTATTTTGCTGTTTTCTTCCCTTGTGCTATCAATTGAATTTTCTTGATTTTCTTCTCTTCTTTTTAATTTCTTAGTTTATCTGGAGATGCTTCAAAAAAATTAATAAACACTTTTTGCTTCACAGCACTTTTACTAACAATAGAAACTAATACAGAAAAAGGAAAAAAAGAAAAAAAAAGGGGAAAAAAAAAAGAAGAAGAAAGCACAGCTGTAGGTTAAAAACTCATCTGGAATATTTTTAACACTAACAGTTAAAGTGTGAACATAACCTGGATGGGGTGTATGGGCCAGCGGTGGATTTAGCTTTTGCTTGTCACTAGTTGTTATATTCATCTTAGGCACAGAGCATGCTCTTTTCTTCCATGTTTTGGTTTTATCAAAAGAACTCTCCGAAAGATCAGACATCCTAACAAAGATACTACCATTTTATTATCAGGGAGTTGCAAAAAGCAAATCTTATTTAGAATAAAAATATGCATCACAAAACCAGAAAATCTGCATTAGTAAATCAGAAAATCTGTATGGGTACCTAAGCTTGCTACCACTGTTCAAATTAACCAATCTGTTAAAAATGGCAAATCTTCAGAAACAACTTACATTTGGCCATCAATAAACTTGATTCAAGATAAACCTGTGGTGAGTCAAATCTGCTGATTTTTAGGGCGCAAATCACTTATGCAAACCCACGTCATTTGTATTTTAGCTTCCTATGTCATCTGAATTCCTTTCCTTGTTACTATTAAAATTAACTTAAACTCCTCTTCTGATCTCATTAATGACTACCGTTTGCATAAACAGATGCACCAATAGCAAGTGTTTGATTAGGACAAAAAATAGTATTGTTTATGAAGCAGCCTTAGTAAATACATCTGAGAGTGCTGCTATGATGGCATGAATTTCAGAATAAAAAAAATAAAAATGCATAATAAAAGTGACTTGACTTACACAGCTAACAGTTCTTAATGCAAGCCTCAGGAAATAATATACAATTTACTTCTAGTATTGTCTGAAACTATGCAATATAAATTCTGTTCTGGCAATACTTGAAAATGCTACCTTCAAAGTGAGTGACAACAACAGCGACTTAGTAGTCCTTTCCAATACTTACAAAGGTTTGTTGCCTCTTCCTGCTGGCTGAGAATCAGGAACAACATCTAGTGCTTCATCTAAATGAGATTTGAGTTTGGTGCCAATTATTAAGAAGGAAATGAACAAAAATAAAATAATATTAAAAGTAAGGACTACGAACCCTTGTAAAACTACTTGCCTAAAGTTTGCTTTTCTGCAGCAACAATATCCACTTCTTGTATCACGTCTAAAACTTCCTCAGCACACATTAGCTAGAGTTGGAGAACACCCAAAAGAAAATATTAGCACAGGCCTATAAACAGTATAACCTTGTCACCTTGCATAATAACTTTTTCATTTCATAAAAGTGCTGATTCCAGTACCTTTTCAGGTAGTTTTGACTCATTTCTGATATTTGAATTCCTGATCTTCTGTTCTGTTTCACAAAATCCATTATTTAGTGTACATCTTTGCCCAGTCTAAAAGGTACAGTAAGACTGACAATTATAATCTACATAAGCAAAAGTATAATTATCCTATATAGTAACACTTGAAATATTCTAAACTACACATTCTGTACATTAAAGCCTTTTTCTAAAGCATGACTATATCAAAAAACACTTCGAAATTCCAGTTATTTCATAGTGATTTCATAGTCCCATTTCATAGGGATTTGAGAAGAATTTGACCAAGAAAGACATTCAGAATCAGACATAAATGGAATAGAAATTAATGCTATTCTAAATATAAGACTTAGCTATGGATGAGATGCATACTCCAGTTGGTTCTTCATAGAAATTATTTGTTGTCACCTCATTTCTTTCATTATTGTTAGGCTTTTCAGCAGAGCTCATCATTTCCAAAGGTAATTTCAATCGTCCTTTATGAGGAGTGGCTGAAAACAAACCAGGGGCATGTTAGACTTCTACCATTTCTTGTTACAATTGCTGTGATATCTGTGACATCAGCATCACATCAGTTTTGCCCACGATTACACTTACTCTATAAATTTTTAATGTTGGCTAGTATTTATATCATCTCATTGTGCAATTTTTATAATTCTGTTGATTCCAACTCAGTTACATGGAGTTGAGCCCATAGACTGTGGATGTCTGGAGGCAAGCAATGCTTTTTACAGCCTGGCCCTGGTAGAAAATAGTTGGTCACCTGTAAGATTTTACTGTAATATATTTCTGCTGGAACACACTGTGGGATTAGTTCCAAATAAAAAAGTTCTCTGTCTTGACCATCCTGATCTGAAAATGCTTTTTTTCTAGCCTCAGTTAATCTTAATTTGTATCTAAGAAATGGATATACACAACCAAGGATGCTGTTACACTTCAGATAGTTAAAGCAAGAAAATGAAGTTTGTTAGTCACATTGTTGTGAAGCTAGTTCCATATCCAGCCTCTGCTGGTCTTTGTCTTACAAATCTCTCCCTTGTAGAAAGTACTAAGTATCTGTTACAGTAAGACTATTAGTAGGAAAGTGATGACTCCTATTTGTGACAAAGTCAAAAATGCTTGTATTTCAAAGACAATTTATAGCATGTTCTCCCTGAAAGTACATGTCAACTTACCTGTACTAACAAATACCAGTGGACTCCTTGTGGGAAATCTTGTAGTTCCAGGAATAACCACAGATGCTTCAGACACTTTCCTTTTACGAGCTGTAGTTACCTTGAGGAACAGAAAAAACTTGATGGTAATACACAAATTTAACAATAAAAACGTAAGATTTTAGAGAATCTATTTCCAAGAGCCACTTGACACTTTCTGTTACTGAAGACATGTTGACATTGCTTGATGTTTTCTCCCACACCTAGCAGATGTATAGTTAGTCCAAGTATAACCATAATATGTTTGTAACTTTAGAGTGATTGTGTGGCAAAAGAAACACCAGTCTTAATGAGCTGGGCTCATTAAACCAAATACTTAGCTATGCACAGGAGCAGTGCCATGAAACGTATTTGAAAAACCAGGATACAGGATTCATTTTGACAATCACATGGTTTTTTTGCAATCATCAGACTTTGGGAATGCCAAGTCTATTGGACTTGTCTCTAATTACAGGTATTACTATCTGTAATGCAAGACTTCAGATTACCATAAGAGATCTAAGGATGTCTGGGAAACTCTTATCTTTAAAGTGATTTCTCAAAGTGAAATGGTCTAAAAATTGTCACATCATAGAAAAAGCACTGATTATATTATAGCTGTAAAATAACAAAGGGGTTATATTTTACAACGAAATAAATACTTAAGTTGACTTGTATTTTTATGTACTCTTTTCTGAATTGGTAATCCTGCTTACCTTGGAGGAATCAACTTTGCATTTATCTTGATTGTTATTTTTACCCAGAGTCTTTGAAGTTGCAGGAAGTTGCTGGGTTTTGTACTTACTGAGCTTCTCTTCTCCTTTAAGTTTGTCATCCAAACATGGTGACAACTGACTTTCTGGTACATATACCTATAAATATTTTGAATTTTTCAGGTATTTCTGTTTTATATTTATATACAAATACACAGAGAGCAACTTCTTCACCTTAAGAAATACAATTCTCATTGGAGATTTTGATAAACTTCAGAGTTGATATACTCTTAGTTTGAAAGCATCCAAAGTAATAATTTTCACTAACAAGAATCAGTTACGAAATCACAATTCACATAAAAAGAATTTTCTGTGTCCATCTATCTGAAGTATTCTATGATTTGAGTATTAACATTATTATCTCCCCAAGTAAACAAGACATGCTTACTAGTAATCACTTGAACTGTTTTTAGAATTATCTTTACTTATTTGAAGTTTTAAACCCCTTGGTTTTTATGGTAGGTAGCCATAAATTAGCCAATAATCCAGCCAACTAAGAGGTAAAATTACCTGTGATCCACTTTCATCAAAGACGACATGTACACTTGTTTTGGCAACTGATGCAGTCTGCTTCTTACTAAAGCCCTACAAAGTGAGTAACCATCCATGTAAAATGTATGCTTTGCTCATTTTTTTTTAAACAAGAATCAGAAAAAAAAAATTTCAGCCAGAGATGAGTGTCTGAAACCATGTTACAGGGGAAAACAAATTCTACAAGCTTATAGTAGCTCTATTCCTCAGAAGTTTCTCAGTCAGAATTTAGGGCAAAGGTATTTCTTATGAGCAATAAGGAGTAAGCTATGGCTTAATTAAGAACTATTCAAAAAGGTGCTTATATCTTACCTTGCACTTACTTAATCCATAAATCTTTCTGGTTATATCTTTGATTTCCAAGATGGAATCAAAATATAAAAAAAAATTCTCTCCTTCTTGACTACCGACAATCATTGGGCTTTTTAGATTTATGGTTAATAATGTTTTGGAATCTTTTTCTAGACAAAAACAAAATTTGACAAGTAGTTTCATTACAATTTAACAGCATCTCGTAATATTTGTCAATACATGAAATTTGTACTCTTCAGTTCAGCTACTGAGATGTCTATTTTATTTAATTCACTCTATAATTTTACTAGTGAAGCAATTAATAATTCAATCTTTTACAAATATTCTGCCATCCTGCAGAATTTTCTTTTAGTTATTCACTATAGCTGCAGACAAATTACATATATTTACAAAATTATTGTAACTAGTTTAAAAAGAATATCATTAAATGTCATAGCCTAATGACCTTGTTCTGCACCGAAGTAACTCTGAGACACTATGTTAAAATTATTTTCATAAAATCACACCAGAATGAATGAAATGCAAATGTGACTGCAGTGCAGTTTTATCCCAAAAGAACAGCAGGTATACTTATGTGGGAATTTTCCTTCGCTGAAAACTGAATCAGTACTTTAGGATTAATCAGTTTGAAAATAAAAGCTAGTTTAAAAAAAGGTCACATTTTTGAGTGGCAATACCTTCAAGGCTGTACAGATCTACCCCTTCTTCAGGTATAATAACAGTTTCCCACTGTTGATCCTAACATGAAAAATAAGTATTTTTAAAGCTAGAAAAGCATAATAATACAATTAAATGAAGTGCAGTGATCATAAAGTTAGTGAAGACAAATTCTCAACTTTTTAAATCTTCTGTTACAAGGAGTGACAATGAACACATGCTTCACAGGTAACAGCAAACAATGTTTCAGAAGATCTTTGGTAGACATTAACCCACTCATTTTTTATCTAAATATGTAAACCAAATAATTTTTCCACTTCCTACTATACATACACATGTAACTTCCATAATTTTTCATGTAGGGAAACCAGTTTCATACACTTGAAAGAATGTATAGCTACTCTAGCACAACAGACAAAAATTATCTTACTGCATCATCTGCTGCCACATAGAAAGATATACTTCTGCTACCAACATTGAAATCAATCCAAAATTCTTCAAGGTTTTCATCCAATGGTATTTGTAGCTAAAACAAGCAAGCAAACAAGATAAAAGACCTGAGAACAATGAGTATAACCAACTTGCAGGCTTTGTGTTATTCTGACAAAATTAAAATACATGCACATTAGTATTCTTAAGAAAAAAAAATCTTACTTGATCCCTATTTTTTCTGAACTAGAAGGCAAAGGAATTCTTCAGCTGAACAAATGAAAATCTGTGGATATATGATTAAACCTGTAACTCACCTCATGTTTATCAAGAGCTGCTGATAAACATGGATATGTGAAAACCCTGCAAGAAAATGATATTTTGTCAACTATCCAAAAATGCTGTAACTAAGTTTCGCATAACTAAACACAGCAATTGGACTCTGTTTTCAGCACAAAACTTGTGTGCTTTAGAGGCTTAGAGATCACAGCAATCAAGAGCAGTGACTTGACTGAACTTCTTTTCAAAAGGATATCTTATGTATCCTAACAATTAAAGCAGAGGGCCAAGACCTCTTATCACTACACTCATACTTCTAGTTTATCTGCTGATATTTTAAGAATGACATTCAAACTGAATATACAGCTGATATGAAGACACAGCAGGCAATCGCTTTGTTATCATGACAAATAAAAGTAACATGCTGAGCATGTGATTGGAAACATTTTTTCTTCTGTGTTGAATTCATTTAGTAGATATTCTCACTGATTACTTCTATGTACATATCCTAAATCAACAATTGGCAGAATATATGCCAACAGATTACTAGCTATTGCTAGATTATGTTTATTTCATTGAGCATCTCTTAACTTTTCAACAGAACTAAAGAGAATATAAAAACTAGCTCATTATAAACATTAAATGAAATGTGCTTTGTATAGTTTAAGCATCTTCTCGAGTGAGTGTTCTTATTTAGTAAATAGTTCCTTTAAATTGTTACCTAATAATCTGAAACTCGCATGTTTGTCGTTTTTTTCTAATAGAGGAATTATATAAAATTTAAAAAACAGTTTGTGATACAAAGGTCACTCCTGATTAATGGCCACAAAAAACAAGAAAGAAAATACGTTAGCTTTAAAAAAAAAAAAAAAAAAAGTTTTACCTTCTTTTGTCTCCAAGCATCCCATTCACCTGGTTAAGGAATTTTCTGCAATCCTATTAAAATAAAAATTTCTTAAAGAATTGTACAACCAAAGTTTACCTTCCTGGAAATATTTTTCATCTAACTTACTGTTTCGAACTCAGAATCTTTAATTCCTTTAAATGCATTTGACACAAACTCCATGGAAAACCACTGGCATGCCAGTTCTGCTCTTTGTTTCTCCGATACCATTCTGCACAGAGCTTCAGTAATGGCTACCTGCAGGTCATAGTCTGCAGCACAACACATTTAATAGCAATAGTAATTTAAAAAATACTACTGATGTGAAAAATAAGTTAATAACAATGACTAAACAGCAATATTTCAAAAGTCAACCAAACTTTCAAGGAATATAAGACCTACACCAGGCATAAAAGCAAGACACAAGATTTCAATTTTTACCTCTCAGAACTGGGAAACCCTTGGGAGTCAAAACTGATTCCTGAGAGAAATTATAGTACTACTGAACATAGCCAGCAGCTCACTACTCTGAAAGACTGAATCCCTTATTTTAAAACTTATATTTATACTTATATACATGTATCTGAAATGTACCAGTTTGCAGATTGCTTTCATGACATATTTGTTTTTCCGAGGACAGTAATAACAACATTCTTCTTTCTAGGCTTTTAATTTTTCAGAAGCTCAAAATTAAATTGTTTAAGTCTCATGCTCACCTCCAGCATCCAAAATTCTCTGCCCCATGTCACTCCTGTCAAACAAAGTAACATTTCACCCAAATATTACAGCAACACAAAGACAAATTTATTTAATGTCTGAGACAGCTTTCAATAAATGAGATTAAACCCTGATTCCACTACACCACTTAACTTCAAAAGGGAAAGTCTGTTATGCTAAGGATGTACATCTGAAAGTACTACAGTGGAAGTGTATCATACGATACATATAATTTTTATTCTGTTTATATTTTGAAATGTGGAAAAAAAAATTCCCAATGTGAATAGGGTGTTCTTCCAGCGACTGACTCACTGTTCTTAGAAGATGTTCTTATAAACAAGATTTTAATTATTTTAAGACAACTGGGGCTAGAAGAATCCTAACCCAGACTGGCAGAGGTAAATTTAGGCTTATGAAAGAGATTTACCTATGAGAATACCTTCCCACAGCCACCAGCAGTGGAAAATGCAAAAGTGACTTAAAGACAGACTAGTGAAAATTACTAAAAATTGCCTTCCCAGAATTGCAAACAATGTCATGTTAGAAAAATTATGCTGAAGGTTATTTACATGACAAGCAACATTTCCTTTGTAGAAAATATCTTTTTCCTGGCATCTCGAGGTGTGTTGTCAAGCATTAAATTAAGTTTTCTTACTACCTAAAAGTGGAGAAAAGGGAGTAAGATTAAATATAAAATAAGTTGTTAAAGCTTAAGTTATTTTTATTTTGGGGCCATTTCATTGCACTAAAGAAACTAACATGCTTAAATAATTGCAAAACAAGAAAAGGCAATGAGTTATTTCTGAACTTAAAGGTTATTTATTTTAACTACCTCAATTTCAATAAACTACATTCACTTTAATGTGAACATCCATTCTTAAAGGGTTATGTTTCTTATTTCAGGTTTGAACATAACCTGACATATAAATGTTAACAAACATCCCCAGAGAAACATTAAATCATTTTAGAGCACTATAATATATTTTTTGTAGCATCTGTGCAGTTAAACTACTGTCTCTTAAAACACTAACCATAAAACTGTTGTCTGGAAAGAAAAATGTTTACCTCCTGCTGAACATAAATACTTATTCTTATATCAGCAACGAGGGTACATGCTCTCAGAGCAAAGTTTTCCAGTATTTGTATTTTACCTAATGAAAAGACAAAAAGAGTTATTGAGAGCGCATTAGGGTGGCCGTTTCACCTGCATTTGGAAAAATGCTGATTTTGATTCATTAATAAAATATAGCATGCCCTCCTTTCCATACCAGATTAGTGATATTTAAAAATAAGCTTCTTAAGCTTTATGATTAAACACAAGACAGCAGAGTTACTTCAATTTGTAATAAATGTCTCTTTGTGAGATTTCTATTCCTGGACAGTACTGCGTAAGTGCCCTGGACATAAGATCATTATTTTTAAAATATAATTTAATCAGTTCTGTAGATTAGCTCTTGGAGATTTAATTTACCCCAAAATTTAACTTCTTAGGGACAAGGAAATTAATCTTTCATTTTGATGATGCCAGCATAATGGTCTGCAGTGCCTTTCTACCTAGTGCTATACTGAAAGGTCAAAAAAGACACTTCAGAAAACCTGCAGTGTGCATGATCTGCTCTGAACTACCTTGCCTCAAGATGGCTTCACAAGTAGTAAGAGATATTTTAACACTGGGAACTTTAAAATGTCTCTTTCAGAACACTTTATCAGATCTAGTGTACACTTTAAGCTCACCTTCAGGTTTGCTATCGCATATAGCCTAGAATAAAACAAAACAAAACACATCATTTTGTGTATTTTGTAAATATTACAGCAGAACAATAATTAAACCAAATAATCAAAAAGAACTTAAAATATTAAGTTCACCTGTAATGAATAACATAAAAGAGACTTCTAATACTCAGTGTGGTTTCCCAAACCTGTATTTCAGTTACGTTTATGGAAATTGTTTTCCCAATGGCAAAAATGTTTACAAGCAGAGGAAAACTCACAAATCTTTCAAACTTGCTAATCATGAGAGGAAAATGAGTATCAAGACAGGCAAACTACTTATCCAAAGACTTATTATCTATTTCAGAAATCATTGTTAACATTAACTTTAAAAGTATATTCAATAGAAACACATTTGAAAGTGGCTTTATTATTTTATTATCAATATATTTTTACCAGCAACATGTTGAAGAAATCTTCAGCCAGAGTTGTAAGCATTTCATTCTTTTCATTTCCTCTGAGGATTAAAATTCCTTTTACCTTTTCAAACCAATTAACCATGTACAGGGAAAATAAAAGTATTTTAATACCATGAAAAAGGACAATAGTTTGTATTATGTTTAAGTAAAATTATACAAACTATACAAAGATTACAATAACACTATTACCAGTCTGTGTGTACTTCAGCCCCACACTGAAATTTTTCACTCACAGTAAACAAATATTGATTTCAAACTAACATAATTTCTGTAGCAGACTTTCTAACACAACTAGAGATCTACTGTTACAGCTGCCATCACAGACAAAAAAGCTGAAAATGGGTAACAGATTAATTAAAACAATTAATCTATAGGTGTGAATATATACATGAACTTATCAGCAGACTTTTTTCTGTAATTAAAGGATTTGCGAAATTACGTAACATTCATCTGACATTGACTTTCTTGGGTGAAATCTCTGGCAAAATGACTTTTGCTTGTTGCAAAGGTAAAGGAGATTCTTAACTCAGAAACAATCAAGAACCAAACAATACTCAGGTGTTCAGTATGCTTTACCAATTTATATATATATATATATACACATATATAAAAGTTTTTTTTTTCATTTTTTTAAGTAATGTCATGTATGCTTTATGGTTTTACTTATCCTTCCAACTAGGCCGTATTTCATCATTGCTGGGAGCCCATCTTCTCCTGCTATGCTGATTTTTTCCCCACATTTCTGAATACAGTTTAGTAAAGTAGAAATGCTTTTGACTTCTTGTTTGTCCAGTTCCTGAAATTATAACATAAGCTTTAGTGTACACTTCTAGAAGAACCTGTTAATTAGCCAGGTATCTTTTAGTTCTCTTTTAAAAACAAATTTAAAAATGAACACATTAAAAAAAAATAATTTCAGACTATTGCAATGACAGTAGAGATGATTCTGACCTAATGATTACCTTACCCGACACAGAAGCTTGTCCAATTTGTTGACAAACTGTTTGCTGCATACGTGAGAGACATTCTCACAGTTGTCTGTGGCCAGAAATTGCTCTAATATTTGGAAATCTTTTTTTCTTGTAGCTTCATCAATTAACTTTTCAAACTGGCAATAATAAAAGAAAACAGAGCAACTGGATTACTTACTGTATGTTTAACACTTGATTTAAAAAGGTTTTACACAACCATCTGTTGCATTGTAAGGAAATTTTCTGAAGAACAGTATCATTAAAAGTAAAACCTAAATTACAGAACACCATGTCTAATACATTACCCGGACAAAAACTTATCCACTGTTTTTAATTATTTGGCAGTTTTCCCTCCTCAATAGTGTATTTAATATTATGCATGTCTAAATTATCTACTAGTGACTATCAAAGATATTAACGTATTTGAGGATTACTGCATTCATCAACTATTTTGCCAGTTTATTTTTTCTAAATCAATTATAACCAGAATTACGCATTTTCATATCATCCCAACTAATTCATGTATGTCAAATGCATGTGATTTATATTCATCAATAACAATTTCCAACTCTACTTCCCTTCTATCCAACTACTTAGCACTAACCTGTATGAAAGGAAAATGTGCTCCTTCCACATTCTCTGCCACAATGCAATTTTTACATGTAATTTAATAACCGAAGGCATGTTTTAAGCTGGTAATTGACACAATCAGTACTAATATCCTGGTCCATAAGCACATACCTGTATCTCATTCCTGGCTGCCATTTTTGCAATTCATCTACTCAGCTGCATAAGACAGGGTACAATCATCACTCTACCAAAACACAATTCACTGACATAGATTTCAAACAGGTTTTAAAAAAACATCAGTGAGTAATTTAGCAAGATACATTACAAATTTCAAATTTGTCACTAGTATAAATTTTACGTAAGAAATCAACTGGGGATACAAGGAAACATTCTCACGTGGAAAAACAACTGCTTAAAATGACAGAGTGAAAGGAACGAACAGCTCGGGCAATGGAGGGGCTTCTGACTCTTGAGTATTTTTTATGGTGGAAAAAACATGAAGATGGCAAATTATACTAATATCAGGCTATCCAGAACAGATAAATCAACAGCAGAACTCCTGGAAGGCATTATCAGAAAATAGTGACTTCAGAAAAATGTGGTAAATCCATGCAGGGAAAGAGCCACGGCATACAGTGGTGTGCTCCAAGGTTCCTATTACCACAAAAAAGCAAGATTGCAAATTATCATTTTCTGATAATATTGCCTAAACACAACTAAGACAAGTTGTTGGGGTTGGGTTTTTTTTTTGAGTTAACAGAAAACTTTTCTGTGCTTTGTATAAATTAATCTATATTCATCAATCTACAACGTGGTTTTGGCCTCCCTATAGCAGAAATCATACAGAAATTGTCAAAGCAATGGGAAATAATGAATAAAACCAGAGAATGACTTCTGTAGAACAAGCATTTGGCAATGAACAATAGTTGTTTTTATACACATAATACAGAAATAACAAATAGAGGGTGGTTTTAAATTATTTTCTTTCAATACAAGAACACAACATCCTAAACTGAGGCCTTTGCTATCACCTCACAGGTCTCGTTTCCTTCCTAGTCAGACAAGCCAGCAAAGAAAATGTAAACCCCTTCTAGGTGCCTCCTTCTAGACGAGAGAGTGAAACCTCAGCCCTCGAAACACACACAGACGCTGTCACCTCCTCCAAGAGATTTGCTACTTAGAGGAAAACATCTCGTGGTGTCCCCCGCCTCCTCAGCAGGAATGCTCTCCCCCCCAGGGACGCAGCAGCACCCCAGACAACAGAACCTCCACCCGCAGCATGGCGGCCCTCCCCTCACCGCCGGAGCAGAAAGAGGCGCCGCTTCCCACCGGCCAATCAGACTCAGCGCCCGGAGACTCCAGCCAATCACTATCGGCGGCTGCGGGCTGAGGGCCAATCACGGCGGAGGTCAGAGGCGGGAGGAGGGTTGTGCTTGCAGTCAGCCCGTCTGCCTCACGCCTGCGGTTCTGCTTCTCCGAGCCGGAGCAGCCCGGCCCAGCCCGGCGATGTGGGGTGGCCCGGGGGTTGCCGCTCCCCGCCGTGGGTCGTTTGCCCTTCCCGCTTGCTGGCCCGGCGTCCCTGGCTCCCGCTCCGGCTCTCCCAGCGTTTCCTACAGTGCTGCTGCAGTCGCGGCACTAAGGGCGACGTGGCCGCCGAAGGAAGGGAAGGGGAAGGGCAAGGCTCCTCCTGGCTCGGGGAAGAAATCCCTGGCGCGGTTTTACTGCTGTGCCATACGTTGTCATGGTGCCAGAGGACTGTGCCTGTGTATGCAGGGCCTGCGCTCTTCTGCTTCTTATATATCAGAAATTGTCTTTATTGATAACCAGTATTTGGAACACTGATTTCAGTGCATAGTGTAGACAAGTTACTTGTCATTGCTAAATGAGTATAATTCACTCATATGCTCACTTTAGAACCATTTTCACTACCATCACGTAGAACAGAGGAACTCAGATCCAGACGTTTTGCTAATAAAGTTCTACTGACATTTGTGGTCTTTATTATACAGGGGAAACTGGTAGCAGGTTTAAATAAAATACAGCCGTTCCGAAGTGGGGCTTTCCCTGCACTGGTGTGATATGGGTTTGTTTATCACCTGTATCACAAATATAGGTGATAAAACAGCATGAATTGCACATATTGCAGTAGAGCTGTCTTTAGGGTAGGTAGGCACTATGTACAGGGATTCTTTCTTCACTACACCAGCAGAAATACTTACTTTCATTACAGGCATTGTGCTGGCCAGTCTACTCAATCTTTTGCCCAGCTGCAAGGGTCAGAAGTGTCGATGCCAACAGTTTTAATACCAAGTGTCAGCTGAAATAGTTACAGGCCTGAGATCATAAGGAGAAAGCCAAATCAGGAAAGAGCTCAGTACTAACATTAGACTCATGTTGACAAATGAGTGATCATTTAGACTTGCCATTCTGTGTCTTTACCAGACAATGTTCTATTGTACATAGAGCATTGTGCTGAGCCCTGATGATACACTAAATTAAGTACTGTAGTTACAATTGACTGTTAATAGTTAAGTTATTTTAATTGACTGTTAATAGTATGTTACTATTACTAGAAGTGGGAATTTAATTGTTTTTTATTTGTAAAATAAATACAAAGAAACTACACATTTGAAATTAAATGTAAAAAACCCACCTATATTATAAATAACACTAACTAACTGTAAGACAAATGCAATGGCTGGATGTTCACAGCAAATACTTAAATACCCTTAAACACATATCCTACCCTCTGACTCCCCAGGCTAAAAAAGAAAAATTACATTGTTTTCAAGTGATTTGTTAAAGTAAAAAACCACTATCTTGATCCGTTGCTGGGCTTCTGGTTAGTCTACATTGTGGCTGTAGTATTTATTTCCAGGTGATGCATAACACTATTTTACTAGGTAAAGTTATGACAATGAAGGTGTTACTGCTAGTTCTGATTCAGATCAGGATAGGAAAATGGAAAAACAAGGGGCAAAGACAAGATACCATAATACCATGCTTTCTAAAAGGACCCCCCCTTATGCATCTGTATACATATAACACATCAACTCTATACTTTGTATTAAAAAGTGAAATTGACATTCTTAAAACACCTGGGATAATAGAAATATTCCCATGTATTTAAACTGTGATTTGCACTAATCATCCTTCCCCCAAGCAACTTTGATGACGCAGTGCTGAAGTTGCCAACATGATTAAGAAGTATTTGGTAATATATGTGTTTATTAATTATGTCTTCTAATTAAATGTCTCCATATTGCTTTAGAAGAAACCTGGGAACAGCTTATTCAAATCTTGAACTGCAACAACTAAATGCTTTAACACTGATGGAGATGTTTTTCATATAGAGGATAAGTTGCTGTAGACATTTCTTAATTTACCCTGGGTAGACACATTTTCAAGAAACTTGAGTGAAAAGAACACTGTTTGAGAGGAAAGACTGCAGCAATGAAAACTGAAAGAACAAATGGTAGAAAGAATAACACTACTGTAAGGCTGTGAAATTAATGAGTGAAGTACTGTGTAGCAGAGCTTTGGAGAGTGCCCTTTTCCCTCCCATGAAATCACATTAGAATCAACTGGCAGCATGCCTTTCCCCAACATTAGATCTTAATCCTTCAAGTGCTCCATTTCACACAACTATGAGGTGAAATTAAAACAAATTCCAAGTAAAAAGTGGCACCCTGATTGTTTTTACAGCTATATAGAGCAATCACTCAGGTTTTATCAATTTGAGCCCTCTTTCCTGAGTATGTTGCTCTTTGGCAACTCAGCAACTAGCTTGCCCAATGAATATTCTTAACTGTTAAAAGGAGTACAATTGACAAAAAAACATTAAAATGTGAAAAGCTTTTATTACAATCTTTTGTATTACAATAGCCATATTTTTTTTCAATTAAAAAAGAGCTTTGAAATTGTGCATCTCTCCAGGAAAACAAAATGACCTTCTGTCTAGCATATGTGCTTTACTGATATACTGTGCAATGTACTTTATTCTGGACAGGACATTTACTCAAGAAAGACAATCTCTTTGCATTTATGTGGATTCCTTACATTTGACAAACATGCTTGAAAAACCTTGGAACTGTGGACTACTAGACATTAATTTATTGTATAATTATAATACATACAGATTTTTAAAAAGTGCATTGAATGACAATAACCCTTGGGAAGAATTTGCTTTTACAAATTCCTCATTATAAAGAAAATGTTTGATTTGAACACAGTGCAAGCAGTCAAGATGTCCTGAGAATTTATATAGGTGGTCATAAATTTACCTTCACAGCACGTGTGTTTTAGCACTATCTAATGGCTTCATCTCTTTTTTTGTCAACTAGAAGCCTTTTGATATTGACTACTGAACATGACAGGAAGACTTAAGTACAGATTTCATCTTTCATGTGACAGGCAGCTGTGAATGTTTAGCAGCTTAACACAGAGATCACTCTCCATTCGTTATAAGGTAGGTTTGCTCAAGTCACAGTCAGCAATGCCAGATAACAGGTTTAGTAACAGCCACTGCCAGTTCTTTTCCACCAGTGCAAGACAACACTTAGGGTTTCTGCACTTCCATAATTACTCAGTAAACTATTTGGATTAATATATACTTGGCTGTGGGTTCCTTAAAATGGTGATTTAAAAAAGAAATTGTGGTTTTGAGGAGTAAGCAGCAATCCAAGGCCTGAATAAGTGGCCTGATTTTCACGGTACAGTCCTAAAAAAGAGCTCTTCTAATACAACCAGTCAGCGACTTACCAAAATTCATGCTACACATACAAAGCTAAACTTTCCATGCAATTATGAACATGAGTGGAAAAAATAATGGGCAATCTTTTACAAACCAGATTTAAACCCATTGCAAATCTTAAACCACACTAAATCCACAGAATGGAAGTAATCAACGAAGAAACATGAGAAGACTGCATGTTTACTGGCCCCTCCTACTTGAGCAAGGGTTCTGTTTATGGGTCCATGTAACTAGCTGTTTACCAGTAAAATAATAATTTGCTTTGAAGCTTTTTGTGTTGCAAAAAATGCAGCTGTGGAGTTCAACTACTTTATAATGAGAAGTAGCTGATTAAAGAATTCAAAGGTACTATTGCAATAGTACTGGGACACTGGGTAACAGGAAGGCAGGTTTCAAAGTTCTGACATGCTATTCTCAGGTATATTTTAAATATATTTATTATATACTAATATATACTATATCTTTTAATAATATATCACATACACTTCTTGACTGGAGGTAAAAAAGGCACCTTTTCTTTTTAAGGTAAATAGAGGGTTCATGGGACATTTTCATGTAAGTTTTGCTCATAGTAACATGTAATTTCCAGTGCAAATATTAACAGAAATACTTAACATGGTTAAAGTCTGAATAATATATATATATAAAGATACAAGTGCTTCCCTACATTGTCTGCTATCCAAATTATGCACAAATGGAATAGTGCCCAGACTTGGTGAGATAATATAAACAAAATTAGAAACAAAACCAGTAAAACCATAGTGCCTACTTAGAAAACATTCAGTACAAAATGGTAAAATAGATCAGTTAGTATTATTCTAGGCAATCTAGAGTGCTACTAGCAACTTGAAGTGTCTTGTTTTGCTCTCTGGTAGTATGACAGTATTCCCTGGAACCATTCTGTCACACAGGCTTTCAGTGAATTTAACTCGATACTCATTCTGGGTTTTTTTTGTTTTGGTTTTTTTGTTTTTTTGTTTTTTTTTTTGTTTGTTTGTTTGGTTTGGGGTTTTTTTGTCATTTTGAAAGGTTTAGAACAGTTTGTTCAGATCACTGGCTACTCCTCTACCCTGGAACACTTTGGCAGGTTTCAAAAAGGAGACTGTTGCCATAGGAGCAAAGAGCTATGCCTAGGAAGAGAGTGCCACCAAGACTACCAACAAGCTGACCTGCATCTGCTTTCTTTATTCAGATGAAGTGCATCCAGCTCTCCTCACATTCTCTAGGCACCTTAAGGGGGTGACTCCGGCAGGTAAGACGGTAGTTTTGGCCTCTGTTGTTATCCCAGTACTCCCGGCCATTGACTTGATACCTTGCTGCAAACTGGACTACAGAGCACAGCTGAAGGAGGAAAGGAGGCACAGGGAGAAAGAAAGTGAAAACATCAACCTGATCCCGCCCGTTTTTCTCAGGGATGCTACTCTGCCAACGAGCACACACTTCATGGAGGCTTTTCCACTGGTTGAAGGTGTATCGCACAGATACCTGCTTCTCAAAAGCAACATTGCAAACCTGGATGGTACCATTGAGCCCTAAATCTGAGCTGGTCACTCGTTCAAGACACACCTGCTGCTCCTGGAGTCGGGAGGAGAAATCTTTACAGTCTACAGGCTGCTGGAAGTCAGGAACCAAGCACTGGATGTTAAACTCCAAGTCCCAGCTGCTGTACCAGAGGGCTGAGTTTATGGAGAGCCTGGAAAGCACATGCAAGGGGACTGATGGATCCTCCCCAGTCTGGAAGACTTTCACTTCAGTGAGCTCTAAACCCAGTGCATCAGCAAATCTCACCCGGTTCATACGACTCTGGCATCCAGGAACCTGACACTGCACTGCTGATTGCTTCCTTCTTTCGGGAGATGTAGGCAAAGATCTTGCTCGGCGCCGTATGATAGGCCGCAACACCGGGTCACAGCCGGAGAAAGTGGTGCTCTGAGGCTTATTTGGCTGAAGCTCCCCCTTGGCTGGGGTATTGCTCTGAGGAGCCATGCTGCTACTTGTATGGACTTCTGGAGTCTGCTGATGCCTTCGTCCTGGTGCTTCTTCAGCCTGTAGCATGTTCTGAGAGATGACAGAAGTAACTGGGATACCTCTGAGAACCACGTACCTCTGTTCTTAACAGAGGACAGAAAAATCAGAGTGAAGCACAGGCAGTATTTGAGGTTATTGCACTAGATACAACAAGAATCAACTGGAGCAAAGCAGACTGCTTAACGAAGGGCACCTGGAAGTGAACTAGATGTTACTGTGTTTTATGGGGAGATGAAGGCAGTTGCAGCAGCTGGTAAACTCCAGGCCGTTATGCTGGCTGGTGGACCCGTTGCTCAGGCTGGAAAGGGATTCAAGGCTATCGCACTTGATGCTGGAAGACGAGAAGCTCTCACAGAGGCTGGAGACTGACTGGAGGCTGTCGTGCTGGACACTGAAGGACTCCAGGCTGTCGGAGAGGTCACTGGATTCCCCGAAGCATGCTCGGCCGTTACAGAGCGGGAGAGGGGGCTGCAGGCTGTCCTCGTAGACGCCGACTGACCCCAGGCTCCTGCAGCAGCAGGGACACTCCAGGCTGTCGCACTGGATGCTGGGCGACTCGCAGGGGCTGCCGAGGCAAGGGAAGGCTTGGAGGCTGTCGGGCGGGAAGGAGCCGGAACCGAGGCTGCTGCAGAGGCTAGAAGGAGTGCGGAGGCTGTCGGGCGGGGCTGGGGGGGCAGGCTCGGTGCTGTGGCTGCAGCGGGAGGAATCCGCCTCTGGGGACTCTACAGCCCACATCAAGCTGCACAGCCCCTCCCTCCACCCGGCGGCAAGGCAGGGAGATGCCTACCCTGCCCCTGTGCCGGCCGCGGCGGAGCAGCCGTCAGCAGCCCCCGTCCCAATCCGGTCTCCCCGCCGGACCTGGCGGCTCAGATCGCGGTCCCGAACCCACCCGCACCTGGGGCGCACGCGCGGAGCTCGCCCCGCCCCTTTCCCGCACCGGGCCAACCGCGGAGACCTTGCGCGTCTGCGCAGGGCCTGCCTGGCACCGCTGCCTGCGGGATGCCGGTGTCGGCTGAGGCGAAGGTATGTACCGGGCAGGGGCTGGCGGGGCCAGGAGGCGGCAGCGGCGGGCGGCTGGGCGGCGCGGAAAGGCAGAAAAAGCGCGGCCACGGTCTGTTAATTACCGAGCGTCCTTCGAGCGCCGCGGTGACGGAGCGCGGTGGCAGAGAGCGGCGGGAATGGCTTGGTGCATCCCGGCAGGGAGCGGGGCCCGGGCTCGGTGTCTGCCCACGGGCACAACCTGGCATGGCCCAGCCTTTCATCGGGGCTCGGAGCCAGCAAACGAGAGTGCAGCCGCTATTGCGTGACATTGGCTCCTGGGAGATGCGCGGCAGTGCGGGTGGCGGCGGTGGCCTCAGCCCGGGGGTCTCCCTCTTGGGGTCTGACCGGCCCGGGGAGCGAACGGCTTCCCCTGCCCGTCCCCTTTCTCGGCCGGGGAGGTGAAAGGCAGAGAAACATTGAGGAAATGTCAGGATCAAATTTAAATACGTATATATAGGTATGTAAATAGAGAAATAACTTTGCAACAAAAGTAACGGTGCGTGAGGAGAGGTATTTTGGTTCTAGTCATCTATCACCTTTTGCAAATCGTATCAGTTCCCTGTATTCCCTGAATTTAGTTCCCTGTATTCCCTGAATTTAGTTCCCTGCATTCCCTGAAATGCAGTTTCTGGAAAACAACAGAATGCTACAAATCCTCCGGGTTATTTTTAGTAGGAGTTTATGAGTACTGAGAGATTTGCTTTGGAAAAAGAAAAAAAAAAAAAGTATCTGGTACGAAATTTGCATGTATGAATACAGGAACAGTGCATTTTCTGACTAAAAAAAGGACAACTCCACATGCACGGAACGCGAGCGGTTGATCATCTGTTCTTGCTAAATTAAGAGCAGAAACACCCACCGCCATTTGGCTGTGATACTTGGCTCCAGTCACTACATGGAATGCTGCGCAGGAGGAACAAAATGATGATGAGCACCTCACACAATGAACCGTAGCTCTTCTGGCACCGCTGCACCCCCAGATGTTTTCCTGTATTTCGCCAACAATCTTTCAGGAGCGGGCGTTTAAACCCCATGTCAAGAGCTCCAGGTTGAGGGGCGGCTGCCCCCCGGGTAGCAGTCGGGCCGTGCCGGGTGGCTGCAGCAGCACTGCCCGCAGCCCTTCTTCCCGCAGCAGCCCTTCTTCCCGCAGCAGCCCTTCTTCCCGCAGCAGCCCTTCTTCCCGCAGCAGCCCTTCTTCCCGCAGGAGCCCTTCTTCCCGCAGGAGCCCTTCTTCCCGCAGCAGCCCTTCTTCCCGCAGGAGCCCTTCTTCCCGCAGCCCTTCTTCCCGCAGCACTGCCGCTGCCTCTCAGCCCGGACTGGCCCTGACCCGCGGTGCTTTGTGCAGCTTTGGTGGCCGTCGTGTCCCTGGGAGGGAGCAGGGATGCCCTCCCCGCTCCACTCCCTTCTCAGTGCCCCCGGGTAAGTAAGCTGAATGTTGCAGGATCCCATTAAGCAAGGCCTGGGGACGAGGACAGCCGTGTCCCGGTACCGTTTGGTAGCTGGTTGTGTTTATTTTACTCCTTTTAGTGTAAATCACATCGGTACTAATCGCATGGTGTTTGTTTACTGCATCTCTAGGACTTGGTGATGTTTGCATTTGGTATGCTGTGTCCTACGAACCCAAAATATTGGAGTCGTTTGAAGATTATGTAAAAACAAAGGTGCAGATACCCTTTAAGAAGAACAGGAATGGGACCAGGCATTCAAGAATATCCCTTATTACTGCACAGAGAGACACAGAAAAAGGAAAGCCAGATCAATGAAAACCACAAAGGAATGGTAAAGTAAGGAAATTATGTTGTCTCTCTTTCTAGTTGCTGAAAGCTCAGAATACTGTAGATTAGCTAATGAGTACATGGCTGTACTTTTCAGCTGCTCATCCTCTTTTCTGATCCACTGCAACAGACACGATTATGCTGTGTGATCATGCAGGTCACAAAGTGGCAGAGGTGACTGCATCAATCCTGGAGGCACAAGACTTACTTGCCTTCTTTTATAAGCACTTCAATTTGTGGAATCATGTTTTTTAAAACAAAATCAGACGACGTGGATGTAAAAACTGAACAAGATGTACAGCATGACAAATTAATGGAACAGCAGTCAAACTAGTTGAGATCAGGAGGACAGTTTATACCCATGTGAAGATGGCATCCTAATGCTTCCCTTTTAAAAATAAGTAATATTTCTTGTTTGTAGAACAAGCACTGTTTTCTTGTTCTTGAAGAGTACACTAATGTTTCTGTATGCTTACACAGAATTGTCTGATTTAATTGAGGAAATATATATTTTTGTTTTAAGATGTCCAGATCAGTAATGCCATTCCTTTTACTTATGTATGAGTTTTTCTCCAACTAACGTTTTCACTATTCCAGTATAACATGAAAAGGTGAAGTTTGTTCATAACTTTGTTGTGAACTTCATAGGAATAATCTTTTAAATTCTGTTGAGAGTATGCATATTTGAAAGGCAAAAAAGATACGGCTTGCAGTAGCCATATAGTACTTCATATGAATTTTGTTATGTTGTAGTAGGACCATGTACCATGTACTACAGAAATCAGTAGTTAAATTTCTAGTCTCTACTATTTGCTATTTATTATCCCCAAAGTAGCTTTGGGATGCTTGCTAGAGGAGTATGGCTAGAGGCCAAGTTCTATTGTTATGCTATCTGGTTGACTTACTCAATTTTGCATTAGTAGTATAAAAAAAAAATGTGATCATGGTATAGATCTGATTAAGAATAGTTGCAATCAACTCTCTCTTTTTTTAAAACTGAATTAAACTCTCCACTTTTATTGTATTCAATAGCTACAGTTCATAAGTCTGATGATTGCAGCTGTTGCTATTTGTATGTGATTTGCTGTTTAATCCTTGCTAATTACAGTAATGGAAAAAGCCATCCAAGCACCAAAGGACTAAAACCAATTTCTTATGTGAAGCCATCTCCTGGAAGATTAGGCAAAAATGTATCAAGTGCCATTGAAAAGGTAAAAAATTCTTTGGTTTTGTTTACAGAGAAATGGTACTTAGTTTGTGTCAGTTTCTTAATAACATCACATACTTTCATATTTTTTCAGACTTCTCATGACAGTCAAGATGGTAGCCAATCAAGTATTTCTAAGAAGGGAAGAAACCAGCTGGATGACAATACTCAGTCAAAAAGGTAGTTTTATGCTAAGATGGTCTGTTTAATTTATAGGCAATTCAAACTGGTTTATAAAATGCTTGTGATGAAATCATGGTTTCTCTGGTTTGCCTTTGACTCAACTGCAGTGTTATCTTTGCCAGAAAATGCTAATTTTACCTCATTATAAAGTTTCTATGCCAATTCTAGTTTTATTCATATAGATCCATGTCCTTGAAGATGGTAGCAGGACCTTTGTAAACTGTTGTTCCAAAGACATTAAGCTTTCTAACAGCATATGGCCTTTCTTTTATTTAGGATCACGAGTGTTTGCCCATCACTGCACAGAGCACAAGGACCAAAGAGGAGTCTCCCAGAAAGAAGGCAAAATGAATCTTTTCTGCATGGGATCCCTCCTAGCATAAAGGGCAGCACACAAGGTAGCTTCTGTAGGGTTAAAGATGTTCCAATGCAACATTTCTATTACAGCAGAAAAGAACAGTTGGAAAAGAATTATCAAGATGTTGCTGGAGCTGGTCCATGCTCTTCTAAATGGCAAGAAGCCTCTGTAGATGAAATGTTTCTTGATTTTGAATCAGTACAAATTATTAAAGAAGATGCTGAAGATGATAGTGCCAGTGACCTCTCTGATTCAGAAAGGATTCCTATTCCCCCATCTCCCTGCACGCCACCGGAACTCATTCTCAGAGCTGAAGAAATTGATCCAGTTTGTTTAGAACACGTTCCTGATACAGGATTTAAAGAATCAGAATATTACTATCCAGACTTCCTCCCACCTCCTTTCAACTCATGGGACTTGAAACAACTGGCCATCTTTGTTAACGTGGAGGGTAAAACTGAATTTCAACCAAAGCCAACGGGATTTCTTGAGAAATACATCGATCGCCTTTTGAAGCTGGAATGGCTGCAGATGCAGACTGTGCAGAATGAGAAAGGAAAGGCAGCCAAAGCCAGGCCACAGACTACTCCTGGCTCCATCCGTGCCCTGAAAAGCCCTGGCAAAGGCAAAGCATTGGTCAGCCCTTTGCAGAGCAAGCAAGGGGTTCCCCAAGAAAGAGTTACAAAGCTGCCCAGAAGCTATTCAGGTCCCAGGGGAGATTCATACTGTGAAGAAAATCACCGGTTACAGTCCCATCCGGGTCACTTGAAGCTTTCTGAGAGAACGGGGCATGCACTGCCTGCTCAGAGACAATCTGGTGAAGTAAGGAGTGAACTGAAAAAAAAACCAACTCCAAAGCAACAGCTTCACAACATGCAGCCCTCGGAGAACAGTTCTAAAATTCAAAGTGTTGGTAATATCAGACCCCCTAAGCAACCCCCAGTATTTCATGGCTCAGCTGCTCCCATCAAAGGCTCAAAAACATACACGAGTACAAATCCAAAGAAAAATGGCAATACCAACAATTATGTTCCTTCTAAAAAACCAACAGTGGACAGGAAGATAAAAACAAATGGCACAAAGCAAACATTTTGCAAATTTAAATGAAGAAAAATTCACTAGATGATGCTTCTTGACTGCTAGAAAGCATTTGGCCAGTGCACAAAGATGTTTTCTTCATAGGAAGATTCAGAGAAAGTATGTTCTTGATGCATGGTTCTATGTGAGCACTGTTCATTTCAATACATTTGATGTTCAGCCAGCAAGGCCAGCAGGAAATCCTTTCCCTGAAGGCAAGTGTCTTCCATAGGTCTTTCCCCCAAAATATTTTCGGTTGTTCAACAAAGATAATAATAGGTAGAGTAGACAATTTTAGAGAAATATCAAATTACAACATGTCCTTCTGTTTGCACCAGTTGAAGTCCATTGAAATCTGTGCTGTTTCTTATGCTTACCTTGGTATATCTGAGGCAATAGGACCCGTGCTCTGTTTTTGAGGAAATGTGCTATTTTTTGAGACAGGTTTGATGGTATTTTCTGATGGGAAAGGGCTCATCTGTTTTATAAAAATATTGAGCATGCTTATCTATGCAAAGTCAAACTAATGCTTCACAGAAGATGATGAATTGGATTTTTTTTTTTTTATGCTTTAAATTATTTTTTTATAGAAGAAGAAGAATGGACATAATGCTTTGAAATATTTTAATGCAGAAAGGATTGTTTTTAAGACAAAAACTTTATTAGGGAGCAGACAACTTCTACAGTGATAGATTAAGAAAATGGAATGCATATTTTTATACCCAGAAATGTCCAATGTGTGTACAGACAGCTTTCCTTAAAGTTCATCTTGTAAGGCTTGATGCTCTTTGTTATTTAGATGGGATGACCAAATTTCAAATTGCACATGGATATTTATGATTAATGCAAAAGAAGTTGATTACTAGAGACTCTGTGGCCTAATTTTCAGAACTGGTAGCCTCTCAAAAATAGACTCCTAGGAAATGAATGTAGAAACTGATGTAAGTTCAGGGAAAGATGTATTTTGGTACAAAAGATACCTATTTTCATTCACCTGAGATGACTATTATTTATCCTGTGGTCCTCTCTACTTCAGTTAGCTTCTTGTTTCAAGATTGAGTGAAGTGACATGGAGAAATATCATACTGGACAGAAACTGCATCTCCTGTGTCTGAGAGATACAAGAGAATGTGAAGGATAACACTGTGAGTATTCAGGTATCAGTTCAGCTGCTATGATTCCAAATCAATCACAGCAGCTGGGGACATGATCTTGATAAAGATGAAATTCTAGAGGATATTTTGTACTTTAATATGAAATACTGAGCACCATTAACCTCAGCCTCAGTCACCAGTTGCAGTGAACTGTTGCAAGAACTGAGCTGAGGTCTGACGGATCAGATAGTACAAGTGGATCTTTGACGTTGTGAAAGAAAATGTAAAAGTAACAAGAACCAAAAGGTACCTTGTGTATATAGTTAAATTACACTTCTCTTGTTGATCTCATCTTGGTTTTAAGATGCCTGGCTGTTTCTGTTCTTTCATTGTGCCTACCAGATATTCAGCTTTGTAAAATTTCAAAGCATGGATTTATATGTAGTTTTAAATGTGAGAATACTAATAAATGTAATAAGTTAGAGTATTTTACAGTACATAAAAACATTGCTCAGGAATAGTCTAAAAATATTTTGAGTGTATTTTTCCTTGTCTGCTGCAGATCAAATGTGAAATTTTAAATTGATAAAGGAAACAAATGTGATATATGGCATTACATTTCCATATTCAGTATTTGTGAGGTTACAGTTAAAGTGAATTTTAGTTGCATGTACATTCAGCTGTATGGAATTTATGTTAATCTAAATCTGACATGCTCGAAGATCAAATAAATCGGCTGTGTCAGAGATGTGGTGAAATTTAGAGGATGGCACTCAACACCAGCAACTGCAGAGCACCAGCACATTCTAATTGTTGCTATTTCATCCTCTTGTTTTGTTCCAGATCCATCATTACTTATCAGCTCTTTTTTTTTTTTAAGGTTCTTGCATCCAGTGCTAGAATTTCAAGCTCTGAGCAGATTCTACAAGCCTTCTTCAGTCAAGTTTTTCTGATTCACGTTAACAGTAGTGAAAGTTGGCAGATCTTCTCTTGCTGTTAAGCACTACTTTAGTGCATGATTTTAGTACACTGTTTTAGTGCAGTTAGAAGCACCAAAAGCAAGGTAACCAGGATCAAGTCAGTTTCCAGAATAGCTGTTTTCTAGTGCAAATTCTGCTGGATACAGTAATTAATTTAAATACATTTTCATCTGAAACATTATTCCAAATTGATGCTTTCTTAAGTTACAAGGAGGGTGTGTAGGAACAGGCACATTTTGCATGATCACTTCTGAAAGAATAAATAGTGTTTCAGTCAGCTTGACCAGAGCTAAGGTGATTGGCACTGAGAAGTTTTTTCTCACAGAACTAGGTTATTTTTGTTTTAATGTAGTGCTTTTATGATGGGTAGAAATGTGTTGTTGGAGACTGAAAAGTTAAGCAGAAAGAGATGGTGATGCACTTAAAATAAATCTGAATGCTTGTTCATCACTAAGCTCTGGATGTGATCTGGCCAACTAAGTTCATCGCATGATAATCAGACAAGTCTCATTTTTGTTCATTGATTTTGTAGTTCTTACACAGTATTCTTTGTTCACATACAGAAATAGAGATTTTGTGTTTGCCTCAACAAACAGTTCTTAGAGTGATCAAACTTGCAAGGGTTGGATTTAATCTGCAGCCCTTTAGCGTCCATTTTAACTTGACTGTGTTCTGGGCCTGTAGACGAAAAGTGCTTCTTTTAAAAGGATTGTTTTATGATTTCTTCGTTTTGTATTGATGGATCTTGTCTTCATAAGCACTTATGAATATAGCAGAAAGGTTCATTCCTTCAAATACATTCATTTTGGGATTAAAATACTTCATAGCACAGTGTTTGTATGGACGGATATATTTTTTTCAGTGTTTAGCAATAGGATCATATGTGTGTCTAAGCCTAGAATTGACAATGCTTCTTGAAGAGCAAGTTTACTGATACATTTAAAGAGTAATTATTTTTTTGAGATAATTTAAAATTTTAATGTTCTGTAGTACTACCTAAAAACAAATACACTCAGGTTCCATTTTAAATAAGCAGCCAAATTCTATTTCAGTTATGCTAGTATAAGCTTTGAACAACACTTTGTTTTCAAACTACCCTGTTACAAAGATGTGAAAAAACCAGAATTTAACTCCAATATATAAAAACTGTTTTCCTTAGCAATACTATACTATATTTTAAATGCATACCATGAACAGTTCTAAACTGATACTGTTTTTCTGTTGACACATTTCTTGTTTCCCTGTTACTTAAATCTCTGCAGTGAGATACTGTGGTCAGTTAAAAGTTTTACCTTGCCCCGGGCACCTCCCCCTCACAATAGCTTTCAATCCTATACAGCAGTTCTGAAGCTCCTGCACAAAGTCTCCAGATCCTCATTCTGAAGCAGTACAGGTATCAAGTTTCTGCAGTTGCTCTCTCTAAATTTGTATTCCAAGGAAGTGTTATCATGGTGTGAGCAACGTGCACTATTGTGGGGACAGGGGCTTCACATCTTCCTTTAGTGGAAGGTAGGAAGACTCAAATCAAGCCCTACTGAAGGTTCTGTGCCCTAAATCATTGAGTGGCCACTTGTTAAGGCTGATAAAGTGAACTGTATTTTTCCTTGCAAATGAGAGACAATGTTTGATGATAAGAATTCAGGGTGGGGGGATAATAATAATGCTTCTCACAGAGGCGTAGAATCATCCTTTTTGTGTTTGATTTATGGTTGTTTCATTTTTATCACTTTTATCCTGTATTTGCTATTTAAATTATTTTGTTACAAGTTTGAGAGTATTTTGACAGTGTTTTCAGTCAGTATGTCAAATCTTTTTTGATCTGATATTGTAGTTGAAATTTCTGCAGTTTGGAATTGCCTATAATGTACTAGGCTTTGCCTTATTTTAAAGGTATTGAGTCTTTGTTGCTCTCATTGGCATTAGTGTGTTTTGTTCAGAAAAATAATTTGACAGGCCACTCTGTCTGGAAAGACTGAACTCAATAAACTGAGAATTTGCAGCCCAGCGTTTGATGTTGGTAATCATGCATTATTATTTATTTGAACAATTTGTGTATATTTTTGTTAGTAATTTCATTGGAAAGTGATCTTGTAATTCAAAGTTATTGTATATTTACTGTATTAAAAGTGAAATACTGTTACCTAGTTGTATTTTTTTTCATCATCCACAAGGTGGCACCAGTGGCCACTTCTCTCATAATTCTGAGCTAAAAGAAACAATATTTTCCTAAGGCAAGCACTAAGTCTGGGATTTAAGCCACTGCTATTCTGTTTCATAGTTTAAACAACAAATCATGCTTTTACTCAGGTGTTATGAACTAATAATTCAAGGTTGGAAACTTCAGTCAGGTGTAATAACAGAGTTTGGCTGAGTGGCAGGCAGCTAAGTTTCCTAAATGCCAGCAGCAGGATCTCTTTACTCAGTAAATGACTGCTCTGATAAACTCTCCTCAGTTTATACCTCCAGATGGAAGACTTCAGATCAGGCCAGTGATTTAACAGCGCTGCTAATAGCAGTGCTAATAGCTGCTAAATTGTAGCAAGATGGGGGTTGGTCTCTTCTCCCAAATAATAAGAGGAAATGGCCTCCACTTGTCCCTGCATATTTGAAAAAACTTCAGAAGGGTTGTCAGGCACTGGAACAGGCTGCTCAGAGAGTGGCTGAGTCACCATCCCTGGAAGGATTTAAAAGATGTGTAGATGTGGTGCTGAAGGTCATGGTTTAGTGGCAGTGTTGGGTTGATGGTTGGACATATCAATTAAGGGACTTCTTCAATCAAAATGATTATATGATTATAATAATCAAGATGATGTATTTTTGAAAATTATTACACTGTTGTTAAGATTAGAATTGTGTTTTATTTTGCTATTTCTTCTAATAAGTATGCAAGATTAAAAATAATAATGAAAGTATTCTGTATGGTTATTGTTAATACAATAACATGCAACAGCATACTGTGCTGACAAGCACCAAAACATTAGATGTGATCAGATGCACGGCTGTTACTGACAGAAAAAATGTCTCTTTTGAATGGAAAAAAAAAAAAAAAAGAACAATTTTAATTAAAAGGTATCGTATAGCATCTGAGAATGTTTACTGAGGGTTCTAACAATCATCTACAATGTGCCTGTAAAGATAGCAACGCTCATTATTTCATTTTCTTCATGGATAAGGAAGACTTAAACACACTAGGATAATTTAAATTCCCAGCATCATTTACTCCACCATCATTGTGGAGTAAATCTGTAGCATTTACACCTAAAGAGCAGAAACCAAGGCTGAAGGAGCTCCTTGGCTGACTGCAGTCACATGGAAAACTTGCAGCAGCTTTTTATGTCATTCCTTTTCACCAAACCTGAGGAATATGCACTCTGCTGTGTTCATTTCAAACCATTTCCAACTCAAACCATTCTATGAATACAGTTTGGAGCAGAAGTGGCTCAAGTAACAAATAGTCAAAACATTTTACTTCTGATGAGGCACACCACCACTGAATTACTACAATCAAAAAGGATCATTTGGAGGCTTTAATGAGACACAATTACTAAGAAGTGAAAAAGAGATATAAATTGTCCACAGAACAGCATGGCAAGGTCCATTGCTTGGGGGACACCACCAGGGCTGGTGTCAGAAGTGCTGTCTGTGCAAACACAGGTGCATTAGTGATGGCCTCTGTTTGTGCTTTGCTCATTCATAATGGCAGGGGGAGTGTGTGAAGCCTCTGGTTTGTGCAGGGTCTGCTTTAAACTACCTACCTTCATGGCTTGCTGTTTTGTAAATGCTGGTGATGGGCTATAGTGTTTCAATTACCTGTTCACAGTGAGAGGTCTAATCATGATACCTGTGAATCCCCATTACTTCTGCCCCTGCTGTGCCCAAGTCAGTGGGAGTCCCAGCAGCACAAATGTTTATCTCTGCACAGTCTTCATCTCTGTCTTTGTTTTGCCTCATTTATAAAAATCTTACTTAAAAGTAAATGACACACAATCAGTAAAGGGGAAATTAATCATGCTGGAACCAAACTTCTGACACTGAGTTTTAAAGGAAACAAGAAAGACTGATGACAGAATGGTCCTACAGAGAGTGGATGTCAGCACGTTAGCAATAAAATCTTTTTGTCTCAGACAGAAAGCATTTTCCCTGTCTGCTATTTCCTCCACTCTGCTGAGCAATGGCAGATCCCCTGGGATCTTCAGGATGCCGCAGAAGGAGTGTTAAGTTTTAATCAAATCTTTCTGTGCCAGTTTAGGGTCATTTTCTCCCTTCTGAAGGATCCATTTGTCCTTATTAAGATATTACAAGGAGTCATTTAAAGGACAAACAAATGACAAGAGATTTTATAAGTGAAGGGTAAACCACGTGCTGAGTGGTTATATAATTAGCTCTTCTATTAATACCTTAGGTGGTGGTGTATTTCACAGTCCTAATAATTAAACTCTCAGTAACAGAGTGTTGGATTAGTGTTTAAAAAAAAAAAACCAAAAAAACCACAGGCCAAGCTGGGGACTTTTCTCAAGGTTTTCTGCATAAGCAGAGCAGATATTCCAGCACTTGTGGTAGTGGCAAAGATTCTCAGCTCAGCTCAAAAGCCACTATCACCTTCAAAGAAACTCAAAATGTTTTGCTCTGAGGGATAAATCTCTACATGTCTTCTCCTCTGCTTGTGGCACATTTCTCCTGCTGAGGACGCTGCAGCAAACCCCAGTTTGCAAGTTGATTGTTCTGTACGATGGAAAATGAAGCAAACTAAAACTACAGAAGGCAGTGAAGGTCCTTCAGCCTTCTTCCCTGTCCCCTAGACAGATGTCACCATCCAATGCCAGATTTGGCAAGAGTGATTAAATGCATAAATAGAATATCAAAGCTAAAATTCCAGAAGCTCATACAACATCACCTTGTCTATGTGGGCTCTTCCATCAGTTGCATCAGAATGGTAACAGTGTCACTGAGCACGGTTGTCTCCAGTAACAAATTATGCAACATGACTAAAATCTATTCCTTCTCTCTGATTATCCCCAGATGATAACTCAGTCCTTTGTGAAAATGAGGCTCTCATTGCTAAGACATCAGTATAAAAAATTATTTTTTCATAATAAAATAACTTTCATAAATGTATCAGTATTGTTGGAACCACACAAAGATCTGTTTTATATAATCTACTGATTGTAATAGCTGAATATATGTTATTAATAATTCAGAAGGTTTTGATTTGTTCTCAGTTCTGTAAAATAATAAAGAAAATTACTTCAGTGATTCAATTAGCAAACTATTTAAAGGCACTAATAATTATTAATGCCTCTTGGTAGAGATTTTTGCAGTGTAAAGACAGTTCTGTAATTATCCAGAAGATGGCATAAGTAGGCCAGTTACTGACTTTCCATCACCACAAGTAAATGTAAGGAACGCTTACTAATAACCTTATCTTAAAACAAATCTACTAATAAAAACGTATATTTTTATATGGTCAGTGGGAGTGGAGTTTAATTTCTTAAAACAGCCCTTTCCTCTTCAGCATCATTCAAGTAAAGTACCACTTAATAGTTATACAACAGTACTAAGAAAAAGGAGTATGAGGAAGCTAATACAAAAATCTTAAACTATATTTATGACTTTTTTTGCCTTAGGCTATGTCCATTGTATAGCAATCATTCTGATTGTCCACTATTTCTTTTGAGGAGGAGACAGCAATAATGACTGATAAGAAAGATATCACTGTATTTTTTTACCTGTATTGTACTCTGTCAAGCTGATGTAATTTTGTTTCTTTTTCAAAGTTTTATTCAATTAATTTCTAAAATTATTGAGCATATGGGGGAATACTTTTACACCAGAAAATGAACACTTCCAACCAGAAAAAAGTGGGTTTATGTTTGCCCTTCCATATGTAACTTTCTCCAGGAACAATTTACATATTCCGATCTATATTTTCAGTTTTCCTGTAAATAGAAAAGGTGCTCTGTGCACTGCCGTAATTGATACTTCAAAGAAGAAAAAAAATAGGGGAGATCAGTTTCCCTCTCTTCATTCAGTATTTCTAAATGTCTAAATCATGGCTTAGGGAGCCATGTGGCAGCATCATACTGTAGTTCTTGGTAGTATAAAGGTAATTGAATTAGTACGAATTTTTCTAATCTGAAATCTTCTGTCTGTCATACTAAAGTTATTGTCCAGAAGTGAAACCATCCAGAAATGCAATTAAACAATCAACTCTTCTTGATTATTGGGTCAAATCCTGATTATACAGATGCTAAAAGTGATCTTTATGGACTCTACATTCACATATTTTTTTTTCTAGGCATTTGCAAAGGGCCACAGAATGTCATAGTTGAATCTTCCTCTCATGCAAGGCCAAGAGCCGAGTTCATAGAGTTGCAAATCAGCTCTGAGATGCAATAGTTATGTAGGGAGATTTGTAAACAGCTGGCAAGGCAAGAATCGCATTTCTAAGTTCTGAATTTATTCTAAGGAAGCAATAATGAATTAGAAGATATGAGCATATTAATATAAAAGAGAAGAAAAAAAAATTGAACTTACCTATTTCTTTCAGAACCATCATTTCAACATCCTTCCCAATTTCCATCAAATATCAATGAATGTCAGTCTACATATTACAGGGGCAGATGTCATCTTTTATTCCTTGGTAGAGCCTGAAACAAGAGATTTTAGTTCTGAGTTAGGGCTCCAAGATGCTTCCACAATAAAACTACTCAGACACAGAACTGCTAAGTGTGCTTTTGATTCTTTTTCCGATGTATTTTGCAGGGTACCTGTGAAAGAGCATTTATCTTGCAGCATTTGTCTCCTACCCATAATAGCTTTACATAATCAGAGGTGGGAATCTCACATTAAAAAAAAGAAAACCAACATTTTTGTTTTCAAACATTTGGTTTCAGAAATATCAGCTATGGCCAGGACTATCACATAACTGGAAAATCAGTCCAGTTCAGCTTGCCACTTTGCAAAGAATGCAGCTGAAGTTAATGCAAACACCATTAACTTGCTTAACTGGATTACATTTAGAAGAGATGTGGAAAAGAATAGAATGTCATTGTGGAAGATGTACCAACCAATCTTCCAAAGAACATGGTACAGATTTTTCTATGAAGAAAGAGTAACAAATGTATTACAAGGCACTAGCACTCACAGTTGTTCGTAGCAAAAAAGTCAACATAAAGAAATGGCTTTTAGTGTAGAAACTGGAGTGTATTCCAGATGCTGGAAAGCTTCAGACTCATGCTGTAACTGATGGAAAACCAACAGAACCTGTTATCTCTGTGTTATATTACTGACAGTATAGAAGGTACTTTCATTTAGAAATTCATTTGAAAGTAGTAGTGACAAGTGAGTTCCTATTTCCATCTGTGGTGGAAAGAATTTCTCATCTCAGTGCCCGATTCTTCTTTCTGTTACACTAGGGCAAATCAGGAGTGATTCCAGTAAAACCAGAGTGATCAAATGAGGCTGGGGGAGAGGATGGATCCCCACGTGTTTCTTGGTCAGAGCATCCACAACTGTGACCAGGACATTCTACTTACAGATGCCAGCATTACACAGGAGGAACCATCTCTCTTGTTGAAGAGAGGACCTTTTGGAAAGTGTATATTCAAAAGGAAATAAACCTATGGAATTTGGGAAAACAAGCTAAACTTTCCCAACGATGTCAGTTGAGAAATCTTGGGCTGTAGAATCTGGGCAACACCTTATTCAGATATTCCTAGAAATTACAGTATATATCAAGTCTAATCTGGAATGAGCAAGAATAAAGAATTTTGGAGTGACTCAGCACTAAAGATAAAAAGGCTTAATATTGCCTGTTGGCAGAGCACTGTACTGGGAAGAGAGTAAAGCAAACTTAGACATAAATGCTCTAGAAAGGTACTGTGTTTCCAGAGCAAGCATACTTCTGAAGATTATGAAGTGTTTTGACTGTACAGTAATAGGAAATGTCCAAGTATCCTAAACAGAAATATGAAGTTTTCCTTAATGATGCTATGCTGATCTGCTGAATAAATAAATATTGTCTTTTGTTTTTTCACAATATTCAGGTTTATGAGCCAAACAACAGCAAGGCATAGATGACATTTTTAATGTGCTGAATAAATATTCATCAGGATATGGATTTTTTAAGCCAAAGATACAATATTATTTATAGGCTATTCTTTTGTGTAGAGAAGCTAGTTATATCAGAATTGAGGAGGAGATCTGACACCCTGCTACAAACTTTCTGGATATATCTTAACAAGACCATGATGGTGGTGAAATAATGATGTGCTTGACTTGAATGGGAAGTGTAGGGGTTCAGCCCCGCTGAAACACAGATTTATTTCAGTGTAATGTTGAACTTCAGTAGTTAATTTTAGGCATCCAAATAGTTCATTCATGATACTTAGTAAACAATGCAGAGAAAGACATTGACAGAAACAGGCAAACCCCCCAAGCAAGCACATCTACTGACATAAAATCCCAAGATCTTTGAATGTGTTTTCAACTTCATTAACATTTACTATTACTTGTAATTTTATCTAACTCTCAAAATGCAAACCACATTCTTTGCATATTTTGGATTACTGTGAGAGGGGAGTGTGAGAGGTGTGTTTGAACAGGAGTTTAAATCTTTTCTCTGAAGGCAATCCTTGCAATCAACAAGTGGCAACTGACACCAAAAGGAACAGCACAGTTCCCAGTACATGTTTTTTAGCTGTCATTTGTTTCATGAACAATTTTTAGAACAGTATTCTAGGAATTAATTATCTAGTTCCTTACTAAGATTTAAAGTCTTCAGAAAATGTACTTCCAGGATTAGATTATCAGGTTATCAGGAAGGCTTATGTAAAGCCAATAGCAACAGTCTCTCCTTCCCCCATGTCTACTCAGAGCCTGCTCTCAGAGTCTGTGCTATTGTGTACATTCTATCATTATCTGTCTCTGAAAATGAAAAATAGGTCAAGAAATTGCAAGGTGAATAAGTTAATACATAAAGGATTATCATATTACAGTGCTATACAACTGAATATCTTCTATTTAATTATGAGGCAGTAGAGTCCATACAGTGTGGTGACATTAATCACACTACTGAAATTTTGTTACCAGGGTGTGTTTTTTAAGAGGAAACTCTTTTAAGATGTAAATTAACTTTGTCTTGGAATTTCCCTCCTCACACCCTCAGCCAAGCAGTAATCACTGTTTATAGGCATTATGTCAAAAGACCATGTTGAGCTGCTAGAGCAACTCAGAGGCCTTATTAAACATTCCCATAATAGCTCTCACCATCCTTATTTTGGCCCTGCTGCAAAGGCATTCAATTTCTTCTCTGTCTCTGCACAGAGAACGTTTTGCAATGGCAGCTCTAAGGTTTAATATCCTTGTCAAACATGAATTGTAAAACCAGCATTGGTCCCTGCCTCTGGCCAGCCCAGCTCTCAGGACAGCAGAATGTGTCTCCAAACCCTGTTTGCTCTTTTCTCCAGATTTCACACCAACTATAGCTCAGCTGCTGGGGGAAAGTCCCTTTTGTACACATGCAGATATTTATTAAAATTTGCTCTATCAAAATCTCCTTATAAAGACCACAAGACAAACTGGATTTTTACCAAACACCCCAGATCCATCTCCATTATGCCTAACTCTTGGATTTATGTCCTAGCATGTAATTTAGATTCTTAGAAAAGGACAACAGTAGTGAGAAGATGCACTCGAGTATTTTTATGGAATCAGATCAATTTCGGAGGAAAAGGAGCAGGCTATAAAGTCTGTGAGGCTTTGGATCAGGTCAAGGTTAGAGAAACTGAGGACACATTTCTGGGCTGGGCTGGGCTGAAGGTTTGCTGAATAAATGTGGTCAGGGAGCAGACAAGAGAAAAAAGTGTTCTGGATGGAGAAGCTGGAGGAGGCAGTAAAATCTTGTAGACAGGAACCTGTAATTGTAAATCTATAGTAAAGTCAGCACTCCCACATGCACACAAAGCTGAATTTTCCATTGAGGTAAATTGAGTCAATTATCCTGATTTGACCATAAAATAGTCCCTGGAAGGAAGACTGGGTTATTATTATGGCTACACTACAAATATTCTGTGATTGTAAAGGGTAACCTTTTGTTCTTTCTGAACTGAAAGACTATTGTCAATAAGTTACAGTTAGAATTCATAACAGAGCCTGGGGGAGTCAGACACTCAGATGCCATTGAACTTCATAAACAGCTGAGTGCTGACATCCTTTAAGCTCCTCTTGCAAATCCTTCCCTTAAATTACAAATCTGGCCTGTCTATTAGATTGAAAAAAAGGCTTTCAATAAAGTATGGATCCATCCAAAATCCTTTGTTTATGAGATGCTGATCAATATGTATTAAATATACATATGGCTTTTGGGTTAGCTCATGACTTGTAAAATCCTTTGACCTTGAACTGTTTTCACTTTTTATTGTCACTTTTTTTTCCCATTTTCTATTGCCATCTGTCTGAAACAAAGTTCTCTGAAATAAAAAAAAATATAGGATCCATTCTGTAGTCATTGATTCAGACTCTTAACCAATATACATAAACCTCTATCTTTTTTTGCTTACAGGCAAATCCCTCTTGTAGAACAATTGCAAAGTTCTCTGTGTAGTCACTTGAAGTACATTTTCAGATTCTAATCTCTTGCTGGAGTGAAATTCAAAGGACAGTGGACTGACTACAATCCCTTTCTTGAAACTGTTTTGCTTTTTGTCAAACTCCAGCATTTCTGCCTTTTGTTTGGAATCACATTGCCTTGTCCCACCCCCCAGAGAAGCCATGCCCATCTTTTCTTGGCATGGAGATGCCATGTTGCTTTGAAAAATGAACTGTGTGCAAAAGACTGTGCCTTTACACAACGTCTTCTGTAACAGTTTGTCAAGAAACCCTCTCAGTGGTATTTCCCAAGAAACAGAAACCATAACAGAACCATTTCTAAGGGTGCTAAATGGTAACTCTGTCTGGCATTCTACATAACCTTACACACACTATGAAATCCAGCTTCTCCTAAAAATATTCCTTTAGTATTTGTCTTTGAAGAGCCAGTTAAGGACATGCGGAACACCACAAAGCACATTTTCTGAGAATTACCCAGGAAGTTAATGTTGGTAAGGAATTTTTGGCAGGTTCTGTATAATCTCTTTTTTCAGCTTTAGGTTACTGAGATGATTTTCAGAAATATAACGGTTTTATTTTTCTAAATATCAACACTGTCAACTGCTTCAGTACTTTTATTTTCTGATCTTAAACAAGGTTTGACCATAGCACATCTAAGGAGCCTTTAGAATGAAAACCAGTGCCATGGTACTGGGAGGTGTCATGATCACAGCTTTTAGATTTCCTGAAGCTCTCCACTTCTACTTGTTAAAACACTTGCATGAGCCTGTAGGACAGCTGGTGGAAGAACCATTCTTTCCAAAAATTCCATAATTTGCAGAGAAGTTCAGTCTATTTTCTATTTGTTCTCTTAGATGATCTACATACTTTAAGTTAGAACTAAGACATTGGCTTTGACCAAGAAGCATTTTTTATTTTTTGGTATTACTGCAGACTGTTCTCTTTGTTCAAGTGTGCTCATGTTAAGTTAGGAATTTTTGGCAGCTCCGAGACTGGGAATGTGCAGTAGGTGGCACTCACTCTTTTGAGATGACAGTATCAGTGCCTCTAATAGGAAAAAAGGAAGGGAGCCTATTTTATCAGTTGCAAAATTAACAGCTCAGAATAGGTAGTCACTAACTGTGGATCAGTTTAATTAGTGTTCTGCCAACGTGTGTAGTCAACCTTTTGATCTATATCCATGTGCATATATCAGCTATACCTATCTTATGGTTTACAAACTGAGCACTGGAAAGAGGAATCAGAATATCTGACTGCAGCCCTCACTATGCTGGGATTAGGAGTTGTAATTCATGTTAAATTTACAAAACATATATGCTATAAATGCTATCTATGTTGTATTATAGCACAAATATTTGAGAAATTATGTTAAATGTGTCTTCTGACAGGGATGCTTGCAATAAATTTAGACAACATCAGAATATAAAAGGATAAAAGCCCTCTGTTAGATATAAAGTTGCTATTAAGCAATCTTTACTTAACAACATGCTGCTGGAACCCTGTACAGGCATTTATCAGTGTATAAGTCACTCCTCAGTTTGCACCACTTTTCATTTAAGATACAAATACCTCCGTATCTTCATAATCTTTGCCTGAGAACTCAAAGAATTTTTGGAAAACCCTATCACAGAGCAGTAACAAACTCCAGTTGCTCACACTTAGCTTGCCTTTCCAGGAACCTAGTGTAAAAACTAAACAGTATTTTGTTTGCCAAGTTAACTGTTAAGCCTGGTATGAAAGTGGGTGCACACAGGTTTTTTGTACAGTCACAACAGAAACTGGATTTATAAATGCTGCATACAGGGTTGGTCAGAATGAGAGTTGAAAGAAATATGGAGTTCCAGAGCAAAGATTATTTTTTGATGCCCCTAAGGGTAAAATATTTCATACTGTTAGTATTTTAACACAGGTTAAATAACTGTTAGGACAGGACACTGGCAATGGAGTCTTTTTTCATTAACTTTTAAAATGGATTTTTGCAAGCAGTGACTCAGCTATTTTCTTTGGTTTTTGCATGCACACACATAAACCAGATTGTATATTTGCAGGAAATTTGCATGCCTGAGGAGACGTGACTTCATGTCAGTGTTAAGCAGCATGCAATGTATGACAGCACCACTCTGTCCTCAGAATTTATATTCCAGAATTTATATCTAGTCTATGATCAGGAAACGCTGAACAATGTAGGAAGAAATTAATGTCAGCCCTTAAATATCAGGTTACTGAATCAACGTCAGTCTTGGTAAGGTAGGAAACACTTTTTTCTCATCACACACTTCTAAGAAAATTAAATCAAAAGTTTGTGCTGTGGCTGTGAATTGAAAAGTAAAGTAGTTCAGTAGAGCTGCAGGAATGGAGAGGTAATATCTCTCTATTGGCAGTTCATGCAGCCCAGAGACTACTTGGAAAAAGAACCTGAGTGAAGAACTTAGTAGTGCTTGCAGGTGGGTTTGTTCAGAAACTCATTTCCTTTCAAGAATTAATAATTTCTGTCTCTTAAATGTGAAACAGCTGTTGCTCCTCTTTTTTAATGACATGAGGGCAGACATTGGGCCAGCCTGGCAGCTCGATTCCTCCTGGTACAGAGCACCCTTCCAGCTGAACCCGAGGAGCTGTGCAAGCAATTGGTAGAGTTACGTCTGATTGACTCTGCCTTTCATGGAGGAAAAGATTCACAGGCAAATCCTGAAGCTTTCCATTCAATTAGTGAACATCCATGCTGCTGGCAACAGGACTCAACAACAGAGGAGAGCTAAATTCAGATGCCACTTTGCCATTTGTATGCATGTATAGCAACTTGTTCTTCGGTGAGTATTTCAGAAGTGCCTAAAATACCTGACACATTCTTTCTGCCTCAGCCTCACTTCAGCTGCTGGCAACCATTAGGCTGTTTGTCTCTTCTTTGTTGAACTGGCATTGCTGGGAGCAACACCACTGGCATGCCAGTGACTGACAGGAGATACTGCATCAAGAGGCACTAATTGGGTGCAACAGGAGCAGCAGACCACAGCTCACCAGGCAGTCTTCAGGAAAGGTCAAGGGACTTGTAAAGTGACCTGAACTCCCTGCTGATGGGGAAAGGGCAAGATGTGAGAGCTGAACAAGAGAGGAGGGAAATGCTTACGTGAATTTGTAACCTTGAGCAGTAGCACAAACTTGGGTTATCGAGTCGGCTCTTTACCATGGAAGGAAATGATGTGAGTGACTATTCTTTTTGGATGAAAAAATGAGAATTCCTGTGGTGTCTAAAAGCATGAGAGACTTATTTGCATGCCCTGTCATCTGGAACATGTTATCTTCCTTTCCATCCTGGGTGCTGTCACATTTTTCACACCATGGCTCAGTTAGCTGGAGCTAGAAAACCTTCTGATAGACCACTTATTTCTTTATTTATCCCTGCATATACTACATTTTTCTTTCCTCTTGGGAAGATACTGTTCAGATCCCTCTGGCAATTAAAACAGCTGCAGTCAAAAAGGTACCTCTTAAAATCCAGGTGTTTCAATAAAAAAAAAAAAAAAGGACTCTTCATTGCCATGAAAATATGAACACACAAGAAGAATGTCAAATAATACCATCATTAAGACCAGGGCTTTGAGAACCTGAAGATAGCTGATTTATTTGTAGCTGAAATACATGAAGGGTAGAAATTCTGTAAAATGCATTTGTGGCTGAGGATGAGATAGTAAGAGAGGGAATAAGATAAAAAAAAGCCATGCTTTTGGTAAGGGAAAAGATCAAAGGTAAAGGCAGTGAAATTGCTTTTGGAAATCTCTTCATGAGCAACATTTCATGCAGACACCTGCAGGGTACCGTCTGCTGCTCTCTGCATTTGTGTGGTCTATGCCAAGTAGACTTGTGGGCAGTGTTTGCAAAAATGTGCAGTTGCTGATATAATGCAAACTGAAAAGTTTTGGTATTTTATTTACAGGAACCTTTGTGTGGCTAATGTTTTCCTATGTAGTCACAGCACAGCTCACATATTGGAGCCTGAGCACTAGCAGACCCTTGGGATGCTACTGCAGTAGGAGTATTGACTGACTACAGGTTTCTCTTCATTTGATTCTTAAAATGAAACCAATGCCTTTCAAAACGGCTTCAGTGATCTCTGGGCTCTAGATAGTTTACAAGTGGGAGACAACAAACAGTAGCTAATCACTGGGTTTTCACAAAGCCTGAATCTAGTTTTAGTATCCATCTTCCAAGCAGAAAAAAAGTATTTGTGGAAATTTTTACTGACTTCTGATATCATGTGAAGTATTTGACCTGGCTGGCTTGTAATCAAAGTGGGAAAATTAATTTGTCCTATATTTCCCGTATGGTCAATGTATCTTACTATTGAAAGACTCCATTTTAAACCACAAATCATTAATCGGAAAGAGATTTTTGATTCTTCCTCATTGGTGTCCTGACTGATTATTACACAGTATTTTAAAGACAATGTGAGACCTGGGAGCTATAAGTTTTTCCAGATCCTGGATGAATTAGAGACACTCTGCAACAGGGATGCAATGCATTAATACAATTTTTTTTTTTTAAATTATAAAACAAAATCTAGCCTCCTTTTCATCTTCTTGTCAGTCCAGCTCAAGATGTAAATACCCCGAGTGAATAATAAATCCTTAGAGTGACAGCACTGAACCATCATTCACTTGTAAAAGCCACACAAACAGGAGCTCTGATCGTCTGGGAGAGGAGATTGAAGCACTGCAGTTCTGCTGTAGGCAATGCAGCAAAATATCATGTACAGAGGAGTGGATTCCCAAAGCAGTGGTAAGAGTTTCCAGTCCTCATGTAGACTGCCAGTAGAAGGTGTGTGAGATGTCTAGATCCACCAAAAGGACATGAGATGCTAGTGGTCTCTTTGGGGGGACTAGGCTCCTGAAAGGTGGCATACAAAGAGGAAAAAAAGGACCTTAAATAAATATGAATGATCTAAAGTGCAATGTGTTCAGGAGGAGACATGAAATTGTATTCTTTTATATACAGCTGACTGTAAAACAGCACTGGAAGACCCAATGAACCTATCCATAGCCATAGGCTGCTGTTAGGACCTATCTGATCACAGAACGTAACATTGAGCACTCTGCCTGCTGCTGAAGGAGCCTCTTATAGTAGTGATGGAAGGTTCTTTAAGCTGGTTTTGCTGGAAAGGTATGACCCAGGATTTGTTTACCTACCTCTTCAAGGACAGGGTTTGCCTGGAAGTGTGCAGAAATCTCTAATCACCTAATCCTGATAGATTTCTTGTACACACTTTTGGCATTTTAGATATTTTGCCATTTTTTCATCTCTGAAAGGAGCATTGTGGCTCTTCCAGCAACCACAGGAGAATTACCTACACAACCACCTCCAAATCTGTGAGGTCCCTAATATCTTTCATTCCTTTTGCACAGATCCAGCATAGCCCCTCAGTCTCTCATGCTTTGAGGGTTTATAATGCCTCCTTCCTGCTCCACTGAATGATCTCACTATGCTCCTGTGCCAGCCCTGTGCTCCCATTCCTTTTGCACATTTTGGACTTCTTACCAGAGCAGACTAAGCAGAACAGAAATCAGATTGATGCACATGATTACATGGACTGTTAACTTCGGTTTAAAAAAATTATTTACCTGCCAACACTCACAGCCACCTTCACAAAGCACTTGCTGATGACACTTCTGTTCACCTTGGAAAGGACATGAAATGAAGAACATTGTGTGGCACTTTTAATAGGTTGCCTAGAATTTTCCACAGCTTTTGTAGTGTATGACTCAACTGTTCTAAGAAACTGAAAAGATTTACTAAGAATAAAGTCTACATGTCTACATTAATATAAAACTTGTATCTCTTAATTTTATAGTGCTTCACTCAATTCCTAGTACAAAATATAGAAATTTTTAAAGAAGGTAGCAAAATATTTGCTCTGCAGTGCAAATCCACTTACAACTCATTTTTTCCACACTTTGTACAATAGTTTAAAAAATACAATATTGGCAAATAATGGGAAGCTTTATTTTATTTTTTTTGTTATGATCTGTCTATGCTTACTTGAGTAAGTTGACAAAAACTCCCAGAAAATCTAGTGGAGAAAAGATCCTAGCTGAAAGAAGAAATTATCCATTATTACTGGGGAAAGTATTGAGAAATCTCCAAATCTGCTGAACTGCTCTTAGGCAAGATAGCATCCACTGGTAATTCTGCCTGGCTTTGGTAGCCTTTCCTTACTGCGACCACGTATTCCAGAGCTTCCCTATGCTCTCCAAACCTCCTGCTTAATCTTAGGGAATTTCTGTGCACTTCATTACTTTTATCTGTATCAAGGGTGAAAAATTTTATGGAGAAGCAAAAATAATGAGCTTTAAAAAATAAACGTGAGATTCTATTTTTGACCATATGGAACATGAAGCTGATAATATTTGAATTTGAAAATTTTTAAAAACATATAAATTCCTCATTCACTTGACTCATTAACTAGAGATTAAAAAAACCCCAGAAACAAAATTATGAGTCTCAGTCATAGTGAGAGTTGTTAACCCTGGTTATTCTTTTGAAGTGGAAGTGTAATTACTCACATGGAACTAATTTTGCATAAATAAATAAATACATGTATGTTAATAGATATTCTGTAAGCCAGTTGAGAGGAATGTAAACTCAATTCTAGTAAGTAACTTAATAGTGGCTCAAAGATATTGCATTCTAAAATGAGAACTTCTGCAAAGAACAGTCTCTACAAATCTGGAGTCAAATGTTCTAAAAAGGTGAAATTGATGCTTTCCAAATGCGCTCAATTTTTAGCACTATTTTGGTCTCGTAAGGAACAGCTCTATTTATGGAAGCATAGTGATCTTTCAAAAATGGGATGCATTCATTCTCTATCTCAGATAAAATGTGCCATGTTGGAAGATAAATGTCTGGGATCTCCCTAAGAGAAAACAATCAAGCAAACAAAGAATTGTTTTGCCTTTTGAGAACACTGTTTCTTTGTCATAGAGAGATTGATCTCTGTGGATCTTTTTAATCCCCATGAATAATTTTGCAAATATTTGCAAGACGTCAAAAATAATTAGACAAAAGCAGTTTCCCCATCTCTGGTATAAATACTTCATACATTGTAGAGATCAAAGGATTTCAGTTCTTCTATTGTAAATCTCAAAAAAAAAAAAGTCTCTTTGAAGAAAAAATAGGAAACAATAGTAAAGAAGAAAGAATGCAATGCATTAATCTATTAGAGTAACTGATTCTATTAAAACTGTGTCAGAAATAGGTCTGGATTAAAGGCAGATATCTTAAACACGATGAAATGCTGAGCTCCTGCAGTGTTAGAGTGTGCAGTGAGGGCTGCTGACTCTTAGAAAATATTTAGAATACCTCAAGATTTGTCCACTGATTCATTTGTTCAGGGCTAATATCACATGATACTCTTTGATATCTGAAATATTTCTGGTATGGTAACAAACAATATCTACATCAAATGAGTCAGAAAAAGGAAAAACTGCCTATTGTGTCTGTGAGCTGACAGTGACAGCACTTTGTGTTTCTCCTGTCTCATGTTTATACTGGACAGTCAGCCAGATTTCCTCTGCCTGTGTAGGTGCACTGTCTAGCATCACACCATATAACCTAATTTTAAACAAAAATCATCCCATTATGTATTATTCTTCATCTAGGTACATACCATTTAAAAAGACAAAGAAAGTCCAAGGGTAGATAAGGTATCTGAAATCCCTTTTGTACTCTTGGTTTTGCCTTCACCTCACTCTGACTGCCCTGGTCAAGCCATTTGACATTAGATTATATTTAAATTTACCAAAACACGGTCCCTCCTCACCAAGACATGACTGCTACAAAACCTGACAGTCCATTTGCAGTTCTGTCTTCATAAATCAAGAAACTAAGTCAGACCAGACAAAGGAAAAATTTTAAAATTCTACACTTTGTGCACAAAAATGCTAAGAAAATTGATATGAAAGGAAAAAACCCATTAACATACTATTTATCTCTGTTACAGCATATTAGCTTCTTACATATATGTAAGTAGTGCATATGTCAAGGAAAAATAAAGCTCACATTTCTTTCTCTCCCTGATCCATGTTCATATTTGTGGAAATCAAGTGGGAGTAGCTCTCTGCTTAAAGTTAAGCTAGGTACATACCTAACTGTTTGCAGGAACTAGACCTCAAAGTAGAAAGAATAAACAGCTCTTCCTACAGTATATTCAAGTTCTCAGCTAGACAGCTCTAGTGTAACAATCTTCACTACCAAAAGCAGCTTATTATAAATGTGTTGAACTGTAGTGTCTTTCTGGCATCTCTCCCTGCCACTAAAACCTTGATGCTCAAGGTCAATATTGTGTATTTCTTTGTCTTCCATGTATGGGCAATCTATTGCTGATGTTAATGGAACATAATCTCTCATGTGCTGAGTACTTTGAAGATGTAAAGTGCAATTTAATTGCTAAGTATTACTACAAAATACAGAAGCTTCCAAGAGTCTACAGCACTTTATGCTAATTCAGATGCCACCCATTTAAGCAATGTTAATCATACACACGTCTCTCAACTCATCTTCAGTACATGGGTGGAGAAACATCAAATCTGTCAGAATAGTAATTTATTACCACATCTGCTCTACTTTCTTTCTATTAACTCACCTATCACAGAAAACTTATCAAGACAGAAGAGAAACAAATTTCCCACTACTTATTATCAATAGCAAGTGAAGGACCCTTCAAAAGCTGTAGTTAGTTGAGTAGGATGGTTCTAATGTTATTTGAAACATGAAAAGATAAAAAAACAAAATTGCCAGAAGGGCAGAAGAGCAATAGAAAATATAAATTGCATAGATCTCTAAAACATTAATAAAAGACAACATGAAAGACATTTTACAGGAGAGGTAACTGAGGTACAAGAGGGTCTACTGGTGGAGCTCTGTGACAAACAACTAGGAACTCAAGGAGGTACCTCATCTTCTCCTCCTAAATGGTCACTTACCTGAAACCTTCAAGTGTATTTTATTGCACTTGGATGATCATGCTTGTATACACAACTGGGATATCAGGCTGTGTTTTAACTCTAGCTGGAAAATACACAATTCACAATGAAGAGATGTGGACCACATGGATGAGCAAAAGAATAGATGGTAAAAATTCCTAAAAGTACTCCAAAGCTTTACAAACAACTGCTCTATAGTCTGAGAAGTGCAATTGCAAGTGATTCTTCAGTACAAACTCTACCAACCCAATGCCAAGCACAGTTCTGAATTGTTTCTCACAGTGAACAATAACAGGCAGAAGAGGAGCAGGAGAAGAATGAAGCAAGACAAAGATGCTCCTGCAGTATATTATTTTAGCTTCCAGCTAGAGACATTCTCAGCCTTATTCTGTCACACTCTGCTGAAAATGGGCAATGAACTTAAAATTATTAGGGGTCATCAGTTGCTATTTCACAGGTAGAACATAGGTGCATTTGCTGCATTTTCTTCCTAAATATGTAACATTAGTAGAGCAGGGAAATAATCACTTCTTTGTGCTGCCTGGGGGAGGAGAAGGAAAAAAGTGATGTTTAGGCAGAAACTGTGACAGAGTATCTGCTCAGGTCTAGTATAATCATACCAGTTATGTTCTACCTGTAATTCAGAGAAAAGAAATGCCAATTTAACGATACTACAGTATCTTAAGAACACAACAGGATTAAACAAAAGCAGGCATACTTGGCAGCTACATGCAACTACTTAGCAACATTTACAAACATTTATGGAAAATTCTCACTAGGTGCACGTATGCTCATTTCAAGTCTATTCATTTATCCATACCAGGTTATGCCACATGCTGCTCTACTGAATACAGGTTTGGCTCGGGCATGACTGAGAAGCAATGCAATAATAGTAATAATAATGACTTACACTATTGCCCTTAGCTCTGGAATCTTAATTTATCTCTGCTTGGAGAATTTTCAAACAGACCTGTAGACACTGATTTTCTATCTCGGCACACTATTTCCACTACAGTAGCTGTTAGTCGTCCATTTTTCTCTTATTTTTACTACCACTTCCTTCCTCCTCACACTCTTCTACTACTTAAGTGAAATCCCCTTTCCACTTATGGGTGACCTTTGAATTGGAACTGAGGATCTGACCTTGCACTTATGAAGTCACTGGTTCTGGCATAAATACTAAAACGTTTGAAGTGCAGGTCAGCAGCTGGATGGTACTGCCCAGGAATTGTGAGAGATTTTGTCATAATTTGTACCACTTTTCTTTCGCATGGGCAAAAAGTAAACTCTGTCAGTTCTTCAGCTAGAAAAGACTCCTGGGGTGTTCTACCCTTTGGCTATAAAGCAACATCAGAGAAAGTTTATTTTAGAGGCAATAATGATGAGAAAAGCTTCTTGAATATCTTTCCTCTATAATTTTCTTTTAAACAATCATGATTTTGTTTAATTAAAAACTTTACATTATTTTAAAAAATAATATGAAAATTGTTTCTTCCAAAAGCTTGCTTACCCATTTTCCCACTGAAAAGTAGATAAACAAGGACCGAAGGTTTTTTCTAAGCATTATTTTGCTAATTTCAACATCTGACAAAAAATGTTTCTGCAAATGATGTTTTTGTTATGTGCGACCTTTCTTCCCTACAAATAAATTCACCAGGTCTACTTATACGCTGTACATTAATGAGGCACTTTGTTAGGAGTTCATCCTGATGGCACTACTGCATGTTTGGCAGAGATAGCCTGGGACCTGTGTCTCACAGTGGAATATCTAGATCCATTATTATTTTTCCCAGGCCTGTAACAAAAGGTCAATTATTAAAACAATCTTGTGAAAAACTATAAAAATTTGCCCATTTACACATAGTTTTTGTGCAGTCAGGCATTACTATACAAAAACATATGGCAGAACATTTAAAGAACCCAAGTTATTGTTTTTAAACAATTGCAGTGGATTTCTTTTAGTTAAAATAATGAGAAACTGAGTTGATGGACAGCTGTTTTATTAAGCTCTTATCAACCACCTGTAGCCTGGGTGGAAAAATCAGGGAAAATCACTAGAGGTTTAGTAACTGCTTTTTGAAGTCACTTTAAATTAATAACTAACAGATTGCCTTCTTTTCTTCATTGTTTTTGTTGGGTTTTTTTTGTTTGTTTTTAATGATTTTTTTGCTTCACTGATTTCTAATAACTTGTCACTAAGTTGTGTATGTGTCTTTGTATTTTCTGAATAGCTGAATTTCTGTTGCAACCAAAATGTTTACAGGTGCTTGTCTGAGAATTTGGGACAGCAACATAACCTGTTCTGCTCTGAGTTATGGTGATGCCCAGTTGCAAGCCCCAGGAGCACACAAGATTAAAAAAACCTGCTTGGAAGAGGCATTTATCCTTTGAGCTGAACATCTGCCTGAAGGATCACAATCCTCTTCCTCAGCATAAGTACTGAAGATGTTCTTCCCACACCATTCATGAACTTATAACTTTTTCTTCCTCTTGCATTTGGAACTTGTTTTGTAACAAAATTCCATACCACTGACAAGTGACTTTCTTTTTTTTTAACCAATTAATAACTCAGCTGGTAACAGCAATCTTGAGTACTCTTTTTCACTGGTGTTCTGTTACTGAAGCTTGTCCTGCTCTGTATGGTTTGACAATCCTGAACACTTTTCACTGATGCTACATGGAATTTCCAGCCAAGACTTGTAAATTCTGACTGGGTGAGGGAAGATGATGCTCTGTTAAAGTAGCAGTCTCTGAAAGATTATGTTTCCATAGTGACATCACTGGTGTACTCTATTAAACCTTTTAAAGGTGTCCTTTGGCTACTTGGGTAAGCAAAGAGAAAACTGGGAGTGTGTCATGGTCACAATCTGTTCACACTGTGGATATTCATCTCTGCTGAATATCTATGGTATAATTTGAGAGCTTTAATCAGAACTCCTAAAGAGGTGTCTATGTAAATATTATGCAGTGTCAAACTAATCACAGAGCCAGATAGCAACTCACACCATGGTGTTTGATCCTCCAGGGCACACTGCCCTTCCAATATGATTTTATTTTCTGTAAAGGATCTTTGGTGTGAAAACAAGCTCCCTGGATTCTTTCCAGTCCTCCCTTACATATTATACTTGCTGTAGAACAACCGTAATTTAGCCAAGTCTTTACAGAATTTAAATGTCTTCAGAAACCATCTTGATTTTTTGGCAATGAAACAAAAAACCCTGAAATTACTTAACCAGGTACCGATTGCAGCATTTGGAGCTTGCTTTCCTTCTCACTCTTTATTCAGTCAATATCTTATCTGAGACACATACAAAATATGATTGTCTGTGCTTTGTTAAAATTGCTAGCACAGGGTTTATCTGTGTGCAATGGTCTCTAGCAGTGTGTGATTAAGTCAGAACAATTTTGAAGTTTACCTGTCACCATGGCACACTTAAACTGTACATCAAGGCAAAGTAGGATGGTACAGAACTCATCAGCATGAGCAATGAGAGAGAATAAAGTCTGCACTGTAATTAACACAGGTCATTTAATTGTGAGGGCCTTTCACTAAATTTTCTAAAGATAAGGACAGTAATAACAAATAATTAAACTATGCTATCTACAGTATCTTCTACGTGCAAGTATCATTCACTGCAAATTTATTTAATTAATTAAACCTCAAATGAACCTTAGTGAAAAATGCGTCCAAGACTTTTACTGAAATTCAGAGATTTTATTTGGCTGACATGATTATCTAGGAGCTTAGTGACAAAAGTGAGAGCAAAGCCAGAAGCCATGGTTTCCAGTCCAACTCACCACTCCATGAGCAAAGGAATTTTATGCTAAATAGATTATTCCATTTTCAAGAATCACCACTGTCACACTGCAGAATATGGACTAAAAGGTGAAATGCCAAAGCAGGTACATCTATTTATTTGTGCTGTACTTTGTTACTGAGGTTGAAAGATCATTGTGTTAAGTAAGCCTTGAAGCTTCAGGGAAATAGATTTCTTTTCTTATTTTCATCACAGATTATGGTAAAATATTCTAAAAAACCCAGTGCCTCCACAGGAATAATCAAATTCCTATCCCAGTTTTCTATAAACAGTCTTCTGAATACTTCGTATGCTGTGGGTAAAGTCTCACTAGTAATTAACACTGTATAAGTTTTCATAAAAAAAAAATTAAAAACATCCAGCTTTCTAATTTGATCATTTAAAGTAACATTTAGTGATAGCTCTGTTTTTTGTCCTCCCATGAATAGTTACCATATGCTGGAGTTAATAGAAACATTGCATCATCTTTTATGAGTACATTAACTTATCTGCAATTAAGTTTAGCTTGTCTAATGAAATTCTGTGACATTTCAGCCTACAGTTTATTTCCTAGTAAAAGGCTCCTGTGAACATTATTGCCATAAGAATTCATGTAATGACTAAAGATAAACCATTTTACTTCAGGCTGGACACATGAACATGTCAGCAGAAAACAAACCAGGTAATGGATGAATAAACAGTCAGTGAGGTGACTGAGACAAGGAACTCTGAAGGAGGCTCAGCCAAAATTGAGGAGAGAAATTATAGGGTTAGCAGTTTTAGCTTCGTGTTACCCCCAGTCTCAGTAAAAGTGCTTCCTGTATATGCAGGAGAAAGGTAATGAAGGACACAGATTCTGATGGAGAAAGATGCAAAATCTCCTGGCAATTTAGTAACAGTTGTGTCCACATTTTTCGTTGCAACAAATAACAGACTAAGTCACTTCATTTAGAATTTGATCTGCATTCCTTTGCATTTGGAAGTCTGTTGGTACCCAGAATCTAGTTTCTTGGAATGTTCTACCATAAGCTGCCAGATCCAACCTACTCTGTGCTTGAGGCCCACTGAAGATTATAATTTTTTTGGCTTCTGCCCAACTCAGTAAAAGTATGCTTAGAGTGCTTTCTTTCCCCAGACAGAGCACTTAATGGCTTTGGATAAATTCAGTGTTCCAGCCATCCGTGGTCTTGTTGAAAGAATTCCCAAAATTACTAATTCATGGTTGTGAAGACAAAATTGTATTTCTGGATATGGATATCAAGCATGGCAAGACACACAATTTCCCTTAGGATATTTAGACTCTGATAGCTCAGACTGCTGTAACAGACGATTCCTCTGAACTGTTCACTCTCCAGTTTAAAAATTCCCCCCCTTTGCTGTAAAATTTACGTTAGTCTACCTTTTCCTGAATGTCACACATTATTATTTTTTTTTTTAATTAAAATCCTTTGTCTTCAAAGAGAAATGGGTAAGAGAGGAGGAAGCTGGAGTTCTGGGAAGGTTGATAGACAAGGATGGATTGCAGCCAAAACCTGACTGAAGAAAATCTGTCAGTTCTCCATTTAAAACTAAAAGCAACTTTCCAGCTGAGGATTCATCTTCAAACACGAATCGAGTTCTTTAATGAAAGAGAGAGTGAAACACACTTTAAAGAACTGCCCTGAGAGATGTTCTAACACTTTAAATTTGTCACAGCAATGTAGATTAACAAATGTTACAGATGAACCTTTTGTTATAAAACAGAATATGTGCAAAATCCTGCATGATTTGGGGCATTTGAAAAATCTCTCTGAAACTGTTTATGAAGCAAGTTCATACATAAAATACCCTCCTGGTTCTCATCCAGTGGCATTTTTATATTTACTTTAGACAAAATATCTAACTGGGGAAGGAAGAAAAAAAAAAGGACAACCCACTACAAGCACTTTAGGATCAGCTTTGTTATGGTACGTTCATCAAGATCTCAATTAAAGTAAAAAAAAAAAAATAATCAACATTATTCTGGAATTCTGCACACACACACAAAAGCTGGTGTGTGTGTGAACCTTTGAATCAATCAAATCCTGTCACTATGTTCCTTACTGCTTTGGATCTAGAAATTGAAATGGATGTCATAGAGGTCATCTTCTGTATCTTTTATAATATTGGCTTCCCCAACTCTAGTAGAAAGTGATGATTTAATGTTAGAAAATTATTTAGAACATAAATGATGAACTTATTTGTGTGAATTATAAACAAAATTTCAAGATGGAAACTCTATTGGTATTTATCTAGTCCCTTTATAAGATTTCACTGTGATGTTATGACATACATGGCAATTCCTAGAAGCCAGTCACCACTGTTTGATTTCTTTTACAAATACATAGAAATACTATTTTATGGAAGAGAGTAATGATTATTAGAATATGAGAAGTGAAAGGAAACAAAAAAACATAAAAAAGCCAAAGCACCTTCCAGTGTTTTGTTTGAAACTTTTCCTACCATGTAATTTTTGATTATTTTATGATCAGAAGTATAGACTCCTCTTAAGAGGCTTTTCCACAAAGGATCTTAAGCTTCAAAAAGGACAAAAATGGTTGGCATAAAACTTTACCAAGTCTGCCTCTACATTTCCATAGCATGGCATGAAGAAAACTTCACTGGAGACTGCTCATTGCTACCTTCATGTGCCTTCAGGAATGAAATTACCAAAAACAAAGTGAAAAAAACATATGTTCCCATGTAGTCTTTAACTGGAAAGTGGATGTAAATTTAAAATACCTGTTACTTTGGTGAAATAATATATTATTATTTAGCTTTGTAGGATATTTAGTATATTTACTTTAAAGAAAGTGTAATATTAAAGAAATATTATAGGTGTTTCAATCAGATATGCACTTTAATATTTGTTAACAGATAAAATTACAACATGTACCCACTTAGGGAGAAGATATATTAGCCATAAAATTAATAGACAGTCTCTTCCCTTTGCTTTTTTTCAATACAAGATGACAAAGAGAGCCTTCATTTAGTTCTTTATCTGAAATACTCTGTTTTATCAACCTGAAATAATGTATCCAAATGATTTTAACACAACAATGTAGGCATAAGCCTATCACTAATATTTAAAAGTGATGGATGTAAAGGACCTGTCCATATTTCATCCTCTTCCAATATTTATTCAGCAGAAAAGAGATGCAGAGTGGGAAATGAACTTTACAAAGTAATTACTTTTGATCTTGACAAAATCTATTCAAAGGCCTTCAGGTAAATATCAATTTGATGTGTGCACTCTGGTTTGTAACACTTATGTGTCATGCCTAATGGAACTCTGATGTAAGTTAAAACTAACAGCTGGTCAAGGGAATTACAGAAAATATTTAGAAAACCAATGTGAACCACTTGTAATCTATTCCCTGGAAAATCACTAGGAGTTCCTTTCTACTTGCTTTTATTTCTGTAAAAGTAAGGAGAATGACTTAATAGGAAAAAATACATCAATTCTGCTTCTAAATGCAACTAATAATAGATGAGAAACATATGAAGGAATCAGACAATCAATTGTAGGGATAGATTTGACAACAAAGCAAAATACTACAGATTACTTTTTCACAAGGCCACAGTGTGTAGTCCTAATTCCTAGCCACTCTGGTAGCAGAATTCTGCTCTAATATTGCTTGGAGTGGGATATTCAGATCAAGTGTGCTGTAGGAACCAGTTCTGGCAATTTTCATATAGGAATGTGACTGAATTCTGAACCAGAAAAGAAGACCTTGCTGCAGGTGCTTTTTCAGGCAGACTGAAAGCAAAACCAGGTCAGTCTAGACATATTCTCTCCTGACATGTAGAGCATGCTGCTTCATGTCCTTGCTTCCCAGACACACATCAAACTCTTGTCCTGGCTGCACTCCCCTGTTGTGTTAACTTTGTTCATTTAACCAACAGAACATTATACTTTTCTTTTTTTCCTTTTGGATTTGGTTCCTTTCTGGATTGACTCAGTGAATGTGACTGGCTCACCAAAGGGATGGATGGGCATCACAGTCATTAGAAAGGCAGCACTCCTGAAGCTTGTCATTAGGACCAGAAATGTGTGATTAGTGAGGTTGCTGCTCAGCAGCGAGTTGGGAGAGTTCAGTTTTTCTATGAAGTCACATCTTCAGAGCTATCAACACTAAAGACCTATTAGTACTGCTATTAGAAAGGCATTATCTTGGAAGTCATGAGGCTCCGTATCTATGCTACAAATATTGTATGACACTGCTGCTGGACACTCATTTTGAGCTTGAAACAACACCTGAAATACTGCTGGATGTTATAAAATATTGTAACAATCCACATGAAGTTTACTGCATTCTACATTTCTTTACATAAAAGTCTGAAAAGCACATTTGGATTCTACAGAATGAAAGGCATTCTGTAAATGCAAGGGATTACACATTGGTGCTGCTGAGTAAGAATAAAATTTACCATGAGCAACACCAGACTGCATCTCTCACACATGCAAACACATATACATGCAAAGAAAACTGAACATAATGGAGCATTCTAAGGGGAATAATTAGTGTCAGGCATGACCACAAGAAATTGAAATCTCCATGCTACAGTAAGCAACACAGGAGACGTTAGCAGAACATGTTTTATATGCATATTTTCCTTGTTATGTTTTAAGTACACCAAAAAAAAAAAAAAGGAAATTTTGTTGCAGATGTATACTTGGTATGGTAGTTGTTTTACTACTCTAATGATTCTATCTTCTCATTTCTTCATAGATAAGCAGCAATAAAGAAAGATGGGTCAATAAAACATTACTCCTTCATTTTTTGCATATGTTGCCTACTTTAGGTTACATTCTCAGCGTTCCTAAATAAAAATCTTCTAATTTAATGATCTCTGTTATTGGTTGCTATGTGTGGAAACAGAGCTGAGAATTTGCAAATGAAGAGTCTTCCAGATGGAGCTTACACATTAACATTTAATATTTATGACATGAAAGGCCACCATACAAAACTTTATACCAGCTGAATGAAAAGTAAATTAGGACTCAAAGATGCTCAGTTCCTGCTGTGGATGTTGCAGTCTGGGAAGTAAAAAGTAAAATCTGTGTTTCAAAGAAGCTGGGGTAAAAATTTCAAAGAAAATATCAGTTAACAATCTGTGCTCGAGTAAGGACCCTCATTACACATGAACTACATTATAACACTGTCTGTTTTAGAAGTATAGAAAAATCTCCTATATCCAAGGAGTCTGAATCTAAATAGTGGATGAAAGAAGTAAGTAGAGACAGACAGATGGCAAAGTTCAAGGAAACAGTAAAATTACTGTTCAGTAAGACAAGTAGAAGACTATGCTTACTAGCTAGCTACATGCTATCTCATATTCTGAGTTCTTATTATACATACATACAAGATCTAAAACACAACAATTCTTTGGTCTATTTTGCTCTTAAAGTTTGATAAGTCTTAAAAAAAAAAATATTGGTAAGATTTTGTTAGCTTCTCTGTATCAAACACACAAATATGCAGTACTGCACATCCAGCTTCTCACCTTCATGCTCTCTTCCCACCACAGCAACACAAAATGGGCAGTACCTGCAAATTACTGCAGGTGAAGCAGTGACAAACCCCACAGGATGCTCTGTGCAGAAAGGTGTGAGAATGAATTTCACAGCATGAAAAGAGCCTTTTGGTAGTGGTGAGAGCATTCTGTTTTAACATGGTTTTGACACGCTGTTGAAAGGTGAAAAACACTGTGGCAGTGTTTCCCAGCAAGCAATAAATGTGCATATTACCAAGTGCATAGGAAGATGCAGATCACATATAGAAACTGATATGAATCATCAATGCACACATAGGGTTTGCCCTGTGAGGTTTAGGAGAAGTATTAGGGATCCTCTTTTGATCTAGAGGGGAAAAAAAGGTGTCTTGAAAGCTATTAGGATTGTGAGAGTCAGCATGTGAGGGAGAAAGGAGAGAGGGAGGCAGAAAGGGAAGTAAAAGGGAAGAAACAGACTATAAAATTAAATAATAGGATTGACGTTTATATGTAATTCCAAAAATATGCAAATATCATTAGGTAAACATTGCAAGGTAATCAACAGCAAGTACTTCTAAATCTGTCATTTTTATGACTCAGATCAAACCAGACCAGCTTGATAATCTGGTTCTCTCTACTTGCTGTCTCAGAAATTTACCTTTTTCCATGTCGTATTCTCTTAAACCTGATATTAAAAAGGAAGGACATATATGTTTTGCCTTTCAGCTAGATTTAGAACTCCTCAGACAAGAAGGTAGAGTTTTCCCTGCAGAGTCACTTTTTCAGAAGGGTAAAACTTTGAAGGATAAAGAGGTTTTCTCTCTACTGGGCCACAGGAGCCTTGCGGGTAGAAGCTGCAATGTGTATGTGATCAGTCAAAGCATCTCCATGCTGGCCCCCTGAGCAGTGCTACTGTAACCTCCCTCCAGTGGCCTTTCTGTCTTGAATGCTGTTTTTTTTCCAGTATCATCAAAATGAGAATATGGCCTTGTGTAATCCTTTGATAGAGGTGATTATGGCTATTGCCATTTTCACAATCTGAAGCAAAGGCCACACATTTCTGATCTGTCAGTTAAAAGAAACTCTCTGGGAGAAAATTTTAGATCATGCAATTGCATTAAGTGGAGATACCCTGCTAATGCCATCCTTTGTCCTATTTAGAAACCCTTAGAAAGCTCTTTGCCATTGTACTGGGTTACCCAGTATGATTACAGAGGAATTTTGGGAAATCAATCACAGTTAACTTACAGTTTGTACCTAAGATAATGAATTGAGTAAACACTATTCAGAATTGGCTTCAAAAGTATCTAACAAATCAATCCATAACTTCATTGCAGCCTTTTTTTCCACACCAACATTTCATGGACATTTCCAGGTCACACTGTAGTGCATAAAGCTCTGAGTACGAATCACTTCTGGCAATAGCATTGTGGGCAGAGTGTTAGATCTCAGGTCCAGGACAAATACAGCAGCATTAGGAAGTTAAAACAGGTAACTGCTGTGATATCCAAATACAAAACAGCCTAATATTAGTGTAATTCATGATTTTCAAAAGATAGAAATAATAGCAAACTGAAACAGAAATAATAGTGAATTAAGCTTCAATGCTTCTCCTCTGTGCGCTCCAAATCTATACACAGTCCCATGGGTCACTTCTTTCCACTTACTTTCCCAGAGTCACATTTTTTACCATTTCAACATCCTACTGACATTGTGCCCATCCCTATTCTTGTCCACTTGTGGACAATGATGGAAATAAAACTTTTTCTGTTGTTTTTTCAATATTCCATGTTAACAAAAACTTTTATTTAGGGTAAATCCAAGCAGAATTTGTCTTTCTCTGTTTGCCAGCAAAACCAAGAGAAAAAAATCAGTTATTCACAGAGCCCTCAGGGCCTTGCTTTAGCCACCAGGGAGCATTGCTCTGCTAATGATTTTTTGGAGTTATTTTGGTTTAATGGTAAAAAGGTTGCATGTGAATTGAGCCAAGAGCCTTTTGTAAGGTTTGTGTGTCAGCATTACACTGCCTTTATTTTCTCTTCTCTAAAGTCAGATTGTTTGAAGCCTAATACTGTGATCATTTATTTACACATAGCCCAGAAGGAGATAGTTCTGGGTTTTTAATATTCAATACAGATTTCTGCAAGTGATTGTCTGTGGGCTGCATTTTCTACATTAGACATAGGCTGTAAGTTTACTGTGCAGAAAAGGATGTTTCTTTCACCATGACATTCTAACTTTGTAATGAATTAATTTTCATCTTAACCTACTCATGGATGATCTATTGGTAGTGAATATAACTCTCAGGCCCTTCTGGGCTTTCCTAGAGCACTTCATAAGTACTGACTGCTGTTCCCATGCAAACCATGCTAGCAAAAGCATGAATATTGGAAGAGAAAGAATTCCCATTGGGGAAAAAAAAAGGTCTCTTTAGAAGTTTTTTTATATTGTATCCCATATATGCTGAAAGCAAGGGAACTGTCTTGATTAAATTTATATGCAGAATTGAACCCCAAAGTTACTACTCAGTTTGGATGAACAACACAGCCCATGAGATGATGCTGCCGCTGAAAACTACCAGCATTGTACAAACACAAGTTTAGCTGCAGAAGATACCCCAATGATAATACACAAGAACTGGAGAAAGAGATGATCTTTAAGGTCTCTTCCAACCCAAGCCATCCTATGACTCTTTGCAAAACCACTCTTACTACTATTTACTGTTTTCATTAATTAAGAGTAAAATGTCTGCAGCAAAGTGAAAATTCAAATTATGTTACTTTGACTGTTACAAAATAATTTTTTTTCTTCCTCTTCATTCTTTTCATATGCAAGTTCAGTAGGTTCTTTTTCAAAAGATTGCCTTTTGAATTTCCCCTTTCATTAGTCTAAAATAGTGTTTGGAGAGGCCAGTGTAATTTTTCTCTGCAGCAAGGACTCTCTGAAGGTAGCTGTCATAATTAAAATCATAAACATTGTAAAGTAGGTCTATGCCAGCTTTGGTGCACTGAAATCTGATAATCAGATACCCAGTCTGATTCTGCTTCTGTGCATTATATGGATATTAAACTCTATGAAACAAAAATTTGACCAGTAAGTTCAGAATCTATCTTGAGAATAGCTGAAAAAATTGCTTTAAATTTTTATACTGTATGAAGGTAAGTGACATAATGCAGATTTTATTGCTGTATCATTGGTATAATATGCTAATTTATCTTGAATCCTTTTCCAGTGTACTTGTCTTGTGGTATTTCCAAATGCAAAAATTGTCATAGCTGATGCTTACTAAATGCAAATTACACGCAAGCTGTTAAAACAGAGCCTTAAGGCACACATTGGGGTGTTGTAGGTTCTACATGTTTTGTTTGGTTTCAAAGAAGGGAACAATTATGTATGGGATTGATTCAATTTATATACTACACTTAACACAGCATAACTGACATTTTATCAGCTATTTTGAGAGCTCATTTCACTAGTGAAAACAATGTCAATCCTAATCACAAATCTTCCATGCTTACACTGGAGTGCTGAGTAAATCCTCTGAAGAAGACTGTAAACTGCATTTTTTTTTTTTTTTCTCAGTGGAGTTCAGCTGCCTTGGGCAAACTGGAACTCATATATTTTGCCTAAACTGCTTCCTAACACTGAGGTCACAGAGAGACCAGAAAACTATATATACAGAAAAAAGCTCTGTTGTTTGCAGGAAGAAAGTGGAATCAAGTAGCTGTTACAGGAATGCTGTGAAGGACTCTGAAGTTCTTTGCTATGTTCATCCCTGTCTATAAGCACACTGGTTTTGGACATGGAAGCCAGTAAAAGCATGCACACACATTTGCTCTACATAATTATGTTATTCCTTGGTAAAATGATATCCTTCATAGACCATGAGAATTATGGTTTGACTCAGGAATAAGTCAGCTCCTGGCTAGATATAACCATCAAATTAATTTCCTAGAACTGCAATGCTGGATGAATTCTGTATGTGAAGTGTTACTGGTGATTTAACAGGAGGAGAATCAAGGTCACAAACCAGAAATCAAGTATTGGGACTATATTTTAAAATCTGCAATTATTTTTTGTGAAAATGTTATGATTTGGAAGATCTAGTTTAGTCTGTATTGCTTCAGATACTCTCAGTGGCCATCTCTTGAGTAATCTTGTGCTAGATCTGATACAAATTCATTATTCAGCTTCTGTTTAACCTTTGTAATTCTATTTTAATTTGATTAAATATACTGTTTTCTTCACTTTATCACCCAAGCCACGTCATCCCCTCCATCTCTCTGTTCATGACAAGCAATTATTTTGACATACATCTGTGGAGGGGCTGGTTCATTATCTCCTGGAGAACATCTTTTTCTCAAATGTCAAAACAAAAGTTAGTATGCTCAGCTGTTCTTCAGAAATTTGCAAACTAATGGACCTTTCACTCTAGAAATAAAGGCCTGTAATTTACTATTTTAATGTAGTTAAGAGGATGTGGAAGATGGATGAATGAAAGTGATACTTCTTTTGCCAACAAAGAGTAATGTTGAAACAATGTAGGAGGAAGTGCATAATTAGTTTCCGTTTTCATCAGAGAAGATGAAAAAGACTTAGCTTCCAGAAGGCCTGAACTAAAACAATTTAGGTACATTCCATTTTCAAAATAAACTATTAATGCTCACAAGTGTGATGAAAGAAGACTTCCATAACACATATTAAAAGTATAATAAGCTGGATGTATTTACTTTTTATCTAAAATGTTCCTATTTTCTTCTAAGGGTAAATTATTTTAAATTATATTTAAGTGCATTCTTATGCTAATGGATTTCAGAAACAGCATTTCCCTAATTTCCATCTCTGATAAGTTTTTCTCATGGGATCTCCTGCCCATGAAATGAAACATGTTGTATGATGCTACCAATGGGCTTGATGCATCACAGCAAAGACCAGTAATATGGAAAAGTCAAACAGAAAAAAAGACACTTGAAAAGCACTGAAATTATATTCCAGAAGAATTAATAGGAAGCTCCTTAACTGTTTAAAAAAAATATTTTCAAAACCACTTCAGTTCCTACTTTCATAGAAATCTTATGCCTACATTTGAAGCCAAACATCCCTGACTCTTTATAGCAAGAATCTGATCACCAGGGACTTCACCTCAGGGTAGAATAGGGATGGGAGTGAAAGAGGCTTCCCACATTCAGACAACAGTCTGTATGTTGGATCCCATATGTGCATGAGCCAGATATCTCAATGATCAAATTAATTTTGGGAAACAGTAAGCAGATAACAAGTGACAATTTTCCCTGTACTTTTCAATGTTCAAAGAACTATCCAAGTTTTAAAAACTTCTTCTCTGTTACTTTTTTTGTATCTTTATACCTCATTGTAAGATACATTTGGTGCAGATGTGCTGATGTACAACCAAAAGAAGGCTTTTTCTATGCTCCTCATTTATAAGGCTAAAAAAATTCTCTTTAAAATTAAAATGTTATTTCTGCTATATATTCCTTGAAAAAACACCCCACAACTGTTTGAACCCACTAGCACTCAAATGACTTAACTAGTTGTTAGAAACTGACAGAGGCAGAAATGGGATTCTTATCTCCTCTAGTGCAAAATTTTAACCATTAAAGTAAATGCCTATCCATTTGTTTTTCTGACTCATTTTGTAGACTCCATATTCCTGACAATTTTGCAATTCAGCATCCATTCAGCCATAGGAATGGTAAAAATTAAGGGAATTTTGGACTGATGCTGTCAACTAAGACAGCAAATACAGAGGGAAACAGTCTTTTTCCAATAATCTTGCAGCCATGTCCCATGTCATAAATATTTCTATGACTGGTTCACAGCAGTGCTGCTGTAACAAGAGACTGTGGTCCACTACTGCAAAATCCAAGAAAATGTAATGAGAGACCCCTCTCACTAGTGCACCATCTGTCCTTCCTGTGCAAAGATATAAAATTTTGTTGTTTACACTAAAAAAAAATCCAGCAAAGATCCAAATGATGGTGATTTGTGTTTACTAAGATCTTTCGTATCATCAGGGGTATTTTCAGTGCAACTAGACTGCAGATGCTGAAAATGTGCCTCAGAAAAAGAGAGCCCAATATGGGTCAGCAGCATACTGCAAAGAGTAGAGCAAGTTATTAACACATGTGATGGGTTTTTCATTTAAATATGCTGGCTAAATAAGCTTGTTTGTGCTTCCTTCCTTTTTAATTGATTGGGGCTTCTTTTCCAATCATACAGACTCCTTCCAGCTGATCTGCCATGGGTCAATACTGCCAACAGGCAGTGTAATATGGGCATTATTTTGTCTAATGTTTCCTCTCTCTGAAATCCTATGATAGTAAGTCCTGAAAATGCCCTGAAAATTAATGTAAAGACCTGCAGCTCTATTTCTTGGATTAAGAATTTTGCAGTAAAGAGCAGAATGCGTTTGTCCCTCATCCCACATCAAAGTGTAATTTTTGTGCTATGGTCATTTTGATAAAGCAAAATAAATGTAGAATGTCATTGGTAAAATCCTAAGTCTCAGGAAAGTTGTGGCAAAAGGAAAGTGAATACTACCTACTGTTTTGAAATAATGTATCATATATACATTTCCTGGAAAACAAAAGCCATTTATGTGCAGGCAACTTTTTACAATGTTACTTGTTTATCTAATAAACTGCCCTGGGGCCAGCAAGTACATTAGCATTGCACAAACTTTCTGACTTATTCATCACCACTATTTATTATTAAAAATTTATCTGTCTCAACTTAGTGAATAGCTGCCTTGGGATACACTGCTCCGAGAAGAAGCAACAAAATAAAGTTTACACAATTTGCATAATACTGTACAACGGATATTAGCTTAGAACAATATGAATCCCCTGGATCATTTGCACAACCCCTTTGGTGTTTAATGTTGGTAAATATTTAACTAACAGCAAGCCTATATAATTATGAAGATTCCTCTTCCTAATCCGCACAGATTGTACAAAATGTTGTGAATTATGTCTATTACACAGTCTTAGCAAGACTAAGAGCAGAGGGATGATTGAGATATTCCTTTTCTGGGAGTGTTATAACCCAGGATTCAACATGTTGATTTCCAAGCAGAGCATACACACAGCTGAGCACTGCATTGTGTGCCCACTACATATGACTTAACATGAACAGCTACAGCATGCTTGAAAAGCTGAGGATTGTTTGCTTCATTGTTCTGTTGAATTTTATTCATCACTACAAATCGTGTGTAAACCAATGCTATTCAGAAGCACAAGACTTTTATACTCACTCTGTATTAATTTTATATTGATCTACAAAATGCTGGATAAAGTGGAACAGGATGAGTTTTTTCACAGAATTGGGATCACTCTTGGAAGGAGATCTCAGCATGTAGTGTACATGATATTGCTTAGTTCTGGGAAACTACTATTAGCTTGCAAATACACATTTAAAAGCCTGTTTCTCACAACTGCAGAACACTTTGGGATTTATGATGTTTTGAGGAATGGAGAAATAATTTAAATTATATATTTAAGTGCATTCTTATGCTAATAGCTTTCAGAAACAGCATCTTCCTAATACCCAGCTCTGATAAGTCTTAGGGGATTTCCTGCCCATGAAATGAATCATGTTGCATGCTGCTACCAATGGCCTTGATTTATCAAAGCAAAGGCTGCTAATGTGAGAAGTCAAACAGAAAAAAAGACACTTGTAATGCATTGCTTTTTCTCAGGGTTCAAGGTTATACTGATATAAAAAATATTTAGAGGTCAGCGTTCATTGGTCCAACCATTGCAACTGTTTCAGAAAAAACACCACCATGTCTATCAAATATTTGTAAAGTTGTGTATAACCACTGAAAGTAGGGAATTCTTATCCTGTGTCTGAGTCTATAGTTTCACACAAATAGTGACACAGACAAATTTGACACTCCAGTGGTGGCCCAGGCTAGGAGAGGGGGGGGGCAGTGAGCTGAGCTTGCTACCTGAATCTCTCTGCATAGCCACAAACACTGTCATTTCATAAGCTCCTAGCCCCTAATCTCATGTGACTTCATTACCCTTCACAGCTCCACTTACATCAACCAATAACAAAAAATAATTTTGCATGTCAATTAAGCACATAAGTATTTGGAGAGCTGTCCAAATAACATTTTACTGTCAATAACACATACAAATGTTTTCTTCAGATACAACTTGACTGCTCATGCATCCATAATCATTGTGATGCATATGAAAATACAATATGTATCCAAGTGACAAGCACTTAGACATATTAAAGTAAAAGATGAAGGAAAACAAGGGGACAGATGTTGTACAGAAACATTTTAAATAAATGGACAAACTATCACAGTAGACACAGAAACATCTGCTTAGAAAGATACTAGATTCTAGACAGAGATCAACTGTGAGACTACCAGGGAGACACATCAGTCACATCAAGTGGCTGAAAAGTCGTGAAATGAATGGTGAAATCTGGAAGGAATTCCAGTTCAAAATAAAAACAAAATTATAAAGAATAATTAATTCATCTATTTTGTGGAGAAGTCTGAACATAGCCTAAGTAACATTAAAATGGTAGTTAGGAGCAATTCTAATATATTAAGGCATCATATAATAATTCTGTTTTATTGAGCTCATTATTGCATTTCTGTGTTCCCAAAACTTTAATCTGTTACTGGCAGATAATATTAATGCAATCCTTCAGACAGGAAATCAGCACTGTCCTTTTCTAATGCCCTTATGTGCCCCAGGTTCTCCACATCTGATGAAGTACAGGACCTGTATTTGGTTAAGGCAGGAGTCATGGTGTGTCTGGGTGCTCTCAGACTGTCACACACAGTTGTGGTCATAAGTCTGCATACCAGAAACCAGGACTCTGTTCAACAAAACAATACTAAATAACAGGAGAACAAGAGAAAGGGCTAAAAAGATGTGGACATTGATTAGACTCTGTTAGTTGTATTCAGAAAGGGAAGAGGGCAACATAAGAGCTTTCCCCACCTCCTCAAGATCAGGCAGGAAAAAAAAATACTGTGATTTCTGCCTCTTCTTTAATTTACAAGATTTTAAAATAAGAGATATGTCAATGAGGAGCATATCTTGTTCTTGAGACAGGAGCACAACTAGGTGGAACATGAGTGGTGTCATGGAAGTGAATTAACTCTCTGACTCAACAACCTGCTTCTGGTATTGACCAAGAACAAATTATATTCCTTTTGTATTGTATAGCCAAAATAAAAAAAAGGGATTGTGACCCCAAGCCCACCATAAAAGATGAAAAATGAAGACTAAAATAGTCTTCTTTTGTCCACTTGATGGGAGAAAATATTTTTTAACTGAAGAGAAGGCTGATAAAAGGGAGGGGGAGAAAATGAAGTTTTTGAGGAGAAAACAACATGCTTAACTTTCATAGGGTAGAAGAAAGTTAGATAAAGCAAAACCAAATCCTTTTCTTATTTCCAAGGAAAGAAAGGCTACAAGAAAATTTCATAGTCCTTGTAGAGTGCCCTGTTTAACTGGAGAATGTGTATGATGCACTGATGAACTGAGATAACATCTTTTATTTTCAAAAATAAATGTTTGACACTGAAGGCAGATAGACTATGGCAGCATTCCCTTTTGAACAGAAAAGCTTTCGGCTTTCAAATTTTCCAAGTTTTGTAGAAAGGCTTGAAACACCACATCTTATATAGGCAATGTATTTAATTTTTTTGAAGTATTTACTCCTCAAACAAATTAGCAGAGTTTTGTGTAAACAGGAGAACCACCAAATGTTGTTTTGGCAAGATTTGAAAGCAAAATGATAATGATCCAAAAGCATGTTTTTGTATATATTAAGATTATAGCAAGATGTCTTTTATAAAGCTTATAGTTCACTGTTTCTTAAGACATCCTACACCTTAAAAGAACCTCTGAACTGGTTTTTAATGTGCAATGCAGGTGATACTGTGATTGCCCTACATTCTTGGAACTACCACAGAAAATATGTTCTTTAGTACCACGGCAACTGAATTTAAAGAGGGTGGCTGCCTAGAATCACAAAGCCACACCCCTGTCAAAATGAAGCACGTGCAGCAGGGCATTGCAAGAGGATACCTGAGGACATATATAATTAGCATCAGAATTTTTATCACTCCGTGACATGTTCTGATATAATGTTCACACTGTAGACAACAGAAACTTTGAACCTAAGAGAGAATTAGTGCTGATATTTCCATCCACTGAATGATAAAGGAATGTGGAATCGCTGGTTCTTTTTTCTGTAATAAATTTTGTTTTGTATATCAGTTGCCAAATTTTAGTTCTTTGCAAACATATACGTAATAAAAATTATTATAACAACTCTGAAGTTTATTTTTTTAAATTAGATTTATTTTTATTGGCAGAGCTTATCAAATAGCAAAGCAAAATAAAAATATAGTATAAGAAAATGAACTGAAGGATTTCTAACAGAATTGATCAAATTTTCTGGTGCTGTAATGCAGATGCTTTGCTTTTCTAATCAAACAAATAGAGATGCTGGTGTGGAAAATATAACAAAACCATTAAAGAACAGAGCTGGGATGGGAAGTATATATAATCTAGTCAGTCCAACATTATTTGTGATATTCTAGTTGTATCTGAATGTGAAAAATACGCCTGGGCTTCCCTTTCATTGTCATACATGGCTGCATTCTGAAGCACTTGGAAGGATTTTCTCTGAAAGCTTCAGGTCTGTTCTTACTGATTGAAAATACCCAGGGAATGCAAAAGCTCATGAAGACTAAGAGGTCTGCAAAGCTAAGCTCAGATGAAACTTTGAACACTTCCATCAGACTTCAGAACAAGCGACAAAAAAAAAAAAAAAACCACACAAATGTTGGGTTTGTTTTTTTTTTTCTGCATACCTACTTTTTTCCAAAAGACTAAGGGTAAATTCACATGCTTCTTCTATCATCTTTTACTGAACTTCCTTGACATAGCCTACAATGAAGGGGATGATGAGTGTCCTAGAGATGGCACTGTTGTATTTCTGTGACTATGGCAGTATGGTGATGTAGAAGTTTTAACTGGGGGGAAAAAAGGAAATTAAACTATGCATCAGCTGTCATGTTGTAGTATTTTAATGCTCCTAAAGATCAAAATCCCCTCAACTTTTAACCTTTCAAATGCAGATAACTTTGTTGGTCTACCTAAACTAAGAAAAAGGAAAAAGTGTAAAAAATTACAGCATTTTGCTCTTTGAAAAAACAGATTTTCATCAAATAATTATCTTGAGTTTAATTTTTACATGAAAAAATGAATGTAGAAAGATGAATTTAAATATCGAGAGTGTGGTTACATTGGCTCTACTGCTTTAGACATTAAATTTTATTTTTATGTGTGGGAGTGGGCAGGTAAGTGTTGCATGCTGTGAGAAATATCAGCTGAGCACACTGAGGAACACCAGGAGCATAGGCATCCCACCTTGGTGGTGTCATTTAGGGGCTGACAGAGCAAGATGGGAAGCAATGCAGAATCAAAACTTAAAACTTCATCTCTTAAAACCCATAAATCCCAAATGTAACAGTTTGGATTCTTGTTCTGAGCTGCCTGGTTTTCCAAAGTGGGAAACTCTCCTTTCAGAAGTGGATACCTACTTAGCTGGTTACAAAGCAAAATCCTTGCTTGATCTGAGGGGATACTGAGGTCTTCCTATTGAGTGCCTTGCTCATACACACGAATCCTTTGTAGGCAGGAACAGGCTGACTGATTAAGGGAACTTGCTAGAGTTAGAAAACAGTAGTAATAGAAAAAGGGGTCTGTGTGTGTGTGTGTCTCCCCAAACCAATGTAATTTCTCAGAGTGGAAGGATGTGCCTCATGGCTTGCATGAATAAAAGTGACATAGCCAACAGAGCTGATACTGTGAAATCTGGCTTGTTTGGGAAGCAATACCTGACCCTGTGGCTTGTTTGAGTTACCTTGGTAAAATCGTGTTCCTTGGCCAAGCAGAAGAGGTCTATTGTGGGCATGAATTGCTCAGTTCTACTGTCTCAAGTCAGCCAAGCTCTCTGCACAGGTACAGTTATTTCAACAACTTTCTTTAAAGGAAATGTACCACTGTAGGTTTATATATAAAGAGAAATTCAGTGATGAGGTGACCTTGTACAACCAAGTCAAGCATGTAAATCAGTTAAGAGTGTTGAAATCCTTGGAGGACACACTTTTTCTTGTTCCCATTTTCTTACTATTTTTGTAAATATGATTTAATGCCTTCACAGCCTGATAGTAGCTCTTTGTTACAACTCAGTGTACAAAAATTAAATACCCAGTTAACTGCTTCACAGGACCAGATCTTTAGTTACATACTATTTAAAAGAAATAGCTCCTCTGGAGTAAAGAGATTCATTCAAAGCTTTATCAAATTACAGTTATTAAAACCTACTTATAAAAACAGTATGCTAGAAATATACATGGTTTGTGTGATTGTTAGTATGTATCAAACACATATAGTGTTTTGAAGGATGTGGCTTTGCTAACCAAGCAATAGGTTTTTTGCCCAAAGGATTTAGGAAGATGAATGTATAAAAAAAGTACACATTTTTATATGACAGTAGGCTCCTGTCATTAAAGCTGACATGTATCATGGAATAGGCAGGTATAGGATAACAATCTGTGCTTTTTGGCAGACAAAAGTGATATGTGATTCTTCTGTGCCCCTTATTCTGTGTTCATGTTGGAAAGCAACCACATTGCAGCATCAAATGTGAACTTATGAAGCCTCTGAAAGTTTGTTGGGCTCTAAAATATAACCCTAACATGGCATTAATTATATTTTGAATAGCAAGGAGGAGGTATGCATCCATTAAAACAATGTTTGGAACAATGTGTTTGCAAGATCTTTCTGATCTTTCTGTACTCTCAGACGTACAAGGAAGAACCTGTCCCTGGACAAACAGTTTTTCTGTGTGCCATGAAAAATGGTGCCTCCATACCCTGCTAATGGATGGAACAGGCAACACATGCAGTCACAGACATTAGAAAGCTTTCTGTTCTTTCCTTCATATACACAGATCAAGCAGTTCAAAGCTTGAATTTTTGGAGAGCTTACAGCTGAAGTTTCATAACTAATTGTGTAAGACACAGCATCTGAGAAGACATTATCTTTAAAGGCAGAGGAATAGCTTTGAGGCATTCTGTCCCCTCTAACCTGTATGTCCCCTATTCCCCTTAATGCTGTAGGCTATTTTCTCCATAACATATAAATACAACTAAGTTGTTAGTCACAGGAGGCAAACACAATTCAATATTGCACCTGTAAATAGTTATGCATTTCTATAGCAACTAATGTTTGCCAGTGTGACCAAAGAATTCCCTTTATTATAGAAACCCAAACAGAGCAGTAAGGGAGAAATCCATTACTGACAAAATACCCAGTTCCAGGTAGAAAGGTCAGAATTGCTCCTGGGTTCTCAACATTGGATGCACATACCTTTGGGAACTTCAGCAATCTACTGAAGTACTCAAACTGCATTTTTTAATACCACCCACAGGCTGATACTTGAGAAACAAAATTTTTCAGTCTCACAAAGAATGACAGTAGAGTAAAATCTGATCCATAAAGACCATGTAATTTTTTTCCTCTCAATATTCCAGAGATTCCTGAAAATAGTAAAAAAAGAGGAGTTATCAAAATGTGGTAAGGTAGCCTGTGAATGTAAAGTTTTAGGAAACAAGTCTGTGAGAACCCCTCACATCCAAAACCCTGACTGCCTTTTCTGGACACAGTATAAACCATTCTAGTCTGGTAGCACAAGTTATTAATTATGAGCTGAAGCACTTCATCTGTTATCAATATAATTTTCTATGGAGTTTAGCACTGCATACTCAAGTCTATGAGGAATATCAGAGGTGTCCTGTAATAAAAAGGTGTCCTGTAATAAAACACTGCAAATAAAAAGTTATAGGGAAAGTTTTTAAGTTGACTTCAGAAGGGGTACAGGTCCAGAAGCAATTCATGATACCACACCAGGTTACTCAGTATCTCCTTGTCTCATCTATATCCAGGAAAATATTGCCAAGAATATACACCACAGGTCCTGCCAGTCCATGTTAATGATATGTATTGCTATTCTTTTTAGGAAAGGAGACAGCAATTCTATTATTCATAAGTATGCCTTATCTATTTTCCACTCCTCTTTTACTTGCAAATAGTTTTAATTAATCTGGTTTCCTTCTTACACCACACCTCTGAGTAGAATTGCTGAGCAGAGTTAAAATCACTTTACAAATGTCTGTCTAGAGACTACCTATTTAGCAGGTATTACATATAATTCATGTAGATAATTTTCAGCACTTTTTTGTATTCAGGATTGAGGTTAAAAAAGTATTTGATAGGAAAAAAATGAGGACAAAAGTGTCTGCAATGTCATAATCTGGCAAAAAACCCTGTTGATAAGTTAGCTGGGCTGCACTCATTAGAAGTGTATGACCCTTACAGATCCGGGCATGGGTTGTGTCGTTCAGTCCCAGCAATCCTGGGATATGGAGGCAGAGGTCAGGTCTGGTGCTTCATGTTTGAACTGAAAGCAGTTTTGGAGCTGAACTAATGATGGTTTATTATAACAAGCTTTGTGCAGTTAAAACCACTATCTTGTGCAGGACCCCATGAAGTCCTGCTTGATTTCAGTAGGACTATAAAAAAACCATGCCCTGCAGAAAATATTATGGTGTAGCTACACAAGGAGTTCAGTTAAGTCAGCATGGTGTCACTAGCAGCCTAATTTGTCTTATCAAAGTTGCCATCAAGAAACAGGTTTTGGGTGTTTGACCTAATTTGGAGAACTGCAAGGCAGAAATGCTTTTCACAGTATAGACAAATTCCAACCTTCATAGTTTGACATTATTTTGGAAACATGAATCCAGAGAACACAAGTGTTTGCTTCACTTTTCATGTTAACAACTGTCATGAATTTGCTCAGCAATCTAAATAGTGCACAGACACAAAAGGCAGTGACACTGGTTCCCTGCAGTCATGCTGCACTCACAGTGAATGAGGGTATAATGTAGCTTAGGGAAGGCAAAGCCTGTAATTTCTGAGGTAACTAACTGTAGGATGGCAATCAAAATCCAAAGTACTTCATATACTCAATTTTATTCATATCTAAAAAGTGGTGATAGAGATTAAATTCTCCATGTGGGCAAAGGTGTATAAAGTATTCTTGATTGGCTATGGTGAAAGAGGAAATGCTGGACATTTCACTGGATATAATTTAGAAGTTGGCTATTTTTCAAATGCAGTGTGCAAGTGTTGCAGCAGCCAAGACTTTCTTCTAGATTTTCAACAGTGCTCAACACTAAAAATCTAGAGGTACTGAGTAAGCTTAACTGAAATTTATATTTGTACTGATTTAAACATATTATATCTCCTTCCCTAGTCAATTATGTTTCAAACATAGAAACCTGAAATAATTCCAATACCAACAAGTTACTGAACAAGTTCAGGATTCCCTAACTTGCTGACAAGAAGCCACATTACAAATAGCCAATTGATAGCAAAAAAACCCCAGATCCTTCAGTGAAACAATACACAACTTGTACTCCTAGGAGGTGTTTCCATGAAGAACTACTTTGCCTCTAACACTGTGCAAATATCCAGCATCCGGATTCATATAAGTTGCCATGAAGATTCATCATGCTGTCTTGAAATGCCCCCATAAGAAACTGCAGCTGTATGAGTTGTCTGCTCTGAGATACTTCTACAAATAAATCTGACAAGCAAACAGCTACTGCAAAATGGATTGCATCTGATAGAGTGTCAGCTTGCTCAGTAATCTGTGGTCTTTTATGGCTGAAAAGAATGAAAGAACAATTTTTGAGAAAGAGGAAGATAGCTGATACAGTCAGTACTTGGGTACACTGTTTTAAAACACCTCCAAGTATTCAGTATATTCTTAAGTGCCTGGTCACACAGCATGATGAGAAAATCCTAATAATGCTGAGGTCTAAGGTTTAGGAAAAATATGATTGATCTGGGGGTTAGTTTATGAATCCTGAACTCCATTTTAGAGAACGTTCCAGAGATACAACTCCCAAACTTAATTATAGAAAGTGATAGCTAGTGTTTTATTTGTAATAACTTCCCAGGAATGGTAATTTGAAAATGTACTTAAAATATTTATCAAAGTGATAAATGATCTTTGACCCTTGGATATTCTGATTTAGAAGGATTAACCACTATTGTATGTATACCTGTATGTGGATGAGAACTGTCTTCTTTCCCTTCTTTCACTTCATTTTCCAGTGAAAAAAACTACTGCTGATTGATTGGTTTCTCTAACGAAATATGCCAAATGGGAAAATAAATTCATATATTGGATTGAGTCCATTCACTCTAAAGTGTCCAGTCAGTTTAATACAGCTGCTGTAAAATCACATCTCACCTTCTGAAATAACTTTCCTGTATACCCCAGGAACCTTCAATTATTTTGTGACATTAACCTAGGTCCCAGACCCCAATTAAGGATAGCATAAAAACTTTAAAGTATATCAAAGATGCTTTTTAGACTTAATATTGTAATTGCTTAATTTTGGGTCTTGGTACCATTCTTTGCAGATATAGTGGGGAAATCTCTGCTGATATGCAGCTATTGCCCTGTTCACATGAGTAACAAAACACTGAGCTGCAGTTCAGAAATCTTTGGTGCTGTCTGAACTCCTCTTACTCACAAACCTAGAGCTGGCAATGCCCTGTGAAACTGTATTTCCTTCTGATGTTTCCAGTACTTTTGATCACAGCTGGGCAGAAAGGATAGAGATGTTGTGACTTCTATGCCTTCATTTTTGTTTAAGAGTGACAATGCAGAAATAAAAAAAAATAAACGTACTGAGAGGCAGCATGAAAAATTAAAGAAATCTCTAGCCTTAAATTCAGGACAGATTAAATTTGCTTTGGGCTCAGATATTACTGAATTTTGCCCATGAGTGAAAGCAGCTGCTTACCATTTCTTTTGACTATTTAGATCGTGTGATACTGTGAGTCTGAGGAGCTTCTCATTTTACCTTGACCTTAGCACATCAAGGCAATAATCTTGGATTAATGATACCACACTATAAATAAATAGCACTTAAATATTGACTCTAATTACTTAATTTAAATTAACTAACTTGATTAAGCTTGGAATTCCATTCCAATATTAGAGAAATGAGCAATTTTTAAATAGTTATTTGTTTAAGTCTGAGGAAAATAGTACATATAAAAATGTCTTACATGTCATTGTTTAATAAAGGTTGCATTTTTGTGAAGAAAATAGAATTCTGATAATTAGAGTATGAAATAGCCAGGCTGCTGGGATATATTGGATGTTTATGCAACACTTTTTACATCATGACTGTGCTTCTATTGCTGTGATCCCTGATATCTCATGCCAGTTATTCATCTGACTTGGACCACACTGCAACCAACATCAGTGAAAAACCTGACTAAGACTATATCACAACTGCTTTGTCAGAATGGAATTTCTCTTCACTGTAGCTTCTTTAAGAACATTATTTAAGAACATGGTGAAAGTGCTGTTTCAAATGAGATTTTAAATAAGTGTGTGGGGGTATGCTTGAGACAGAGGAAAGAGAAGACAACTTACACTTACATAAGACAAAGACAAGGTTTTCATATACAAAACCTATTCCTTTTGCTGCCCCTACTAGTTCCACCTCTTCTTTTAAATTTCCAGTTTCTTTCACTTGTAAACTTTTCCTACAACCCCATGTAATGCACCTTGGCAAAATGCTAACTAATATCTAAACTTAAAGATACACAGAACACATGAGTAATTTCACACAGGAAAAACATATTCAGCAGGCACCCTTCAACAATCAGTAGCATTAAGTAACTGCTTCTGAAACATTCCTGTCAGAATAAAAATTCCCTGAGTGACAATTCATTCCTCATAACAGAGTAACACTGATTGATTTAGAAAGCCAGTGAAATCACTCTCCCAGTAATATTATTTGAAGGCTCTGTATAATTTATGGGCCACTCTGTCATGCATTGGGCTTGTGATGTTATATTTGGACACATTGGAAAGTATTAGATAAAACTGTATGATGCAGCCCAGATGTAAAAAAAGGGCATTGCTTGGGACTACATGATTCAGTGAGAAAACATAAATGGAAAATTACTGGAGCTGAAACTTTATTGCAAAGTTATTTATCTTTGTTATTGCTTTCTGAATCCTTTTGTGCTTATTGTTTTCAACAACAGATAAAGCAACTCTTATTTACACTGTAAACTGAGGATTATGAAGGTGAAAGTAGCCAGTGCATACCAAACAAAGAGATTATCACTTAGTTCAAGTTGGTGTTTATTCTCCTAATGCCTGCAACTGATTTTTTTGTATATATGTATAGATATGTTTATGCATAAACACACACTGCCTCACATACCATTCAGTCTGACTCCAAGTTCCAGAATTACACTGGACATCAGTAGTGATGTACTACTTCAAGAGACAAAGAATGGAAGACTACCTGATTTTAAGGAAAATAAAGTGTTTGTTTGGTAGTGAGAAGTTATGCTCTTGTATAAATGCCATGGCTCACCATAGATTTCATAGTTACCAATGCAACTTTCCATAAGAAAAACATAACTATTCATAGAAGCAAATATTTTTAATATATATATATATATAGCTTCTAGATCTATAAAACATAGATCGTGTGTTCAGCTTTCACCATTTAATGAAAAACTGCCTTACAACTCCAGTCAAGGTGCATCCCATGTAGAATTTAGCTTGTTAAATTAAATTCATGTTCCCTAATAAGCACTGATATTAAAAAAATATTATAAATCAGCTTTTATTTACATTCTGAATGTAACACTGATGGGCATGACTACTTACAAAGAAGTTGTATCCTGGCACTGAACAACCAGGTGTGTAGCTGGGTGCATGTGGATTTTAACTTTGGCCTCTGCCAACTTCAGTTTCTGTCTGTTTAAGCATCTGAACTCTCTTTTGCTGAGACTCAGACCAAGTACATGCAACAAGCTGGGAGTGAGAGAGTCATGAGAGAAATGTGCACAGTCTGCAATGAGAAAACAACGAGGCATCAGCAGACTGCAGTGTGCTCCTATAAAGCATTTTTGCATCACAAACTCCAAAGCCAAACTTAATTCACATTTAGAAAGGTTCCCAGCATGTGATCCATCCCTCTGGAAGACGATGGAAAGGAAAAGAACATTCGCATTTAAATATCATAATCTCCAACTGGATTTCACTACTGCTAAGAGTAAAGGGAATTAGGGATTTACAAAGGAGGCTTCAGTGTGATACAAATCTCCAAAGGCTTGCCCTTTGCTCCAGCTACTTCCCCAGTTGAAGCTGAGCAGACTAAAACTCAGGCTGCTTTAAAAACATCTTCAACAAATATGAGAAAATGAATTAAAAACAGGACATGGAGAATCCCATATGATGCAGTCAGCTGAGGTCTTTGCATTATTTCTTATTCTCCATGGTCTGAGAGGATTACAATAATGCTAATTTTTGTGATGTCTCATCACAGCAAGTTGAGAAGGAAGCACACACCACAGAGGTTTCTGCAGCTATCACAGGACTTTTGGTAGCTGATAAAAAGAATCTAAAGATTCCATCACTTGCATGGCTGTTCATATACAGGATAGCAGCAGAAATCCTAAATTACATAAGGAAATGGATTTATCAGATAGCTGTAAATATCTCAAGAAACTAAGGATCCAGTAAATATGTAAAATGGGAATATAGTTTAAGAAGAAACCGGAGCTGTATGTTTTAGACAAGATACTTGCCAAGCTTTGCATGCTCACAGTTTCACAAATCAGAAACTTCCATCTGCCAGCTTTATTGTGCATTAACCTGTGCTCGATGCATTGCTCTTAACAGCAGTAATATAAGAATGATGTTAATTAAATGATCCTGCAATTTACCCTTCACATAGGTATTTCTGAGGTCCTACATACTAACATGAAAGTACAATTGCATTCCTGGCAGTGATATCTGGGAGATAAGTCTAAAAATTTTATTAAAACCTTATAGAGCTTCAGGTTGAAGAGATCTGCCATGTTCAGAAATAGGAAATTTTTTTCCCCCCCTGATTGAAAAGGTCCAATATGCTGTTTTGGAGTAGTTAATGAAATAAAGAGATTCCTATTTTAATTAGGAAATATGTATTTGGTGTGAAAATGTATTTTGAAGCTAAAGGGTAAAGGAAGAGAGAATTTCTGATTTGAAGGTGATATCATTTAGTGCTTAGTACCAAAAAAATATTTTTTCCTAGCTTTTCCTTAGCTGTCATTTTCCTGTGCATGTCAGGTTATGTGCAAGCCTACATAAATCAGCTGTAATAAAATCCAGCTCATAGAAATGGTATCAGGTCATTAAAATATGCCAAGAAAGCAGATGCAGGAATGACAAATACTGCTTTTAAAAAGGTGACATGTTCATTTTAGCTATTAATTAGTACAATTAGTATATTAAAAGGAAACAATTTTTAACCCTTTATAAATTTAAACCCATTTTCCAGAGGTTAATAATTTACCCCAGTCGCTATTAGCTAAATGTTTAAAACCCACCTTTTCTGCATGAAAGCTTAATTCCAAGACCCTAGGTACTCCACTAGTTATTAAATTCTTCCTTCTAACTTTAATGAGCAAAGAACTAAAACATGCTTACACATGAAGTAATTTTACTAGCAGACTGTTCACAGTCGTGAACTGGGGTTTTTCCCAGTCATCCCAAACTACACCTTTGTGCTTCCCTGATACAACTTTTATTTCTGATGAAAGAAAATACCCATCCAGAACAATTTAACTGTTTATTTTGTTACAGCAAACTATGCTTCAGTCTTCATAGGAAATAAAATCTGGACCCCACCTGGAATTTCCAATACATTCATTTCTATGTAAGACTAATTTCTTTTCTTTGCTGGTACACATAGAGCCCTTCAAAGAACATTCAAGTACCATGCAGCTGAAAAAAAAAAAATAAATTATTCTTTACCCTTCCTCTTCTGATTGGGATTTATGTTTCTTTTTCTTTCTTTCTTTCTTTTGATTAGGATTTATACTGTTGGGGTTTTTTCCTAAAAAAATGCCATTTTTAACTTGACTATCTCATAAATTTTTTCTCTAAATCACTGCAGCCATGGAAGTGATTGCCCTGTGAAAAACTGCCCTAGATTAGTCCAACCTGAGTTTGCACACCTTTGTGTTATGAGCTAGACCAGTACCATGACCTGAAGAGACATGCCCTCTACATGTGTCCTTGTTTTTTAAAATAATATCCTGTACAGAGAGCTTGGTAACATACTCTTAAATCCCATCTAGCTCAGCCAGACAGCCTCATAAATGGTGATGTTATGAAAGGGTCCTAACTTTTCACTACCTATGTCATCTTTCTTCATAAAAAGGAAACTTTATATCTTATTTATATATTTTACAAAATTATTTTGCGTCAGTACCAACTTGTACCAGTATTTTAAATTGAACAGTATTTGGAAAATACAACTAAAATATTTATGTTTAAAAGTCCTCCTCTGCAGAACAATAAAGTTTCTTAATTTTGCTATAGCCTATAACTGATGTTCTAAGAAATTGAGCTGTAGACTCCTTGAGTTCAGAGCCCTGCTTGTGACTCTCTCCTGTTTTAGGAGACAACCAAAAAAATTGTTACCTTTGTCCACAACTCTAATTTCCCATTTCTGAAATCCTGAGACAGCAAGAAGCCCTAATTAAAGTGGCAGGAAAATTACCAGCAAGCACAGGCCAAGACACCCTCACATCTTAAACCAGGCAGCCTGTGGCTCATATTTGAGATGTTATGATTTTATGCCATGAAAAGCTATGGATGCTCTAATTACATTCTAATTATTTTGGTTTTGACTGAAAAGGGAAGTGCATATGTCTGTGCATGTGATCCTCTGATGGGCATATGAGACACAAAAGAGAAAATGACAATATTTTCAGATTTTCCCAGCCATACTAGCCAGTGTAGTGTTCCAATACATTTCAGTTTTGAGGTTAATATGAGAACTGAACACATTCCATAGAATAGCTCTAGACACACTGTCAGAAATAAAAAGATCTTGAATTCACAGTGTTTAATATATGATCACATTGCCAAGTACAGTAACTCAGAAGTGGGAGGGTACTGAGGGAATGTTAAATGTAGGCCATTATATATTAATATAATTGCTTTCTTTTCCCAAGATAAAGAATATTTTTGCTCACACAGCCTTAATTTAGATGGCTTGCCAAGTCCTCCTTTCTGCAGTGTCACGATGAAAGACTCTGATGTGGGCCAGCAAAGGCAGTACTGGGGCTTTTCAACTCACTGTATGGATGCTAATGAATCTCCTCCAATAAAAGGCAAACTCCCTTATCCAGACATTACATTAAAAAATCCATTAATTACCTGTTATTCAGCTTGTGCTGAATTTCAGAACATTTTGAGATCTAACGAAGTCAACATGAGGACTTGCACTGATATCAGAGGGTGTTCTAGCAGTCCTCAGTGCCTGAATCCTGCCACAAATCAATGTTTGCTGACTGGATCTACATTAAGGTCCAGGGACTCTACACAAGTTCAGTCATTTGCTGGTGCAAAACTCATGCAGAGCCTAAGCAATGATAGTGGATACATGGTGGAATGGAGATGTAAGCTCAGGTGTGCACACCCAGCCTCACTAACACACTCACAGGGACATCCTTAAGCCTCAAAATTCCTGTGATGCTGCTCTCTGTTTTGTCTTTATTAGAGCCTTGAAAAGCGAGGCAAACCCAAACAGCTATAGGCACAGCTCATATGGACTGGGCTGTGGGGGCAACCACTACCACTGGCAGGGGGCTGAAAAGTCCCCATGCAATCATTGCATTTCCATAGAAACAACCCAGCTTTCCATAGGTCTCTGCCTCACTTCCTCATTGCTTCTGTCAGGTGAAACCCCATGTCTCACCCAGACACTTGATGGGCATGGGAGGGTCTTAGCTCCTCTGGGGAGTCATAATTCAATCTTGGCTACACTGCTGAGAACCCCCCAGCCTGCTCTGTGCATTTAGCACTGCTGATATGCTGAAAACTGCCTTCATCTTCAATTATCTTTACACAAGTGCGTTATCAGAGTATTCCACAATCACACCTGTATATTTCAGAGTACACACATCTTGGTGTTTTGCTTCTCATATTGCAGTAGTGATATTTGCTGGTTTGACCATCCTAATTAAGCATCTATTTTATAGCCACACATTGCCACAGTACAAAACAGTTTTAAACTCTTTTACAAATAAAACAGTTTATCATAATTAACTGCACGATGGGATAAAGCCCCCTAAAGACAACTATAAATATTGCTTCCTTGCTACTCATGAGCTGGCAAGGAGGATTTGCCACCAGGCAAAAGAAGCATCTGTTTTTTACTACTTCAAGTGTCAGTGTGGGCTCACCAGAGCAGTAATTGCAATGATCATACTCTACCTATTGATTTGAGTGTGCAGAGAAATATGCAGTGACTTGAGAGTGGTCTCTGCTGAGCGAGACCAGTGGCAATGCAGCAAGGACTGGAATGTTAATAACTTGCAGTAAAATCATCCTATTTATGTGCTCATCAATCACTATCTCCACAGATACCAGTAATGCACTAAAAGAATTTCCAATGAAATCCCAGCTTTAATTAACTCTCACCCTCACTCAAGACAAGAAAAACCGTGCCTGAAACAAACTGCTCTAAATGTGCTTTCTTGTGCTTGCAAAGTGGTTTGATTTAGCAGTGTGCATGTCTCAGGTGGCTCAGGCAGACCAGGGTTTCCCAGCTGGGAGAACCACAAGGAGGAATCAGAAGAGTCAGGAAGCTTTGAAAATTTTACTGTAATCTAAATCAAAGGAAATAATGTTCATTCACTCCCTTTACATCTTTTAACTTCAAGGTCAAGTATTTTCTGTAAGCTTTTCCAGACACACAAGAGAAAAAGATACAGGGTTATCCTTGCCACAGAGCCACGTTAGCACTCCCATGGTAAATGCTGAGTGCAATGAGAAATACAAGGAGGGAAATGTAAAGACTGTGACTTGGGGTGCTCAATAAATACGTAGCATAATAGCCATTTCCAGCATGAACAATTCAAGCTAGGTATCTCCGATTGTTAGTGCCTTTGTTTTCAGATGAAACTCTGAAACTTGACTCCTTCAGGATCTAGCTGCAATGATTACCTCTGAAAATAAGATCCACTGTGTTCAGACTTAGAGATAACTTTTCTAAATAGTAACTTTAAAAGACTAAGAATTCTTGTGGTCCAGCATAGTGAACTTGGCCCCAGAAAATCAGGGCAATGGACTGCCAGGCAGCATAAGAGGCAGGAGACTAAGCCTGGTCACAAACCATGGTAGTGTATTACTTCCAAGCAAGTACAAAACCAAATAAAATTCAGATCCTTTTCTTATTTTCATGCCACAACCCTTAATCCCAGGTGTCAAGAATCTCATCTAATTCTCTCGTCTACATCCTGATGCTTCTTCAATATATTCTCTTACATTCTTACACAGGGGTGCACACTCATTACTTCCTCCATGCACATGCTCCATGGAGTTTGCCTTTGACTCCTGATTTGTTAAGCCTTCAGATTAAGATCTCTTATTGTTAGGCTCTTTTGGATCAACTTTATCAGGATTTTTATTTCTTCCTTGAATTATTACTTTATTAAGTTTAAAGCTTTAATAAAGTCTTCCCTTCCCCCTGACAATAAACTTCACATGAATAAACTTTTCTCAGAACTTTTGCAATTTTCCAAGCCTATTATTTGCTCAGTCTAATCTGAAAGATTTCTCTATAAAATGGATTATTCCTTTAGTGTACAATAGAAATCAAATCTACACCACAAATATGAATTGTGGGTGAAATTCAGCATACTGTGTTCCAGGATTTATGCCTGATATCTGGTCTGTGGAATGCCTGCACCTAGATTAGAGACAACTACATTTGTGACAATTTGATTCCAATTCCTATTGATTATATACCCTTATATAATAAAAAACCAGCTCCTAAATTATGTTTTGCTTATGCATGTTTATTGCAGAGTCCTTTTCACAGACTCCAGTATTTGTGCTAATTGACATCTTCACTCACATTGTGATACAGTAGAATAGAACTAATAAAATAAAATTATGAGTTGTTTTTATCTTCTCTACTAAATAACAAACCAATAAGTGCTGGGGAATCCATTATTCTTTGTCTAGTTTCCCATCAGACTTGCAAGTTAACCTCTCAAGTATAAGCTAATTAGAAATTGCCCACAAAATTAACACCTCACATCTCTGTACTCTTCCTTCAAGCACTCTTGAGAGTATGATGTCTCGATCCAGCTGTTTGTCAATTGGAACTCAAGACTCAACATCTTTAATTAGAGATTTGCCCAAGTACCTGAGTTCAGGCACACTCTCCTTCCACTTCTACTTTAACCTTTTCATTACAGATGGATGTCCTCACTGGTAGCCTGCACACATTTTACAGAACAGCTGATCTTCTGCAGTGCTGCTGGGTTTGATCTGTCCCTGTTGTGCTCTGCCTCCTTAAAGCACTTTAAAATCCCTATTATGCCAGGCCACACAGAGAGCTGATGAGATATAATGTGGCATGACACTGCATAAGCAAATTAATAGCTTAGTAACATGACACCTGATGTCTGCAATTACAGTGGCCACTGCTCAGAAGTTTGGCTCCTGGAAAAGGCAGGGATAATGAATTATTCATCAATTACCCTGATCATGAGATAATTCATTCTTCATAACTCCTTCGCCTTCAATAAGCCTTTTCATTGATATTTATAATCATCCTTTTGCTGTGTAAAATAAATGCCAAGTAATTGTTAAATATTTCTGCCATTTCCTGAGTAAACTAAGGATACTGAAAAATAATACTACTAATATATTTTTGATATCTTCACTTTTTAATGTTTGAACTATATTACAAGAAAGAAAAAGAAGAGAATATCACTAAACAAGAAACCAAGTGGCCCTGATCAGTGTAAAAGTAATACGTTGACAAAGAAAAATACTGATCTGTTGACACCAATATTTCTTATAACTCAATAATGCTATTATTGCATTCTAAATGTGAATATAAAATACAGTGAGTTTTAGTCATAAATTAGACGAAATGTCAATGCCATTAGCTTAAAATTTTGTAACTATTATTTGGTTATTTCAGTCAATACATCAGACTGAGGTAGGATAGGTAACTGCTACAAATACAGCCCCCACAGTGAATTCTCAGGGTCAGTTTCACAACATATATTAGACCAAACTATAGTAATAAAAAGTTTGAGTAAGTGAATATTGCATGGGGATTCTCAAAGTTAGAGAGAATTTTATTCCACTGGAGCTGCATCTATGCTAATGTTCAATGCTATTGTGCCTCTTACTGTATCCTGCAAGCACATGTACATTGCAGAGCAGATCTTGAGTAACAACAGGGACTGAACCACTGCCTGCTGTGCTGAAAACATCATTGCCTTTTCAAAATCATATTCATTCTGCCCTCAGTCTACAAAGAACACATTCAAGGAAGTAACAATGGATTAAAAAAAAAAAAAAAAGGCACTTCTTCAGCTTTCTTCTGGCTTCTTTAAATTTCACATTTAAGCAGCTACTTAAGTCTTACTGCTTTCAAAGTCACCAGCCATCTAGAGCCTCATCTACCTTGCTGTGAATATTTCAGTCTTTGATACTGTGTTTGATTCGAGTGTCTGATATTTATAGTATCCAAGTTTCTAAATTTGCTCAACTTTACTGGTTGTGACCTGTTCTGAGTCTAACTTGTAATATAAACCTTCATTCAAAGTCCATGGAAGAGTAAGACAATATTTTCATTGAGTTCAGTAAGCTTTGTATTAGGGTTATTGTGTAAAATAACTTAAGTTAGTTAAAAAATCATAACTTTCAGCCCATAAGAATTTTGGTCAATTCAGACCAGAGTGTAAGAAATTCTGAGCCATTCTTGCTTGCTTCAAAATCAATAAGTGGCAGAGCAGTTATCAATCTCTGTTAATTTGATCCACATGTAAGACTTTAGGAATTTGACCCATAAAGAAAAACCTTTTCTACACAATCAATACACAATCAATATGCAAGACAACAGCCAAGGTAGCTCTGCTACACCAAATCCTGTTTAAAAACTGCATCACTATCTGCTCTGTGGAATTTTGAATAGTCATGGTTTCCAGAAACAATAAAATGGAGCCTTTCATAAATAGGAACTTTCTGCAATATTGAGCTATAAATTGCCACATAATACTATCTTCCCAAAGACAGTACCTCTCATTACTGTGTGTCTGTGGGTTGTTTATTCTGCCACCAGAGTCAATAATGTCCTAACAAGCCTAGGAAAAAAAGAGGGAAATTTTCAAGACCCATAGCAGATCTCTTTTCAGGACAGCAGCACTTACTCCTTTCTATGACAAAGTAATGAGGTTCTCTATGTTGATGCAAATGCATTCCTAAAGGTCACCTTAAGTTTAAAGAAAGCATTGTGAGGAAAATCTGATTTCTCGGTGCTGATTCAATAGCACAATATGTTAGCACTTTCACAATGTGCTAGCACTTTTTGGGAGACTTTGCCACTGGCACTTGCTATTTTTATCTCCACACTAGGCAGCTCAGCAAAACCCAAGAAGCACTTTAGCTTTGTTCACTCTTCCCCCTTGTGTATAAAATAATATATGAAGAAGAAATAAGTGGGAAACATAAAATTATCATTCAAAATTAATGAGAGTGCAGGTAGAATAATTATGGGTAAATGGACTGTATCTTCATTGGCCTGTGACTTTTTTTACTTTGCTGTAGTTTAAACAGAATATTAACTATTTTTCTGACCAAAGTGCATTAAGTTGTTGCCCTAGACAAACAACAGAGGAATAAATTCAGAAAAAGAGATCAACACTGTGGCTGCTGCTTATCTCTTGCTCCAGGGGGAAGGGAATTGAGAACCTTTCGTTTTGCAGCCTGTTTCATTCTCAATAACTGAGGTAACTCAGTTGTTACCTGCCAGATCATGTGGATCCTGTGCAAATGTTTGGTAGTTCATTCATCTGATCTTAAAGCCAGTACACTGCGAAAGATCACTGTGTTCTGTTAATGACTCCTATATTGCATTCCACAAGATTAATATTCCAGTGCTAATATTACCACTGGCAAGTCTAGCTAGCAAAGCACAGTTATACAGAATGTGTAATTTCAATGTGTTTTGCCAGAACTGTTGTTTTGCCATCTCTGAGACGACCAGTGTCTTTTAAAGGGTTTGTTGAATTGTGTGCTAAGGTTAGAATGAAAAATCAAAAAAGGAACATAAATTTGGAATAGACAGCCTGCATTATACTGATCAACAGCCTAAACGTTCTCCTCATTAGAGAAGGAAGAAGGACATTCACAGCAAGCCTTAGTGTGCAATATTTTGTTCAAGTTCACACCAGCACATAGCTGTTTTCTCACACAGATAATCAGAATTCACAAAGGAATTCAGGCAATTCTCTAATAGATTTATGTTATATGTGAACAAACAGCCTTTACACACATTGGTGGTAAAGAAGAAATCAAGGATGTCTTTAAGATGATACCACTGAAAATTCAAGTAGATACATGTATCAGCATATAAGACTCTTGGTCAAAACTTCAAAAAGACCAAATTGTACTCCAAGTGCTCTGAAAGAAAGGGTCACCAAATGTTTTGCTTTCTTTATTTGATGTTTGTGAAGAGCCCCTTGACTACAACTACTACAGCTTTCCTAAACTGATGTGTAGCAGGAGTTCAGGCACAAACTGAAAGCCAGGGAGCATTTCTAGTTCAATCTGTTCTACAACTGCATGATCATATTCAGCACTTCACCAGCATTTAGTTTTCCACAGTGACCTTGCCACAGCAGTTTCTGTAGTGTTCACACAACACTGGTACCAGAGTTCAGTGAACACACTGGTAGCTGTTGAAGGCATTTATGTGAGCATTTAAACAGCAGAGCAGCACCACAGAAAATGAAAAAAGCCTTTAAGGATGTTGAACTGTAGAGTTTTATAATCACTTTAATTCCAGAATGATGCTGAAATAACAGATGGTCTGACAAACTTTTTCCAGAAGCACAAGTAGCTGACAAAGCACATTTCTTCTCCCTCCCCTGCCCACCACAAACTTAATTGTCTTCTGATAGACATGAAAGCAACAGAGTTAATAGTAATACTCCAGAAGGAGAGATCCTCAACATGACACTGCACCTGTAAGGCTCCATCTTCTTGTACTCCAGTCTAGTAGTATTAGATAATCTCAAAGCATCCCAAAATGCACATGTCCACCAATATGCATAAACTAGAGAAATGTTCTGTGTGGAAGAATTTATGCCCAAGCAGAGATTTCAAGAAAAGTTTGGAGGAGTGCAGCAGGAGGATACAGACCATTACTGCTTTACCTAGTAACCCCATGGCAGTGATAGCAAGTCTCAGAAATATGTGACCAGAATAGCTCAGTGCTAAGCCTCTCTGTGGGTTATTCTACCAGGAGTAAAGTGCCCTACTCTTTACACATTTGTTATACTTATTTTTCACTGAACAGCATGTGGGAGGGAAGAATACATCGTTGCTTAGCAATGAGATGCTCACAACATGGTTGATTTTTAAAAGCTAACTATACACATGAAACAGATAAAACCACCTTGAGTAAAATTGGAAAGTAAAATATATTCCTAAGAATGGAACTTCTTGGTAAGGCCAAAATTCCATTTCTCTCTGTATCTGGCGTCCAACAAAATAAATATGCAGGAAGAGAGTGGAAGAAATGTGACAAAAATGAGATCTGGCAATTTCCATGGTATTTGCTTATAGTATTGTCAGTGATTTCAGGACTTGCTGAGCCATAAAGTGCATCTGGGTTATTAATGTATCCTCATGGAAGTGTCCTCCATTAATTCACAGTCCAGTTATGCAATGTGTTAAAAATACTTCCCTTGTGATCTCATTGTCTCCTGTCTCTCTTGTTGTTCCTTTTTTCCCTTCTCCTTATTAGTACTTCAGGCACTGAAATGTAACAAATTGTCTTGTGAACAACTTTGTGACTTAGGGTTTGGGACTGACCATGCTGCTGGGTGTCCAGGGAGGAAGGAGGAACACAGGAGCACCTCTGGTGCAGACACTTGGCTGAGACCTCCAGCTGCAAGACAACCTGGCAGCATGGCTGGAAAATGGGAACTGCAAAGCTATGATCTGGACCCCAAACATTGTATTTTAAAACACTATTGAAGATTTGGTTCTTTTTTAAATCTTAAAGTCAATACAATTTATAAAAATCTAAGTTCATGACTTGTAATAGATTCCATAAGATTATTTTCTGCTATGATTCACTAATATTCATGCTGATGAAAGAAAATCTTATCTACTTTTTCTGCCTAATTAAAATGTGAAGAATGCACACAAAAATGAAGAAATAATCAAGCATATTTTTCTGGTTCTTTTTTGCTGGAATAACATTTTGAGAAGAGGTCCTTGTTTTTATGCTATTAATAACCCTCCATTTGCAAAATCATCAATGTCTGCACAATTATAAGACTGTAATTTCAATTACAGGAGTATGAACAAGTGGGATGAAAGCATGAGTTATGAGGGAGAAACACTTCTTTTTCTTTAACACTTCACTATTAAATCAGGAATCTAACAATCTGTGAGTGGTAAATGGACTTATTTCTAAACAGAACATTGGGTAAAATTAGATTACACAGGCAAGTAATTTCTGAAGCTAAGCAGATTTGAAGCACTATCAGCTGGGTGGACAAACTACACAGCTGCTGTTCTTGTGGGAAATTCTAAGTTCTGCCAAAGAAGAAATACTCAAGTGAATATATGGTACTTCAGGTATTTTGGTTTCTACTCCTCAGTGATTTTCACCACATCTTCTGTCCTCTGTGATGGAAAGACAGAAGGTGAACTTTCTTACAGAGAAGTAGCAAAAGGTATTGTTACAAGTTACATGTAATTGTAAAAAGCCTTCCTTCAGACACACGAACATCTTTTTTGCAACCAAAAAATAGCTGCCACCATCTTAAAACCCCATTGTACACAAGCCCTTATAATTCACTTGCCATGAAGACTGAGGGTTTTCTGGATGCCTGTAGTAAACACAAAGGTCTCTGCACAGGTAAGTAATGTTAAAAGTGGCTGTCTTTTGGGAGGAATAGGAGAAAAGATAAAGTAAAACAAAACAAAACCCACCACCCAGATCTCACTCATATTTCTTCAGAGAAGAACAAACAAACTTGAAAGAGCAGAACTAGCAGAAGCTGATTCTAAATAAGTCCTGAAGTGTTCAGGGAGACAGGGCTTTTATTCTCTTTGAAAATTACAAAGCAATATGATGTACGTAATCCGATTTCATTTCACAAAGATCTAAAATATAGTCAAGCACACATTTTGCTAGTATTGGTTTCCTTGCATTTACTGCGGCAGCTTCTGAAAGAGAGAGGTCGTATTTTATTTTGGAGTGTAGTGAGCTATATGCTCTCATAATCAGGCTCTCTTCAAGGCAAACACATCCTGTGGGCAATTTAAAATCAGGTAATTTGAATAGCAGTTCCACCCCAGACTTATGATCTTAACTATTACAGAGCTTAAAAAAAAGCAAAAAAACCCCAAACAACCCAAGAACAAAAAACCCAAAACAAAGACAAATCCCAAGCCAATTCGTAGCTGTTAGAGCCTGCCATTAGCAACTAGAAATATTTACTGTAACACATTTGATTGCTAGTATCAGATCTTAAAGACTGAGCCATACTAGAGAAGCTAGAGTATTCTGCAAACAGAATTTTGATTTTTCAAAAGAACCAAGTTATCATTACAACATTACTTCAGTAAAGAACAAATTGACAAGCCCTTTAGAATGCAGTTCCCCCACCCCCAAATTATGTTCTCCAAATCAAACATTAAAGAAAAATAATAATAAGTGGTGGTGGTGGTGGTGGGAAATCAATAATTTTAAAAAAATATAGAACAAACATTGCCTTGTGCCCAAAGACTATACATACATCTGATACTAGACACTGAATTAGGCTGACAAGTATTCCTGGTTTTGAGGTGTGTATTGTCATTTATTCCCCATATGGTCAAAAAACCCTAGTTCTAAATAGCCTTAATGAATCTTGAACCAGCTTCCATTCTAAAATACCAAGAACCTGGTAAGAAAATTTATGAGAGGGTAGATACTGTGAATTTCTTTCAAGAGGAAACATCACTATTTTTAATCCCTAGTTCTAACAAGAAAACTTTGCATGTTTTAAAATGCGAAAAACTGCTGCTTTGCAAAACTGACATACAACTATCTGCCTTCTAAATTCTGCTTCTTCTCTGTGCAGTATTAGTAATTGCATAGAAGACAGATAATTAAACCATAGAAATCACTGCATTTCCACCTCCCATTCCTTCTTGGTTAAAAATGTAAGAAAAACACAGCAAATGAGATTTTGTCTCAAGTGTTTTTCCCCTGCTATTAAAGATGCTTCACTGAAAGAAGCACTTGCTGTTTTTATGCTATTAATAATGCTCTATTTGTGATATCAGCCCATCCCCACAGCAACACAGTTTCAGCTATTGGCTTAGATCCTCTGGCTGGTTTTAATGAGAAGATTAACTAAAATCATGGAAAGCTGGATCCCTTCTGTATGTGAGGTGGGGACTTGGCAAGTCTGTGCTTTTCTTCAGCGCGTTAATGTTTCATTAATAAGTGGAGTGTTCATCTGTTTAATGAAGTAACCCTGCATAAAAGTTAACTGATAATGTGCCCATTTGCCCTCACATAAGTAGAAATCAGGTGGCTCAGTCCTGTCCTTTGGTAGTTAATGCTGTATTTATTCTGGTAGTAGAAATGGAGAGAGGACTGATGTGCTTAAGCAGAAATTCGGACAGCTTGTCATGTGCAAGCCTATTATATTCTGTACAAACCTATCTTTTGGACAAAATAAAAAAAGAGAGGGAGAAAAAAGAAATTCTCATGTGCTATTTAGACTACTTTAGTGCTCCTACTATTTAAATCTATGAAACACTATGTTCAGGAGTTCTTATTAACATGAATTTTAATGGAAGATATTTGTCTGAGCCGCTAAGTCATTTATGCTTACAAAAAGCTGCCATTTAAAACAAGAAGTATAATAGCATCTTTGAGCTTTTTAATTAAAAATTAATTAGGAGATTTAAGAACAAACTCGTTGGGGGTTACTGTACAATAACATGTTTACAAAATTATGTCTGGGCTTTTTGTTTTTGTTAAGTGTTTCAATCAATTCTGTGTCTATTAAATATAATTACGTATGATGCTTTCTCAAAATTATAAAGTATCATTTAAAGAGCAGCTGGGAAAAGTCTGTAATTTTAACTTCAGAAGTAGGGTAACTATTAAAATGCAAATAGGTGGAAACAGCAGTTTGTTGATGAAGAGAACCTTCAGCATAAACATTTTATCCATTAATCTTGAGATTACAAATATTCCTTCTGTTACATTATGACTTACTACTTTTGACTGTTAGGCTGCCTGGAAGATGTCAGAGTCCTTGAAGAATAATTCAGTGTTAGGAATAAAAGCCTGTTCCTACTATATAGGGTAACCAAGATGTAAACATTTACATACATACATGTATGCTAAGAATATATGTTATATGGAAATGTCTACTCTGAATTATGCAGTACAAAAATATAACAAAAACATTTTGTTCCTTTTTCATAATAGATTTACCACTTTGTAAAAGAAGCCAGGTATTTCACTTCTATTCTAGCTTAAGCAAGCTTAAATGGATTGTGTTTCTATCTTCTGTCCTGATTATGAAGGCATTCAACCGTTTGCCTGATTTTATTTTAAACAAGGAAAAGAAACAATGAGCTCAGGTTTAAGAGATGCATTTCCGGCCTGGGGATTTATTTATGCTAAATTTATTTGTTCCAAAGCTTTAAATGGAGTTATTCTGATTTGTTTCTGTGAGAAGAGAAATTGATACACGGCTTTTTTTCAACAGAACTATAGAGATGGGCAAATAAGTTATTTCACAAATATAAGTAAATTCAGTTTAACATCAGTTTATGCAATAGAATTTAATCAATATATATAGAACTAAATACGATTACAATTACAGATGTCACACTGTGTTGACATCTAAAGACAAAGATTTTCTAAAATTCAAACTGTAAGAATTGTGCATAAGCAAACAACAAACCTGGTCATTTGATAACTCAGATGAATGTACAAGCAAAAAGCAAAGGGTAACTCAAACGTGTAATTTTTTGAGACTAATATGTCAGCCACACTGTGGCTTTAGATCCTTACTTCCCCACATACATCAGGGGAATGTATTATTGTGCATGTCTAGCCAGTCAGCTCCTACATTGTGATTCCAGTCAGACAATGAGAGTCATCCAGCCCATACATACACCCCTTTGCCATTCAGTAATGGAGGATAACATACTTAGTGTTTGATGGTTTTCCAAGGCTCTTTAGTTATTGGTTTTGTTGTCAGCATCATGGAATTTTACCCTTAGACCATATTTTGGTAACCTTCTGATAAACCGAAGTTCAAACTGAAGTTCTAACCTCATCATTACCAAAACCAATCTGAAACCCTCTATTCTTACAGATGACTGAAGAAAGTGTTCTAAACATTAAAAAAAAAAAAAAAAAAAAAAAAAAAAAAAAAAGAGGTGATTTTATAACATAGGACCGCTTAAGGTTGGCTGTAATGTTCATCACCCAGTGTTTTAAACACTGTAAAAAAATAACATTGTTCCCTTCATATGCTCTGCCCAAACCAGGTATGGGTCAACTGATTGATCCTAAGGATATCCTTTCTGCTTTCTTTTTATGTAATATTTTCTGTAATTATTTTTCTTTCTTTTTAGGCAAATATCAGGCATGGCTCAATGAATACTCCATCCCACTGCTATATTATGGCAGTCTATTCATTCTTCAAGAGGTCATTTCCTTGAAGGCATTGCTTAGACTTCTGATTTAAAAAGCAAAGTGGGGGTTGTGCAGTTAACAAAGAACTTAATTACTCCACTAACCACAAAAGGACTCACATCTTGTCTGATAAGTTTGTGGCTCTGCCAAACAATTCATTAACAGACAGATGTCTATACTAGGAGTTTCTGGGAGAGGAGGAATCATTATTACACTTATAATGATAATGCTTGGCTTAAGGCAGCCAGCTTTAAAATTTCACAAGATCTAGAGTAAGAAAAAAAAAAAACCTCAAAAGGAATAGTGAAGAAAACAGATTTTTCTGATAGAAATCTGAATTTAGAATAACACTGTGACAGACAAACTTGTTAATGGAACCATAAAGAAAAAAAGATTCATTTCACTGAAGTCAATGAGAGCTTTTCTGGACTTAGTAGCAGAGATTTCGTCAACTCTTTTTTGACCCTAAACCCGTGAATGTTTCCTGAAATTAAAAAACATGATTTCAAAGTTAAGATCAAGATGCAGTTTGATTACAATGGATGAACACCCAGAGTACAAGAAGGGCTTTTAATCTATCAGGAAAAATTATCTCAAACAGTAGCTGACTGTTGATTCTAAAGTGAAAAAGGTGGCTGTGGAGATTAGGGGAGCTTTCTGAGGACTGGAAGAAAGCAAGAAGGGCAAGGAGCCTCACCTTAAAAAGGCCAAGAGCTCAAGCTGAAATACAAGAAATACCATTTAAACATAAGAAACAACTGTTCCATTTTATCTATTTACTTTGAGGTTATTCAAACATTGGAATAATTTGCCTAGAGAGTTTATGGAGTCTCCATCCTAGGATGAACAGTCCTGAGCAATCTGCTGTAGTTGATTTGAAAAGTTATTTTGTATCTATTAGAAGCTTTCATTTATGACCTATGTTAAATACAAAGAAAAAAAAAGGCTTTCTCTTCTCTGACTTTAGCATGTAAGATAGTTCTATAATATCAGCATTTTGAATAAAGTAGCAATTACTGAATGATAACACTGTTGTTCAAGTACAAGCCTTCTGCTTGTCTTCAGCTAAAATCAAATTACTTCAACAGCTGTACTGAACTTTAAATGGGTCAGAAATAACAGAACCATTTTAAAAATTGTTCTCTAAAACTGAGCAATTTCTTCATTCCTCATTCAGGTTAAGCTCCCATTGCAGATACTTAGAGAACAGAAATAAAATGAGAACATTTATTCAGGACAAAAAATCCTCTTTAAAAATATTAAAAGTCTAAAAAGCAGTGACTAAAAAACAAAGCAAAAACCCAATCCAACAAAACCAATTTTATTGATGAAAAACTGAGTCAGAGAGATCCAAAGCCATACTTGGAACCATAGAAGAACAAAGAACTAAAACATAGAACAGAGTTTTTAGAACTGAGTCTTTGTTCAGTGCTTTTCCAGAACTGACCTGAGAGTGAAGGTTGAATTTACTGCAAAGAATGCAATCAAACCAAAGTGATAAATATCAATTGGTAGTAGAAATGTTGTGTGGGCTTCTAGCCAACAGCGTTTTTAAAAATTATCCTTATAATTATGTGGAATTTTTTTATTAGTCTTGCAGCCCATTAAGTAACGCATTTGCAGACCTATTATTTGCCTGATAATACTGAAGCTATTACCTCCTTTAAGGAAGTGAAGAAAACTGCAGCATGGATTTCTACTGGTATTTGACAAGCAGAAATGAAAAAAGTACAGTAAAATTAAAGTATAAAAAAGTCTGTTCCTTTTTTTGGGAAAAAATATTTTAAATATTTTAAAACTCAGACACCATCTCCTTAGTGTAAATGAAACCAAGACTAATGAGAATAATATAAAGATAGATATAATTTTTTTGATTTTACTTTTTTTAAAAGCTAGTATGACATTTCCTCATTCTTTGGTGTCTTTAGATAGGAAAGACTTGCCAAATTTTTCAGAGTTGGTAAAGAAAACAAGTATGAAAATCCAGAATTGTCCATGTGTGAACATGAGTTTTTGGTATAATGTGCTTCCATGCAATAATGCTGATGTTCATCTGACTGACGACTTCTCTGTCCACCAACTTTTAAAATCAAAAGACTCTTGGTTGTGCCTTTAAAATAGCTGTAAGAAGACACAGTGTGGAAGGGTTACAAAATCTTGATCGAGATGTAGAACAGACAGAGAAAAGAGGAAGAAGAGGTTATGTGTAGGCCTTCTGCTGTGCTCTCCTTCACTAGAACTTAAACATTCCATTTTCAGTGCAATATCTTGAAACCAAAGCTGCACTTCTCAATGATATTAAGTGACTTTGCCACATAGTCAACTTAATTTGTCACACTAAAGTAGCTACCATATTTATTAGTTTAATTATAATTTGTAGAACCACACAAAAACAAGGAAAAAGCAAAGTTTAATAGTTTTGCTACCAAAAGGTAATGAGCTTTGGCAAGTATTCAGCTGATGCAACCTGCCATGGGAAAGTAGTCTTATAAAGCAAATCACTGCATGCAGAAAATTGCATATATACGTAATATATTCCTCTTTGCTTCAGTTCTGATAGTATGGGGAGGGAGAATGAGGGAAATAAATCACAAGACATTAATAATTAGGGTAATGATAGATAATGCAACATATGCTGAATAAAATCAGAGTATAGTGGTTAAGTGGCAGACAGTAGTCTGTGTTCCCAAATAATTACAACTGCTATTGTGCTCTGGGTGTAAGAAGATATAGCCTCCAATTTTATTGCAATATTTTATCAGATGATCAGAAACTTTAACTGAAACTTTTGTGAGGAAAAGGAAAGAAAATACTACTTTTTTTCATGTGTTGAAAACCACTCCAAAGTTTGGGCAGAAAACTCTAGAACTATTTTTTTTTTTTTTTCCCTGGCAAATAATTTTGATTAAAAATGTATGCTTGCTTTGGTCAGGATACACTTTCTGCAAAATACATCAATACTCCATATCCCAGATTTTCCACAGCAACAGATGAGATGAAGCAGCCTTCAGTAAGATCTAGCTTTATAGGGAGCAAAGTTCTTATAGTCTTTTGAAACCAATATAAAGAAGTTGCTGACCACCTTTGAATAGCAGACTTAAAGTAAAAGTCATGTACCTGCTGATGTATCAATACTTCATCCCTTTTACTAACATATCTGATTCCCAAAACATCTAGATATGTCATCATTAACAACTTTAACAAAAAAGCTACAGGTGTAAAGTGGCATAGGTGCCAAAAATGCATTTTGCTGGAACAACATTTGATACACATTTCACTTCAAGCAGTTCTGCTATGGACAAAAACATTGTGATGTCAGAGAAGAAGATAAAATTTAAAAAAAAGTGGTTTGATACATGCAACTTATATTTTTGTAACTGCTTTGTTAATGGCAATGCCACTGATGTCAATATGAGGTCAGTGCATTGAAAACTTGCAGAAATGAACTGCTGAAACACACCAGCTACATAGTGATCAGCCTTCTAGCAACTTGTATTTCCTTGAGATTCGTATTTGGAGTGTTTGGAATTTTTTATTGATTATATTCCTCTGATAAAATTCCACAGGAAGAGTTTATAGGAATCCACCAGCAAAACCGTCCAACAAATCTTTAGAATCTTAGGCAACAATATCTCAACCTAAATTCAAATCGTAGTAGTTACCAAGTCATTCCATTTAGCAAATGTGAGGTTTGAGCCTTTTGTCCAAATTTTTCAGGCTGTCAGTGCCCTAAATCTCAGGCCACTTCTGCATCTGAAGTCATTAGATGAAAAATTTCAGGATATTGTATACATTTCTGCCTTCTGTACTTTCGAGCATTTAATTAATGGAAGTTATTTCACATATCTACTTGGATACTGTCAGCCACTTTGCTGATCTGCTAGTGTGGCCTTTTAACTATTATTTTGGTAAAAGCTACTAGACAGACTGTTTTAAGACAGACATACCTGGTGCTTAATAAATTTGTATCGCAGGAGGACAGTCACCCAAAATTCAAAGCAAGCATCCTGCTAGCTGAGCTGGAAGAACTTGCTGGGTACAGTTGAAAGGAATGATTAATGTTTGATCTGTGTTCAATTTCTCAGCTCCTGCAAAGAAAAACAGGAAGGATATAAACTAGTTATAAAATATGAGTTATGCAAAGCCAGATACTTATCAAATTTTGACCCACTGAGACTTGTTAATGAGTAACTGAAATGAATGGCATTTCTTGGTGCTCCTCAATGTGAAATTTGCAAAAAAAGTACTCTGCTAAAGCCATATAGTCTGACCCAGTACATTATGAAAAACAACAGTAATTAATTAAGAGGAAGAACTACACAAGGCAGACACTTTTGCTTGCCTTATAGTACTTTGTTTCTGCAAGATGATGTAACATACTTTAATCGGTACTATTAATATACGCTCATACCCATTTTAAAAGAATAATTTGAACAAGATTTGAGTTTTATCTCTTGGAATCACAATATTCTGCCCTCAGATCAGATGCAGCCTAAGTGTCTGGAAGACTAAGTTTTTAGGTGCCAAAATACTGCCTGTGTTGATTTTTTTTTTTTTTTCTTCGTTCTTCTGCTAATATAAAAAAGATACATGCAGCACTGAAATGCACAATTTATGGGAACACATAAAAAGAACACATTTTCCTAGCAAGTCACTGAAGTTTAATTTAATGGTGGAGAACTAGATGAAGGAATACATTTCAAAGCCATTTTTCTCTTTCTCAAGATTTACACATCCTTCTCTCTCTGGAAGCAACCACAGGCAGTGCAAAGCAGTACTTTAGAGTACTATGTAGAACTGGAAAGAATTCACAGAACTATATTGTAACCAGGATAACTATGTACTGAACTTATGTTATGGATGCAGAGTTCCCATAAAGTTCAGTGATTAGAAGTTAACGGTAAAGAATTCTTTTCAGCCAGAAATATTGGAATGATGACATTTTTAAACAGAACTTGAAGATGACTTAAGGAAGAGTTTGCCTGCACCTTCTTTATATCCTTCTGCTGGGCAGCTGTGGACAGGAATAAAATCTCAATCTTCACATTTTACTTTGTGGGCTTTTTTTAGTTTTTGTTTAGATCCACTCCATATACATATATATGAAAACAATACACCCGTGACACATCACTATTAATGAGTTTCATTAGATTTGGAAGAAAGACCAAAAAAACCCTGAAAACTCAAGCTCAGGCAGAAGCTAACCTCTTGAAATTCTATAGCAATACTCCTGAAAACAGAACCAATGAAGACAAAAAAGCAGCTTTACTGAAAAGCAGTAATCATAGACAAAAGCTTCCAGTGACTGCTCAGAGAGCCATTCTACAATCAGTGTGGTCTGTGTCTGAAGAACATTTACTCCAGCAAATTATGATAAGAATGCCATGAGATATAAGTGTTCAGAAAAACTTCCTTATGTTTTTAAGATTTTGATTTGTTTCCAGAAATACTGTGTGAGATATGGTAGTTTCCAAGGTCACCTGGTATCTTTTCTAAAATGTCACTGTATGGTAGAGTGCCTTTTCTTTGCCACTATGTTAACAGAGAAATAATTACACTTTCAGCATGCCAGAAGTGACACACTCTGCTATGTGCTTTAGGAAGGTCAGATGTTATGTCAAAAGAATCAAATTAAGATGTGATTTCTGGAGTGGTTTAGACACCTAGTCAAATTTGCTTAAATGAGTCTTGGATTTTTGAATACATCTTCAAAAATAAGTTGAGGAATTAATAGAAGGAAATAATTCAGATGAATTCAGTTATCATACTAGTGACGTTTGTAATGGTTTTAAAAATTCTTTTTCTCTTTTGAGCCCTGCATATATAATTTTTATATGATCAGGCTGGAGAAGGCCATGCTATGGTCTTGTGTAAACAGGATGCTCATGCATTCTAAGAAGTGAACAAGGAGACCAGGACTTGCAATAATACAGAATTTTTGGCAGGTGCTAAGTTTACTGTTAGGGTAAAACTCTGAAGAAAAGTGTAATTCATTAAGCTGGCTAGAGTAGTTTGCAAGAAATGGGAAAATAGGAAACAGCTTTAGGATTGCCTGATGCTTGATAGCTTTAATTAGTGTCACATAACTTTTCTGCCAGTGTGAAGGTTGGTACAGATGAAAGCAGTCTCATACCTATGCTAAAACATTCAGTTGTAGAAAGGCACAGAAGGTCTATAGGAGATATTCCACCCACCCAAATGGCTCTTTGGCCAGACTCCCCATTTAGGCTGTTGTGATGTAGAGAAGCAAGAAAAGTGCTTGGGCTGTAACTCCAAATCACAGGGGATTCAGAGAAGCCTATGTTTTTTATATCTCTCATGTTTATTATAGCCAAGAAAGCTAAATCAAGAATGCAGAAATTCTCCTTTTCACCTTTTTTCCTCCAAGCACATTTCTGCCAATTGCTAGGACAGCTACTTCAGTGGAATTACCAAACAGATGCTTTGCTGCATCAAAAAACATCATGGCTCAGCTTGATCTGATGTCAGAGCAATGGCCTTGAAATACCACTTTTACAGATTCGTGGCACAATACATTTTGTGAGTTCAGTACACAGCATAAATAAGCTATTAAATAGATCATCCCCAGGACACCCTATGAAACCTTCCAAGTAGCCATTAGGGTATATTGTGTCAATCTGCCCTGTGGAGACATTTATAAAAGGCTCTTTTGCAAAGTACAATGTAATGGCTCCTTCCGGGAGTGTAAAATGAATAAGATTAGTCACAGTATGAAGGCTTAATAGTATGAAAAGGTGATATATATTAATACATTATGATGAATTACCATGGAGGAAAAGCATAGAACAGCTAAGCATGGTGTGGTTTATGTTACCTTTTGGTAAAATAATTGTACAAACATAAATAAAATCACCTATTTACTTACAGGGGAAGTGCGAATTTTGGGATTTAGGTTTTGGATTTTTTTCTTTGGTTGGTTTCTTCTTTTTTTTTTTACACACATTTTCGGAAAGCCATAATTTTGCTCATTTTATACCCTGGGTATTATCCGTCAGAGATTATATTAAAAAAGCTGGGGGTATGAAAAATATGTGAGCCACTACTAGACTCTTTTTTTCAAAGAAATTGAATAATTACAGTGACAATAAACAAAATATTTTTTTTTTTTCTGGACAAGCTTCTGTCAGTAGTCTACTTGAGGACTGAAGCATTAACTCTGGATAAAAAAGTAAAAAGCTGTGGGTATTGGTCTAGCTATATAGAGTTAGGGTTTTTATATGTCATGTGCAGAGAATATTGTACTTCTCTATATTGTGTGACAAAGAATCTACCCTTGAAGATGCAAAATGGGGAGTGTGTGGGAGGGAGGGGTAAGCAACTTCCTGCACTGTTGATGAGGTTAAAACACGTTGTGAGATGCTATCTAAAAATACTACAGACATAAGAGAGATGGCAAAGGTGAGGCATCTTCCCTTTCCTCTGCAGAACTTCTAACTAAAATTTACAGTACATATTTTCTTGAAACTTACATCCTACACAATCCTACAAAATAAAGTCTCCAAAAGAAGAGATAGAGAACCTCATCAGGCAGACCATGCTTGAATAGATTTTATTTAGGGTGTTCCTTACTTAAGTCCAAATCTAGAAAGTACCTCTGTTCAGTACAGGTCTTAAACAAGAGATTTCTTAAGCAGGTATTCTCTGAAAATTAGGGAATTACTTTCTCTGTACCTTCTTTTTCCGTGTATAAGGGGAAGAAAAGTGACAAGAAAATAAGACATGAAGTAACTGCAAAACAAGGACATTGTCTTTCATGCAGAGAGAAAGCACACACAGCATTTCAATTTGGTACAGGATGTTTTTTTTTAAAGTACATCCAGTGACAGAGAATTTCTTTCTAGACTAAATAATCCTAAACCTTTCAACTTTTGCTGTACATTTTTTTGGCCATTCTTCCTCCTCTCTAGCCTGTCTACATTTTGTAGTGATGTGGCCAAGTTTACACAAGGTGAGGCTTTGGAAAAGTGAACTCTATCAACATGCTTTGAGTACCAATATGTTTTAAAAGTTGGTCTTTCCTTCAAAATCAATATGGGAGAATACACACTTAGTGTAGAAGCTGCCTACTTTAGAAGCAAATCAGCTGAGTTTGCCCCACCAAGGACCTGCAACTTCTACTGATACAGATCTCCTTGCAACCTGCATATTGTATTTCAACCTACCCGCTCTGGGACAGAGTTGTGAGGACTTAGGAACCAGTTTAGCCACTGTGCCATACAGAAACAGAAAAGCAAATAATGCCCCATTATTTTACTCAATAATAAAAACAGTCAGATAGCCTTTACTTTTCCTACAGCTACAATTAAGTTGATGGCAGTCAGGGTGAAAGATATCTATCCCTGTGCTGCTACAAATTAAACAAAAATCACTTACAGAAAATTGTGAACAGAGCCCTAGAGAGTCAAAGAGCAGCTTAGCACATTTCAGAAAGTAATTTTCTTCTAGAATATTGCATGGGATAATAAAACTGCAGATAAGAATCCAATTTTAGTGTCTATCTTCTGCCTCTGCTGTGTTGTTACCTTAGGATTATGGCAGTGTTTGGGGAAGATAGGAGGCAAAGAAGAAACCCCAAAGAAGATATGTGCATTTGTTAGTCAGATATTGCAATGAGAGGTGACATAAAAACACCTCTATACAATGAATGAGATACTCGTGGAACCCTTCTACCAGCTGTTGTCAGGTTCAATTACCTGGAGGTTCCAGCTGAAATAATTAAACAACTCTGGCATGGGCCCCTGCCCAGTAAACCTGAGAGAACTAAATTACCTCCCCTAGGTGCCCTTGACAAGTAACATTTCTGTGAGATCTGGCTTTACTGATTTCAAACAAAACATACTGTATTGAGAAGAAAAGAAATTTCAGATAAACTACAGATAACAATTAGCAATTTCCATCAGGTAAGACTTTGGTTCCCTAGAGTATCCTGCCAGCAACTGTAACCTCCTCCCTGCAGTAGTTAATGAAGTAATGCTTACTAATGGTAGTTGCTCTCTTGTCACAACTTTTCATGCTGTTTGACAACATACCTCAGCTAGAATTTACCTGCACTGATGGAAGTCTGTGTTGCCTGAGTAAGGGCAGTGGTCCTGGGGGTCTGGGCCAACTCTGTAAGTCTGCCCTGGAACACAGGGAAGTCCACATCTCCCCTCTAAGGCATCAGCTGCCTGTGAGAGAGGAGGAAGCTTTGATCTGCTTACAGCTGTGGAGTTTTGTGCTTGATTCCACTGATACTAAAGCTCACAGCAAAGCCTTCAACCATTTCAAGTATATAGAATCAGACTCAGTCTCTCAACTCAAGAGACACAAGCTCTAAAAATAAGGTACTGACACAGGGGCAGTTAGAATAGGAATGGGAAAAAAGTCATCATGTTTCTTTCAAAACTATAATATAGAAAAGGATTAAGAGGCTTTCCCTATTTTTCCTCCATCTGACCTGTTATTTTTGCTGTCTGCTGTGCTGCATACATGGGTGATGCAGAACTGACAAGAGCCTAAGCTGGAACACTGTTTGCATCCCTGCAGAAATCTTCATCCTTCGATCTTTTTTTTTTTTTTTTTTTCCTACCACAAAGACACAAGGCAGCACTTTTGTATAGCAGGACAGGTGAACAAACCCTTTGAACACAGAGAGTGCTGACTGTCTCCGGACAAGATTATTTGGTCCCTCAAGAGGTACCCTTTGACTGTGAATTTCCATAGTGGCACTGAGCAAACTGGCAGCAGCAAAGGAAGTCTCGAGAGCAAAATATTTCTCTCTTGAAAAGCCTACAGGAATAAATCTTACAAAAAGCATCAGCTTTCCTCTTGGTGGTTGTAACATCTATTTTTTGATTCTATGCAGCATTTTAGTTGAGCGAGGTAAGTCAGGAACTTCAAGATACAGGTAAGGTCTTCTGATTTAGCAATGTCTTATCTGTCAAGCTACTGGATACCTGAGCTGAACAGAAATGATAGGGAAGAGAAGAGTGTAGGACAAAAGTGCAGTGACCATAATAATGCTTCAGTAAATATTCTGCAGATTGCTCCAGCACAGTCATTAATGCCCCAGGACCTGTAGGTAAAGTCTGCCAAACTACAGTAGAAAACCTGTGTTGCTCCTGTTGCTGTCATAGCCAATGTACAGACAGCTTCAGGGACTGTGTCCGGAAGCAAGGTATAAAGTTCCTACATTGTTTTAGTATCCCATTGCCTCGTGCAGCACTGAAGGATGCTCCTTAAAGAACAGGAGTTTTAGGGATGGGGTTTCCTTGGATGTCCATGCAGCAGGAGGCCCAAAGTCTGTCCAGAGAAAGCAGAGCCTTCCTAGAACTGTATTTTGTTCTGTGGCTGAGATGGAGCTTTTAGAGAAACTAATAATCTGTAGTTCTTTTAATGCCTGAAATACTAGCAAGCTATCCTAACACAGAAACAGTGGGCAGGGCAGATGGATCATTCAAGCTATTTATTTTCTTTTGTAGCTCAGAAGTAGAACAGTAATAAGCAATGTGCCAGCCTTAACAGAAGAAATGGCTGAACATTTAAATTCTCTCCTTCCTACTGCTTTATCTCCAGGCTATGTCACTGCTGCCAAGTGCCTGTGTGGAGAGGTGTTGGCAAGGGTACATGAAGCTTTCCTGTTGGATCAGCATCCTCCTGACATATAGGTCTGGCTCAATTTTATGTGCTGGCTCAGGGCAAGGAATATATGTTAGGAAAGAAGACGGAGAATAGACTCACAGATGGATGAGGGTAACTAGGAAAAAAAAACCAAAAAACCAACCCTTGAACTATATTATAAATTGCTGAGAGGGAAAATACATTAATTTTTTTAGTTTCTTTTAATCCAAAACTCCAGGGTTATAAATAAGAAATTTGTCAATTAAGCCTATACATTGACACAAAATGAATGCAGCTTGTTGATTTGGCAAATTGTATGTACTCAAATCTGTGAATGAAACACTTGCTCTTCCAACACTGACCAGGAAACTGAAAGAAATACTTAATGCAAATGAGATTGGAGGTTCATAAAGGAATCTATTATGGGAGAACAGATTGATGAAGAAATGCTTTATAGCTAATCCAGTGAGCATCTGTAGAATACCTATTTAAAGAAAGCTGCACAATTAACACCAGAGAAAAATCTTACATGAAAAATGTGATTAGAGTAACTAAACAAACTAAATAGTTCTGAACAAAAAGATATTGAAGAAAACTACACTACAAGACTTACTGCGAAGAGCAGATTAGCATTTAGTTCTCTTCTGGATTTAAAGAAAAGCAGACCTGACAGCTACTGATTAATTGAACTCATAATACTTGTCTATAACGGCTGTGAAAATCCTCATCATGATATCTCAATTGAGAGATATCAAAAGAGAGGACATATGCACCAAAAAATTCTCTAATATTTTGTGAATGTAATTCTACATTTTTCCTATAATTCCTTTATGTTACGTTATTCTTGCATCACGAATAACACAATGCCTCTGTCTCTCATGGTTTAGTGATATTTTCCCTAACATGTACTAAGTCTTTATTTTTATATATTAAAAATTATACCTTCTCTATGTGACATATCAGCATAGCTAAATAAAAATGCTTTAAAGGTACTCTAAGTAACATTTTACTTTCAATCTAAAAACCAGTCCTTCTTGATATAAATTCAAATTAAGATTAGTGACCAGCATTGCCAATAAAATAAATGGTCAAGGAAAATTTAGATCTACCAATGGAGTGCATGGTTTACTGAAACAGCATTATGTCCTTGCAGGTATGGAATTGTAAATCAAAGTAACATTATTATCAGTGTCTAGCTTCATGCAGTTTGCTTCACAGACACTATTATGCATCGAGCAGCAATTAGTGAGTCACCAGGGATACCTTCCTAGACTCTTCAGGTCAAAAAAGCTAATTAACCTTCCTCCTGTATTTTGAACAGACTAACAATGATCAGTGACAAATCTTTTTTTTTTTTTTCTTTTTTTTTTTTTTTTTTAACTGTTTCAAAATAATGCTGGCAAATTGGGAAAAAAAATGTAAAGAAACTCTCTTGATAAAAACCAAAAATCCACTGAAGAGGTCAAAGAGCTGAAACTGTGACACCGGGTTGTTTGTTTATACCAGTGATTCTTTGTTTAATAGATTTTTTTACAAAGCTCTGTGAAGGCAATTTAATTAACTATCCACTTACACATACAGGTAACAGCAAACCCAGAGTGAAGACTGACATGTGAAAACAATTCTATTTGCTTTGACATGGAAAGCAAATGCAATGACATTTATAACAGCTGCCCTTGGAAAGAAGGAGCATCTAACCATCCATGCTGGTGATACAGAGTGACAGAGGTACTGCAGCATGTCAATAGGATGATGCTGTGACAGGTCAGGTGGGACAACACCACTGGAGATGAACTAACTCCATACAATGCTGTCATGCTCTATCTGCTAGTTCAAAGGGAATAATGTTGTATTTTGGAGGGATTTACCAACAAATCAACTGTAGCAACAAACGTCTCCAAACAGGTGGCCAGAATGTAACTTCAAAAGTGATGGGCAGTAGTGATTATGTATATTGGAGTCAAGTAGAAGCTACATCATCTTGGAGTAGTTTAATTCTATGTTTAATACCTTATTCAGGGAAATAACCGGAGGGACTGAGTTTTCTTTCATATAATGACTGTATGATTTTCTCCATGGTCTTTTCCCTTCAGTTCACTCTGAAAATGACTTTTTTTTCCCTCTTTTTCTTTTTTTTTTTCTTCTGTAGTTGCTGTTCAACCTATCTTGTGGATTTTATCTGACCTGTGATCATAATATTCAATGTTCTTCCTGATGGAATGAGAAAGCCTCCCGGTATTTCAGAAGCAATCCTATGCCACAATAAAAAGAGATTTGCATATGAATCTCATTCTGAATATAAATTCAGTGTCTTTTGTACAAGCTGTCCCCGTATTGTATTTATTCTTAAAAATCAGAGAGAGAAGTCAAAACAAGTCTGGCAACACTTGTCATCTCTGCAAGCCAACTGTTGAACAATCAGCTACCATACCCAGATGAATCCATCAGTGCAGGAAAGGAGCTGCAGTTTTCCCTCATTTCCCATGATGTGAAAGATCCCCATAAGGAGCTTCCCTATAAGGAACTGTTACATTTCACTGTAATTACATTAACCAGATCACAGCCATGGGGTGGATTTTGAAGAGCAAGGTACATAGTACATCCCTTGGGCAGACCAGAGGATGTTGTCAAGATTTTGACAGGGAAGGAAAAATTAATGTTCTTGTGGGGAATAGGTTGGAACTGTTTTTCTGCAGCATTTAAATACAGGAAAAAAAATCTCCAGCTCCCAGTGAAATGTGTTAGGTGAACTTAAGTAAGAGTATCAGTTTAATGTTTCCAGATTTTTGCTGTGCATGGAATAGTGTAAGTCTCAGGACTTGAATTAGATTAGAACAGCCTGGCATATCTGTAAAAATAATGTTTCAAACTCATGTGATAAAATAATTCCACTTGTCATACTGCAAAAAACTAGCTGTTCAGGAGCCTTTGAAAAAGTACTTTCAAGATAAAATATGTGCTTGTTGTTTCTGTGTCTTTTTAAAAAATACTATATCTTCTTCACAGTCTCAGTGGTAGAAAAACATTTCATGTAAAAAGTGTTTTTCTCTGACATTTAGACATCTTCAAAATGCTTTATTACAGATCATATGGACATTTGGATATTTAATTAAATGTCAGAAACATATTCTCTGTCCTCATGTGAATGAATATGAGAAGTTTATTTATTCATCATCTATTTGTTATTCTTTTTCTGTTTCTCACACAAAATTATCGGTTGGAAAGTAAGTCATCAGAGACACCTAAAATTTTTAGGGGTCAGAAATCTAATTAACCTCAGCAACTGTGCTTAAAATTGTGAATAATATTAGGCAAGTTCTTACAGGAATCTATGGAACCATCCAGACTTAGTGGTATATTTGCAGCTGCCTTCTCAACTGACCTTTAATGTAATCTTCAAGTCATCCAGACGGCCAGGTATGTAAGAAACCAAGAGTATAGGAATGAAGCTATTATTAATTTTAGTTCTTAGACAACACATTTAGATGTTAATATGCAGGCCTTAGTCTGAACTGGACTTATTTCCAGGACTAATTTTGTTAACTTTGGTGGCCAGTGATGTTTAACCCTGCTAAGAGCAAAGAGTGTGATACATATGAGAGCTGCCAGCAAGCTGTAGTGAAATGAGCTCTTTGCTGTTCTTTGTGTTTAGTGAATGAATGATGAGAGAAAAAGCTTGACTAGAAACTAAAAATCTTGAAAGATTTTCTTTTATTTAGGTTAGGTAGATGTGAGAAAAATACTGTCTTGGCTTTAACTATGAAAATTTTGATCAATTTGGATAAATCCTAAATTTTCTTGCATTGCAGAATGGACAGTAGGAAAAATTTTTTTCTATTTTCATCATAACTGGTTGCTCTGTGATGATGACATGGGAGACTGTACACATTTTTTGCTTATCAGCATAAAGTGTGGCCTCTGGTTACTGCTGCCCAGTACCACCGTGTAGGGAACACAGTTCCCAGACCTGATAAACTGACAAACATTACATATTGAACAAAGGGGACTGTAAGAGACCATGTGATTGTAAATTTCCCAGTAGACTTGTGAAAGCATATTTTTTATCATTTAAGGTCAAAATAGATTGAGGTAACACATGCTCATGCATTAATATTAATAACTGCATGTGACCATTGCTTGCTGCTTGGGCTAAGAAATGTGTTCAAACCCTAATACAGTCAGGCACAATGTTGCTATATTTGTTGAACTGTTATGTTCAGCTAAGAACATCTGCTCTGAACACAGGACTGCAGTAATAACACTTCCAGATCAGACATGACCTGAACTTCAAAGACAATCAATTCTGGACAGCTTATGTAAGGGACCTTTTCTGTTTTACAGATCTTTCACCTCATCATAGGATGTCAAACAAGATTAGCCCTAAGGAAATAGTTACATTTCCAGAACAAAAAGCTATTCCGATGAAACTGTGCATAAGTAAAAAATTGCCTAATTTACAGCAAAAAGGATAACAACACTAACTGCTATCTCCAGCATTATGAAGCAAAGGTGATCAATGTCTTAATTGATTGCCCTGGATCACATAGAAGGATGTTTGAAAAATACTGTAAATGGTATATAAAAAAAATATCACAAGTCCTGAAAAGAAAGATCATAGTATTTCTAAGTGTGAAAAGCCAAGAAGTTCTTCAGATCATCTGGTTAATGTTGCACTGTTTCCTATAGTATCAACATCAATTTTCCAGAAAATAATTTCCATGTTAATCCTTCTTTTTAGTGTCTGCAATGAAAGAAAATTCATTCTAATTTATGCAGATACACCCAGAAATAGAATTCAAAGCCTGCTGGGAATACTTGTCTGGTTTTTGTACTATTTATCACTAACATATTCAGTAAAGTTTACAATGCATGGGAAGATTTAATTGTATTGAACATTAAAACATTGTATATGTTATACTATAATCTGCATTACATTTTAAGATGAGACACTCCCCCAACATTTGTGTATGTTTGTGGGGCTTTTTTGTTCTCTGTGATATAGTAATTTTTTAAAACTGACAATTTTTAGTACTGGTTATTTTTATTAAAATGGTACTGAACAAAGATGAACAGAGGTTAGGTATAATTGTATTAATTCTTTCTTCTACAGCAGCAGATGAAACCACAAAAAGTAAAAGTCTAACCAAGCATCCAACTGACTAGGCACTGGAGTGTGGATGTGAGAAGGGATTCAGTTGCAAAAGATAGAAATGTACTGCCTGAATTCTGTTCAGATGGGAATTACCTATCTTGTATGCTTTGAGCTTCCTTTATCTTTTTCAGGGGTAGTTAAAACTGGAAAATTTTATGCATTTAGGACCTGTGATCTGAGTATAGCTGAGGATCAAAGACTGAATTGAAAAAGCTATCTGCAAATTTCCCTTCAAGTCTTCCATCATCACAAGCTATATATGTTACAATTTTGCATCTACTATCAAGTGTGGCCATCAGATTGGTACCATTAAATTGACTCTCCCTGTATATTCCAGAGCATAATGTTCATGATTAAAGAGTTATCAAAAGCTATAACATTGAATGCTACTAAGAAATTTTGTTTCATTGCTCCTTATTAAATTCAGATGTGAAAAAAAAAAAAAAAATGATAGTTTTAGGAAATAAGAATTAGATACTGTTCGTATGTTTTTTAAAAAAAAAAAATAAAACCAAGCCCACACATTTCTGCCATTATGTCTGTTCTGAAAGCAGCAGCTGATCTTTTCCACTGTACCAGTGCCAGTACACGTTGCTCTGGCAACAGGATGCACAGGCAACAACTTTCCACTCATGGGAAAAGTTTAAGAGGGAAATTTTACCTCTGATATTTATAACTAAAAATTTGAGGACACACTTAACATTGAGTATCTAAGTAGTTTTCATAGATTTTAACTCTCCCTTCCCACAACGCTGGTCATTTACCTTGACTACAACAGCAAAGAAACTATCCATAAGAAAAATTTATTTTCCCCACTCCAGCAGAGTTACTCATCTGCTCAGTTTTCAATGCCTTGTCAGGGAGAAAAATTGACAGTGGACCTTTTTGATTATTTTTTAATGTATTAGTGTTAGGGCACATTTAATTTACTATTTTAATTAATAAGCTGACACAGAAGCTTGGACAATGGTTGGGACATTTGGTGGTAAAATGTAGCTGGGAGACATCATCAGCATGAAGGAAGAGTGGAATTCCCTACAGGATAGTTTGCATGTCACTTAGAACTGGAGTAATGGAAATTGGAAGAAATGTAATAGCTCAAAACATGAAACCTTTCACTTAGGGATGAATAACAAGAATTTCTGGTACAACTGGGGAGCTCATTAGCTAGAAAGTGACAGAGGTGGAGGAAGAACTAGATATTGCCTGATCACAGAATGACTATGAACCCTCAATATGTCTGAGGCCATGAAATGGCAAACATTATGTCAAGACATATCAGGAAAAAATCCCTATTGAAATATGAAAATAAACTTCTTACGATTAAGATATTAACCATAGTGAGGAAGTCTGCCAGAATCTGCTCGTTTGTCCACACTTTTCTATTTCTTTTGCTATTTTTTTATTGAGAAAGACATTTATATCTGTCTTTCTCATAGACAATGATTTATGAAGACATTAGATTAGAAGTAAGGAAAATGCCACAATAAAAATAATGGTGCAAAAGTTTAATTATACAGATTATATAAGAAGTTTATATAGATTATTATAAGAAATTTAATTATACAGATTATGGCTTAGCCTGTTGGACTCTTAAGATTTCTCTACATATACTTACAGAAATGCCAGTAGATGGCACTCGGAAGTATGTAGCATGCTTCAGTTTTGTCATATCTGTAAAGTCTGTTAGTGCTTTTCTTTATGCATTTCTTATCAACAGTGTTAACAAAACTTTTACTTTTAAAGTCAATTTACATATACACAGAAAAAAAATCAAGCATTCAGAGTGTATGCTATTCAATAAATACAAAGACATTACAGTTCAAATGAGAAAAGTTCAGACTCCAAATACAAACTAATTATCTGTAAATTCTTTTTTAATTCTGCTCTCTCAATTTGAAAAGTCTATGGGTGAAATTCTGACCTAGTGGCCTAACAAGTTACTGTGATCTGCCATTTCATCAGGCTTGGATGCCATCTTGCTTAATGTATTATGGTTATATCAAGTATAGCAAATTACCAAAGTCTCCAGGTCTGTTGCAGTGTCTCAGCTTGTTACAAAAAGATATTTTAGACCTCTTTTTGCATGTATTTTTTAAAAATAAATATCATTGCCAATTTAGCAAATATTGACTTTGATCTCTAAATTGCATTGCACGCTCATTCCCTTGTGTTAAGTAGCAAGATTCAAGATTAGAAACTGCTTAAAATAGTGTAGACTCACTGATGCTGTCTAGGGGTAGATCAGTCTATGGTTTCTAACTCTGGAGATTAGAGTTGCAAAGGAAGATACAGCCTTCCATGGCATTTGAGTCTGTGCCATGGAAATCTTGACATGCCCCTGCAATAACCTTGACACTGTTTTCAGTGAAGAGGCATTAAAGAAAGCAGAGCCCCAGGGTTATACACTCATGGGTAGTTCTGCTGTGGAAGATGAGTAAGAGGTAAAATCCACCCTAGGAAAAATAGACCATGCAGAATACCAAATGAAAGAGTCTTTTTTGAAAAAAATTACTCAACACACACAAAAGAAAACACAACAAAAACAAACAAAAAAACCCACCCCAAAATCCCAAACCCAACTCTACCATAGGATTTAAAGATAAACATTGAATAAAAATTAAATTCAAAGGAGTTCATTAATAGATAAAATGAGAATGCCTTCATGCTAGGTTAAAGAAAGATGCAAAGCTTGCAGATTGTTCTAAAGGCTGGTTGGAATGCTAGCTATACAATAGCCAAAGCCACAAGGAGCACTAAGATTTATTGAAGAGGATCTGGATTTTCAAAAGCTGTATTCCACATTCTGTGTGTTATGTGATACTCTGTTTTCCATAAAAGCCTTTTTCCTGTAATTTTATAAGCTTCAGCATTACTTACTCTCTGCAGAACGATCGCCTCAGGGTGTCTAGAATGGAGAAATGACATCCATATATCAGCTAATGTTTTGAGAGAACATTATGCTAGAGTGGCTATGCTAGGGTGGAGGATATAAAAAATGAGTCTGAGAGAGAGAGAGATCTTTAAATTTTAGAGATGAGAACTGTTTGTCTTTGTATACAAATATTGGAATAAACATAAGTGATATCTTATGTACTCCATCCTAGTCATTTTAACTGAGAGAAACTGGAAAATTGGGTTAGTAGATAAAAACAATGCAGATTTGAACATTTCATCATTCTGAACATGTCTAGATAACAGCAACTCTGGTTTCACTATAATTATAAATCTGCATTTTTCCATGTTGCATATTGTGTTCTTGATTCTACATTCAGAATTTAAATGTCCTCTGAACTCTGTCCAGAGGACTGAGTGTGCAAACCTGCTTTTTCCTCTTGTCCTGCTTATTGCTGATAGTGTTAATGTTGCAGGTTAAAGCTCTGCCTTCTATACAGGTTAGGAGGTAATTGTATAAATATTCAGATAGCATCAGATCTAAAAGCACAGAACACTGACTGTTCCCATTAACTGGAACCATACATTCAAACCTTAGAACACAAGACCAGGCAGCTATGCTGATATCCACTGGGCTTTTTGGACCTAGTTGCACCTCAATGGATGCTGGGGTGACAGCACTTCTAAAATCCATGTCAAGATTCCTATATTCAGTTTAAGTATCTAAGTACTGGTAACAAAGTAGTCCCAACCCATTAGGAACTGAGGTCTATTAACGATCACCAAGAAAATGAGAGCTGAATATATAGGTATGGTTTTGCCTCTCATGTTAACAAGACTCCATAGATGATGCCATTCTGGCATCAAGAGAAATTCAAGCAGTCATTGACATGTGAGCTGAGTTGGATATTTACTGAAATTCTCCTCATAACTGTAGTAGTGGGATCAACCAGTAAAAAGTCTATATAAAAAACACCTATATAATTTTATTTAAAAAGCAAGATGGTACCAATACTAAACAATACTTGAATCCCTTAATATTTCACTCAACTTTAATAAGTAGCCATTATATTTTTTAAACAAAATAAAATTTTATCCCAGACACACGTGTGATTACCAAGTCACGTAGTAAGTTTGTAAGTAATAAGTTTTAAGCCCCTGAAATCTGGGTTTTAAAATAGAGATGCAGACTGCCATGAATAGAGTCATATAATTTAAAAGAACTATTACTGAAGGACATATTTTTTATGACTAGCTCCTTATTTCAGCAACTTTTTCTTTCAAGTGTCCCTTCTATAGTGGAATAATTTTGTATTCATCAGTAATCTTCATGAATTTACTTGGTATTCATGTAGATGTCACATGTATTTCCACTGATTTTCCACTGCTGTTTAGGATTACTTAATGGGCACTTAAACTAGAGTGTTACCCCTCTGGGAGTAAAATACCTTCAATCTTGGTATGTATGTTTCCAATTTGAAGTGATGATATTATGTTGAACACAGCTCAGTCAGTAGCTGGCTTTTCAAATAGTATGCCAACAGCTTCTTTAAAAAAATAAAGGGCAAGCAGAAAGATAGCCTTAAATTGCTGAGAAAAAAAACCTTAGGAATAAAATAGTTGCTTATTCTATAAGAAGGGGACAGATGTTGTAAATCAGTTTGGCTGCACAGATCAGTGAGGCTATGTTAATTTACAGCTATTTGTGAGGATATGTTTTGTTACTTTCGTATTGTGATGGGTAGTCTAAGCAAATCTTTTTTTTATATAGTGAGTTCAGTAATTTCACTTGTTTTCTATTTTTCTTATTCACATATATCACAGTGGTAGCAAACGTACTTTACCTCCAAGGAAAATGCTTCCACTTGTGCTTCATTGATTAGTTCTTATAATCTGAATTCAAGTATGATGAAGAATTATTTCCAGGCAACTCAAAATAACTAAGAAACATAATTATCTCCCAACACATTTTCTCTATAAATACTGTATATGGCCAATAACTACCATTTTGCCTCAAGCTTTTTGCTCTTCTGTTGCATGGTACAGAAGAAAATTAATGTAAGAAATAATTCTAATATCCCATTTGTAAAAGATTTTAAGCAGTGCAGATGCAATCTTTAAATAGGCCATCATTAAAGACCAGAATATTCCAACAGGTTCATGAAGTGCCATTTGAGATATTAATATGAATTGTGAAATAACCATTTAGTTTACCATTCAAATTCTCTGATGAGTAGTCTGGTACTCATAATAATCAGGCTTATAGAAGGGGAAAGATTCTGTAGCACCAGACTTCCTACACACTTTCAGGATATGTTCACATGTGTTCTTGCATGCTGTGGGTTCAGGAAAGGTGGGTGTCTTGCCAAGATCTGGGAAGGCAGCTGCCATATAGGGTGCAGGGAAGCTGCACAGCCTTGTGTTCAGGGACAGTGGCTTTTCAGGGCAGGCAGGCACAGACAGGCATATTTTTTATTTTCCTTTTTAATACACACTGCAAGCTAGAGTCTCCCTTATGTTCCTGTGTTTCTGAACAGAGACGTGTGTCAAGCTTGAGCACATCTACTTCGGGTCTTCACTTTATGGGTTGGACTTAATGATCTCTGAGGTCCCTTCCAACCCGGCTAATTCTATGATTCTATGAAACTACTGGAGATGTTCAGGCCTGTTAGTGACTGGCATGCAGCTGATGATGGCTTCTCCTGACACCCACCCTTGCCCATCAGGACCCACCTCTGAATTCCTCTCGTCACTCTTTAGCATACCAAGGACTCCTGTATTGCTCCAGCAAAAAGGGGTCACCTTTTATTAAACTTCTATATAGAGTAGAAGGAAAGGAATGACACTATTACTAAACTATTCAATTTGCCCATGGCCTGGCAAGGCATCAGCACACCTCTACTCCATCCTGACTACCTTTCCTTGGGCTAGATTCTGATTTTAGTTTTCACATTAAGAGTCACTGCTGATGTGAATAAGGACAGGGGGGAACATAAGCATTTATTAATGCTTCGTGCTGAATTTCAAACAATCCCAAGGAATCTGGATGCTAGATGCCCATTAAAATTAATAGGAACTGGCATCCACTAGGTCTCTGTGGTTTTGATGTCTCAGCTCTAACATTCTGTTTGTTTGTTGGCTTGTTTGAGGTGTGCATGCCCTGAGCTGCATATTGCTGCTAAGATCTAAGGTTGTTTTCACTGAGATATGATAACTGTTTCTGCATTTGCACTGATCTTTTCTTTTTTATCACCCTGCACACCCTGGGTCAATTCTACCCTGAGTTCATTTCAGACCACAAATCTTTTAAGCTGACTCTGTTTTTTCTCTTAATAGAGCAGCCAAGGGAATATCAACATCCTTGTGTTTTGTAACTAGAATCCTGTCATCAGTTTACACATTTGATAGATGAAGCTATGGAAAATTGTAATATTATTCATATTCACACCCCTTAGAGATAAAAACTGCAAACTGAGACAGGAAACTTTGAAAGCTCTCCCAGGAGACAAAATCACTTCTTTTTGCTGCTGATTATAAAGAAGATTGGCTGGCAGATGTTAATATTGGCAGTTACTCTCTGACAAATTTTCTCTAGGTACAGCTAATCAATTTTTGCTGCATGGAATGAGAAATGGTGGTTGAATATTCAGATGTCTAGACATGTAAATACATTATCTTTATAAATAGATTTAAATGATTAATATCTGTGAAAAAATAAACATGAAAAATATATAAACTAAGTGTTGAGTGAATATCCACAGACTATTTAGATGATGGATAGCAGAACTTATCTGTACATTAGGAGGATGAAATGACCTATGCAGTTATCATGTATGTTTTTATAGACACTGGTCTTTCTAAAAGAACTCTAACTTAAAAACTCTGACTCTAAAGATAGTTTAAAGGCTATTATGTGAAACATACCTATCATCAACATAACAAGGCTAATGCAATTTGACACTGTAGAAATAGATGCTTTATCTGTGCAGGGTCCTGCAACTACTTGAACTAATTTGAAAGTCCCAGATGGGATGCTCTGAAGGCTAAGGTTTTGAGGAGTGACAAAAGTGACCCTGTAATTGTAGTAACTCAATTATTTCATTCATCAGTGTTCTTACTTCAGGTTGACTGAGTACAATTCTCTGAAGAAAAACTTAGACGTTTCCTCCCTAGACATGAGCTCTATCATCACAGTGACCATTCCCTGATGTGTTATTAACAGCTTTGATCTGCCCATGGGAGAAGCTTATAACACTCTCATGTCTCCCCAGCCAAGCTACCCTGATAGTTTTACACACCCAAGCACATCAGATTCCCCTAAGTGACTCTGACAATCCCTGGCAGAAAGCCACAGAGCAATTGTATTATCTCCAGGTAACACAAGAGATACTACCTGCTTTACCAGCAAATCTGCTCACTTAGATATGGTCATATGATTAACCTTATTATTTCTGATTCAGCCCACTGTGGCAAATGATGAAGCACCATATGGCTTTCTGAGAACGAAACCAATGTGTCTGTGTGGTGCAAGAAATTTTTTCTGCATGGGTGAATTATGTATTATGATTCATAGTTAAAAACCAACCTAAAAGAAAATTCTTTCTATGGAGACTATTTAGAGTGTTTCTATATTTTATAAAAGGCAATGGATCAAAGAAGAAGTCTGAAGCAGCAATGCGTACTTAATGACCTGTTCCAAGGAGTAAATTACGGCTGGAATTGTCAGGGTATTAAACTTAGTAGAGCAGAGCTTAAGCAACAGGGATGAAAATTTTCAAAATACTTCATTCTTTTACAGTGACACATAGTAAAATAAAGTAACCTCTGACAATATGATTTATTGAAGGAACTAAACAAAAGATGTTGGTGCTGCTGTGTACCAAAGTTATTTAGCTGTTCTATTACTTTTAATGACTAGGCAAGATCAGTGAATATATTCAGTGAGATAAGGCTCAGTGCATTTCTGATAAGTGGAGAAAGGTAAAAAAAGAAAACCTGCATCAATTTTTCATTTCAGGGATTTATTTACTGGGAGTTTATATATATAAAATTCCAAACAGCAACAAAATGAAACATCCTATTTTCTCTCTGGCCCTTCTATCCATTTAGAATCAAATTCTTACTGGAAAAACAGATTTGTGTGATAATATTTCAGGAACAGGTCAGATGACAATCAGATGAGAGTTTCAGAAATTCACTGGTGTTTGGGATATGTTTCTCTGTTCTCAATGGGACATAAGGCTAAGAAAAATCATGGCCTTAAAATGCAGCAAGTGTCAAGAAAGGCATTTTACAGCAATTTTACCTGAGCAATGACCTCTGGATGAATCAATAAAGGACTGTCATTTTTATTAAGGCTAAGCCTTTGGTGACTGAACAAGCCTGACTTGCTCTCCTCAACTTGTGTTGAATATAAAGACTATAATGGCATGAATGATTTTGTCTTATTTTGCAGATTTCAACAGCTATAGCTTCCCCACTCTTAATGAGGGTTAGAACATAATCTGCCTTTTTCTCAAAGATGATAGAACTACATGATTTTTCTGTTCATATCTACTTGAAAGCGGAAATTCCATTTCCTGATACTGCATTTTCTGCTTTCCCTGTGTCCCATTGGTCTCTTTAGAAAAAAGTCTAAAAAAAAGAGAGAGGGAAATAATTATTGCAGGTACTAGGAAGAATAATGGACAGGAAGAATTTCAGTTGCTCTTAGGTGCAAAACTGCATAGGATGTTCCATGAGCAAACTCAGAACTTATTATTAACAATGAAGGTTTTGGTGAAAACTGAAAAAATCTGTTAAAACTCATTTGGGCCTCATAAAAATGTATGTGTATAAACATATTACAACAATGACTATTTTAAAACAGTTAAAATATACTGATGATTAATGATGATTGATTTAATAAACTACTATGATGATAAAAATCAGCACTGATGAATTTTAGAAATACATAAATGACTCTTTTCAGACAGAAACCACACAATCCCTCAAGTACTGTGAATTTATATAATGAAAAGATTGTCTCTGTGCGAAGTAGAAGATTGGCAGTTTTAGTAAGAGCAACAGGAATGGCAGCACTGTCAAGCTCTTTACACAGAATCATAGGAGGTGCAAGTTACAATGAAGAGTTAAGAGGAGGGCACTGTAGCAACTTCCTACACTTTCACAGGGATCACATTCCAAGAATGCAAAGAAACATGAAGATGCTTGTGGTAAATTCTGCTTAAGATCTCTTAAAGTTGGCATCATTGGGGAAACAGAAGGAGAATATGATGACAGCATGTAAGATCTGAATAGACTTTATTAATAATCCATTATACAGCCTCATAAATATGTAAAGAGCTAGGAAAGACCTAGATTAATGTAGTCCTTCCTCCAAAGATATCATTCAAGTGCTTCAACATTTCTCCCAACTGAAGTAAACAGTAAAGCTCTCATGACTTCATGCCCAGTCAGACACATAAAAACCAAAGCATGATTGTGTTTTAGAAAGAGAAAATCCCTCTTTAAAGAGAAAAAAAAAAAAAAAAAGGAAAAAAAAGGAAAAATATGAATTATTGGAAGTCAGAACACTTAAAAAAATATCTGCAACAAGAAGAGAGTTCATGGGGTAGCCTTTCTGAATCATAGGTCTGTATGAAGAACAGATCTGAAGGATCAGCTGAAAGACAGTTTAGGAAGTTACACAGTTTAAAAATCCAAGCTCTACAGTGCCTGTAAAGTTCAGTTTTAAAATCTTTGGTAGCATTTGTTCTGGAAGAGATTTTTTCTCTCACTGTGAGACCGAAGGTCAGATGTTGACCAACCTGAACAGGATCTGACTCTATTAATCCTGTCTAGTTATAGTAGTTCTCCCTTCAGCCCTCCAACCCCTGTGAAGGAGATACTGTGATTATTACAGCATATCTGAGACCCCTGTGGCTATATTTTGCTATTGATCCACAGCTCTCTCCAACATTTATGGAAGGTTCTGTTCATCACAGAGTATAGCATGTGTCTTTAGACATCTTGCCAATAGCTGTAAAATCTTTTAAAAACTATAGTAAAATAATAACATATTTAACAAGCTATAGAACCACCACAAAAGAGTTTTCTACCACTTATACTCCTGTGCCATGAATTACCTGTAAATTAATAATAATCATAGAACCATAGAATTGCTGAGGCTGGAAAAGACCTTCAAGATCATCAAGTCCAACCTCATCTTAAACCTATTACCCTATTCAGATTAATAAGATTAAAGACTACAAATCTTAACTCTGTGTTGAAAATTGACCCTATCATACATTTTAAGCCAGTTAAGCAGAGAATTTGGTCTCTTTAGAAAAAAGTCTAAAAAAAAGAGAGAGGGGAAAAAAGGTCTAAAAGATGTGTAATGGATAGCAATTAGCTGTGTTAATGCCCTTGTACCAGTTCAACACAGGGCTTATCCATCTCACAATTAACACATCAGCTAGAATACTGCATTCCTCAGTGACTAGAAGCTCAATGTCTGTTTTATTATTCCCAGAAGCCAATGGTTTAATGGGTGACACTACTGGGAAGCTCAGCATCAAAATACTTGTCCTGAGCCTGTTCTGCTTGAGAGCATCATTGAGGCATTGAACATGGGTCTCCATTTCTCAGTAAAGAGACTCTCTAGTTTGGAGCCAGCTAGGAAACAAATCCTAGGAGTTTCTTGTCTTTCCTTCAAAAGAGGTTGACTTGACTCAAGCAATTCTGCTCTTTGTGCATTTAAGAGCTGTGTATTTCAGATGTTTTGTGATTGTTGTGTCAGTGCCTGCTGACTGCAACTTATAAAGAACACATCAGCTGGAGGTGTTCTTTGTTAGGCCACTGTTTGCTCCTGGCTCATGAGATCTCCTTAACCTTGCTCAAGTGCAACATGGAAATGCAGTGCAGCTTGCAATGCTACACAACACAGTGGCAGTAACACATGCCTCTTCTGCAACCAGAGTAATAACATGAGGCAGTATCTTTGGGAGAATTTGGGGTATGGTTGCAATTTACCCAAGTAAATCCTTTGTTCTAATGTTGTTTTGGAACCTGCAATGTCCTTTTGGCTCATACCTGTATGAACATGCCTGAAGACTTTCCACAAATATAGATAAATAGGTCCCTGACTGCTGGCAACACATGAAATCAGTAATCACATTGTGTTCACACTTCTCTGCCCCCTGGGAGGAGAGCTGTGGGTGACTTGGGAAGGCTGTGATTGAGTATTTGACAAAACATTGATTCATAGAAAGATGCTTTGTAGGAATGCCTAAACCATGTTTTGTGTCCATTTATATTCTTGCATAGTATGTGGGCTGGACCACATCTTACAGTTATATTTTTAAGGAAGAGTTTGACAGATTTAAACCATATCCCTTTTCCCCCATTCTCTAGAGACAAAAACTTCCTGGGCATTAGGAAAATACTATCAATATACATTTCTTTAACATAAGGATAGTCAAGCTAATGAAAGCAGTAGGTGTCCCATTTCCAATTACTCAAACATGCTCTGCCACAGAAGGCTTTACTTCCCCACAGGAAGAGATATTAGGAAACCTGAGGCTTCCAACAACCTTTCATTGCATTCTCTCTTCCCCTCCATGTAATTACACGCTCCAGCAGCCACAATCACAGTGACTGTGAAGGGAAGCCTTTTTCTACAGGGTCATATTATCCTGCCTCTAGGTTCTAATGAGAAAGGGCAAAAGATTAATACACCTTCTCTCTTATGACACATTTCTGGGGTCTACCTCTGTGTTGTTCATAAGCTGTGGTGTCCAACACTACAACAGTCCACAGAGAAAACAAACTGTTTCTCAGTTTCTGCACAGGGTATTTTTTATAGCTTCAGAAGACTACAGGCACTAGGTAAAACTCAGTAACTACTGTGCAGAAGCAGAAAGACCACAAAAGTCACTTTCTGTTAACCAGAAGAATTAGCAAGTGACTCAAAGATATTCACTATAAAAAAGTGATCTACACTGACGATACATTTCTTACCGCCTCAGTGCACATATTTCATCTTCATGATTTACAAATATAAAACTCTAAGTACAGACTGGGCTATTTGTGATTTAAACAGTTCTGGCAGATTTATGCTGGCTTGTATGGATGTAAACTTTGGAGAGTAGTTCATAGGTGAAAAGGCTTTTAGAAGGTCAGGATGTTCTTGAAGAGGTCTAGAGAAACAGATAAAAACTGGAAATAATTTTCCAGTGAGGCTGCATGGAAAGGATGAGCAGGCTGAATATATGTCTCCAGCAGTCTGTCAGCAGGAATAAGCTATCTTCTTGACAGGATCCTATTTTTAACAGAGAGACATTTCTGCTAAGAAATCAATAAAAAGTTAATTACCACTTGGTCATTCCTGCATTGTACTCATAGTAACGATGATCAAAACTTCTTGTAGTCTGACTTAAACAAGCTCTTTAAAAGCAATTGTTTATGTAGGAGTTCTGCACATTTCTGTGGGACTGCTCTTTGGACTGGGTACCATTTGGGAAGCAACTGTACAATCTAGTTTTATAGTATAACCAGAGAAAAATTAGAACCCCTTAATCCAGAAATGCAACCTCATATAGCTGCCTAAAAAAAGACATACATAATCGAACAATTCTCATTCCATCCAGAGGAGGGCAGAGGTATATATACTCAGAAACCACTTCCCTGATTTCTTCTCTGTGCTGGTGTCAGTGTTTCACAACAGCTGTTAAGAGCCAGGCAAGAACATTCCCAAGCCACAGCACAACTCAGCTGTTGTACACAGGTTAAGTGTTTGAAATGGGAAGCTCACTAGAAGTATATTTCTTGAATCCACTCTCTGGATTCATGAAAGTATTTCCAATTCTTAAATAAAAAAACAAATGCATAATGAGTACCCCAAAATCCCTATCAGTGTAGTATAAAAAAGCATGAAATGATGTTTAGAAATTAAATCTATCTCATGGAATGCTTTTTATAGACTTGAATTAAAACGGATGAAACTTCAGAAGCAGTTTGTAGAATTAGATTGCTCAATAGATTTGCCACTGTCTGTTTTGTCTGTTTTTGTTTTTTTTAATTCCTAAGGATATGTCACCACAGAGCAAGAATAAAATGCTTCATTACTAATTCTTTTGCTTCAAAGAACAGATAAAAGTAGTCATAGTTTTATTTTCTAGAAGACTAGTAACAAATAAAAACCACAAAAATCTAAATCACCAGAACTTGAGCTATCCCAGACAAATTCCTATTTTTCATCTGGAAGTTATTTCTAAAGCATATTTACAAAAATAACTTTATCAACCTTTTGTCCTCCACTCCTTTGCATACCAATTCTATTGTCAAAAAGATGCAACAGAAATCGTTAGTGCCTGAAGTGTTAGGATTTTTACCTCTCATACCACATTTATCCATACCCTTGGTTTTGTTAAAAGACTTCTACACATAGTGCCTATTCTGGGGAAATTGCTTCTTTCCTTTTGCTATTAAAAACCTTCCCATGCCACTTGTTCTATAAATATCTGTGCCATCATAAACATGATGGAAAAAATACTCTCTGAACACATCAATTTACAGTTTGGCTGTTTTAAACTGTCCCCCTTATTCCATAAAGCTGGGGGTAAATCTAGAAGATAGTGTGCAGCAGTGCAGGAGTCAACCACTGCAGCAATGCAGTAAAAGGCTTTTTCATTTGCAACATCCCTGTGATGACATCTCAAGACTTAGATATAGTTTACCTTTGACTGCTCTTTAACCTCAGAACCACCTCATAGTAGCCTTGTGCACACTGCATGGTTTGTTATCCAGGGCCTTCTAGAAGCTTTTAAATAGGCTGGCTGGTTATCTAGTGCTCTGTTTCACATTTATAGTTGTGTTTTCTACACTTTTCTACTTTTTTTGTACCCTGAGGGTGGTGAAACACTGGAGCAGGTTGCCAGCTTGAGAGGTTGTGGAAGCCCCATCACTAAAACATTCAAGGTTTAGGTGGGGCTCTGAGCAAGCCGATCAGGTTGAAGATGCTCCTGCTCACTGTGGTGGGGTTGGACCAAATGAACTTAAAAGTTCCTTCTAACCCAAACTATTATGAGATTGATTTTTCCTGGGGAATCTGCGAGAACAAACACAGGAGATGAATCATAAGTATTTTCCTGGGATATTAAAATGTGTGTGTCTTTTTGAAACTCATTTAATAAATTATATGAAAAACAACAGCTTGACTTGCTAAATGCAAATGAAAGTGGGTCTCAAGTTGTCTCTCATCTAACAGTCACTTATTTCAATGATGCACAAATGAGTGGTTGCCTGTGTACAAAATTATAGATTGATAGAAAAACTTAATAAAACAACCTACTCTATTAACATGTCTAGGTAGTGTCATTAGTAATAAAACTGTTGATTTGATTTCCCCTTTTAAGTGAAGGCTTTATGATAATAAAATGGTAATGAGACTTGAGAGGTTTAGATCCTTATAATAAACAGATCCTGCAACTTCTTGTTTAGAAGCAACTTCATCCACTCAGTGATGCCCAGAACAAGGAAGCTGGAGAATCAATTCTATCAGTATACTTCAATATCCCACTCTGGTTTATTCTGGTGTATAAAATCCTCTGCCTTACTTTACTGGTGCCTGACAAAACCACATATGTCCATGAAAGAAACATATTTAGGCTACAGAAAACAAGACACAATGGGAATTTTTTTCAGTAAGAAGCCTGGTAAGATTGAAGTGGTCTTAAAAAGTGTTTGAAAAAATAAAAATTAGCACATTGCAACAGGCAAGTCTATCTGCACGTTTTTTATTACAGTCCAGTAAGAAGAGAAAATCCCCAATTTCAAGCACTGCAATATAATCTTGTCTACAATAAAAACTTCATTAGGACAGTCTTGGTCCATAGCAGACACAAAATTATTCAGCTTCTCAGTAAGGATGTTTGCCATAGGATTAACCATTACTCTGTGAAGGATATTACAAAGAGGATCATCAAGAGTTGTCTTCAATTTCTACTCAGGAATTTATCCACAGGGTTGATTGTGATCTCTTTGTTTTAGAAAGAAAATCCCTCTCTGAAATACTCCTTGCTGCTGGAGCACGTCATCTTGTCAATGCATTCATCACTGTTATCATATTCTACTAAAAGACTGGCAAATGTGTTCAGCTGTGTAAGATAGATATTATAACATTTGACAGATGATTTCAGCACTGAAATGAATTTTTTTGGATGTGCTGTGTACTTTGGCACTCCATTATGCAGCACAGGACTGAATTTTCTCATTGTTATCAGAGAAACAAGCCTTGAAAACTAGGAATCACCAGGGAAGAATTATTCCCATCGCCTGAAAATGGATTTTCTGAACACTGATTTTAGTTCTAATTTCCATTTTGCATGGCTTTGGTCACCAATTGCTCACATTCGTATTCTGACTGGCTAGAAATAGGTTTAACATGATTTCTTCCCCTCTTCTGTAACACTCCAGAGATGGTGCTGTTTTGGGGAGGATGTCTCCTAGCTCATAAATTCTTTTCCATGATGGGATTATGATAGCTCATGTAGCTAATGAGGAGAAAGTAGAAAACAAAACCAGTAGAGTGACAAGCTTGTAAGGGATTACTGCTCACAAGAAAGAGACCTTTTCACTATTTCTTCTGTATGAAACCTGAGAAAGAAACACATCTTCCTGTTAAAATTCTTGAGTCTCACATAGCAGTTATACAGCTTTTTCAGAGCCTCCCAATTTGCAGGTTATGGTTGATCCAGTGGTTGGAGTGACAGGTCTCAAATACTAGAATTCAATCTTTGTTCCACTGTAGATTCCTATACCTCAGTTACCTCTTCTGAATTGGGTTTAACATTGTTTCCCTTCCTCACTAAGGATTTGTGATGGTAAGGACATTAAACATTAAGTGGTGCCCTGGTTCTGTGATGAACTGCATGGACAAAAGACAGCATAAAAATCAAAAAACCTCATAGCAATCGTGTGAGGCAAGCTGATTCAATGGCTACCATACCTTTGATAATCAAATACATTTGATTTCACTGTGTGAAAAACAGGATATTTGAGAATGAGAAGTTGTCAGCTTTAGGAACTTGATATTTGGCATTCATAAACATTCCATGGCATCACTCTAACTGCTAGAGTGGAGAGAGGCAATTCACCTTTCTGTGTTTGTTGGGACAAATGAACATGCCAAGCAGTCTTATTTGAGACTGGGAGATGGAGGTTGAACTGAGTATTAGGTGATGAGCTTTGGGGAAAGTTCAAAGTATTTAGAAGAAAGGTCCATATGCTTCTCACTGAGCATCCTCATTACAGAAATTAAATATTTTAATGATAACATTCTGATTTCAATTCTCATGAATTTTTACTGAGAAGTAATCCTTTTCAGAAGCAGGATGTATCTGGAGGTACATAGCACCTCTAATATCTTCTCCTTTAAATGTTCTGTTTTAGAAGAAGGAAACAATATAGAGAGCAGTTGTTCAGCCTGCTTGTTAGTATCTTACATTTTCCAATGCAGGGTGTTCTAGCTTAAGTGATTCTACAGTTATTTTCAAGACAAAGTGCTTTGTCCTATTTGGTGTCTTCAGTGTTCCAGTAATTAAAGCATGTGGCAGAACATTTATCTTAATTGCAAAACGAAAGCCCCTCACAATTGTAATTGCTCTATAAAAAAATCCCATAAAATAAATCTACTTGGCTTGTTAAAAAATACCCTCTGATAAAATATTGATGATTTTTTTTAAAAAAAGCCTTTGTTATCAAAAAGCTTCTATCTGTAAGCAGTTAACCTCTTCAAAAAAGACAAAGAAAAGTGTCCATAAGAAAAAGTGGTAAGAAACACTAATAAGCTCAAGACATTCTGTTTTGAGAAACAGTCAGTACCAAACACTATAGAAAGGATAGAAAATACCTGAAGTGTGTAACTATAAAAAAAGCCTGACTCTCTAAGATGTTGCTATTTGAACTTCCATTGACAGGACAACTGGCTAAAAAAAAGGGGGAACTCGGGTGCAGACATTGTACATACTCCTGTTGATTTTCATGGGATATGTAGAACAGAAACTTCAAATTACATTTACAAAAAAAATCAAGAGATTCCAACTTTCTGTTTAATTCAAGGGGAATTTCACAATTGGTTGGGGTTTGTTTTTTTTTTTTTTTTGATAATCTGAGAATAAAAATGCCTTCCTTGCCCCTGCTATCTTTATATGCTTGACCTTCAAGGTAAGCTACTTACTGAATATGCAAGTTTAAAAAGCTTTCTTTGAATAATGGCTTGATAACCTGAAATAGGAAATGAAAATATATGTACAGATTTTTACATCTAAAGAAAGAAAAAAGGAAGTGTTAATCTTGTAATGTTTTTGTCTTGCCATTTCCATCTCTTTTCCCCACACTCCCCTGGTACCCATCTTCTCAAATTGGTTAATAACATTTTCTTCTGTACTTTTAATAACTTAATTTTAAAAATCTTTTTACCTTTACACACCATTATTTTTTCTCCCTGAGGTTTTTGAAGAGAAACAAGTCGTAAGCTTGGACTAGCAATCAAAAAAGTCTGCCCATCTCATAGGTATTCTAAGAGTACAAGTTAGCAAACAACCCCTTTGGCCCTGCAGAGACAAGAACTGGAGATCTATAGGATCTATATGACTACAGTGGGAACTATTGAACTACAGATACCAGAGATTTTACCTAACTCAGCCTTCAAACATGCTGGTTTTCTCCTGAAAAGAGCTATTTGTAAATCCACTATACATCTATTTTTAGACCTTATGAAATGGCTCTCTAATATGCTCTAGTTTGAGCTTATTTGTTAACATAAGCAACACATACATTATTCCCATTGAATTTCCAGACGTATAGTGGTGGCAAGTGTTAAGAAGTGTCTCAGCTATATTTTCAAAGTAACTTGTAACTCATATATAAGAACACAATGCTAGAAAAATCATTATATTCTCTTCAAAAAAAAAAAAAAAGAACAAAAAACCCCCAAAGACTAGCATGTAAATGCTGTGTATTACCTCTGGCATGTTGTTCTAGTACAGATCTAAGTAGCTTATTCTTTATTAATAAATACAGTGTAATCTACCTTATACCATTGTTGGAATTAAAGTGGCATTTTGTTTTATGGAAGAGTAGATAATTTCATAACACTCATTTGAGAGGAAAAAAATCAAAATATGGAAGGATACCTAATGAGCCCGTGAAGAAGAGATGGATAAAGTGCTTTAAGAGAAATGCATTTGAATACACAAGACAGGGCTTCTTGATATAACTCAAAGGAAAAATTACAGCAAACATTTCAAAGAACAAGCAATGATCAGTCTCAGGGGAGCGTTTACTTATGAATAATAGATAAATGTGAACAAAATAGGGTTCCTTTGGATAGTATTCTGAATGCAGGAAAAAGAGGTTAAATTTATTTTCTAAATTATTCATTCAGAAATACTGACTCATTACAAACACAGATATTTGCACTCTAGGACCTTTTATTCTTTTTTGCTGCATTTTGCTGAGCTTATGTATTATCATTTTTAAACACAGGATGCAGCACAAGTCTGATCTGTACTATGGAGCCACTGTGTTTTCCTTGATCTTTGTGACTTCATCAAGAAAAATGTTACCACTGAAAAGTAAAAAAATTCTGTTTAACGATAAATTAAGGTGTTTATTTTTTTGTTTGTTTGTTTTTGGGTTTTTTTTTGCACAATTAAGTTGCAAGTACACCAGGCCTGTGTGACCTTTATGCTTTTCAGGTGAAAGTAATTCTTTAGATGCAGGAAAAACTAGTTATCACAATTAGGTAACTGCAAGGATTGTAATCTGAACTGTGTTTGAAGTACTATCCAGGATGCTGTTTCTCATGATTAGATAAGATTTCAAAACAACTGTTACCTAACTATAGATTATCAAGAGTCATAGATCATGATTAAGACATTTAAAATTGAAGGCTCATAACAGCATTCATCTTTGGTACACCTGTTTATGAAGTCAATTTTCCCCTTTCAAAAAGCACTGTATATTATATACCAAGATTGTACAGAGGGTGGAGATGGAATGAAGAAGCTGTAGTTTGATCATGAATTAAATATACAGGTAATTTATTCAGAATCCTTCATTCTTATAATTTTAGCTGAAAGGCTCAGAAAGTTTCTAAGCTTTTCCTGTTGCCTTCAAGAAGAGAGCTGAGAATATTTGTTGGGTGGGGGAGAAGTACATTTGCAGTTGTTATGCACTCATGTGTGAAGCTTTCAGCATACTGTGAAAAAATGTAGCTCCAAATTGTTGATTACTAACTATACAATACACAGGTAGATGTCAGTTAAGGTGCTATCAAAATTCATGGAGCCACTCTGTCAAATTCAGCGAGCATAATATCAGACTTACATTCTATATAAAAAACCAGATGAATTCCTAGGGCAAACATGAATTTGCATTTTTTTTATACTCTTAAAAAAGGAAAATGTTGACCTGCTTCCCATGATTTTATCTGAATTGTTGGTTATACCAATATGCCAGTGATTAAATTTTTGCTTTCTTGCAGACATTGAATTATTTCTATTAAATAATCCATATTAACAGATTATTCTGCAGGCTTTACCTTAATTAGCCAAGCTGCAGTTCTTTTGTATGTTAGGAAAGCAACATAACTATCAAATCCAATACTCAGACCCTACAGAATATCAAAACTGTATTTAACCTTTATTTACTTTATAGTATGCTGAGAGCATGTTCTTCCAGCTGCTAAGTGTGCACTTAAAAAATTTACAAAGCTTAATTCTTATACCTGGAGCTTAAGTGGTTAAAGATGATAATACTTATAAATCAAGTATTTTGCCTGGATCACCCTCATTCCTTGTTTATTTGAGCTTTTTAACCTAATGTTAGTTGGGACACATAAGATTGAGTAAAAATGGGGGAACCTGAAGGACCAAGATGGAAGAAATAACACAAATAAGCCTCCTGATGATGAGGCAAGAAGCTTATAGTGTGTACTAGGAAAAGCTCAGAAAACAGCAGCGTCAGAAATGTTGGGAAGCCAGTAACAAAGGTGAAACTAGCCAAGAAATTAAAGGAATGTTAAATACTGGGAAACTAGAGAACAACTTCTTGCCAACAGCTGCATTAGAACCACAAATTTAAAAGTTAAACCCACTTCTTTACAGTAGGATACATCCTAGAGTGCCATAGTCTATAAGTCAAAAGAAAATGAAGTTTGCAATCATGTTGATTTATTCAGTTTGTGACTTGCAGCAAAATGGGACACTGCATCATATACTGTCATGTTAATGTTTTTTCCTCTCCATAATGAACTACTATAATTTGTCTTAAACATATTCTTCTCAAGCAAGCATGCCTGAGTTGGTTTGCAGTTAATTGCTGTCCATTTAATGGATCTTTCATTGTTTAGTTCTAGTTTTTACAAACTAACCCTCAGTATGGTAATATTCCAGGAGTAATGTTTATTCAATGAATGTGAAAGTTGACTTGTACTCTCCTTATGAGCCCTACTTTCAGCATTTGTAGGCCTTAATCATCCATATGGTGCTGTCAAGTTGTAGGCAGTAGGATAAAATACATATTTTTTTCCAATAACTTTGTTTGAAAAGAAAACTGATTTCCAAGGGAAACAGGTGAAGAAAATGAATAAATTATTTTAAAAGTGTTTATCATCTTGTCTAGAAACAATCACTACTACAAAACTAGTTTTGGGTCACACTTCTGCATTTAAATTTGTTTATGTGCCTAACAGACTTTAAAGCTAGCTGCAAAAGATGACAATGTATTTGAAGAGTTCAGAAATCAGAACAGCAGCACAATTCAGCAATAAAGCTCTTCTGCCTTTCTATGGCAAATCTCACAGCCACAGCCAAATTCCAAAGCAAGAACTATTCACACATTGTCTTGCATTATTTTAAAGTCACAGCTCTGAAGGACAGAGACATATCAGCAATTAAAGTTATGGAAGTAAAATATTTCAAGTATTAGAGAAAAAGATCCTCACAACATCTGTCCGTTCCAAATCAAAAAGCATCCTGTAAATTGGTATTTTGTGGTAGAAATTAACACCTACCCACGATATATGCCCAGACACTTACTCTGCCTTGTGACACACAGCATTATCTAAACACCAATAGTGACTGTTTTTCTCCTGCTTGGTTACCTCCAGCATGCCTACTATCACAGATTTTGTATTTTTGCAAGAAAATTCTGCCAAATTCCTGTCATTGCTTCTGTACTTAAATTATGAATGTATAGTACTACTATGTGAGCTAAGCCTGGAAGGATCAAAGTCTGCAGCTGTTAATGATAATGCTTGCATCAACTTCAGTAAATCAGGACCACACAGAAAAACGAAAATATTCAGTGATACACTCAAATTAAAAGGCTACTGCTCCTCTGCAAACAGTGTGGAAAAGGAGGCAACTTCAGAGCAGAAGTCGGTTCTCCACCATATTTAATGCTTCACTTGAAGCAGCAAATAATTTAGAATTATATAAACCTTCCAACATGAAGTCAGAAATCAAATGAAGTCTGGTTGATTTCTAAAGATTAAAACTAAAGTAGGTTAGATTGATTTAAATACCTTGACATGATGACTCCTCTGAAACAGTCTGTAGGAAGTTGACAGAGTATAAGAAAAAAATGCTATTCTATAGCCTTTTTAGCTGTTGTAAGCATGTATATTTTTGTTTTTTAAAAAGTGCTTTAATATTTATAGGGATGTGCATTCAGCACTGTAATCCCTTCCTAGACCATGATCAAATTATTCATACTTAAAGGCCTTGCAGCTTTTTCATGGCTTTTTTTTTTTTTTTTTTTTGCCATGTGACAGAAGGAATTAATCATAGTTCTAATGGTTCTTTGGCAAGTGCTATTTAAAAACAACAACTGCATTTGAAAAAATCATTAAATTTGCTTGCCCAGTTTAGAATCTTAAAAAGAAAAAAGTAAAACAGATAATGTCTTCTAAAGTGGTTGGGAGCTCAAAAAAAGGAAAAAAATGAAAAGAGAAAGGAACAAAACTGTCTCTCATATGAAATCCGCAGTAATTAGTGGCGTCTCTGCAGAAGTAACTTATATTATGGTGACAGTAAAGTTCACTAGCTAGGAAACAGGCTGGCCTTGAGATCTCAAAGTGTTGCAATTGTCTCTGTTTAAATACAAGCAAATATCTTTCTTACCTAGTGCTTCAGCTTTATATGTTAAATCAGATTTGCTGATTAAAATCTCTTTGTAAGGGACAAACATGACTGGTTGGTTTCTCAGTGTCCATGCTTAAGTGCTCCAACTTGTTTTGCTTGACAAAGCACAGCAGCTCTTTATCTAAACCCCTTCAGTACTCACTAGAATTAATACTGGCAAAAGCTTAAGTAAAACCCCTTTTCTTAAAGTCTATTTCTGTTGCTTTTAAGTATTCTAGTCAAATAAGAAGAATGTGAGCTACCAGATTGGTTGACTAGAAGCCTTTACACTAACACACCACTTGAGGGAACTGTAGATACTCCAGACTTCTCCTCTGAAAATAAGTACCCAGTTTTATTTTTTAAATCTAGTTAATGGATTATGAATGACATGTAATTATTTTCCCTCTGAAAATCGTGTTAATTTTCAAGAGAAAAGGCACAGCAATAGAATTAGCTATTGAAATGTGATAATGTAACACTGTTTATTGGTAAAACATAACAAGATTTCCTAATTCTCTGTAAATCATTTCCATCAATCCAATCATAGGTGACACTACTATATTAATGAGAATGTGCTGTCTTCCAGGCACACTGTGCACGGAAGAGGATTCAGATTTTTGTGTTAGCAAGTCAAATCTAAGCAGTTCTCAAATGAATCAGGCTTTATATGAGGCCTTGAGCTTCAGGTGGGCTTAAAAACCTGTACATGACATCTTCCAATGGTGTGGCTGCATTGTACAACCTCTTACAGTCTGGCCTTGCTGCAGAAAGACTGAGACTTTGTACCAACCCTCTGGCTAAACAGAATGGTGAAGTGCAAGTGCTCAGCAGTGTGAATCAATCTTGGAAGAGAAGGTATCCATTCAGCTCACTGAAATGTACCTAAAACAAATTAAATCCTCTGAGTCCTCATAACCCGACTGACTATTCCTCTGGTATAGCAGAGAGCAGACAACTGTAATGACTACTGCATGGAAATAAATGACATGTCCATCATGTTCTCATAATTATCTTGTAACATTAGTATATTTTGTTCTTAAATTTAAGGTTATAGATTAGAACCAAATCCAACTTGATATCATGCTGCATTTTATTGACATAAAAAGTACCTCAGGTTGTACTGAAAAAGTTCAATTATTTCATAGGTAATTGTTAAATATACCAGTATAGGTAATCAATCTGATTAAATAATCATGATCCAGTTTCTAGTTGAGTCCTACCAAAAGCAATGACTAGGAATGCATTTTTTGTTATATATAATGCACATTCTCATTTTTTCTTTCCAATATTTGTCATAAACCCCCAAATCCTTTTCCAGACACTCTTCTCCAAACTCATGCATGCCATCAGCTGGTTCTACATGTTATCATAGGCTTTTATCTTTCTCTCTCTCCCTCTTCCAGCTCTGCAAATCCACACACAATAGGTAACAGTAATAAACTGTATGTGAAGCACAGTACATTTCTTCATGATATGCAAATTTCTTGTTGCATCTGAGCACCATGAACTGACCATCCCCTCAGCTGAAAATTGCTATATAAAGGTTTTAATGTTCTACCTTCAGTTTCCCTTGTTCACTGATATGTTGTTATGGAAATCTCCACTGATCTTCATTTAATGTTTTGGATAATGCATTGAAGATAAACTTTGGAAAATATTCTTTACAAATTATTACACGCATTAACATTTTGCAGTAGCACAAGTAGTTAGGAAACTAATTTCCTGTGAATTACTGTGTGTTTTCTTTATTAATAATGGTTCTCCAAGTTGTATATATTACAATTCTTCAGTAATAAGTCAGAGTAGCACTCTGTTCCTATCTTTTCTTTAAGATTTCAATAAACTTAATATTATTGAAGAACATTAATAAATTTTGCTGAAATTAAATTACTATAGCAATTGGTTCTTGCAGAGTGTCCTAACTGAGCCACTGGTGAAAAGATGAGGATTATATATTCTCACCTCATTTCACAGGCAATAATGAAAGAGGATGAGATTAAATCCCTTCTAGCTAGGTCTTTAAATAAAGAAATAACCAGGGATTGCAAAGATTTTCTTTCCACTCATAGTTGTTTCTTTGCTTTCAGAACAATGACAACAACTAAAAGATTTTAATGTCTAATTAGGAAAAAATCTCAGAGGCAATTTGTTCCTATACGATATCTAACTCTCTGAAGTTGGAAACATACTGAAAGAATTGTTTCTCTATGCCAAAATCTTAAAGCTGGTATCTCCTCCAGACTTCTCCCTTCTTATTACTAAAATTTGCAGCCTGCAAGAGCAGAATGAGCAACAGCACCATGTAATGTTTACAATTTTTATTACTTGTCTTCTTGATAACTTCTCTCATTTCATTTGTTAAGAGCAGATGCTTATAATCATGAGCAGACTGGTTTGTTTTAGAAGGATTATTTTAAAGAAAATTCTTAGCATACACAAAAATGTGCCTTAAAAACTTTAGGAACAAGGTAACACTGTGGACATTCTTGACAAAAACCTAAACCAAAAGATTTTGGGAAAATCTTAATAAGTAAACATGAACTTCAGTGTATTACCGTACACACCAAATAAAATCAATCAAAAGTCTGTCATTAAAAACCTGTGAGAGAATACTGCCTAATTTCAGATATATAATTAAATACTCTCTTACTATTCTTATTTTTGACATTAGATTTCATGTTGTTCACAGGATGACTTTGTTAGCCTGGCAGTCTCTGAATAACTTTAGCATTATAGTCAAAAGCGTGCTAAAAGGAGGGCAGTTTTGTTTTGTTTTAAGTATGTTATTTATTATTAGGACTTTCAGTGTAATATTTTGTCAGAAGACAGCACTATATGGTACCAAAACTCTAAGGGAAGTTAATCTTCAACAACACATGTATGTGAAACATCATTTTCAGTTTTATTATATAATATCTATTAACTTAGCTTTATTTTATTTTAAATGGTAAAGAATGTCTGACCTTTCAAAACTTTTCATCTACTGCACTTTAAGAGAAACATTATAAATGCCATAAGATCCTGCTGAATAGGAAGCACAAAGGATTCAAAGAAATTAAACTTTGATATAAATACAAAAGACAACTCGAGCTGGCATATGTACACACTCTTTGCTATTGTATTAGTTTTCTATCAAAAAGCTGACATTCAGAACATTCAAGAAATATGACTGCCCTTTCAGACTTCAAATTTGGATTTATTTTCTTCCCATGCAATGTTTATTTGACCTTGTATTAATGTCAGAAGCAAAATCATGTTGTGATGAAAATAAAATATTATTTGACTTTGATTCACAGATGCAGCACAAATGTCATTAGAAGAAAGAAATTATATTTGCTGATGTTTTATAGGTATTCTAAACACTCTGATAGCTATTTGGAATCTAAAGTTTAGTACTCATACACCATTCTAAAATAGATATTTAGGACTGCAAATAATAGTATAAGGTAATAAAATAAATAAAATAATATCCTTCAAAGATCTCTAAATTCTTTAGAAGAAAAAAAAAGTGCTATTAAAAACCATGCTATAAAGAACACTAGGAAAGATCATTATATATGTATATTTATATTTTTATATATATATGCCCATTCTCATGTTCTGCTCTCTACTCAAACTTGCTACAGACATTTGATTCCCATGTTTTTACAATCTGAACTTCACATATCCATTCCTCTAAGTTATTTATTGTTTTTCATGTATTATTGCTTAGTAAATTAGCATATAATTGCTGATACAATATTCCATTGGCATTTCTCACTAATAAAGTCATCCTAAACCCATGTACTCAAGTTTCTATTAACACTACCACAGTTAGATAATTGTTATCCACCAGCATGAAATTGTGATAGAATAAATTAAAATAATCCACAACTGTCATAAGGAAAAAAAAAATCCAGAGGCTATTTTAAGTATTGAGTTTGCCAGTTTCATTACTCAAAGAAAAGCTTTAAAAGTATTCTTACTGGTATAAGATGGATGGAGAAACATTTTGTTGGCTGCATCCAGATAATCACACCTGCTTGAAATTTATAATTTCCATGAACTGCAATGTGTTGGACGACTTCTGCATTCAAACTGGATTTTGTGCAGTTCTACATGGAGGATGTGCTACTTTAAAATAATTTCTTGCTGCTGCATCAGTTGGCTGGTCAACTGTTTATATTTCCATCTGTTTCATTTATCTGACCAAATGAAAATAAACTCAAAAGAAAGTATTTGAGATGCATAGTACAAGATATATTAACTGAAATTTCTTAATATGGTATTATTTAAAGGAAAATATGTAAATGTAGAGTGATGTAAATAACATTTTGTAGAGAAACTATTTGAAGGACATGTTTAAATACTTACTACACTCTACTGTGCATGCATTGCTCAGATGGTATTCTGGGAGGAATTCCTTCCTTATCATAATTAACAATTCCAATAATTCATTAAATTATAATAAATCATTAAAATATAAATTAGAGAAAAAGCGACTTAGTATCAAAAAGAAAACCCTGTACCATCACAATTTGCATAAAAATTAACAGCAAATGACATGCACAATTTCTTCTGCTGCTGAAAGAGCAATAGGACTTAGGCACTTGATACTCTGCTATGAGGCATATCAGTTTTATTAAAGAATTTCAGTACTTGACATTGTCTTCTGTTGAACATTTACAATTCCTCCCAGCAAGCATATTAGTTATTTATGAGTGAGTGTGCAGTAAATTCCTGCATGACATCTGACAATAAAACTCAGCAGAGGATTTGCCTATCAGTTATCTTGTGCATAGCACATACCACAGAAGAAATCTGTGCACAGTACAGCTTCTCAAAATTGCTTCTCAATTCATTGCTTACTCCTGTGTGGTTTTAATTGACAGTTTGAGGTTCAGGTTTTTGTTAAATAGGCTTTTTTTGGTCCACAACTCCCTTTGCAAATGATTAAATATTGGTTTAGACCACTGTATGCTGCACAGAAATAACATTGTGCAAAAAAATAAAATCAGAAGAGCCAGTGAACTGAGATCTGCCATTGCCTGTGTGTCTGAGAAAACCAGAGAATGTATTCTACCCACTTAGTTTAGCCAAGTCCCATATTCTCAGTGCTCATGAGAAAGATTAAGAAAACTTAAAATTGCCCAGCAACCCCAGGGTCAACACCTCCTTCAATCTTCTAATAGCAGCCATGGCTGAAGAGCTGTTGTCTTGGGGATCCATAAAAGTCCATAATAGAACAATGAACTCTACAATTTTGTGTATTAGTCAGTTAAAACTAATCCCAGCTAATCCCACAATGTATAAATGAGGACTAAGTAAAAACACATTCTTGACCCTAACAATTTGCTGATCTAACTTCACTACTCACAGAGTGAAGCTGGAAAGTAACTGTGGAGTCTGTTTCTGCTCTTTTAGTCTCTCTTAACCCTTGAAGAGCATGGGGATTCTTGGAGCAATGCTCAATTTCTCTGTGTGCATAGAAGTCCAACAGATTTTTTTTTTTTTTTTTTTTTTTTTTTTTCCAAAGGGTATAGTCTATATTTCTCCTCGCTGAAAAGTGAGACACACAACTGGAAATACCTGGGAATGCTGTGGGGAAGTGATAAAACCCTGGGTTAACTTCAGTACTAAGAAATTTCTGCTCTTTTTATCTTCAGGCATACTAATTTATAATTAATAAATATTCAGTCATTAATTTTGACTAGAGAGAACAAAGAAAAGAATTTTAAAATCTCTGTAGAAGAATAAAATTATAAGACAGATGTGAGAGTCAGAAATACTAAGCTACTACAAAACAAATATATCTTTAATAACTGTTATATAGCTCACTTGCTTCCTCCAATAAAAGATAGTTTGTTTATAACATATTCTCAGGATAGTCTTTTTTAAATTCCTTCTTTAAATGACTCCATCCTCACTGATTTTTCAATCTTATCTATTGAAGGCTGCACCAGTTCTACCACAATGGCAGGAGACCTTACCAGCAGACTCAGAATATATCTAGATACAAAACAGACCCACATGAAAATTTGAGCTACACATCTTTATCATGGCTAATATTATGCTTATAAATTTTAGTTAAAGTGGACACAAACCAAAAAATTCTTCTTTGCCAGAAGGATGGGTAAAATACAAAGTACTTGAGAAAAAAGAAAGGACTCTAAGACAGTAAATATATTTATTTCATTGTTAACTGCCTTTCTCCCTGAAAGAGAAGTTCAAAAGGAAATGTATATTAGCAGATAAACAGATAAATTATTAACAGATAAATTATTAAAATGGGTATCTCGAAAAAAGGGAACTTTTCATCTGAAGAGCTTCAGGATCAATTAGAAGGGCTTGAAGACCTTAGACATAAATTTAATTATAAAGATAAGAAGAAACCCCTTTAGAGTAACTCACAAATTTAGTCTTTGACTAACTAAATGCATCATAGTGCAGTATTTATTTAAGAAAGAGGACAATGACCATGTAGTAAAAGAAGCAATGTGATAGATTAAGAACTAACTGGACAGGATATCATAATCAATCACGGTGGTTTTGGTTAGCTCATACACATTAAATAATTCACTGAAGCAGAATTAGACACTCATTCAGCAGGATGTGCTGATGGAGGCAGAAGAATGTCTGTGGGCATCCTTGGCTGCAGGGTGTTTGAGAGAGAATCCTTTAGGAGTGCAATGACTGCCCAGAGAAACTAGCAAGAACAGGAAAAAAAAGCACAGTGCATGCATGAACTTAAGGTTCTAGAGGCCGTAATTCTTGCACAAAACAGGGCTGTTATAGCATAAATGATTCCACCTATCCAAACTTATCTTTACTTGGCATTTCTGCTCTATTACAACTGGCATAGCACCTTGTGAGCAGGAACAATGCCACAGAAACAGATGGGAAGAGCCTAGGCAGCCAAAAGCTCCTGTCCTGACACCATCCCCACTCAGCAGTGTCAAATATTGCAATTCAGAATCTGTCTGTGATAGAGGAATAACACCCTCCAGCCACAAACCACTTCAACTAAATTAAACTCCAGTGAATCAGTGTAAGTAATGCAGAGGTATTACTAATGGCAGGACAGCTTCCTCTGGTTTATACTGAAAATCTCAAATAGAAAACTCTTCTTCATGTGGGTGCAGAGCTGCATTGCATGGAGTAAAAAAAAAAAAAAAAAATTAATCTTCTGGGAAAAAGCTATCAGAATTTCACTGAGGCAGGAACCTTAAAAAAAACCTAACTACTCCTTCTTCTCTGTCCTGCCCTCCAAAATAAATAACCAAAAAAAGCTAAGAAAATTAGGTGACTGATCACAGAAATGGGACTAAGCTTGACACCGACAAAATAAGGAATCTAAGGGATAAAAAAAAATATATAAAAAATAAAAAAAGCATTGAAAAGTTTTTTTTGCTAGAAGAGCTGTACAAAGATCCCAACCTATCTTACTAGAGGACAATGTATTCATCTGGGACACACATTCTGGTGTAATTTAAATACAAAAGGTAAATGCATACCCTGGGTGTAATCCTGCTGTGTTCCCTGTGACAATAGTTATTAACATTACAAACCTACTTGAACTGTTTATTGCTGAACAGCAAAGAATGGCCCCTACTCCTTGCAGATGGTGCTCTCTGTGGCTTTGTGCAGGAGTTAAGAGTAGTTCTAAAGAGGAAGAAACTGGGGCACAGTGAGCTGAAGTCACTTATTGAAGTCAACTGACAAATACTTGGCAGGTTTGGAAAGAAAACCAGCTCCTTTGAACTCCAAGTGAGCACAGAGGCTACCAAAATATATTGTCTTCCTATCTTTTTTATCGATAATACTGCTCTTAGAATCAGCAGAAACTAAGACACAAACCTCTACAGGAGTGAATTTTACTCCAGCACCTTGGAGGAAGCAGCTAGCAAAGAGTTTATTTCCAGTGTAGTCTCATGAAAGATACTGTGGTAGTTTTTTGTGTACAAACCTGATAATGTGATGCCTTTACAAAACAGGAGCTTTGCTTTGCATGTGTCATTTTCCAAAATGCCAGTGGGAATCATGCACTCCTTGGCAGAGTGATAGCTGAAGAATATCTACTCTGCTTATTAACTAGACAATACATTTCAAAAGATAACCTTACTGAAAAACCTGACATGTTTTTATCATAAAATGCAAACCTGAGTTTTTTGGTTAAAAATGAATTAAAAATTTCACATACATGCAGCAACCTTCCAACCTTTACCCTCCCCAAAGAAAGGTTAGTATGAAAATATTATGTTCTGTATCCTTAAATCACAGTTTTAATCTACAGTTTACAAAATATGTTTCTCTGTGGACTTTATATTCATTTATACTTTAAAAGTTGTCATTTAGGAAGCCCATCTTTCATTTGATCTAAAAAAAAGTTTTCACTTTGGTTTTCAAACAAAAAAAAGTCCCATTGTTTAGCCCAGTAAAAGTTTAAATAGATTCTCTACAAAAAATAAGAATAATTATACCTTTTCTGGAGTGAAAAGGTAAAAAGGAGTGAAAATAAATTACTACCAGAAAAGTAATAAAAATTTTAAACAGATGCATGTATTGCAAAGTTCATCACTAGACAAAACATGCATGAAGGACCATCCAATGACATGTCACTGACCACCCTTGACCATCCATTTTCCAGTCAAGTTTGACAGCTTAGAGCTAGAATGAAGTTTCCAAACCAAACTAACAGGAAGAAAACCACACAATGTACCTATAAAAAAAAAACAAAACCAAAAACCAGCCCTCAGAAACATGTACTTGCCAACACAGAGCATTAGATGACCCACATAACAGTCTATATTCTTCATGTGTCCCACCTCACTGCCACTGAGTTGGCTTTTAGGCAAGTTCTGCTTGAGAAGGACTCATCTGTCCTTGAGAAACAGCCCTCTCGGGTTTATCAACATTCAGCTATAAAAGCAAATGCAGGATTTTCCCAGACAAAACATAGTATTTTACTCTGTTTAAAGAAACATAGCAAACCTGGTGAAACACAAATGGCTTTCAACTATGTATTTTCAGTACATGTTTATCTTCCTTTTCCTCTATTTCCTTGATAGCTTTTGCTCAGTAGTACTCCACTTAGTGGATTAAAATGGGTGCAGCAAAGCAGTGCCAAATATTTTATTTAAAATCCTGGGTTGATCCAGCTTTAAGAACCTGCTTTTTATCACTCGTGACATAGATTAGAACAAAGAAGTTCATTCACCTATTCACCTTCATTATCTCGTTTTATCTTCAGCAGCCTACAAGGAGTCCAGATTGTAACTGCAGCTCACACTGAGTTACAGCTGTCTCTGATACACCCATGTGGGATGCAGTCACACATGTGGACAGTTGATCTTTATGTCTAGGAAGGAAAGTGTTAAATCTGGAATTCTCTTGGCATAAGAGATATTGAGATGAAAGAATAATCAATCTTTCATAAATAATATACATGGGTGGATAGATTATATATTCAAAGCTACAGTCAAACGGTTGGGGAGAATGGTAATTTATTCTGTTGAATTCCTTCAGAATTAATCCTGGAACAGATCAAACAAAAAAGTTATAAAATAGGAATTACAGGTAATGAAGGGCTCCTTGTTGCACAGGAGATCTGCTAGCTCTCATAAATAATTGAAATATTTGAGGTCAGGGGCAAGCTTAAAGGTGATTATGCCAGGAAACATTTTTGTTACTCTTTTATTAAACAATACTTGACCTTTATTTATTTTACCAATACCTATATATACAACAGGAAAGGACTGGGATTGAAATCCATATTTTATATTAACGTGCTTTGATTAAACACAAACAGCAGAGTACTTCAATATTTGTACCCTGCATCTGTAGCAGTATTGTTCTAGATATCTCAGTTATCTCAACTCAATATTGCAACTTTATTCCAGAAAACAGCATTTCCAGTAGTAATCTTTTGGGAAATCTCCTGACAGATACTACCAAGTTTGCTTTTTTTGCCAAGTTTTCCTACAGATACTCTTATTATTTGACTATATATTTATAATACTCAGGATATTATAACTGGTGTGGTACACACCTGTGCCACAAAACCAAAACACATTTATACATAGAAAATACCTAATATATAATTGTGAGCCACAGGCATGTTCATGGGCTGGTGAATCTGTGTATTTTACCTGGCTAAAATGAAAGCATGAACTTGCATTTATTTTACACAATCTGTTTTTCTCCTTTCATTGTAACTAGTAAATGGCTCAGAAGTTCTGACAGGGAAACTGGACAGACAGAGGTAACTGGACAGCACAAGCCCAATTTCCTTGTGAAAGCTAAAGCAAGAGACAAAAAATATATCTAACACTGGAAGAAACGATATAAATACAATGTTGTTATCACAAGAGTGGGGAAAAGAAATAGAACTTGAAAAACTAAAATATAACAAGAAAAGATAAAATGTAACAGGAAGCTAGGAAGGCTGCATGAGAGGAAATGGTCAAACGAGAAAAAGGGAAACCTGAGGTTACCTCCTCTTAGGAATAGCAGCTCTCAGGGAAAAGGAGAGATTATTGTCTGAAAGTTCTGCAGACACAGGCAAAAACCCTGAGAATGCTTGGTTGCATTTGGGAGAACAGCATTGTGACTTTGTCCCACTCAGTTTCTAAGTGAAAAACAAAAGGAAGAAAAAAAGTTTTTAACATGCCTTCTTTTATGCTTTCAAGGTAGATTATAGTCTCTTCAAAGACTCGTGCACACTCAGCTTTCAGAATGGTTTTAAAAAGGAAATATATAAACTGAATTTTTAGGATTTTTACGCTTCTGTGTGACAGATAGACAGAAAATTAAGGTAGCAAATTCAAGAAGGGTTTTATCTTTGTTTTCTGGTTCTTTTGTTCTTGGAACTCACTCAGAGAAGCATAAACAATTCTCTTTGTACTGGCCACATAAGGGGTGTGAGGTTTGGGTTTTTTTTTGTTTTTTTTTTTTTTTTTTTGTGGTTTTCTTGTGTTTTTTCTGGGGGAGAACAAACAGAGGTTGATAAGGAGCTCTTGGATCCCTTTCCAAGACTACCAAAAAAATTGAGAAATTGAATCCGTGGGATAGTAACCACCTTCTCCAGGCTTATCTTTGCATTGGATTACATGTGCCAGACAAATATTTTAGATTTACATGCAAACGAAGGGAAGGAACTCTCTGCTTTTCAGATCTGGATCAGGTTCTTTAGGGAGCCAATTGCTTCTGTGTGAACAAAGGAAGGAAAAGGAACACAGGTGGCTGCACCTTTGGAGGCCTTTGAATTATTTCTGAAGTTCTTGGTGTTTCTTGAGTTCTAATGGAAAAGTATTGACTTCCAGCATAGTGCTGACTGCCAGCATCAGCTCAGAGAAACAAACCAGAAACAGAGTAATGGATGCTCATCCATAACTAGAACCATGTTTGTTAAATAGATTCTCCAGTATTCAGACTTTTATATTAAAAATTATAGAAATTGCAATTTTTTAATTGTGTTCAAACATTTGAATTTCTATTTTCCTCTTTTTTTCAAACTGGAAAAAAGCTTGCAGACAAAAGCTAATTAAAATGGGGATGTTAATCTACTGTTACTGGGGAACATAATTTATGTTATTTAAATGTTACTGTGGAAAAATAATTATTTTACTTCACAGCTGAAAGTCAATAAAAAAGATCAAAGAATTTTCTTACTTATATAGCATATCTTTGAATTCTGATAAACCACACTCATAGAAAAGCAAGTTTTATTTTAACATGCTTTCTTCTGCTCTCATACCAAAGAGACTTATGCTGTTCATTAGTTGGGGTTTTCTTGTTTTGTTTTTTTCTTATTTTTGGTTTGGGTTTTTTTTGTTTGTTGGTTTGGTTTTTTTAAGGTCACCAAATCCTAGTAATTGAGTTTTAGATTTTATTTTTTTTTAAATGTTATTAAGAAAAACAGAGCAAAAAAGTTTCTTTTTTCAGATTAAAAATTTGTAACCATACATGTGATTCACATACTTAAGTAAAATTGTACCCCAAATCAAGCCCAAAGCAAATGCAACATGGACTTGCATGGAAATCGCCTGGGAGAAAATTCAGAGCATCTCCCAAATGCTCCTGTGGCCCTCAAGAAAAAGGAACCAGTCTTAGGAGGAAAAGGCAGACAGGGATCAAACAAACAGCTGCTTCATTTTTGTGCTTTTCGGGAACATTTTCGAAGGATCAGCTCCCCATATCCACCAGACTTGATATTCCTTACATCCTTGCAAAATTATGTTCCCTCCAAATCACTAATTAATCTGTGCTTATGGATTCTTTCTGAATCAAACTTACTACCCCAAAATCCTATGCCAGGCTGGCTACTAGCATGGAATAGAGCAAAGAGGTGAAGCATCCCCATAGAGCCATGCCTCAGGCACAACCACTAAGAGACCATTCCTGGGCTTTCCCAAACACACAAGGTGTGTTCCAAGGTGGAATGCAAAGGACAGTGAGGGTATTTGATGGAAGTTCTGCACATGCATTTTCTTCATCTCTGCCTATTACATTCTATCAAGCCAGTGCTTGATTTTCATGCAGGGTTCATCAGAAGCAACGTGAAGGGTTCCCTTGTAAGCATGAAATGTGAAGAAGACAATTACAGAGGCAGCTTTTCTGTTGCTTCCAACCTAGAGCAGGAATTCTGATCCCTTTTGATCCCCACCTCACCCCCACCCCCTCCCCCCCCTTTTTTTTTCAAGATCTCTTAAGATTTAAGATCTCTTGAAAATGAGGAGAATACCACTCCATTCAAGTTTTCAGAATCTAACAGTTTAAAACAGCATTTGAAGAACTCAAAACTAAAAAGCAACAAAAGGTAAGTTTGTTCATCATTTACTGTAAATTCATTTAAGTTTGAAAATTTCTAAAACTCAAGTTTTAATACTGTTTCTTATTGCATGAGAGTTCCTTTATTGAATCGTGTTCTGTCTTTCAGACTAATGACTGACATAAAACCCCTCTAGTTTTACAGAATTTGATTAATAATTGGCTGTTCCTTTACATTCTATTTCTGTTGTTGTTTTCCACACTTCTATATTCCTCCTTAATTTGGATTAAGTTCTAGCTAGAGATATTGGGGAACATCTTTCCACACCCTTTTAAAATAGTCTCCAGAGGTAGAAAAAAATCCCACAACTTCTACAGGATTCTTGATTCCTCTTACAGGATGGTTCAGTTCCTGTGCTTTTCACATTTTTAAGAATTACATTAATTCAGGGCCTGATAGAACTCTCAGTAACAGATTGCATTTCACTGCTGGGTTCCAAAAGAACAAAATGCTAGCGAGACCCAGCGATGCAGCCATTAATTTATTTTATATCTGTCTGCCATGGTATTAATTCTCAATTTACATCACAAGAAGAAACCCAGACAACACAAGCTTGAAATGCAAAATTTTAGGGACCTCCTTTGCATTGCTGCTATCTTCCTCCCCTGCCTTCTGCCAGGTATCCACATATTTACCAATTTTTTTTCCACTCACCATCTCTCAGGTAAAATCACAGCACTTGATAGGAAGTGTAGCAATGAAAGACTTTATGCATTTTTTCCCCCCAGGCTCACTTGCAACAGCACTGAAATGTTCCCAGAATGCCACGAGATTTCAAACACCAAACTGACAACACTCACACTTCTAATGAGTGCTCATCTGTAAATGCTACCCAAGAGGAACTTAAAGATGATGTTGCATCAATGACAGCTATAACAACTATTTTAATTAAAGAAATACATCTTTGAAGAAAATTGATGACATTGGAGAATAAATTAAGTGCATGAACTCTTGCAAGCATGAAAGAAGACATTAAAAAGTAGGTATTAATGAGAGTATTTTAGAATTTTTAGAACATCTGTTCAATGCTAAATTTACACATCTTTGAAAAGGCTTTAAAAAAACACTCAATTCCTCAGTGATGTCTTTACCAGTTCTTAGATCATATTGTCACTGGTCTTGGGAGCAAAGGAGCCATAGAAATGAACTGGTTTGATCTCAATCATCAGCAGAAAATGCCTCTGTTCTACAAGGCAAGTGCAAATGCTCAGATATTTACAGAATGTGGGAATCAGAAATTTGATCTCTGTATACAGAAGAGCTGAGACCATTATTCATTGGAATACTAGTATTCTGACTAGTGTTTTTCTACCAATATTTAAGAATTATTTGGGAGAATCAATACAGTTTTTGATGAACAGAATGGTGACACAATGTCTAAGATTTAAAATATAATTAGTTATTCAGAATTATTAACTGAAAATGTCTTCCTTAGAGCTCCTTCATCCCTCAGCTTTTGAAGTTGGATTTTGAAATATGGCAGTTTTTCCATTTTCTAGCCCTTATTCTTATGGGAAATTCATATAATCAATACTTCATGTACGAGAGTCTGAAGCCAGGAAATATTGATTGGCACAGAGTTTACAGAGAGATCTTTTCTTTCTTTGTGCTGATTTCCTGATTTTGAAAAATTCCCTAAGCTTCTAGTTGCGGAACTCCAGCTACTCAAATTTCCTAATACTTCTTCAGCCTCAATGACTGAAGTGTATTTTTAGGGAAAAGGCAGGGATGTTTTTCATTACTGAATATTTTTGAGATATTTTCCTAATTACAGTGATTATCCAGTAATATTATCTTTATGACACCTGTATCATAATGGTTGTTTTGTTTGAAATAACTCAATAAGCTAAGAATCACAAATATATGTAGTAGAGCTACTGCCTTACTTAAATATCATTTAAGTTTACAATGATGATGCAAAATGAGCTAACAGAACAGCATCAACAGTTACCTGTAGGCATGAGGCTGGATTTTCCCCACACTTTCAGAACATGAGACCAGAGTGCATGAAAGATGCATCTCACATTATTGCTGCAAGTTCTATTTTAAGTTCCTATCTGTTCTGTATTTTCAGTGTGTCTTTTCGTTTATTTGAATATCTTGTCATGAGACAACAATTTTATTTGGACCAAAATATATCCTTAAGATCTAGGGAGTTAAAATCATATCAAAACTATCCATTTATTACTCCAACCTACAGCAGAAGTCTTAACTTCAAGTTTTTGACAATTATTTGATAAATCATGACAAGTAACCTGTTGGCCATGAATTACTTACTCAGTTTATAAAGTACATGAAATAATGTCTGGATATCACATTGACTGCCCTGAATTGCTGATTATTTCCATCCCAGTGAGCCCTGGTGGGTGTTTCAATAATGAAAAGAATCTTGCTGCAAATCTCAAACAGCAACAGCAGAATGAAAAGTAGCAACATGGGTGGGATACAGACATCGTATGGAGAGGCTTGGGTTAAATAAATTACTTTCAAAATTTACAATCTCCACTGAATTTTCTGCACAAGTTTGGAAATACAGAAGGCCTGTAAAATACTTCAAAATGTGAATCACACCCCAGGAGATGATATCTGTTCTCTGTTTTTACATTTTAACCAATATGCTTTCCCCTTCTTTAGGCAAACTTCTTGGAAAACAGTGTTCAACAGAAGTTCAGCAGTGTTCCTAGTGCAGCACAATTTATCCACTAGGTTGGCATAGCTTTGTTGTTTCAATCTAACTGGGAGGCATTTTTCAGCTAAAAGATTTTGTGGTGCTCTCATTCATGATGTATAACTCCATTTACAGTTGTAATCTGGGTAACAAAATGAATAATCCATCATTGTACTATGAATAGTAAATTAACCTAGATAAAATTGTTGAACATCCAATCAGAATCATTAACTAACCAGAAGACTATGATTGGTGAGGACATTGGAAGCAATTATAACTAATGAATACATTAACTTCAGGCATGAGAACAGCTTGGCTGATATTGTAGTCCCTCAAAATAAAATTAGATTGAAGGTGAGCAGACACAACATGGCACAGTCATGAAAATAAACAATTGTCCAAGAACATAATTATTTTGAAGAGAAATTCCCTAGCTTTGGTATACATTATAACACAGAATACCTTGTGGAGCACTGCTGTGTGCAGAATGAAGAGAGCACTAAAAAGGAGGCTGCACACAAGCAAACAACAGCATCACAAGAGGTGAGGAAGAAGGAAAGACAGAATGATTTACAAATATTTTACATAATACCAAAATTATTAATAAGTCATGTGAGGATCACACACTATACATTATGTTAATTACAATAGTTAACAGGCAATGTAATAATATAGTAGCATAATGACTGAAGAGTCTTAGAGTCAAACTGGTTGCCAAGAATAAAAATATTTAAGTGCCTCAACATGTTAAATAACATCACTAAACTAATATTAAAAACTGAAGCTAGTCTCAAGCAAAAATCTTATGCATGTACATTACTGTTTTGCTGTCCTATAGAAAGTGCTTCTCATTATACCAACACCTACCTATTCACCTGCCTCCTGCTAGAGCATAGAGTCCACTAGAGTAACTCCTTCCTTCCAATGAGAAAATGTAAAATCATCTTTGAACAGATGTAGCTCTGCTTTTTATCCCAACAAGCTGGGAAACCTCTGCACACCAGAGGGGGCAATGTTTTTTTTTTGGATTTTTTGCATCCACAATGCTACAATTTTCATTCACAACTGTCCTTTGAAAAAGCTCCAAATTTGATTCAACTGTTGTGCCACAAGTCCCTGGCAGACCTCTCTTTTTCTGACAGCACCCTGTGGGCTGTGTAGAGCTGAAACAGTTACCCAAACATTGCATTTAATAATTCATCCCTCCATCCAATTAAATGTTTGGCCCTTCCACACAAGCGCAGGCAACAATTTGTTTACATAAAAATCAGCAAATTAGATTTTAGTTATTTTATAATATCAGTTTTTCAGCATTTAAGAAATAATTTTTTTTGTTGTTTATTATTCTAGACTATAAAACATCTCAAAGATGGAACAACTTGAGGGCAAAAAGTAAAGCATAAGCCTCTACTGGACACACACGCACACACTTTATCTCCATGCCTACAATAACTTATAAATGGAGTTGATTTATCTCATAACTACGTAAGCTACAGTTATGGTAGGTACTGAAAAATCAGACTTTTAGGCATGTAGGTTAGGCATTCACTCCAGTGAACTGTGGAGTCACGTTTTCCTTATAACACAAGTTCATGTCCTGCAGTATGAAAACTGAAAGTGAAATCTGCAGCTTTGGACAGAAGTCACCCTTGTGTTACACATTGGTGTTAACTTGTTTCCAATCCCTAGTTCTTTAGGAACCAAAGAAATCCACCTTCAGTCAAGCACCAGATTTTTACAAGTCTTAGAATTTGGCAGCTCTCAATCATCAGTCTACTCATGCTGCCAGATCTCCTAAAACCCTAACTCATATAGAGTGCCTAAATAAAATGGGAAGATTTTTAGAAACGTGTTATCTGTTGTGTTGTATCTTAGTTTTTTTGATTATTAGATTATTTTGATTATTCAGAATAACTTGTAACTGTAAAGCATTTTGCAACTGAACAATATCTCAGTATTGTGTTTTGTTTGTTTTTTCAAGGCTTATTTTTTCCTGAATTCCAAATGACTTTTATATAAGAGCCAAGTTGGAATTAAGTTAATTAAGAATAACAATGAAAGATTGATTTTACTTAGCTGGAATAACTTGACAACCTCTTCCATGGAACTGGTTACCTGTCACATTTTAATGGGCTGGTAATTACTCATTTTATCTTAAGGCAAACAGTACTAATAAAGTTTTAAAAACATTGTCACTGCAGAGCAATTATTTTTGTTATGGGTCTAATACACAATTAAGTCCTAAAACTGGAAAAACCTCTCAACTTGATACATTAGCTTGTTCTGGTTTTGACATTATGATTAAAATTTCTATGAATCTTTCTCCTCCAACAATTTACTCCAAAGTAAAAGTGCTGAGTATTGCTTTTTATAAACTACGCTTTTGGTGAACAAAAAAATAACTGCTTATAACATGCAAGGTGTTAAAAATGTTTAGAACAAGACAAAAGGAAAAGCAATACTGATTTGAAGATGATTACAATGTAGCAGGAGACTTTTAGTCTTCAGATCTCCTAAGAAATAGGCATCAAACCCCTTCGGAACCGAGTCTCCAAATCTCATAACATGTATCATTTGAATCTTAAAAAAAAAATAATAAATAAATTAAAAAAAAAAAAATATTAAGCCCCAAACCAGAAAACCAGTGCTTTGGTATGTTTAATCAGACACAGATGCAAATAAAACTGGTTGTGTCAACTGGATATTTGGTTACTGTGTTGCTCCTGTGAGACTAATATAATATTTGTTCTGGTCCCTTCTACCTGGTTGTTAGACTACGTATTACAAGAGCCTGGTGACAGAGCTCTGATGATGTGTAAGGAGTCTTTATTCCTGAGCAAAAGAGTGTGGATTTCCTAACACATCCATTGCTCTGAGCCATCTTCCTTCTGCTAGCATCTCATTTAACCAGGCCATTGCCTGCCTTCACAGCAGCTCACCTTTATTTCAAGGATACCATTCAGTCACTGCTTGCTTTAGAAAAAAGTCACTCAGGCAAAGGTCTTGGAATACCAAGGTGTGGTTACATTTTTAAAATACTGATGGCTGTTGCACAAGATATCCACAGTGGGAGAAAATAGATCCACTTCAGTTCAACACTTGAATAACTTTACTCATGGGTAACAGACTCTTCAAGGCTGAGTTTGACTGTTAAAGTGAAGGACATAATAGACCAGAGCTATCCAAAGCAGCATTATTATGGCATAACTTTATAAAAAAGAAATTTTAAAAAAATCTTCCTCTTGTGAAATGGAAAAGAAGAGGAGCAATTAATGAATTTCCCTCTTACTTTAGGATATCAATATTTTCATAGTAGCTGAGCCACGAACAGCAGACTTAGGGAAAGTAAATGCAATGAGGGAAATTAATGCTCCACTAAGTTGTCATTAAGGATATATTTTCCTCTTTAAAATAATGAACTATTTTTACTTTTTCCTCCAGCAAATTATAGGAATACTAAAATCCCATAGAAATAGGGCTCCTGAGACTGTTCAATCTCTTACATTTTTTCAGCATAGTTTACAGACAAACACAGATTATTTGTATTCCTTTCAATGATGGAGTGGTGGTCATGTTTTCAGACCTGGAATTTTGGTTATTCCTGCACATATTCAGTTATCAAAGTACACCACACAAATCTTCCCTAGGGAACGATGGGATGGACCACCACTGTCCTTTGCATAAGTAACAGTTCAAAAAGATTCTCACTATGTAGAAAAGAGAAAAGACAGGGGCAGTAGATAATATTTATTTTTAAACCTTCACAGGAAAACCTTCTTGCAACTTCTTGATAATGTAAACAGTAAATTTTGCAGCTGGAATTTTACTTCTCCTCCTATTATAACAGAAAATATTTCATGGCAATCTCATGTATAGCTTAAAAGAACCTGAGATTTTTTTTTTTACATCTACATTTCCATAAGTTTTAACTACTTTGAACTCACATCTATCCTTTTTAAATACATAATTGTATTTGCCACACATTTTTCAGTAGAAAATATTTTAATTCAAGTTTATTTCCTCTTCAAAACCAAATGCAGCTTCACAGTTTCAGTTCTCCTGTAGTTCTACAAAATAGTGATAAAGCTTCTAAAAGGCTTCTCTCACATCTAAATCAGGCACTGAAAACATTCACAAAAGACACATTCCGCTGCAGGCTTCTTACAAGCTCTGTGTAAAATCATATCTTTACCTTACCATGTTTGAGATACATAATTACATGCTTCAGTACAAGAAAACCATTGAAAATCCTTTCAAAGTCAATTACAGGACTGTCACAGGTTTTAGTCAAATCCAGTTCATCTAGCCCTAAATATGTACACATTGTTTTAGACTGCACTGACTCAGAACACTTATGCTGAAGCTGCATCGATGTCGATGAAAAGTTTTAATTTTTCAAAATTTAAATTGACTCATTTTCAACTCAGAGGAATTCACTTAGACAAATAATGACATTAACTCCATAGCCCTAATCACGTATAATTTTAGAGTATTTCCATGGCCTACCACACTTAAAATGTTGGCACTTGCCAAACATCCTGTGTATGTTTGACTTGGAAGGGTGATTTGAAATACAGACTCTTGCTGTAGAAAATAAAATGAAAATGTCTAAATAGAAAGAGCTCTGCATCTAAATTTTATTGCATTCATCTGGAAATAAACAGGAGAAAAACATATTTGTTTTTTCTATACTCCTAATCATAAAACCAGCCTTCAGTTGAAGCCTATACTTAACCTTTTCTATTACTGCAATTTGTTGAAAATCAGAAACATTGAAACATGGAATTGAGCTTAAAAATGTTCTTGCTTATCTGGAAGGAAATACACCATGTAAGATCAGACATTTCATTATAGTAACATTTTCTTCTCTTTTTCTCTTTGGATCTTTGACCTTCTGTAATTATACAGCATTAATTTTTCCTCAGACAAAAAGCCAGATGTTTGCAGGCTCTGATCTCAGAGTGATTTCCTGCTAAAAGCATCAAGCCCAGCACTAGCTACTAATAGATGTCTTCCTTCCATTAGCCCCGATCCAGGTAGCACTCAGAAAAACGAGGTGCAGCATCCAGTTTTGAATTGAATTTTCTAGGAAGACATGAACCATTAGACCATGGTCAGGGCTCAAATAAATACCAAATACAAATTTCACAGGGCAAGTAGACCACATCTTCCAGTGTTCCCCAAAACCTCCTAGGAACCTTACCAAGACAGATTAGTAAAGACTTTCTCAGCTAATATAACAACTCCAAAAGGCATGAAATCAGTGTCCTGGTGAAAGCACTGCAGTGCAATCAGATCTAGCCACTGTACACTACAAAGTGCTGTGCTCCAAGCCTGGACACAACCCTTGTAGATGGCTCTAGCATCCGATATAAACTGGCATCTTCAACAGGACACTCAAAGAACAAAATGGATGTCTGGGACCAAGCATAAATACCATACTCTAATATTAATGATTTAAATATTAAGTAGAAGCTAGAATTCTCTATCAAATCAGCATTTCACCTCTGGAATTAAAAAAACAAACAAACAAACAACAACAACAAAAAAAAAAACAAAAAACAAAAACAAAAAAAACCCCCAAACAATTAAAAACCAGAGTGGAAAATTACATTTCCACCATTTTTTTTTCTAGACCTTTCTGATCTAGCTATTCTTTCCAGGAATTAGGGAAAAAAAAATAGTACCTCAAACCACAACATATTCAATCTTCTGTACTGATCTGCTTCTGCAAGTTGTGATGTACAAGTACAAACCACCACGGTAATAAGACAGACTATGCTAATGGCAGCATTTTAAATGATATTCCAAGAGAATGTTTCTGCTGTACTAGCATGTATAAATACAGAAGCAACACATCAGCAATAATAGAAACATAAGGAAACACTTAAATTGTGGTGGATCAAGTGCAGACTAGTGCTTCTATTCCCTTTGGATACATTTGTAACATTTAATCTAATCATCATTCAGCAGTAGATACAATTCCAGTCTACATCAAAGCAACTAAACCACAGCTTTGATGGTTTAATAGTAGCTGGCAGTGTAATGGCAGGTGGCCACAACCACAAACCTAATTTGAAACAAGCTGCAGTATTGGCTGAAAACATCATTCTGAATTCTCTGAAGCGTATTTCTTTGACTAAAGTTAGTAACTCAAGTGAGACCAGACTACAGTAAGATTTGAGTACTGTGCTTGCTGTACCTTCTCCACTGACACTGCCTTTAGCACCTGCTTCAGTGAGAATATTATTCAACTGCAGCAATAATTTTGCTTCTTGCTTAACATTCATTCCATGTTAATTCAAGAAGATGGATGAAAATCATCATTGTAAGAAAGCTATAAGACATCACACAATTTCATTAGCAGCTGAGCATGGGCTCTTGAAATGCTAAATTTGGATAAACACAATACCACCATCTGCAATGATGGAGCTTTCATTGCCATGGCTTCCTCACTGGACACACAGGATTTTCCTTACTGGATAGGAAAAATCACAAGTATCCACATCAATGAGAAATAATGAAAATACTATTTCTGCAGTTATTTTTTGTCAATAGTTTACTCTGGAAAGTCTTCTTTCACAAAGTCTGTTACCATAATTGTAAGATTGCCAAAACAGGAAAAGATTAATTACGTGAGTTAGAAGCTAAAATTACAAGATACAAAAACAATTGCACATCTACTTCAAAGTTTCACAGCAGAGAAGTCTTTCAAAATATTATGGGTGCATTATGTAAGGAAAGAGTTGGAATTTTTGCATACAGTTCTACAGTTAAAAATAGTTTCCAAGAAACCTTTTAAGAAACCTTTTATTTTAGAAATAGGTTTCTAAGCTTAATCCTAATGAAGACAGAAAAAGTAAAAAAAGAGACATTACTAAAAAAAGACACTACTACATTCAAAGGGTCAGAATTTAACACACTGCTATGCAGGAGGATTCGAAGTCATGGAAGGTCTTTAATGTTTGTCTCAGCTTGTAATACAGAGCCAATCCTCTACATCTCACACTCCACAATAACAGCAGCAGCCACAGAAGCTTTAGCACATTCAGGAGGTTAGAGGCAATGAAAAAATGTATAACTTGACACAGTTATTCAAGGTAACCACCTTGGCTGTTTAATCCAAGCTATATAAAAATCTCTCTCAAATGCAGCTGGAATGGAGAGATGCAGATGAGAACAAGATGAGACATTCTTCTCCCACACAGCCCCTCTTGTTATACTTGCACAGGACCAGAGTTTCATCTAGCTTTCCACAACCTATCTGCAAAACCTCAGCACAAGACTATGAGCAACATTTTGTTAGCAAGAGTTATTCCCCCATCACTAATACAAAAAAGATGTACCCTTCACAATATCTATACAGAATCAAAACATAACTGCTCTGAAATTCACTAGGTTTGTTCAGGGAAATGATGTAAAACGTAACATATTAAAAGGCCCTTTCATGAAGCAAAAAATTAGAGTTAATTGTTTTCAACATTATGTGAACGTTCATGTAGCAGAAGAAAAGCCTGCAAAGATTAATTGGTAGAGACAAAATTTGCTCTTAATAAAAATCCTGTAAACTGAAGTGAATCAATTTATTACATACGTGTTTTATCCAAATAACAGGAGCCTATATGCAGAAATAAGCTGTAAAGAACATATTGGAAGGTTATGCTACTTAGTTGGGCAATTTTTATCAGACTAATAATCAAATTTGGAAGGTATTTTTAAGAAAATGTAATTGCCCAGCAACACATTGATAATTACTATAGTAGGAGATTAAAATTCTTGACACTAGAATGAAAATTTAACTTGAGATAAATAAGTTCTCTCTAAAGTCATAAAAATCTATGGGTGAACATTCTCTCCCTAAGTTCCCATTTTTCTGCAATTTTGTGAAAATCAGGACAAAATGGACAACAAGATCAAGGATCTGCAGATTTTTACTGTATACCACACTCCACAAAGCTCTCCTCCCACTCAGACAGCTTTGCATTATAGCAGTTAAGAGTTTTGCCATAGAGGCTGAAAAAAATATACCATGTCTCTGTCTTTTAGCTTGATTTTGAAATCATGTGGTTTGATATTTGAGGAATGATGTTGACTTCTCAGTATAATTACACACACCAGGAAGAGTCCAATCTGTATTTACAACAGACTTTTGAAAACTATAATGTCTTCTTCCTTGCTGCAAAAGATAGACCACCTCATTAGTAAAATACTTTAAATTTTATTGCTCTGTGATAGATAATACTAAAAAGGGGGTAATAATCGATTTGGATTTATTTAAAACGTTAAAGTCCTAATAAACAACAAAGTGCACACAATAGAAAAGGGACTAGTATATTCTAAATTACATTGCTTTCAAGCTCAGGAGTTTTTGACTGAATTAAGAAAGCTTTTAAAAATGTAGACAGGTCATTACTATTGCACAGGATGCTAAGGGACCAGTTTTGATTTTTTGTGCATAGCTTCAAGTTGCAGGCAATTAGTGAGCATCCTCTTCCAAGAAGCCTTTGAGGTCACCTGGGATCCCCACCTGGGGATGCTGGGAATTCAGCTATTGTTTTGGAAAAATCTGAATGTACCTTTCCAACCCAAAGCTGGAGGAGGACTGTGCAATACTTTTGCTGATGCTCACATAGAAATCCTTTCCACTGGCTCCTAATGGCCATTTTTCATCTTAGATCTGATGATGTGGAAGACTAACAAGCTACTTTACCCAGACAATTAAAAAGAGGATCCCCAATTCAAAATGAAATAAAAACATCCACCCACCCACTCCAACTTGTAGAATTTAGTTAGGTGGTATTATATTTTAGAAAGTTTTGAAACTGTCAACAAGTTAAGAGTCTTCAGAAATATAAAGCACTGTAGTCTATGCAATCATTTAAAATAAATTTCAGGGTTTCTCTCTTAATCATTACAAACATCTACTATGTTCATTCAACAGTAACAGAAACACTGTGGTACTTGCTAGAAGTATTCCTAGTAGCACTGCTTTCTCTCAGATGACAGAAGCCCATATGTTGTACAACTTTTAATGGAGCTAATTGGTGCCATCACACAAGTGGATGTGTGCATAGAACAAGACATTTGTTTTATTTTTTGTTTAAATCTAAAGCAGAAGAAAACAAGCCTTTGATAAACAGCTATAATCCAGTCCCACACACATGGACTGTCCTCCCATAGCTGGTAACACAACTGTCCAAAATATAATATATATAATATAAAGAAAATATAAACCCAAAATACAAACAGTTTCCATACAAGTAGAATGTAGTAGATTAATCTTCAGACTAATCATCTACAATCCCAGCCATTAAAGGTTCATCACATGCAAAAGAGATCTTTAGACATATTATAATGGTTCATCCTGTTTTACATTGCTTCATGCTAAACAAGACTTTTGAAAGCCTCTGGCTTCAGTTGCACTCTAAGCATAGAGTGAATGTTCACACCACATTTTTATGCATTTTAAACTACTTTACTGAAAAGCACAACTGAAGGTAAACATCAGGGGTTCTAAAAAGAACTAGAAAAGTTTAATTGTTACGTTTAATGAACAATAAAATTAAAGAAATTTCCTAAGGCCTTTTTCTTCTACTATACAGGTATAATTAACTGTAATACTGTAATGTGCCCTCATTTTCAACATGGGAACCATAACCCAGATCCTAAGCTATCATGTTCTTTAAGAGCATGTTCTTAAATGAAATTATACTACCAATTCTTTACATACCTGTCAGGAAACTATGGTGTAAAATTTACATTCTCACATTACTGGCAGGTACTTAATACAAATCTTACATGCTACAGGAAAGCACCCAAAACCAAAACCCATGAACCTTGAAAATTGGTTATATATTCTTCACTTAATTTTTATGAACACTTAGCAGGTCACCCTTTGTTTTGTTTTCTTTCTTGAAGTCTAATTATTCCAAATGTCCTTTCATATTTTGTCTGATTTGCAATTGTATTTCTCATTATCATTTTGTGAGGATATTCTGCTATTTCCTCTGGTTTCACTCTCTCTTTTATGTTTCGCTTGTACAAAATTAATTACATTGTACCTTCAAGCATAATTTTAACAGTGTCTCCATTGCACTGTGTCTGCCTTTAATTAATGCTCTTCTAATGTAGGTTTTAGAGCCAAATGGTGCAATATTCTGAGCATCAAAGAAACAAAAGATCTAACAAAGCTGAAATGAAAGAACCAGACAAAGCAGCAGTCAATAGATCCTCATTTGAAAACCGTCACTTGAATTTTATTTTAGATAGCAGAACCAAAGAAGATTGTTTCTACTTTTGTCTCATTCACCACCAAACTTTGTGTTAAGATTTGCTCTAATCTGGAAAATAAATTTGTAGCTTATTAAATGAGATTAATTTCTCAGTTGTCTGCTCGTCTATTACAAGTCCCTAATCCACATCCCTCTGGTACCACTTTGTTTTTTTAAGACCTGGCAAGTCAAGGAACTCCTCCACCAAACACAATATTCGTGCACTCTCACAAAAAACAAACAAACAAAAAAAAAACCAACACAAAACAAAACAACAGGCAATAATACTTAAGTGCAATGGGAAAGGAATATTCCATGGATTTGCCCATTTGCACATTTTTTGAAATTCAGAGTGTTCTCTAACTCTTGATCTGATACATATCCCACCAGGACCTTAAGCCCAGCACAGACACAGAGACATATATAATGGTAGGAATATAGGAATTGGGATATTTTAGACTCATTCAGATCTTTGGATTTTAGGGATTTCCAAGTGAAATCTTGGGTGTTTCCTGTTTCTATTAGGCAGAAAATTGTTTTTACTGAGGTCAGGAGCTTTCTTATAATATCGTTTCCAAAATCCATTTTCAGCATATAGCAACCATGAACAAAAGCAAGCTTTCTATGCCTCCCCCTAAAAACCAATTTGGCAGCCATTTACCTCAGGGAACTCAGCTAAGTATTAAGTCCCAAACTGCACTTTCAGATACTCACATAAAAGTGACAATGGTATTGGTTAAAAAATTAGTAACTTTCAGAGGTGTAGAATCTATTGAGCAGCAGTACTTGTATAAATCATACCTTTATTATGGACAAAGCTGGCACATAGTTTTCAATAAGACCATTTTCTGGGCCATATAAACAGAATACTTATGAAGGAGATCATTATAGGTAATTAAAACATTAGGGATTTAGTTCTGTTGGATGGATGTACTCGGTTTTAAAACAAAAGTACGTATTTCAGTTTTGGTTTTTTGATTTGCATTTGTGATTTAAAGGGTTCAAATAAAAATTATTTTCACTCAAAAGAAGAAAGGTCGTCTGACAATTATTGTAGTAGGATATTTTTTTAATGGGGACAAAGCCTGTCCTGGGACTCACATAAACAGCTATCACTGACTTTGATCAGCACTATAGTCACACATCAAAAGCCATTAACTCATTCTAAAACACTTTGACTCATTGTTCAATAAGCACTAGTCAGTTCAAATGAAGTTTGCACACCATAATCACCTACCTACATTGATCTGAATTACACAGAAGTCACTTGAAACAAAATTCTGAATTTTTACTTAATTTTATGAAGAAAAGCAACCTTTGAAGACTGTATGGAGTAGAAAAGAATCAAATAAGCTTTGTAATAGAATAAAAGTAAAGGAAACAAAACTAGGTGGGTCATATTTGGAGCCTAGCAGACTTGACAATGTCTCTTTAAGGTGAAGGAATAATGCAGTTAGTCAAAGTTCTACCTTTCATTGTCTCATAATGTCAAGAGAACAGTATTTCAAAGCATGACATTACACAGGCTCAGTCTTTTCAAGAGCACAAAAACTTTGATTTCAGAAACAAATGAAAGGAAAAATGTGACTCTATGAAACAAAGCACTCCACACACATATATTTTTAGTGCCAAGTGTTCAGACTAAAAGGCCATATGCCCCCATATTAGTTAAGGTTGGAAAAAAGACATTTCTAAATCACCTTTGAAATTTCAATTCTTAGACAGCAAATTTGAAACTGGCCAGTAGGGAGGGGATAGAACGACATTTTGAAACATTAAACACATTAAAACACCATTTCTATCTCAACTTTGCTTTCATCCTGGAATCTTTTTCTTTGAAGATTCAACAATGGACCTTTTCTTTTTCCTCCTGCAGTTTCATTCTAAACCCTACAGGGGAACTTTCCATACAGTCAAAAATACAGTGGTTACTTTTCATTCAAAATGTTGAGAGAAAATGAAGATTTAATTTAAATACCTTGCATATATGGTAGATGTGGTTCAATTAGATTCTTTTCCCTTTAACCTATGCCAATGTTTGTTCTTCTAACAAAGACAATTGTCATAAGAGTATTATATCACTGTGAATCCATAACATTGGTTTTGTCACAATATCATAGCAGTGACCAGTTTTGCACAAATGTATTTCATCTATCAATAACTTCCATGGTTTATAGGGCAAACATTTGTAAACACAACTTTTCACAGAAGGAATAATATTCTTCGGCTAGTATTAGACTGCAGCTTCAAAAGTATCACAGAACTTGTTGTCAAAACAAAGATAAGGCCAAAAGACTTGACTGATGCATTGACTCTCTGCTACAATCTGACAAAATGCTCAGGTCCTCTTCATATCTATAGACATAAATAGTCTTGTAAGCAATACAATGCTGCAGAACACATCCACATCAGAACACCTGGTTCCAGGGTCTTTTCACAGATACTAGATAATTGATTCATGTGTCATTATTGAAGAACAAGATATCAAGATCTTCATGAAAGAGAAACAGATAAACCAACGTGTAAATATCTAACATGAAGATTATATAGATTTTCAAAAGAATATTGAATTTGAGTTGGGTTTTAGATTGGAAGATATACAAAGGTGTGGACTTTTTTTATAACATGAATACAGATCAGGGGAGAGACTGTAAGCAACAAGAAAACAACAGGGAAAATACAAGAGAGATCTTGTTTTTTGTTAGGGAATAATTAGAACACAGGAGGAGGGAATGTCAGGCAATTACGCTTAAAGAAGGCATCTTAGAACAACCACTCAGCATGCATGAATTACTTTCAGATAGTTAAGAAAACTTTCAGCACTTGGGAGTTAATTTCTAACTTTCTCACATTTAGCACATGCACACAAGTTTTTATGCTTTCATGTTTTCCTTTACAAAACAGAAGCTGATACTATAATGCAAAATTTCTACAAGGAAAAAAAAAAAAATTTAAGGCAGCACTACAATATGAATTCTTTTAAAAACTGAAAAACTCCAATAGGAATAAAACATCTCTGACTCAAAATGGAACTGATCAATTGTTCAACAGTTTGAATTCATACAGTCTTATTTAATGATGTGTTCTAATGGCAGCCTTTTTATGCTTCATTTCCCAATGGCAATATATGATGACACAGAGGAAAAGCCATGTAATGTACTGTAACAATATCATGGATTGATGCTAAGATTTAAGGGAAAGTAAGTAGTGCCAAACTGTAAACATTTCTAAGGAAACAGACTGATGGATGGGCAGTCTGTGCAAGCTAACCCCTTGTGGATACAATATGCATTCATCTGCTGCTGCACAAACACGTACACTTGAAAACAAATTAATTTCAGTCTTTGGGAGCTTTCTTTTCAAGAGGGATACTGAAGTTTTACAGGCATGGCTATGCACACCTGTGCATCTGCAATATCTTCACAAGCATACACATCGATAAAATTCTGTTTCTGCATTTGGATGTTAAGCTAAAATCACCTGACTTGCTATCTACTAACAGTGTGAGTATAACATCAACAACCAGTTTATTACTAAAGAAGCTTCTGATACTTGTGGGTCATTTCCTAAAGAAGGATGATTTAACATTAATCTGTTCCCTCGGGCCCCTCCCTTTTTGTTCCTTCCAGCTAAATAGTAAGCATTTGCATATGCTTGAATAAAGTTTAAATTCTTAACTACAGGGTCCCTTTACAGTAATGAAAGATGGACAGCTTCCTGAGCCCTTGTGTCATTGATGCATACAATGCATGTCCTAACATCACAGCACACCCATTTATTCATGTAAATGAATAGCTCATACAGGCAATGAGTTTTTGCTATGAAATTGCAAAATTAATTACCCCCTTGATAAATCAATTCCACCACATAAAAAAGTCTCACATTTTATATAGGAAGGGGCTTTTTACCTTTTTTTTTTTTGGTCCTAATTGGTCCTTAAGAGAAAGATGCATTCTCTTTTGTCAGTCTTAGATTTATATCGCATGCTGCCATTATAAATTGCTCTAAAGGTATCTTCAGTCAATGTCTCAGTACATTTAACTAACAGTTTCATTTCAGCCCAAGATCTAAGGAAATAACATATTTATTAAAGCATTTTGATCCTTCACAGAGATTAATAACAAGCTGTTGACAGTTCAGCATGATAAAATGAGCCAATAAACAGAAATGTATGCTGACGTTAGATATACCGATCCACAAATAATACAATACATATTGGCTTTGTCAGAAAGAAAAATCACTTGAAAAAGCCATCGTCATGATTAAATACTTTCTGCAATCTCAAAATTTCTATATTCTATAGACATTTTCCCTACAAATTCCCTCAATAAATAAGTCCAGCAAGTCTTTTTAAACATAAAAAACTGATAGCTTTGTATGATATATCAACATGGAATGAAGAGTCATCAAAATGCAGCATGAAAAGGGCTTAAATATTGTATGGATTTGGGGGGTAAAAATAGAGCACTAGATGCCAGAAGTGTTCAGTGTTCATTCACTCTAAAACAGGTGTTCAGACTTGCCTGTCATTTACCTATGAATTATTATTTGTATCATGCATTTGTTTTACAGTAACACTTCAATTTCAAACTGTTTAATGTGGTTGTCAGTAACAATTGGAGCTCTGGATTCAGATTTGGGATATTCTTTCCTGTCCATCAACTTTCTCTATTAGGATTAGAGCCTGAAAATATGGATATCATTTCACTTACTGAATGAGCTATTGCATTCTGTTGATGAAGTATCACAATCTAGCAGCCAGAAGTGACCTTGTAGCACTGTCCTCTAATTTTCTTAATCAAGACAGACATTTCCTGAGCTATCAGTACACTTGGTAGGAAAAAGTGCATGCCATGCCTAATTTTTACACATAGAAAAAGTTTAAGAAGCAAAAAGAGAAAGACTTCAGATTGATGTGTTAGACAGTGAATACTGTCCTATTTCTGCTATAAAAATCACTCTTCTGTCTTTATTCTTGTCCATTCACCGATTTATATCATGTATAGGTGAGGCTTCAGAAATACACATACTCTCTTCACATATATTTCTGCCGCTAAACATTGAATAATGGAGTCAATGGTTTTCTCATTTTCACTGTTTTTACATCAGTGAGGCCAAATGACTTTCCTGATATTCATTATGATCTATGATGTGGGAGAACACTAAAATTAACTTATACTAATAAATGTGAATGTCTCCATTAACACTTGTACATATTCTAGTTTATACTATCAAAGAATCCATACTGGTATATTTCAAGCAATTTCAGAGTATTGTCTAATGAAGATAAAAGGTCATTGTGAAAAGTAGCACTGATGGAAAGTTTACAGGAGTCATCCCAAGATGGCAACTACTGTACATAAAATTTAATGTAGTGTACTGCATTAAACACTAATGTTTAAAATAATGGTTCCTGAGATTCCAGTTATAATGATCCTGATCTAAATGTGAAAATAACTTGTCTTTGATACATTTTCCCCTCCAGTCATTACTTCAGAATCTACTTTATCTCTCCCTTCATCCAACCCATCAAACTTTGGGGACTTTATGAATGGATGGACCTGGAATGGATCCTACATTGCTGCTTAACACTTCAGACAATGAGATTCATGCTTGCTTTGCCTAACATTGATGCAACAGTACCAGTTAACTACTACACTGAAACATTTGCCATGTAAAAAATACACTGAATACAGTGAGAAGCAGAAGCAGATTAAGTTGTAAGAGAATAAATAATCAAAATTATAAAAGCTCATAAGACTATTTCAACTTTTTTTAATTGACCAGTTATTTTGAACTCAGCCCGAAACAAATGCTCATTTTGTAGCCTAGAAATCTGCCTTACCCTTTCCCCCCCATCAGAATTTGTAGGAAGGAACACATTGCCTAGAAGGTACTGACCTGATATTGGCATTCAGATCAAAATGCCTTCAATATGTGAATACAGGTGTGTCAATGAGGTCAGAATTTGGCCCAAACCAAAGCTACTCACATTTCATTGCTGACATTTCCTTTTCAAGGTGATAAGAAAAGCCAGAGAGCCATTCAGACCTTACAAAGCACACTTGCTCCATGCCTGTGTATTAACCAATCATTATAAACACTTTTACTACCTAACAATTTTCAGCTCAGGTGCATCTCACCATATTCTGTCTAGTCAAAGGTGCAGCTTGAAAGAAATAGGATTCCCACGCTTTGAGCAACAGTGTTGCAGCATCAACATTTTTTCTCCAGGTACACTATAAGAACAGTCATTTACAAAGTTGAATTTTAAATGTGTTTTTCTTCAAACCATTTCATCCCATGAACCAGAGTGATTATATGCCCTTAGCAGTATTAAAAACTCATCAATAACAAATAAGTAGGCCTTACCTTCCAAGAAGTGGTAAACTTCCAGAATTTCTTGAAATATTCATCACTTGGGAAACAACAATTTGCTGTCAGCAATCTCTCTTGCAGTAGCCATGCAGTGAGTTTCTTCATATATAAATTTCCTAGGTTTGGAAAGGAAAATCTTTAACAAGTGGAAACTCTAAGGTGTCTTTCTATACATATAACAGAAACCAGGTCCTGACCTGAACAACAGGAAGACATACTCTAGAATTACTTTGTTGCTGGAACTTGTTGCAGTGGTGGTTTTTTGTTGTGGTTTTTTGTTTGTTTGTTTTGGTTTGGTTTGGTTTTTTTGTGGTTTGTTTGAAATTCACTTTTTTGCTTTCAAAATACTTAAGCTATCTTCAAGCACTTCACTCCAAAGACTGAAAATGTTTGGATATCTCTCATTGCCTTCTAAGAATGGCATAGAAAGTTGAAGATTTTAAAACTGATAGTTCAAAGACAACTTCAGAAAGTTGAAAAATGGTTACCCTAGCAAACATGACTGAGAAAACAGGACAGTAGTATTAATATTATGCTAATCTTTTGTAATAAATTTCTCTACATAGTTATTTACACTAATTAATACATGCACACAATATCCCAGTTAAGTAGAGAGCCTGGTTCTCCATAAATACACATTCAAAGAACAGACAGATAAAAGGGTCTGATCCAAAGTCAACTGCAGCTAATACAAAAAGTCCTGGTAGCCCCATCAGCAATTCCTCAGCTGCACTGTACTCATAATTAAAAGCAGATGGGTGCTGAGAAGCTATCCCTGGTAACTAACACATCACCCAGGGTCACATAATGAGTCTAGCCCACATCTGAGGATGAAACTCAAATCTACTGAATTTCTACCCAGGGATTCAATTACAAAAATACTCTTCTTAATTTAATATCAAGAGGTTTTGAAAGAAATATTCTTAAGGTGCTAATTTTTCACTTTAGGGGGAAATATCAATGCTTCACTAGCCAGTTATTTTATTTCAGACCAAATAAGTTATTTGTTATTGTGTTAATTAAGAATTTTTATTCATACCTCTAAGCAATATGCTAACCTCTCAGTGATATTCCAGCAGTAGCCTGAACAGGAATAAAACTAAAGTACAATTAAGATTTCCAGATTTCCCTGTATTTTAGTTTTCTAACTGTGACCTTTCCACCTTGTTCTGTAACCAGCTCATAAGCTCTCCAGAGACAGGCATTTGTGTAGAGATGAAAGCTTCTTTACAAACTCTGGAACAGCCAATCCAAGAAAGCAAATTCTGAACCAGAGAAATAGCAATATTACATACAGCTCCCCTTTAGGGCAGAGAAGATTTGGGTTTTTTACCCCTTCTTCTTATTTATCAGGCCACAGCTTTTAAGGTGATAAAGTATAGGCTTTTTTACCTTCCAAATTTCTTACACCACCTATATCTTAAAATAAAATCATAGTTCTTTTTATTTCATGTTTGACACTCAGCAGAATAAACAAGATATGCATCCCTTTTGCACAAAGCTACAGACAAAAGCAGCTTCCCCACACTTCCACAGCTCCTTTAGAAGAGAACTGAAGAGAACTGAGACAAGGACTAGAATCTTCTGCAAGGAGGATGGAAGATTCAGACTTACCTGAAAGATTCAAGCCACAAATAGGACTGGACAATCAACAACCATTGTATTATTTCTCTAGCAGTCGATGAAACCAGGGCTCTGGGGGCAAAATTCAAGCTCCTTTGTTTCTGCAGACTCTGGAGCCTATAAACAGGGATCCACAAGCTCCCATGCCAGACAAATACCTGATATATTTGAGGGCTTGAGGCTGACTGTCCCTCACAGCAACATGTGTCCCCCACTACCCTCTGTGGTAGCACACCCTTCCTGTGTGTTTTGCAGCCTTTGCCAGAAAGAAACAGCACTTAAACTCTGCCAGGCTCCGAGACAGGGTTCTGTGGATCCAGGACACCTCTCCTCATGAGGACAGTCAAAAGCTCCACAGCCAAGATGGCGCACCAAGGCCTGGACTAACTGAACGAGCTCACAATCAGAGACCACCTGAGCTTTATTATTTTCTCACAGTCTGTGGGGTAAATGGGGTAAATGGCAACATGTGTTCCAGAAAAAAATAAATTAAAGAATATATACTTTCCCTCAAATTAAATCCAGCTGGTGCTGAGCCAGGCTGCAGCTGTACCTGAGGGAAAATAAGTCAGCGCTTCCTCAGCAGGCTCAGCCATTTCTCTCTTTCCCTCCAGAAGTGTAAAGGCACACACAGCTCCTATTCTGTCCCTAAAGCTCCTCAGGGTTTGGCTGCCAGCCCTTTTACACCCTGTTTGCCTTGTCTCTGCAGCTATAAATCCTGCATGGAGAAACCAGGTTACTTTAGACCTAACCAGGGAGAGCGGGTGGCTGAGGTAAGTCTGCAGGGTGCCCCTCTGGGGAGGGAGATGGAGAGGCTGGGGGGCAGCTGCAGTTTCACTCAGTGTGCTGCTTAAAGTGCATCAATTAAGTAAAAATTCAGTTGATATTTTAGACATTATTTTAAAAAAAGAAAAAGGAAAAAAAAAGCAAATGTAGGAAGAGTCCTCCCCAGGGCTGTGCTGTGGTAAAGGCAGTGCTGTCACAGAGGTGTGCTATAGTTAGGGTAGGGCAGACACTACCCTAGCAGATATTTTCCTGTGATGGAAAATGTGTGAGAGATGTTTGTCTGGAATATTCTTTAATTTCGAGTGTTTGCTGCCCTTCTGAGTGACAGGGACAGGATATTCCAAGGACAAAAGGAAAATTTAAGGGTGGTTTTGGAGGGGGGCCCCGAATGTGAGTTGCTCTGTCAGGTTGCAAAATTTGTGTGAGCAAGCAGGTTGTGTCACTGAGCAACACTTCCCCTAGTTTGTCACACTTTATACATTACTGCTATGAGAAAAAGGTAAAAATGAATTGACTTTACTGGCTGTATCAACCCTCTGCTCCTCCTGATAGTGCTTCTCAGAAATACTTGTCCTGTTATACGGTGTACCAGTTTCTGATATACATATAAAATACATGTTCATAATCAGAATGTAGCACTTACATATAATTGCTGCATGAAATGTAGCAATTAAAAAAACCTCCAACAAGCAATTCTGGGAGCATTAAGGACGTGTTCTCTGGTTTTTGTTTTGTTCAGAATAAACCTTTTCTTTGGCTTTCACGTAGAGCTTTTAGAGTGCACTTGAGTCATACTTTCATACTGTTCTCCAGAAGCTGAGAGCTAGCAATATAAGGATTTTTAAATTGAAGCTGGGATTCTCAAATAATCCTAAGAGCCTGAGGAATGGGACTGAAGAGAAATAAACATCACCAATCTAAATATCATGAGTTTGATAACACTGAACAGGAGTAAATCAGAGATTTAGAGGTGAGTGGCATAAAAGAAGAAAGCATAAGATGAAAATAACAGTGTAACTTTCTAGTCTGTTTAATTTTTTTCTTTTAAACTTACTGATTAGATAAAAAGTCAAAGTGAGAAGCTACTGATGAGAATGTAATGAGAAAACTGAGGCAAGCACTTTATTTGGGAGGTTTTAGCTTCTCTACTGAAAATGAAACAATTTATTATCAGAGTGGATGAGAAGTGGGGTCATTATAATTAAGAGCTGGCTGGCTGTACCCAGATTATTTGGCTGTTACTTGTTTCTCTAGTTTGACTTCTTAAACTGGTTTTGTGATCATACTGGATATCCACTTGTATCTCAGAAAAAAAAATAAATCCTTAAATAGGACTTTCTTTGCTGTCTCTAATTGCAAACAAGGTATGGTAGAAATGAGACCAAAGATGTGCCTCCAATGTTAACAAAGGAATAAAAATTCTCCCCAGATCCAGAGAAAGCTGTTAAAAACACATAAGCTGTTACATTTTTTGCCTTAGTTGTGTAGTGTGGGGGTTTTTTTCTTTTTAAGCAAAGATATATTTACTTTACTTTTTGTTATGAATGGGTGGCTTTATGCAAACTGTCTTTTCAAACCTGTCAATATGCTGTTTGAATTTTCAGTAACTGGAAAAACAAGAGTACTTATTCCCTGAATACAGGCAAAGATCACTAGCAGGCACCTATATTCTGTGTGGCATCTACAACCAAAATTTTATCATCAGTCAGAGCTAGTGAAATAAGTTCTGGATAAATGAGGAAACTTTTAAAATATTAATACAGCCATCACTGCATGGAGCTTTGATTTGACACAACTGGCTCTAGATAATATTTCTTTCTGAGGAAACCACCACATATCCAGGCCAGCTTAACATAATAATGTCTTAGCTTAACATAATTGCTTTTATATGACTGAAAGTACTGCTCAAACAGCACACAGAGAAAACAATTGTATTGATCTTTGCATAGAAATTATCCACTTTTGTCTAGCCATGAATTAATGACAGTGTTGCAAAATATAAAGGGTCTGCAAAATAATGAGGGTTCTGCCTTCTTATAATGGATCTTTTTAAATAATCCAAACCCAGATTTTTCATTATATGTACTTTTAGATCAGCTATTGGAAGGTAACCTAAATCTTGATAGGGTGCCTTGAGGCAAAGATTCCTGTCAAGGCTGAGGTCAGTGAATAAGAACTCTCTAAGCAGCCTAGAGACAAGTCTTGCAGCTTTTTGATTGGTTTGCTATAAAAGCCTAAAAAAATGATGTGGTTGTCAGTTCACCTGGTTATAAAATTAGAATAGTGTTTTCAGACATTGTTTGTGTACTTATCACATCTGCTGTTCATTTGATAACCTTTCATACTTGGACAATATCATTCATTATATGTCACTTGGTTATGAAAAGGAAATAATACTTCAGGCGGTGACCTTGGTGTTATACTAATTGCATCAGTTTATTCCACAGTATTTCACTGTTAAAGTGGTTTGAAGAAGTAAGATTTTCATCTTTTCTCCAGGCAACTTAATTTTCCATGTTTTTTACACCTTTATAAGAAAAGAGAGATACAACATAATTTAGTGATCTGATAAGGCACTGAAAAATTTACATGGTAACCTGAATGACATTTGTCAAGCTGAAGTAGAAACAATTATTAATAATTTTCATTTCATTAGGAGCACTACAAAGAAATGTCAACAACTTTAAAAGTGTAGCAGAAGTGTACAAATTAATTTTGATTTTCTGAAGTGTAATTATTTTTGTAAGTACCACACTGTGTAATCACTTTTGGCGCTATTACTTTTGCAATCAATAATCCTTAAATGTACTTGGCTGTTTTCAAACATGGGTTCCTAAGGTCAACCCTTACTTGGTGGGAATGTTTAGGCGGAAGAATGAAAGGCATAATTTTCACACAGGCCAAAGATGTCGGGAAATCTTAAAAAAATCAATTTATGTTTGTTTCTATTTTTATACCGATTGTCAAAAAGGGGGTGTTTGATATGCTCACACTTTTGCTAGGAAAAGATTGCTGAGATTTGCATGGCAAGTCCATCTCTGCACGCCGGGTGGCAGCATTAGCTCTCTCCTCTGTGCAGCTCCTGGGGCTCATCCGAGCTCGCAAATGCAACCTGACTGCAGAGTTAATTATATTCCCTTGAGCCAGGCAGTCAGGCCAGATTTGGCCTCACATTAGCCAGATGAATGGTTGGTAATCATCTAGAGAAGTACATTGTTCCCACAAGCTTCGCCAGTCCTCAAGTGCCAGCATTTACAATAATTCATAAGCTAAAAATGTTTGAATGCAGAAAGAACGTAAGAGGACAAATCTTCTTCATGGAAAGTTTCTTTTCTACTCGTGGCTTAAGACCTATTCAGTTTCAGCAGCCATTTATAGATAAACTTCCGTGTTTGTACAGTAGCGTTAACAGCATTTTTCTTATGGGTTTGTTCATTATTTTATCAGTTTTCTGGAAATCTCCAAGATCACTTGCTCTGAGAACCTCTGCCAACCCTAATGCAGTCGAGCAAGGAGCAGAGCTGGCTTGTAGTATTTTCCTCTGAAGACAGCATTTAACTTTGTTCCTGAGATCAACAGCCAGTGATGACTGCAATGTAAAAGAGAGAACTGAAAAATCTATGCCAGACTTACTTAGCAACACTCCATACTCTTACTTCCTTGTTGGTCTCATTGGAGCCTGCTCTCCTGGTTTCTTGGGAGGGAAACCTCCTGCAAGATAAGCTATCACAGGTTCCACTGTTCTGAAATATGCATGCAGCTAGATAGTCTTGGATTTTTTCCACTATGAGCTAAACAGAGAATTTGCTTTAAGGAGAAATTTTTTCTTGGTAGAAAACCAACTCAAACCCAAAATGGAACATGGTGCTGTTTTGAAAAATCTGGGTAATGATTGCATTCAATTGTGTGCCTTTTTAGTTGACTTACTGTAGATTTGTTCCTAATACTCTAGCAGATAGCAATCTTGTTTTGTTTTCTTTCAGTAAGAAATACTGTTCTAGTGAATTATAGCCTAATTTTCATAGCTCATCAGGTTTGGTTAGATGAATGCCCAGGATTCTGGGTAACTAATTTAATTAGTGGCATTTGGAATTTACGCTATCAGTTGGATTGGACTTTTAGTTTTATTTGCATTTTGGCATTTATTACATGACTAAAGCAGTCAAGATAAAAGAAAAAGGATATAGTTGATAATACATTCATTCTTCTAGGAAGCAGCAAGATATTTCTATCTTCTCTTGCACAAATTGCATCTGTTTACTTGATTTTTCAGCATGTGACTGTGCTAACTAAAGAATGTTTCATGCACTGAAATGCAGTTTAAGGGTAATAGGTCTTTTTAGTGAGTAAAGAACAGTTAACACTGTTGTCTATAGCCCATCAGACCTCTCTGGACATGATGTCTGAACCACATTCAGTAGGTGAAATTCTTTTCTTTTTTTTTTTTTTTTTTTTTTCTTTCTTTTTGACACAGAGTACTTCATTTAAAGGGCAAGATCAGAAAGTTAAAACTGGAAAAGAAGAGAAAAACAAAGCAGACCTTGTCAGCTGTGATTTGTGATGACATCTTCTAATCACAGAAATATATAATTCAATGTCTGTTTTAGCATTCAGCATTGTTAATTCATGGAGGAATAATTTAGTAGAATTGAATTTGAGGTGACTCAGCAGGAAAACCCATGTGTTGTATAATTGAATGGAAAATAGTTGAGTTATGGCTGGCAGGGAGCTGGAAGTATCAAGCCTTTCTCTTACATGTGCCATGAAGAGAGTTAACGGTTCAACAAGTCCTACATTTATTTCAGATAATGAAGCACAATAACGTGAACAGTAATTAAGTACTAAAGAAAACTTCATGACCCAAATCCAGTGTGAAAGGTCCCAATTTAGGCTGAAGCTAGGAAGTACTGATAAAAACCAAGTTTAAGATCTGTGTCAGTGTTTAGAGTGCAGCCTCTCCCCCATGAAATATGTGGTTGTAAATCTTACTAGAAAATGTACTCAACTACAAGGCAAATATTATAGCAAACAGGTAACGTGTGACAGCTCATCACAGCTTTCACAAAGACATGCTAAGCAGCAGATGATTATCAATAGCATTACAAGAATTCTTTTGAATGTATGGGTATCTGCATTTTTATTTTGTCAAATGCTTTTTAAAAGGATGCTAAAACCTGACTTAAACATAAAAGCAGATGGATTCTTTTGAAGAGGGATTAGAAAGCAAATAATTAATCATACATACCTGAGGATTTAGGTAAGCAGCTACTTAAATAAGAATGATAAAGTGACAAAGGCAGTCTCTCCATCTATTTTGCATTCTCTTGAGTTGAAAAAAGTGTGGATGTACTTGGTAGATAACACTTGACATCAAAAGAAAAATGCTAAAATGTTCTCCTTGCTCCTTATAAAAATATTCTTAAACATACTATGCTGTGTTCAGCTATGTGGTAAATGCTTTACAAAGGCTGACATTGTAAGCTGTAGTGCTGACTTGGTAAATTAGGCTTGGACTACCTGGGAACTATGTAAGACTCCTACATCAGTGAGCTTTACCTTCCATTCAGTAAGAAGCTGGAAATTTGCATAAGGGTTAAGATAGATTTGCTGTCCTGAGCAGGCTTCTGGGAGCTATGGGAAGTGTTTCAAACTGACTGGTTTAGACTGCAAGCCAGCTGAAACCAAGCTGATTGCACAGTTCTGTTTTCAAATCTGCACATCAAACCAAAATCAAAGGGCCTGAATCTGAGGGAAGTGAAAGAGAAAAACAATTTTTTGCATGAGCAACTACAGGATGAGATCACCAAGAGTCACATATCTTTAGTGTTTAGTGCTTGTTTCTACCACATACTGTAAGAAAGGTTTATACTCCTTGTTCAGCTGAGTGACTTTCTAGAAGCTATGACTTGAATTCCATGGGGTAACAGATTTTTATGGATAAGGATACATAATTCTGGCAAGACTTCTGGGATCTGAGGGACCAATACTTTACATATCAGTTTATTGAATTCAGCATGAGGTCTCAGAACTGTATTAAAAAATTTAAACTCGTGGCAGTAAAGCTACCTGCAGTAACATTTTACATCATGAGTGAGGACCCAGGTTCCTGGAAAGATCTGTTGGAGCCAATGAAAAAAATAAGATGGGTTCTTGTATTAACTGGGTAGAAAGGAGCACTTGAGAAAAACAAAATTTTCTGAGAAATGAGACAGATCACAGCTTTCTCTCATTGTCCCTGTGAACAGCAAATGGTAAATACTATTCAAACCAGCTTGTCTCTCTAGTACACTACAGTTTACAGTGCAGAAGTTCAATTTTTAGAGCTCATAAATTGTTCAATATATGCTGTTAATTATCAGCCAGTATGAATCACTGAAGTCATAACCTGACTCCTAAATGAGTTTCACATAAATCTGTTCTGTTCATTAGAGGTCAAATTGATAACCGCTAAGAAGGAATATCAGTGCTGCATAGCATTTTATAAGAATATAATTATAACTAAAAAAAAAACCCACCAACCCAGCCCTCCTCTCTGCTCTAGGTATTTTAAGTGTAGAATTCAAAACTCTCAAGTAATTGCTATTTCTTAACTAGATGTCATGAAGCAGATGAACAAATTAAAAAACCTTGCAAAGTAATTATGGATCAAAGGATATTTCTCACTATCGTGGGCATCTCTGGAGAAGAGATTTAATGGTCTAAGCATTTATTTTGAAAAGTTTAAAGATTTATGACCAAACATCTTTAAGTTGATTATCTATTGCAGGAGATAGTGTTATGGACAGACTTCATCACTGAAGGGGAAAATAAGGAAAAAATGGGAGGAATAAATATCCACATTCAGGTATTCTATCACAATCTATTTCTGCATCTTCATAATTCAGAGAAAACCAAATTTCCTTTTTTTTTTTTTTTTTTTTTTTTTTTTTTTTTTTTTTTCTTTCCCCTTACATACAACAGAAACTATCTGGAGCTGAGGCATATCCAATATGGCCAAGAATGTAAAATTGAAACATATTTAACCTTATTTAGAGCATATGACATTAGAACATTTCTACTGTGTGTAAATAAACTTGAGGAAAACTGCTGGGAAAAACCAATTATGAACTAGAAATGTAATATAAACATAGCCTGAAGAATTAATAGCCCATATATATTATATTTTGAGGAAGTTATATTTACGAGCTTTCAATGAGAAATAGAATATAGGGGAACTTTTTGAAGCAATGTTAATTTCTTATTACTTGCAACATACATTTAACATAAACATGCAAGTTATCTTAGGAAAAGCATTGACTCAAGATGCAAATATTTACTTCTGAGCCTGTCTTTCAAAGTTGTTTCCTTTAAAGTTTGTATAAACTGGTTGCTTTTCAGATACAGTATCCACATTGTATCCATTTCTCAAGCTCCCAAATAACTCATGCTTATTAACAGAGTGGAAGTGTGTTGTCTTAGGTCAGGCAAAAAACCTTATGCAGGGTTTATACTTTTGTCACTTAGACCTCCACAGAACAATCTCATTGAGGTCAACACTATAAAGAAATTTTCTTCATGCTGGGGACATCAAAAATAACGTGCAAATAATTGAAACTGAGGTGTTGATAAAAGGAATGTTGTTTGCAGGTACTTAATTCTCAGGTGATATAATGTCCCATACTACTGAAGTTAAATATCTTGATAAAAATTAAGTTCAGAAATTTTTTTTCTTTTTGCTGGACCCCGATGTTTCAGTTGCAAATTCACTTACAGAGAGAGACAATATTGTATCAAAGAGAGTATTTTGATCTGTTTGTGGATGACTGTTGGCTAGATTCTATATATATGTACACAGTTACATGGTGATTTTGTTGGTGCTATGAAATGAAAGCTGAAATATAAGCATGTGGAAATTTCTTAACATTTGAAAGATGTAAAACATTGCTCCTACATTATATGAAAACTAGAAATAGAGATATTCAATATCAAAACTAATTTATCGCTGTCATAATGCACTGGTCTTTACTAACATTAAATTTTCATGTATCTTGAGTCCCAACAGCTTGGTTACATTTTTTTTAAACTTGAATTTGATCTGAGACTAGAAGAGATCTAAGCTTTTCTCAGTGTCGTATGACAACACTTTGCTCTCCTACCACAATTCCCTGCAAGTTTATCCTGAGTTTCTGTTGAAGATTATAAATGCCCAGCTCCAATCTAAGAAAGTGCTTTTCAGCTCAATTCTTACACCCAAAGGAAAATATCTCTATTTTGCTTTAGGCTTTTTTAGCCAACAGTTGTGGCTCTTTTACAAAAGCTGGTCTGAGGCCACCTTTAACTTCTCTTTCCTTTCACTCTCTGGCTCCTGCACAGCAGGTATGGGATTTTTAAATACATGCTAGTATCTCTGGAAAAGTAATTCCTCACAACTAACTGGCTTTATGCATTCCATATCTGTTCTCAAAGGTGACTAGCAATATTTTTCACACATTTCAGTATAAAAAAATTTTACTTGATAATGCGTTTTTGGAAATATTTGACTAGAGTCATTTATGCTACATTTTCATTCCAATTAGAAATGGGACAACAATGTTAAATTTTCACAGAAAAGCAACTCTGTATTTACAGTTTGAACATTTAGTTCATCCAAAAATACTTCTTTCACACCTGTTCACTGGAGGTTTTTTCTAGGAAACAAATACTGGAGTGAGGAACACAAATGAAGTGACTGTTCAAAGTTTTGCAAGTTTTTTATATTATCTGTTCTGATCTACCTGTGAAGTGACTTCTGTCCCACAAAGTGAACAATATTTCTCAAACAGAGGAAAAGAATATTACAAAATTTGGTGAAAGAAATCTTTTGTATCAGATAGTAAGTGTAAATATACACGTTTACTACTATAGGCTACTAGGTCTTATTTTGCAATAATTGATGATTTTCCTGAAAGCTGACCTTCAGGAGCCATTAAATGGCTTATATGGAATAATATCTTCCCTTCCAGGTAAAAATCTGGCTGTCATAGCTGCAGAGAAAAGCATGAGGCATGAACACAAGCATACCCTGAAGGTAAAAAAAGACAATCCAGCCCTTAAAAACAAGTAAAGAATATAAAATAGGAAAAAAAAAAAAAATTCCAATTTTTTAATTATTATGGTTTTTCACTTTCTATTTGTTTTCTGAGAATGGCTCTTATTAAACCTTCTTGTATTTGTATGATGATGTATGCAGATTTTAGCTCTTTGAAAATGAGACCTCTCACTATCTATAGGTTGCTGATGTATCCCACTACTAGCCAGGGATCTTGTATTGGAGGTATTATCTATAGACTGAGCATTGAAAAGGTTTAAAGGGCTTGGAATTCTTAAGTAAGGTATGCACGTAATCTAAACTGCTTAGAATGCATTTGCTCTGTACCTATTGCACATTTTCCTTTCTTAAAATCAGTTTAGAACTTGCAGTTCTTTCAGCAGTAAATCTCTTGCTGTCCTTCAGATGTGTTATTCTTTCCTTTGTCAGCATCTTGTTCCTTATGCACTTGAAAAATAGCTTTAAACCAACCATCCTTTTAATTTTCTATTTTCGTGTGACCTTCAGCCTGTGACTTGCCTGTTCTCAAGGACTGTGTTGTTTTCATACCTTCAAGTCTTCCTGTTTTCCCTTCACCTTTTCATCATCACTTCCCTAAAGTGCTTGCTATGGGCAAATGTACACTCTGGGAACATAGGTAACCATTGAGAGGATGTTGTATAGAAATACTTCCCTGGGACTAACAGTAAAAACCAGCATGATGAACAAGGAAAGAGCACTGTTTTCATGTAACACCTAAGAAGGTTAATGTGAAGGCTTAAATGAACAGTACCCTCGAGCCCCCCCCTTTTCTCTTAAATAGAGAAATTGGAGATTGAGTACTGACTAACTGTATTGAACAGAATTATTCCAGTGATATTTTGCTATAGATGTTATGATCCAAAGGTTTTGATAGGACAAAAAAATCTTTTATTGAAACATCTGATATAAAAAAGTCAGATGTACTCCTGGGGAGCAGAAACTCTTCTTCAGGTCATCTTAGTTTCCAGTAACTTTGACAGTATCCTAAGATGTCTAAGTAGTTGTTTAACAAGTAAGAATATCCCAAAATATATGTACCAATTGCAGTTTTAATAAACTGTGATTTGATTTCTATGTTTGTGGTTTTGCTAACAATTTTTTTAAACCAGCAATTTGAATAAGTAAATAAATTTGGTAGTTGAAATCAACTATTGCATTTATGATCATTAACTATACAATTAAACAATACTAACTGACTGTAAAATTATATATAAATGGAATTCTGAGCTAGGGTAATTAGTTTTACTTCTATTTTATTCACTGTGAAGTAAAGTTCTTGGTATTATTATACCCTAAAATTAGTGTGTGTCAAATTTTATTGGTTCATGAATCATTCCGGAGTGGAGATTTAATCCTGTAAAATTGGATGTATCATATTGCTCTTCCTGCAAATAATCCATGTTAAAAGAACTCTGCTGTAGTTGAATAGTTTGATGGTTTTTGTTTCTGCAGATTTGAATAAGCAGGTTGGATTGGTACCTTCCTTTTCTTAAAGCATAAGTGTATCCAGCCATTCAAGTGTCATCAGGTTTCTGTATCTTTGTTCCTCATGTTAGATCTGTTATATTGGTAGAAAAGGGGATTGCCTGGAGCAGAGGAACATGTCATGTCTGTCTTCTTGTCTAGGAGAGCATCTCATGAAGAGGATATTCCTTGGTTTGCTTATGCTAGCACTGTCTTTTCTTATGCAGCTCTAGCAAACTGTTACTGGTACATTCCTGTCATTTAAAAAAGTTTCAGAAATAGAGAATAGATGTTGCATTATCTTATTCTGAAAATTCCTTGCATTCACTTGAATGAAATGGAATTCAGTGTGTTAACAAGGGCCAAAACCTACTGTTTTAAGATTTCTCAAATCAATTCATAAGCAGATTTTGAAAAGACTGAACAAAGAGTGTCTATGGTATATTTTAATGCAACTAAAAATTGGTAATGATGATTTGCATTATGATTTTTAAAATGAATTTTAACAAACCTCCAAACACTCATGTCAGATTGTTCTAACAATCTAAATTGCAAATGTGTGTGAAATAATCTTTTGAAAACTAATCATATTAAAATTGGCAATGTAGAAAAACTGTGTATCTGAAGATGTGGTTTGCTGTGATACACTGGACCAGAAGTCAATTGGAGCTTTCAGAAACTTCCAATAACCAAACATTTTCTGATAGACACCTTTAAATAAGGAGATGCAACAAAGCAATATGTCTGGTGGCATTCTCTTTGCACTTCAACATACTAGACTTCATTCTTACCATACAAGGATTCAGGCATAAATACAAATATTGCTTGCAATACTCATGTTAGCAGGATTTTAAACAATATGTTTGGGATTTGAGTCATTTAGCCCATAGATGTGGAAAGAGATGCTTTACACTATGAACTTTTGAAGTGTCTGAAGAACAGCTCTCAATTTGATGAGATTGTAGCTAGCACAGCAGTATTCATATAATGAAAACTCTTTAAAAAACAACTCAATAAAATAGCTCCTTTCTGTAGTTTATAAAGAAAAATAAACATTTGAGTGGGATTCTGTGATAAATAGTGTATGTATGTATTTTTCACTGCTCCCTTAAAGGATTGTTGCATCATGGAGTATATTAATTTTTCACTGAAACAATAGCAGATGACTTTCAGCACTGAAGTGAAATTAGATACCTGTAAGGTAGAGATGCTCAAAGCCAAAAAAAAAACAAAAACAAGAAACAACCCAAAGCAATTTCCCTGTTGATAGCGAGTTCTGTTAGTGTTTTGCATTATTTAGAACAAAGAAAAGCTAAATTGCAATCAAAGATAATTAATGTCTTAACAGGAGTATTGAAGGCCAAAAGACAACTCAAAAATTTGATTGGCTCTTTGTTAGTGGCTTTTAGGTTATCCACAGTGTCTGAAAACAAAACAGACATTGTCGTCCTGCACTAGGAAAAAGTTCTTCATTTGTGGTAACAGAAATCTCATTTATAATCTCCAGTATATATGTATGTGAATATATATCTTCAAGGCTTTGTAACTGGGGTTCTTACTACAATGTTGTCAATGAATTTTGTTATTTCTAAAATGCATTACATTTTAAAGCAACTGGAAAAAAGATATCTATATATAGACAGTCATTTTTCCAGTTGATTTAGCAAGAAAAAAAAATGCATAGAGCCTTAATGTAGCCATTTAAAGCAGAAACCTAAAATCCTACCTTAATTTTTGCCTTATTATAGCACTGTTGTATGTGCAGCCCACATATGTTAAGAATTACCAGTTTACTGCCTTGACATACGAGCAGATTTTTAGCATCAATATGATCCAAGCTTTAGGGATGCAGTCATCTGCCCAATATAAATAGGATAAAAAACCCACCAGTTTTTCACTGGATAATTTCATTGAATTTTTTAATACTCTGTAGGAGAAAAGTTCAATGTACAAAGGCTTTGGGCAGCTGAAGGCTTATCTGAAATGTTTTTAGAGGATTGGTAAGAACATAGAATGGAAGCATAAAAATCTGCAAATTATGCTAAGGCTCATACTTTGCAATGGAGTCCAACAGAATACTGACAAACCATGAACTTCGTTTTTTGATGCCTTTTCTATGCATCAGATTTGCTCTATTCAGAAACATACTGAAGTGGCTATTTCTATCACGGTTGTAAAACACTCTGCTTGGAAAATTATTGGTTCAGTCAATTTTAGCTCAGAAATAGTCTATTTCTGATACCGAACTGGTATGTTTCTACTCTGGAGGGGAGGGAGTATATGCCATTAAGCATTGTTATATCAAAAGCAACTAAATTCTTAATTTGTAGAAGTGTTGCCAGACCCTATACACAGTGAATAAATCAAAGCCTAAATTTTAAGTGAAGTTGTTACCTATTCAATGTGATCTCTTGATTCTTGAATGCTATACTTCTGCTTATTCAGCAAAGATTTTTGCTCCTAAGCTATACTGCTGTGTATAACTTCTGAAGTATTTCAGTATAGAATACGACAAAAATTTCAGAACAGTGGTATTGAAAATGTTCTCATGCTACAGTGCACCATGCTGAGGGCCCCTTCAGAAGCAGGTTAGAGACCTAACATTTCTATACACATGTATTCAGCAGAAACTTCTCAGGACATGAAAAAAGTTTTTGTTATCTTGTTTTCTTAACTCCTGTAGGCATACAGAGATCTGACACACCCCTGAAACACAGAATTTTCTGTTTTGTTTCTTGAATGATAGCTCTATTTACAAGCACTGCAACACCTTGAGCTCTTTAGTTTGTTGAAATGGACACACCATTACTCTAAAGTCCCACTTGTAAAGAAAGATGTGTGATTCCATTAGCTGACTTAACAGAAAATTTATTTGCTTTTGTCTTGATGGTTGGCATCCCTAGTAGTTTTGTCTGGAGGTTAGGAAGTATGTGCCAAACTGATCACAAAGTTATGAAAACATGGGGCTCAATGTGAGCATTCAGCAGTTTGAAAAATGTCATAAAAGGTCAAAAGAGGAAACCCTACAAGTTCTTCACTATACCAGAGTTATGGTTGCTAATAGAAGTGCCCAGTCAAGAATGTCCTTGCTTAAAAGGCTGATTGTTTTCCATATCTAAGTATAGAGAGAAGCTCTATATGGAAAAAAAGAGGAAGCACAATGAACTGTGAATTTTGCCATCATATGTGATGGCTGTGTATAAAAGTCCATAGTTTGGCAGCAAAGTACTTACATTCACCCAAGTTTGTTTTCTGGGCCAAGTAAATAATTTGCATGGGTTTCCCTGTTTATACTAATTAACAATTTTTTTTATTTTTTTTATTTTTTTTTTAATCAACCAAGAATAACTAGACTGGGGTACCAGGAAGTAAAGAGCTTGTTCATTCCTTTGCATTTTAGAGATGTAGTTTCACATTACATTGAGCATTTAAATGGAATGAACATGAATGTACATTTGGTTCCTTATTCAAAGAAGTTTCATGGTTTATTTTCAAAATAGTATATTTGCAAAAAATTAAGAGCTGCAAGGAACCAATTAGCTCAATGAAACATAAATTAATGTGTCATGAAGTAGTCAAAGAAAGGAAGTTAAAGGTATGTTTAGAAAGGCTGAATTGGTGAAGTCTTGCTGAGTCACAGCTTGAAAGCTGTCTGGATGATGTAGATCTCATTAAACATCATCAGCTTAAAACCATTCATGGTGATGAATAAACCTGATATGAACTTCACATCAAGAGGGGATCCTAGCCTTTTTCCTCAATGGAGCAAAGAAGGAATATTTGTTATACTACATCAGGTGGATTTCCTATTTATTGAGCACTGGTGTAAACAAATATTACATAGCAGGAAACTTTTATCCAACACCTGTGACAATTTCCCTGCTGGAAAGGCTGATAAAGTGAGAGGCCTTGCATTTGCTCACCATTTCCAGTATGTTGAGACTCTTAACTGCACATTTGCATCAATTTTCATTTTTTAAAAATTATTTTATGTTTTGAAGGAAAGAGGTAAATCAATAGTTGTCAGCTGCTGGAAACTTCAGGTATTTCTTAAAGAATAGGGTAGTCATGTATGTGTTTGTGAAGGCATTGCTCAGAACTCCAAAATACCTGTCTAAATAACATCTAATATAGTAGTTATTGGTATCTGACAAATCAGAATAAAAAAATTGTTTCCCAGGATTAATCTAAACAAGAGTAGCCTGTAATGAATTGGTCTTTTGTCACACGCTTAAAAGACAAATTAATTTCACTTAAAATTTTGGCAATATTTCCTTATTACAGCACAAGGAATGTTTTTCAGTGCTTCCTCTTTGCTCTCATTTTTCAAGCCCAAATACCATTTACCAGGTATTTTCAACTTTGCTGAGAAAATACAGCAATTTTTCCCTCAGCTGTGCTCTGCGTATTTCTGAAAGGCAAAGCAAATAATACATTGCAGAAAAATAACACAACTTACTTGCTCTAACAGAATATTTGAAATACCAATGGGTATGATTTTAAAACAAATTAATCGTGATAAACAGAATAAGAAATAATAATAATTTTTAAAAATCAATAAATCAGTGGTTCAGCCAAAAGGGCTGTTATTTGGGTTTTGGATGAATTGAAGGAATCTTTAAAAACTATTCAAACAAAAACCATAAGCCACCATCTATTGTTGCTTGAGGAACTGTCTCTGTCATCTGTATCTCTCTGCAATACAGTGGCAGTGGTTTTGAGTGGGACTCAAAACACTCACTTTTAAGAGGAAAATCTAAGTAGCATTTTCCATATTAATGGCATCTGTCAACTTTCTACATAGCCTGAAAATCCACTCATTTGTACAAGCTAAAATCTGCCAAATCAGTGATAATTGTGGAGCAAGGCATGTTTTTGTTTGACTTCATTTCTATGGCTTAGAGTTGACATTGTATAATCTTGTAAGCCTCATATTCAGAAATACAATAGATTTTCAAAATTTATTCATCTTAAAAAATACTTTTCTTTTCCTTCTGGTTTCTGAAACATTAGGTGGAACACTTAATACTTCCAAGGTTTTCTTAACAATGTCACCACTGACATTTTTAAGAAAGAAAGATATTTGTACGTAGTAGCCTAGTTCCTTTATCTGTTACTTTAGGAAAGGTAATGGACACCTAGATTTGGGTGGAGGGAAAAGCAAATTAAAAATGCTGGCAGCAGTAGGTGGGCAGGGTTGCAAACTTCTGGATGTATTTTTTTGCTAGATGTATCATTGACTGTCTCAAGTCATCTAATTCTCACCCCAGCTCTGCACATGTTAACATGTTAATGACATTTTCCCTGGCTTCAAGTCCTTCATTATCAAGATAAACCTTCATTTTATTTTTCATTCTAATATCATATCTTCAATGTTAAGTCTTCTCCAGGGATCTCTTATTTCCTTAACCCTTAGTTTAGTAAATGCTGCTTATTCATGCCCTCTTAGTCTATTAATTTCCTTTAAGAGTATCTATTTTTACCTGGAATTGTCAAGGAAACCACCACCTTTGGCTTTAACATCCTCAGAGCTTGAAAGACTTATTAGATGGAAGAGTGAAAATTAGATATTAATTCCCTTCCTCATTTACATTAAATTATGTGTGATCTCTCTTTTGCTTAGTGCATCCTTTAGATTAGAAGGTTTAAATTGAAAATAACTGTTTTTCATGAGTAATTTCCTGATAATTAAGCATATACTGAGTTCTTTTCAAAACAGCGTTCCTGGATCCTTAGACTGTGTAACAAAGCTCAAGAATACATCCCCCCATGTAACCCAATTATTGGGTTAGTTACTGATTTCTTGCAAAATTCCAGTTCAGTCCTGCTTATCTTCTTGCTTAGTAGTCAGGAAAATGATAGCACTTGACAAAAAAAAAAATAAGTAATTACCTGGGAGTTCCTTCTCCTTGTGCTCTATAGTGGAAAATTTCCCCATCCTGACCTCCAGAGGGAAAAAAAAAAAAAAGCTTTGAAAAGAAATAAAAATTCAAGGGATAATCATCAGCTGATGCTACTTTAAATCCAGAGATAGACAAAAAATACTAAATACTCTTAATTTAAAAATGTGAGTAGAAATAGAATACATAAACTTTTCTCATGTTATCAAGTTTCAGACATATTGCATCTTCCTTATTATCATAATCATTTAAAACATAATAGCATGAGACTTCAGCAGGGTGTCAGACCTTCATTTCACCTCACTCTTTGTTTTTAAGGAACATCATTTGACACAAAGACATTAGAATGTCAGTGAACATTGGAAGAAGACTGATGGACACAAAGCTTCAGGGGAAAGCACAAGAAATGAAAGAGATCACAATAATAGTAGCCACACGATGTCAAGTTCTCCATGGCATATGTATCTGCAATATAAAGGGGAAATATTTCTTCTCCTGGCCTTAATATAAATCATAACCTTTTTAACTAAACCACAGAAGGTGTGTTGAAATACAAAGCAAAAGCAGACACTGGTCTATTTAGGAATTTTATCTTCTGATTAACCCCTTCTTTCTTCTAATCCAAACCCTGGATAATTCCTTAGGCTTATTGCTTCGTCTGCTACACTAACTACTAACAATTCTCATGGTCTTTCTAGAGCACACTCTGGCAAAATTCAGGGGACATGGTTTGAACATTATTTGACATGGCTTTCTATACACACAATATAGAAAGATGTTTTAGCATCCTCTTGAACCGATTTTTCTCTGATTTAGAGTGCTGGTTTTTTTTTCCCTGCTTAATGCAAGTACAAGAGATTAAGAACATCTAAAGAATGAAGATTTTTCACTTGTTTTTCCACTCTCTTGGTTTTATTAAACCAAAATTAATTTGGCCTTTAGCAAACATCAATGCTCCAAATGTTTTGTGGAGGGGAAAAATGCATTTATATCTTTGTAGCGACATTAAATGAGGCAAGAAAAGTAACAAACATCCCATCAGGCAGTATAATTAATACCCTATCACTTCTGCAGTTGTCTCAAGCTATACAGTTTTCTTCTGTACCTTTTCCTCCAGTCCTCCACTCAAGTGAATATGATTTTCTACACCTACACCCACAGAGGGAACATAATAGACATTTTCTTTCAGATTTAATAAGGAGTAACATGTATGATCCAGAAAAGGAACCTGGATTTTGTTACCTATAAACAAGAATTTCTTAAGAGTATTTTTCACAACCTGATCTAAACTTCAGCCCACATGAATGAATCACAAGAGTACTTACTAGCATTGAAAAATAGCAGAAGTGACAAGTAATTGTAGCAAGAAAAAAAGAAACTTAAAATCTGAGTAATCTAAACATGGGGTTAGTCAGAATAAAAGATTCCTTGGCTTTTTCATGCTAGACTGCTGTACAAGTAGAAGGGCAAAAAGACTAAATTCAGACTATCAAACAAGGGGGGGAAATAATCCAATAACCATACATTTTTAGTACTACTCCAGGCAGTATTACAAATGAAACTGCTTCTGCATAGCTGTTGTGAACTGCCTTAATTTAAAAACAAAAATTTTTTTAATAAAAAAATTTAAAAGCTTTTCTTGACAATATACTTTCAAATACCATTCTAATAGCAGATTATATACTAAAATCCTGGTAGGACATTAGTTCTAAATTGATTCAGCAGGTCTTCACTGACCTCTAGCACCATGTAGACTTTATGATCTACTGATGTTTGCAAAAAAAATTAGAATTTGATAGTCTGGGTCAAAACATACAGCAAAGGAGGAAGAGAAACATCTTCCACTCTGTCCAGACTTTTTATAAATAAAGTATGGGAATTTTTATAAATAAAGTGTGGGAATGGTACTTAAAGGAATTTACATTTTAAAGCCCAGAATTTTGCTTTCTGCCTGTTTATTTATTTTTAATCAGATTCCTTTATTCTCCCAAGGATTTTTCTTTTCAATTTTCATGTATTATTTGATGGTTTTTATTCCTATTTTTCATGGTGCATTAATTTGAAAGGTAACATTTAATTCAAGTAACAGAATCTTTCCTCGGTCAATATATTTTCATGATATCTATAATATGGTGGCATTTCTGTATTAACCTGTAATTTAGAGTGATTCCAGAAACTGATTCAATGTTTTGCTTCAAGAAGGTGTTATTTGGCCTTCTAGAATTTGCTGTCCATGTTTTCATAATTTTCAATTTTTTTCAAAATACAAGATATTCCTCAAAACCACTTAGAAATATATAGTTTGCTATGATTTTCATGGCGAGTGTTGGGCTCTTAAAAAGGAAATAAGAGGAAAGTTAGCTAGAATTTTTGTATAATGAATGTGGAATCTATTGTTCAAGGGCAAAATGTGTAGCTGGGATATTTTTCTTTACTGAAGGCAGACAGAAAACTAACTATCTGAGCCAGTGGGTGGAGGTCAGAACAACATCTGCTTTATCCACAGGAGTACAGCCTTTTACAGCTTGCTGTTGTTCAGTGAATCAATTGAGCATGTAATAAGAACTCCAATATAGACAAGATGCATGGAACATATTGATTAGAGCCTAAATAAATGTGACCATGGAGCATGTGCAGAGGCTGCCTGTACCTCAGGCAATTTAATGCTTGTGGAACAGGTATTAGCAGCATCTTCCCTACCATGTCCAGGTATAAAAAAAATCCCAGATTGCAAAGTCTGTATTTAAAAAATGTTATTTGTTTGAGATTGCTGTAAATCTGTCAGTAGATTAGATCTTTATTTCCCTAACTAGGTGAATGTGTGATTCTTAGTTTTATTAGATACTTTCATTTTATGGCAAGTTCATTATCTGGAATGTTAGTTGATGTGAAGTGAGGTAATCCTTGGATTTACTAGGGAAAAAGTAATTAATAAATACTTTTTTTTTTTTTTTTTTTTTTTTTACCTAAACTGATTATATGTTCTGTATGTTTTTTATTTTTGTGCCTCTCTTTGCTTTTTATCTGGAAGTTCCTGGAAGGAAAGATGCATTGCAAGTTATAGGAAACTAACTTTAAGCTGATTGCAAGCTGAGTGATCAGAAATACGTTTTCCTGTTTGTTTTCTCTATTTAGTCGGTTTTTTGTGGGGTTTTTTTGTTTGTTTCTTTTTTTAAATTGCAATCCACTCTACATAAGAATTGTCCATCCTAAGGGACACATACATAAGGGGTACAATCTTAAAGAATTATGTGCTTAGCAAAGCAGCACAGGTAAGCTTTTGGTTGTTGTCAGTGGAGTCAGAAAGAATTTGAGATTTTTTTACTCAGCCAGGGGAAGATACTAACTTTCATACCATGTACAGGACACTCTTCAGTTTCTGTCTGCCCAAAAGGCAAAGCATGGTAGTTTTGTCTGTAAAGATTAATTTATGGGAAATTAATTATGAAGCAGTTGATCTGGGCAAGCAGTGCCTAATTCAAAGCCCATTTACTTAATAGTTTTTCTTTCATGACTACAGGACAAGGTAAATACACTTATGCCTATTTGTGTGTTCTTTCAGAGGGACTTGAAAGACACGTAAAAGCCACTGATGGAGGCACTGCACAGTGCACTCAATTTGGAAATTATGAGTTTTACTTTGAATGGCTGCTGAATCTCTTTTAGAATTGACAGTGAACTGCAGCTTCCCAATTCCATGGAAAAATGTTCTACCCATCTGAAAAGCCAGGAGACAAAGTGTAGAAGGGAGTTGTTCCTGTCTCTAGTCCAATATAGGTGAAATAAGGGTTCAGACTGGTTTTTTTCACAAAATAAATATATTTGAAGACTATCACCCTTGCATATATTAGGTCTTTCGTGTGCATGAAAACTTTTATCTCTGCACTTGAAGTATTCCTTATACCCTCTTTGATGTAAGATTTCTCCATAATCTCAGGTTTGATAACTGTAATGGAGACCAGCCACTGCTGTCAGAAGTAATTTAATTGTTCTCTAAGGACCACTGCAAGGGGGAATGAAACAGGATTTCTGTGTTTTGAAACATCTATGGGTTTGTTTCTGAATTTTACATATCCAATGTTATCAGAATACTATACTGTCATCTTTTTCCATCTTCTCACCTTTTTTCCTATGTTCCTCATATTAAAAAAAAGTCAAAGTTATTGATATTTTCTTTATGTAAACCATCTTATGATTGGTGTTAAGTATTTATTGAAGCAAGTTGAAGTTGGAACATCACATAGCTGCTGAGCATAAAGTTTAAAGTTTATCACAGCAGTTGAAAACTAAAAATCTAGGGGTTCTACTTCACATTTTTAGGATATGATGGAAATGAGCTTTTAAAATAGATTTGAATTTGTCAACACTGTTAATGAAAATGTTAATGCCTTGTTAGCTGTTGACTAATGATAGTGGAGGTTTTAATTCCTTACTTAATGGTGGTACTGCATGTAAGAAATCATGATTTATAGCCCACAAATGGAATAACAGAGTAAGCTTTTCTGATCAGAGAACTCCCTGAGCTTACCTCATAACTGTGGTGTAGTGCACAAGGTGTGATATTGATGAATAGTTTTATGACTCATTTGGTAAGATCTATGGAGGCAGTTACTTCATAAGGTGGCATTTTATCACAGTTGCTTTCGACCTGCTGCAGTTGACTCATTGATTGGAGTTAGTCAGGGGAAACAAAAGTTAGAGACAGTGAATGGTAGAAGTGCTGATATTTGTACACTATTTTTTTCTAAGGACCATTTCTGACAGCGTTCCAATGGCTTCTTTATATATGCCTAATTCTGTCATTAGGCGAGGTCTTTTCAATTCTGTTTAGAATGCAAAGTCTGAGTTTATAGCAGTTTTCCTGTTGATTTTTTGGTGGTAGGTTTTTGGGGTTTTTAGGTGTTGATTTTTTATTTTTTTTTTTTTTTTTTAGGCATGCTTTGGCAATGATTTCTGGATTTATGATTGAAGAAATTGAACTTTGAATCTATACACAGTAATGCATCATTGAGATAATTTGCAGAACTCCACTTAATTAAAATGCAACACTGAGAGGTAGAAAGATCTGTCTGTAAGGATCCCTTTCCTGGGGATATAATACAGATTTTAAATGCTGCTTTATGGATATGGTTTAGGACTCTTTGAAAGATAAGAAATTTTTGTTTCTTGTCCTCTCTTTGCTCTGCACCTTAAGATAAAATCCCCATTTAATACTGAAGAATTTTTAATTTTAATACTCTTACAAATTCTTGTGGTCAGTGTTAGGGTTTGTTTTCAACACTGTCAGCTATTGGTAGCTTGTACTCTGTATGTATAGCTAAGATGCACTTCTCAACTATGCATAGACCCTGAGTCTATTTTTGCCTTTGAGTTAGAGGAGTACTTTTTTCCCTTTTGAAATAAGAATTTCGAATGAGAGTTTGATAAAAGAACTGATTCGTCCTTTTCCCCACTGGGTTTAGATTTTGGTTAACAAAAAGCTGTGCAGAAGTAGCTGGTCATATATCAAAGAGTTTAGATCTAACAGATCTTTGAGCAGATAGTGTAAACATATGGGAATAGAGGTTGAAAGCAGAGATGTTCTTTTATAACAAGCTGCCTTTTTAATCCTGGTTAATGTTGTGAACTTGCTGTTGATAAGCATCTCGCTGTAGCTGGTGACTTTAAGCAGTGTATTTGCTGCACATTTTACATTGTATTATAGGTTAAATTCTCTTGGAGTATAATTCTAAATAGATGTGGACTCCTAAATGGACAAAGTAAAAGCCCTTTATTTTTTGGCTAAAACTGTTTTACCAATAGTCTAATTGGCTATATCAGAATTCCTGTGCACAAACGTTTTTGTTTCTGTATTTTTCTGTTGCTGGTGAGTCTGAAGGTTGCAAAACTTCTCTGAAGCCTTTTAAAATTACTGCTGGAAAGCATCTGGGAAGTGGATCTGGGTGCTAGTCAATGTCCTACACTCACAGTAGTGTGAATTGAACTACAATGCCTCAGGCTGTTGACCTAAGGAGAATTGACCTGTATGGCAGTTCTGCTCAGTGCTCCTCCACTCTTTCAGAGCTGCCCCCTTGTCTCATTTGCTGTAATGGTGGCTTTCAGTCTCCTTTGATTTCACTTCTCAAATATTTGTTTGTATTTGCCTCTGTTCCTTAAGCTCAGTTACTCTGCATAGTTGCAAGCCTCGAAAAGATGAAAAAAGAACCTGCTCTAGTTACATTGTGCACTACCCCATGTTTCAGAGCCACTGTTTGAACATGAAAATAATCTCGAGAGGGAAGCTGAACCATTTGTAAAAAGTACCTAATTTTGATGCAATTCAAGTGATAATTGAACCACTCAGAAACAGCGAAGCACCAGGTGTTTGACTGTTCCTACTGAATCAGTGAAAGCATAAGGGGCTAAGGAAGTTAAAGACTTAAGAAATTAGTTCTGTTGATTTAGGAGGGAGATGTGTTGAAAGGGAGGTGGGGAGACAACTAAGAAATGAAGGCAGGCTCTTGTATTCCTAAATACTCCTTTGTTATATTGCAAATTACTTTTTAAAGGCCTATATTAAAACATTCTTATTTTTTTCCATATATAGGGTAGATTAAGTATCCCACCATACAAGATTTGCATAGATCAAAGGCTTCCAGTTACCTACCTAATCTAGATGGGATGAAGAGTGATTGAATATACACTTTTCTTTTAAATACTAATAAAAATGTTCTTTAGAGAAAAAAGTCTAACCATGAAAAGAATAAAGTCGTTAATTAAAAGAAAACCCAGAGGTTTGTAATACAGTTCTAGCTTTTGCTTCATAATATTAAAAAAAAATGTCATACTTTTAAAGTTAGTTTTTCATCTACAGCTAGCAGATTTTTCTGATGGGTGTAGTTTCTTTCCATCTGAGAGAGGTAGTAATCCCCAGGTCCAAATGTTTAATGTCAGGAAATGGTGGCTTGGGTTCAACTTCTTTATTTTGGGATATCAGCAACATGAAAGCTATTTGAGTAAGGAAAAAACCCGACCAAAAAAAAAAAAAAAAAAAAAAGATATTAGAAACTTTTCTTTCCTGTTTGAAAACATTACTATTTTACCTCTTAGTAAGTTAATAGTATGTTGTCAGGCTCTCACAGGAGGACAATGCTAAACAGTAAGAAGTCTAGCAGCTGAAGTGACAGTCACTGATTATCATACGAAATCAATTGCTCTGGTCAGTGAAGAGAATAATTCAAGTTATGATAGTGGAAAACTGAGAAGATTCTTATGTGTCATTTACTGCAAAGCAATAGTGCAGTTAGGGCTTCCCAGTATCCCTTGCAACCACGGGAGGAGCAAAAGCAGAGTTTGGTGGAGTAGTGGAACATGCTGGAGACTTTGTCTCTCCTTGGTAGAGCTGAGGAGTGCAATTAGATGCACACAGTCAGATGTGAAGATCGATGGGCTTCTGTCATTTTGTGCTAGCTGAGCATCTGGCTCTCTCTGTGAAGCCATTGCATTGTCAAGTTTATCAGCACAGAAACAAAGTTCATGCCTGTTCTGGCAGAGTGTACAAAATAAACTTTTACAAGGGCACAATGGGGGTGTTTCCCCAGGTTGGAAAACATAGGATATCTTCTATTTTATTTGCCTTGGCTTGGTTTAACTGATTGTTACAATATGCATTAAGAACAATCCACATGTACACTACTAATTTTTTTTAAGTAGACTTATATGAACTCAAAGACCCTGTCAGCCAATACCTTCTAAATACAGAATATTCTGAGCTGCCTGTGTTGGGTACCATCAGATTTAAAACATATGGCAAGTAAATAAGAACATAAAACTGATAAAGCAGAAAATAAAAGGGGTCACGTGTTGTATTTTATTAGTCAGCACAGCAGTAAATACCAAGGGATGTTGAGATGTTTTCTCCTGATATAAAGCTAAAAATACATCACTGAGGACAATATCACAAGAAAACAGAGAAAGTCTTATGCATTGTGAATATATTTTACTGCTAACTTGACAGCACACTATTCTTTCAGTTTTGATTGGGGAACAATATTGAGATCTCTTCCTTTCTGTGGAGATTTAGGCACTTACCAAAGTTTATTCTCAGTACACACCAGCAGTTCCAAAATACACTGCACCTAAAGCAAGTGATTCTTACATGTTGAATGTGTAGCTTTGTCTGCAAAGGTCTGATCAGGTGCCATAGCACAAATCTCAACCTATGTTTTGTGAAGAAAGACATTCAGATGCTTATATTTTCTTCAGTTTGAGTTTTATTTTCAGATCTTGACATTAACTATGGTTGGTATTAGGATGCATATTGTCAGCTTGAAGGTTTCACTTGACCTACTCTAAACTTTAATTGGCATTTTAGGTAAGTCACCCATTATAAATAAATAAATACTTGCAGATATTGTTCAGTTTTCACCCCTGAACTACTTCCTGTGCAAGAGGATCATCTTCTCTCAGCACTGTAGGAAGGCATCTCTTTATTCTGCTGTTTATGGGAAAACTTAAAGCTGCAAGATTGTACTTCTAACCACTTAAAACAACCAAGTCATAGTGCCAGTAAATTAACTGTGATGCTGAATTTGCAGAATTCTGTCACTCTGTCCTTGTACCCTAAGCTCAAGGGCAGCAAAAGGCAAGCAGTCAGTGTCAGATGTCAGGGGAGCAAGTTCAGAGTGTATACAATCAGTGTATGTGAATATGTATATAGTCAGTGTGATGGATATGTGGCTAAATACAATCTACCTGGTATCATATCTGCACATAATTACTTGAAGCAGAAAAGTTTTCTTATCACAAAGAACAGTTTCTAGGCAAAAAAGATAAATTTGGAAGTTTAGAAGTGGGTGTTGGAATACTTCTGGCCTTGAACACTGGCAAGTTATTGCTGTGTGCAAACATCCTTACTAGAGGCAATGTTTGCTTCAAAATAAAGCCTCCCACTCTGTCTTGTGAGCAGTCCAAGGCTGTCTTGTGCAGTATTGGAGTGGTGATCTGAGGAATCTGTGTGTAGTCACAAATGCTACAGGATAGTTTGTATTGAGAAAGGTATTGATATAAAACCCATATCATCTGTGCTATGGTAATTCGGTAAATTAATAATCAGAAGAACCCATAACCTTCAAGTATTGAGCAAGTTAGATTTTTTACATGCTTTGGGAAATCATTGATATTTGTATATTGTATGTTCTTGTATCCTCTCTTGAAACTGGGATAAATTTGGTCCTTTTTTCCCTTCTCCTTTCTTTCACATTTTCAGTCACCTGCTGTGGTTTTATATTCCTTGTTTAGGAGAGCTTTCAAGATCTTGCTTAAATGCCTTCTGCTACCAATTTCCTCCCTCAGAGAACATTCTTCGATGAAGAAAGTTAGTACTGGAAGACTAGCATCTGCTCAGGGTTGTGTTTGCTTTCCTCAAATACTATTTAACAGGAATTTAAATCACCAGGTGGATAAGTGCAGAAATTATGCCAATTTGTCCATTTGCAGGAATAGCTTTAGATTTGTCCCCAGGTTTGTTCTGGCATAATTCCTAATTCATTTACCAGCTGGTCAGCCATACCCTTGATTGCTGTTTCTGCAGGTGCCAACTCCATCCCTGTTGCTTGTATCTCTATTTATTTACCTATTTAAGGGTTCAGTTGCTCTAAGCCTTATTCTCTTAGGGTGTGTTACTCACTTTGCAGGAGTGGTTACTTGTGATTATAGAGGGAAATATAACCTGATACAAACCCCATAGAGTCCATAGGAAGGATTGTGTCATTTTCAAAGAGCAGTTGGATCAGACCCACAGAGAGATCAGGTGAAAGTTTTGCTCTAAATAAGGATCAGTTATGATTTGTCATCCTAGCTAGACTAATATGAATCTCTCAGGAAGAGATTATAATGGGTTTTGTTTGATTTGCTTCTGGTGCCATCTTTAAAAGGAGAGGAAAAATACATTCAAATTATTTTATTAACTTGATACAAAATTTAACAACTTTATACAGTGAAACTCTAGGGTATCTTAAGCTGCTCATATTTGAAATGAAACCCCCTGCAATTTGTACACTGTCAAACTTAATACAAGATTTTAGTGTTAATAGGATTTTATTGACTTCTACCATCAGCAGAAGAAGAGGTTGATAAAGTGCCACAAAGGAAATGAAGATACCACTTTTATTTTACTTGCATCTCCAGAGCCATGTAAAGTTGATTGCTGAATTTGTGATAATCCAGCTCATTGGCCATTGTTCTTCTGTGGGAATGGGGACAAGAGAGGATTTCTGGAAATGAGGGTGACTTCACAGAGCTGTAAAATCAGACTTTGTGGAGTCTTTGTGAAAATCTATTAAAGTATCAGTGTTCAGCTACTGTGAGACAACAAAGGAATCTATGAAGTACTTATTTTGTATATTTTGGTTTTATCCTGCCAGTTTTCTTTTTCTCTGCTCCTGTAGGCAACTCCATTTCCACAGCTATTTTTGAGTGTTGTTGATACAGTTAGCACAATGGAATGAAGGAATGCAAGCAAAAAAAAGAAGAATGTGAAGAGAAGTAAGAATGTGAACCTCACAACACTTGCAAATTAATCTTTTTTTTGGAGGGGGGATAGGTTGTAACCTATTGTGGCTGTGTATTTAAAGTGTGGCTGTTACAAGCCTTTCATGTTTTAATTCCTCTATAAATGTGGAGTTAGAGAAAATGAATTGGGTTAGGGTTTCAAGAATTCTGAAGGGGAAGCATAGTGTGTCTCCAGTGGACACTAGCTACTGAGGGAGTCTTATTCTGAGACCACTTGTGTCTTTAGAACACTGGAAAAGGGAAACTGGGAAAGAAAAAATCCACTTAGTCTGAGTTGGGTAATGTTTGCTTTTATTTTTTTAGTTCCCTGATTTGTGTGTTTTCAGCCTTTATCTGCCATATTTGAGATGTTGCTGCAATTATTTTCAAACTCCACTTTTTTCAAGACCATGATAAATTTTTCAAGGAGAAAGAGAAATCTTGCTGAACCTGACACGGCTGAAACAGCTTGCTCATTTGATAGAATTTTATTTACTAGTTTTCATCAGTATTTTTGTTTTTTTCCTAGAGTCTTCAAGTAACACGCTTTTAAACTACTAAACCATAAGTACCTCAGCTTAAAGGAAATTTTTAATAAATATGTTCTTGTGCCTTTTTCTAGTAGCTGACTAGTCTAGAAGATTTAAAATCTTGGGTAGGGTGAAAGACTTTAAATCATACACTGTACTAATCTAATGTACTTATCCACATGTAGTTATTGTTAGTACTGAAGGAAGAGAGCACCAGCAGAATCCTATCTGTGGCCAGTAGCCATGATTTTTTTTTTTTTTTTAATTCCATAATTGCATCAGTGAGTGGCATTCAGCATAATGCCTGCACATTGTCACAATCAGATTTGAAAACTCTGAAGCTTTCTATGTGCTGAATGTGTAAGAATTTTATGCTTTCTTGAGAGGATTAGTTTATTGCTGTTTCTACTCAGTGAGATAATGTGAAAGTTTCTGAAATAATTCTTATTGTTAAACTGTGGCTAGAACTACTATAAACCCCTGCCTTTTTAATGGAACCCGAAATCTGGAAAATTTCACATAAATCCCACAACATTCTGGTACTACAATAGCATAAAGGTGCATGTGGAAGCTGCTGTTTGGGCTGAGGACTGTTCTTCCTAGCAGATGCCTCTGCCCTGCCAGTGCATCCCTTCATGTGATATGTTCCACCTCCTGTGAAGAGTGAAGTTGAGTTAGATTTTCAAGTGTGATCTAAAAAACATAGTGGATTTCATGTATCATTTTTGTTTTGTATGGTAGGTTTATTCAATAAGGATGAGGCATGTGAAAAAAAAAAAAGCAGCAGAGCAGGGACTTCACTAACCTGACTTTCCCAAATTCTTATAATAATAATTCCCTATATTTATGAAATTTCCACAAGTGATCTCCAGTCCTAGTGAGGGAAAACATATGTTACATAATTCATTAAGCCCCAAAGGCTTTTACATATATTACTGTTTGGAGAGAAAAAAAAAAAAGAAAAAAAGAAAGAAAAAACCCACCCTGTTAACACTCGGGGCAAATGATTTGCAGTATAATTAAGGAAATGAATTGTGGCAGCAAAGCTGCAAGACTTGAATAACTAAGCCATAATGATATCTTCTCTTTTTTCATTTTTCTTGAGTACAAATTGCAAATGGCCTAGGCTGTAACTCCAGCATATTTTGACAGTTATCTTTTTTTCAGTCTGTCAGATATGCTCTTTGTGATAGTTTTACCACTTGAACTAAAATTACTGTGTGAAATATCGGTACAAAAACCTTGTGCTCTTCTAGAACATATGAAAAATTGTAAAAGGTACCATGACATGAGGAACTCTTAGATCTTATAGAAAATTTTCTTAAGAGGAAATGGTCAGTTGACCACCTAAACAGAAATGCATTTTCATATCTATGGACCAAATACAGGAACACTCTGAGGGCTGAATTAAAATATTTCCTACTTCATTCTCCACAAGGAGCTATTTATGTCTGCACAGGGAACTTAATGTGTTGCTGTCTTCTGTATGTTCAAAGGGTATAACACTCCCATGGTATTAGAAGCCAGGTGTGGTAGTCTCCTTTTTCTCTGGCTGCCCTTTGTAACCTTTGATCCCCAGCAAAAGCAAAACTTTCTACAGTAATAACAATAATTTCTCTGTAAAGATAGTGTAATTAATCTGTGATAGGATTTTGGGATAACATTTACAGACTGAAGTGTTTTCCATGTGCCTGAATTCAGCACCATGTTTCTCATGACACCATGAATAAACATGATGTAACTGGGAAAGAAAAGTATGAGGCATGAGCCTGGTCACATTGGACTTTTTTAATCAGCATGCTCAGGTTAGCTGTGCAAGCTGAAAAGCTCTTGGAATCAGTATCACTGGTTATTTAAAAGAAATTGAAACCCCGAGATATGGAGTCTGGCACCAGTCCCAGGTAAAATACTGAAAAGTTTAATTTAAGATTCTGAGCATGTGATTAAAGCACATGACTTGAAGTTGCACAGGAAGTCCTCCCTTTTAGGTTGGACAAGAGAACATCAGATCAGAACCTGATTCTTTAAGTTCTCTCGGCTTCATCAGGGCTCAGTGGTTTGATAAGATCATCTGGCATGATCTGAAGTGACCTATGTTACAGATTCTAATTGCCTCCATTCCTGAGCTTTGCCATTACTTTAAATTTTCAGTGACAAAACCTGCTCTTCCTATGTTTTTTTCCTGGAACACAACTTAAGAAACAAGTTCCCTATTTTTAATCTTGGAAGCACTAAGAGTAGTGAAGGCAGCTATCCTATCTTCTTAATACAGGAGCTGAACACATAATCTTGATTTATAGATTTGAAAGCTCTGCAGCAGCACTATGTACTGTCCATACCTCAGGTTTCTGTGCAACGTGACTGGAGTGCCTAGCTGGTTTTTTGTTTGTTTTTCACATGGAAGAAATCATGCTTTGATCATGTGAAAAGAAGTAGTGAAAGCAGTAAATACATTATGTGTGCACATACAGATCATAACAAATTTATTTTTGTCTGGGGCAACCTGGATACAGAAATTACTACAACTGATCCTGTGTCAGCTTTCAATTGCTCTGTCAAAGCCTTATCGGTAGATTATTCTCTTTCTCACTGAATTTGACAGCATTAAAAATTATGGTGTTGCTGAAATAATTTTGATTCTCAAAATACTTTCCCATTGTGCTGGTTTATCCCTTTTGTTACTTTTTAAATAACAAATATGCTGTTGTCAGAGCTGTTGTCATTCTGCTCTTCAGATATATAGACACAGAATTTCCTGTACAGACTGAATTCTTCAAGAGGATGTGTCATGAGTTTTGTGTGCAAATTGAGGTTAAAACTTGTCCTTGAGGACTGATGAGTATCTACAGCTTTCATTGACTTTCCAGTGCCCTATCTCACCAAGGTGACAATTGTACATTAGAATTAGAGCTGTCAGTTTAGGGTTGCACTGACTGGGCACGTGGAGTGCTGGGGGAAGTAGAAAGACTTGGCTTTTTTTCCCTTTAAGCAGAACTAGAAATCATCACTCATGTGTGTCCCCAGCTCATCATCTCCCTGTCATGTATGTTTTAAATAACCTTTTTGCCATTGCAGTTGTTCTGGTTGAAGTTTAAAGCTGAACTTTGTACTAAAATGGTAGTTTCACTGAATCAATAACCTTCTATCTACTTTTCACCTCCAGTTCTAAAGGAATCTTGTTAGCACTGTTTGGTTTATTTTGAATGTTAAATATCAAATCAGCTTGACATGCAAGGCAAAGTTAGGTAACATCTCCACATTTTTCAAAATGAGTTTTGAATTGTTTTCTTTAAGCAGAGAGTAGATATGAATTATTTCAGCTCCATTGTTTTTTATCCATATCTGCTTTTTTTCTGTTTCAGTTTTGAGAAAATGGATTTCAAAAATTTCAACACAGGTTAGTTCAAATAGGCATAATTTACATGTTGGGGCTTGTTTCACAATGGAAAATTTCATTTCTGCATATGAACACACACAATTGTTTTTGTCTTCTGATGACTTATTAGTGTTTGATTAAAAATATCACAAAATCCCTTAACATTAATCGAGAGAGAACACCACCATATTTGGGTGGATTTTAGATACAGCCCATATGGCTACATATATAGATAGGCCTAAATATTTTGATTTCTGTAAATATACTCTGAAATTACAAGCTTTTGCCAAGTATGTTAGAGTCAGTATTTGGCTCGTGGACTGTTTATGAAATCTCAATCATATGACTCTTTGGATGATTTTTTTTTCTGTAGTTTCACATTCCAGTTGCCTCATAACACCATAAAACTCCATGTAATACAGTATATAACATCCAGGACATAATGTCTTCTAAAAGCAACCCCTAGAAAAATTATTTTAGGTAATTTTGGTGATTATTTTCTATTAATATGAGAGAGATCTAACAGTTGTCTTATATATTAAAAAATAAAGACTAAACAGAGTCCTAAGTGGTATTAAATCAAATAGAGGAGTTCCATGATGATAGTAGTAAATACTGTAGTGTTCAGCACTTGAAACTATACAGGTCCTTTCATCACTTCATCTCTCCTCATAGTGGTGCATAGCATCACCCTTGCTTTAGGTGTTTCCCTGCCAGCCATGAACATTAATTCCTTCAACGTACAAGGAAGAAATTAATAGCAGCTCTAGACAACTTAATTAATTTTGACAGAAAACACTTCAGAACAAGCTGGCAGTCATCTTGTCATATGGAGCTCATGATTTTCTTTTTTCTAGTGACAAGAATTGAGTCACATACTAAAAGGACATTCCTGATATACCTGCATGTATTTAATGTTGCCGATTTTTTGCTTTCTTTTCCTTATAATAAAATCTGCAAAATTTGGCCAAATATGCTTTCTTTTAAATGTCAGGAAAACACAGGAGAGACACAAAGCCTTGTGATTGTATGATCCTGTTGGCTGGCACACATATAATTGCAGTTTGAGTAACTTCTCAAACTCAGGATGCTGTTGGTTTTTCATATGAAGTTGAGCAGAGGAAAGTGAAATAAAACTCCCTCTCCACAGATAAACAGTTCTTGCATAAAGACTCCAGGCTTTCAGAAACACCTCTGGGAGCATGGAGCAACTTCTTGCCCCTGTGTTTAGCTTAACCCTGAATGCATAAAATGTAACTTATGCACCGTGTAACTATGTGCCTTGAGAGATGTTTTTCTAATTCTTCCCTAAGGATTTCTGAACAAAGCAGGTAAAAGCTGTCATCTTAAATATGCTGAGAAAGCAAGAAAGTGTTTTGGCATTCATGTATATATTTTTCTTCCTTCTTTTATTTCTTTAAAAGTGTATTTTGCTTTCAAGTATTGGTTGACTATATCAAATTTTTTGACAACAAAGGCCTGGAATTCATTGTTCATGTTGTGGATGAGAAAATAGCTATGCATTTTTTGTATGTCTAATAATGCCAAGAAGTAAAAGATTCCGAGTCAGACTTTTAAAGAAATCCTATTTAAAGTATCTGTTTTTTGATATACCCATGCATAAAACAGAGATAAGAAAACAGACATAGGCTCCAAAACTAGAAAAGTTCTTGGATGTATTTCATCTATTTAAATAATATTCTGTAGTCTTAGGGAGCTTCTCTGAGCAAACAGGACTCTTTCACATGGCTGGACATCTACCATCCTCACAGTGTGCTACGAAAAGTGAGAGCACAGCTCAAGCTTTTGGTAGTACATCAGTCCTACTTGAATGAAAAAAGAAGCATTTTCAAAAGGATTTAAACAACCAAGGACTTTTCAGTGCTTTTGAAAATACTACCCCCAGTGTACAAGGGAACAGTGAAGAAAAAAACTTCATAAGGTGACCTGAATGCCTGTTGTACAATTTCTTCCCCTGTGATAAAGAACAATCAACTTTGAGAAAATGCTGCACATGAATGTGGGATTTTAAAGAGTAATCAGTTATACCTACAGGAATACTGAGACTCAACATGTCTGGCCATTTTTGATAGATGATATGTTTTTGTGCACACAAAATTTATTATCTACTAGCAGTTTGAACACTGAACTATTAGTTGAGGAAGAGAAAGCTGATTTGATTTGGGTTTTTTGTGGTTTTGTTTTGTTTTGGTTTTTTTTTTTATTAACATGTCACTGAAATATGATTTAATAGTCTGCCAGTAATTTCAGTCAGGCATTTAAAAGCATCCTTTAAGGCTCTGATTTAATTTAGTAGTAATGATGTCATGTCAAACTACAAACCTGAACATTTCGGAAAGTTTGGCCTTAACATTTCTGGTCATGCAGTAACTTCAGCTGGACAGTGCTTTTTCATGAAATTAGGAACATACTGGTTTTGGAGTAACTTCATTATGGATAGGTTATTGGGCCTGACTTTGATTCCGAGAGAGTAGGAAAATCGGAGGTTATTTTGCTGCTTTTTTTTCCTCCTCTACTTTCTGGAAAAACTGATTAAACCTCTTTCTAACCATTCTTCCCCAGGGGTCTCATTTACTACTAAGAAATTTTAACATTGCTTTTGAACTGCAAAAAAAATGCAATGCAAGCAACAATTTAATGATTACCTGGTTATATTTAACATCCATAAAATTCTCTTGTTTAGGGCAGCTCAAAGTAATTGGAAATATATTGTTTTTAAATTATGTATGGGCTGTTGAAGTAGAGCACAAACAAAAGGAAAAAATGCTTCTTGTAAAACAGCCTCAGCTGAAATAAGCTTCCTGTACACCCCAGTTATCATGTGGAATTTTTTTTGAGCAGTGCATCTAAGCTTCTCTCAGTGGTGGTGCTGGGTGGGTTGCTGGGAGTGTTCTTCCCAGCCTGTTACTTGCATACATGCACAGTTCAGTATAAACTACTTTACCTGTTAGACATGTAATGCAATTCAGGTCAATGAAAAGGAAACACCCTGATGCAACATATTCACCAAGATTTGATTTTGGTCACTCATTTCTTCTCTCACTTGAGAATAAGTAAAATTTATTGCCTTGGCTAGATTATCGTTGTATAATCTACAGTACAGCCCTTCAATGTTTCCTGTTTTAACCCTTAGAATGTGCACTTAGAATCAAACACTTAGAATCTCCTAACAAGGCTTGTTGGGTTTTAGAGGACACAGTGCTCTCTCTGTTCTGGCACATGGACCAGGAGGAGGTTACACAGTTCATGTTGGTGTCTTCCTGGTCTTGCTTGTAGCTGCCATATTTTACTTGCTGCCAGGGTGATGGTGCAGCTGTCACAGCAGATGGAATGACATAAGTGTTTTTGCAGAGAAACCTAAGCTTCTGCACTGAGCTTGAAGGCTCTGCTCTGCTGGGGGGTGGGGGAACCAAGAGGAAGAGGGAGCAGAAGGAAGGCTCTAATGTGCAGAGCACTGACCAGGGGGGTGGGTGGGTGGCTGCTGTCAAGGTTTATTCCATTGTATACGTAGCAGAAATTTTAACTGAGGTCTTCCACATCTGAAATGTGTGTTAAGGGAATAGTCTTTCTGGTTCTGACTTGATGGGTGCTTAAGTAAGTAGAATGAAGAAACTGTGTGTGTTTTTTCTATTCCCACAAAGTTCTTTTTGGAATATAATGCATTTTTTTTGTCTCTTAGCTCAAAGAGGTACACACAATCTGAAATATTTTTGTCAAGACTGATTTTTTTAAAGAGGCAATGTTTCAGTGGGTTTTTTCCCCACTTATCTTTTTATACAGAACTATACAAGTAGACATACTAATCTTTGGAGACTACTATTCCTTTTACAAACTTCTTTCTTGTTAAGAAAAATCTCTTTTATCTATCAAAACAGATTCCAAGAAAAAAATTTGTATTTGATATTTTGTTAGAACAAGCGTTACACTAGAACTAAACACATTGTGATGGTAACATATCACATGATAAATAATGCACTGTGAGAGTGTAACAGCAACAGGATCATATCCCCAGCCACCTGCTCACCCTGCTCTGGGGATTCCATTCCCCAAAATACCTCTTTTTGATCAATGATAAATCTTGTAAAGCCAATGTATTAGAAAACTTCTAAATTCCAAAGACCAAATTATCTGTATTTCTCAGATAATAGGAATAATTTTTAAAATGGATTACTTACGAAGGAGTAATTTTAAAGGTACTTAACACTAATATCTGATTCACCTCTGTTGAAATTCTTTTCATCAGAGATATCTACATCCTTATTATCATTTGATTCTATGATGATATTTTCAGTTCCTTTAATTGTCTTGAATCACAGTCATATAAAAACAGAGTTAGTGCTATGGTCACCTTATTATATAAAATCCTGGCACGATATTTTTTTCTATTCATGACCTAACAAAGATGTGCAAGAATTTGGTATACAAGAAAAGCTTCTGAAGGTGTTTCAAATTATACTCCCAAAATCATTTCCTAGACACTACCAGATTTCCACACATACAAATATTTTGACAAATGGATATTTTTAAAAAAATAATGTGAAAATTTTGTTCAGTCACTTCCCCCTGGCCTTCAGTTGGAATGGGAGAGTGCAGGAATGTTCCTGGTTTTCATGCACCCAGGCCTTTGGAGTGTGGACTTTGGGAGCATTGCAGTTAAGGCACTTTCCCTTCTGCTTTGGCAGTTATGTTGGGCACTGCTGTTACTGTGATTTAAAGTGAGAAGCTTCTGTTTCTGATGTTGAGCAGCCTTCAAGAACTCTCCAGGCAGTCTAATGCACACAGATAAAGTCAAGACAAAGTGACAAAGACAGCTTATTCCTGAGGAAAGTTAAATATTTTTTTTCTGGCTAATTTATGTGACACCTAAAGGAAAACTGCAGAATGAAGCATTCTGTAACATTGGGTCTGCCTACAACTACCATTAATAGAAAGGGACAGAAACTTGTACACTGTCAGATGCAGTTTATAATCATATTCTGCACTATGCAGATAAAAATATGGTTTTTTTATTTGCATTTTATTTTCCTTGAGCACTGGCACAGCAGTCCATGAGAACCATCTAACTGGCATTTTTAACTTACTTTTTTTTACTTTTTTTTTTTCTTTTGTATGTGTTGCAAATCTTCTTTGTAATTCATATTTAGAAAACAAGTTCATAGCTGTTTTGTCAACTTTCCCATGCTGAACAGAACTTGTGTGACTTGCATTCAGAGGAGATGCTGCATGCTCATTTCCCACCCACCAGAAGGACTCCAGGATTGATTAAAACTGAGAGTAGTAGTGAGAAAAAGGAGGTTAAAATAACCCTGCTCCTTCTAAAGGACTTATACACTTCAAATACTTGCAGACAGCCTGTCACTCCACCTCACCCTTATTTGATCCGAGTTAAATAGAATACATTTATATAAATATAAGTTATTTAGCAGTACTAATCACAATGTACCATGGACGTGTGTGTTCAGTCTCTTGTATATTGACTGTGAATACTTCACTATTGGCCACTTAACGTTTTTTTTCCCTATCAAGAAGGACTATGTTCCGTCTGGGAATAGCTTTTGGAAAAAACTTAGCTGCTAGTATACCATGAATAAATGGCAGGCTTGTATTACTGCTGCAAAGCCACCCTGGAGATGTGGCTAATGCCTGAGATAATGGGAACACAGCTGAGGAGCCCTCAAATACTGTTTGAGCCTCCAAACATAGCTGTTAAATGCTTCATCGAGAGGTGGTTTAAGAAGTACAGGCAGACCCCCTGCTGTTGGGGAAAAAAAACCCTGTGCTGTTCTGCTGCCTCCTTTCCTCCCCTTTTGGTGAGACTCTAGAAGGAATGTGGAAGAGAAAAGCCATCCACCTTCGGTGAAATCACACCTATGCTGATGGCCCTTAATGTTCCTATTTAACTTCAGAATGCCTGCATTCATTGGAATTTGAAAATCAGAGCTTGCTTGTTAACTAATTGCCCTCAAGAGTCTTTCAGGGTTTTTGAATTGGGTGAAAATACCTTTCAGCAATGTAGGTAATAGCTGCATTTTATATATATTTTTTACATTTAAATAGAATAAATTGTGTTACTGTGCTGTACATCTGGGTGCAGAATACTTATTACTGCCAGGAAGATTGTTCAAGGAGATTTTATTCTCTTGAATGTATTTTAGAAGTGGGATATGAGTAGGATTTTTCATTTGTATTACTTTAAAGTAGAAAAATTAGAAATCTAAACTTTTCTTCCTTGATTACTCTGATCATCTCCAATCGTGTGTTTGTTGGCAACCTTTCAGTGGACTTGCTAAATTGGAGCGTGGGATCTGAAACTTGCTACTGCAATCACTCAGTTTATTAATCTAAATGCAAATTTCAAGAGTGTCATCCTGTATTTAATAATGTCAAAAGTTGAGACAGTATAGGAGCTGTTGACAATCAAATTCTAGGAAGTCTGCAAATACAGAGTAGTTTCTGCCTTTTGTGCAATGAGTACCTAAATGTAATTGCCCTTCTGGTGTTTGCATTCACACAGGTTTTATTGTTTTCAGTCACTAAACAAATAATTCTTATATAGTACACACTCCTAAACACAGGTGTGCTAAATTGGAAATATTTTAAGCAAACCAGTGCAAATGTCACAATGTCACTTTATTTGCTGATCAATATCTTCAAGGAGGTGATCCCAAAAACCTGTAGTTTTTAACCTGATTTATAAGACCATATTTGAATGTCCCTTATACATGTCTGTGCCCTACCAACCATCTATATGATCTATATGAGGGCACAGGAAAAATGTTGCTGCCTTTTGTATAGCCTTAAAATTCATGACAGTGCAAAGATGTGCTTCAGATTTTCTTATGCTGAGGAACTGAAGTAAGATAACTACTCCTCTGAGCTTTGAGGTCATTTTCTCAGCATTACTGAGCTTCTTGCTGTTGTGTCAGTCTGGTGCAAAGTGTCACCACTCTATGCTAGTAAAATTTCTGCTCAATTTTTTTTCATCACCTCATGAGCTGTGGTTTACCTAAAGGAAGGACAGCTGTGCTAGGGCTTTGGGAAATTTGATGGAAGAAAATAAAGGGAATGGGATGTTTTGAGCTTCATCATAAACTACTACATGTCATTCTCCACTAATATAAGTCACCTAACTTTCTTGTATTTTCTTGTGGTGGTTTTAGTAATTTCTTTCATCATTAAACCAAAAAAACCCCAATCTGTTCTTGTCTTAAGTTTGTTATATTCTGTCAAAGTGTAGATTAAAATCTTGACATCTTTACCCATTAAACTGCAATGATCCAGCTCTGTTCATTTATATATTGGCTACTATACCCTGAAGTCTGATTTTTAGGAAAGCTGACTATTACTGACATTATTTTGACATGAAGAAACCGTTTTTGCAAGCTGCATTAAAAATATTTCAGGTGGTCCCTTTTCCAGCACTCCCTGTCCAGAGAAACTGTGGCTTCCCCTTCTCTGGAAGTGATCCCTGCTTGGATGGGGCTTTGAGCAAACAGGTTTCCCTGACAATGAAGGGGGCTTGGAACTAGATGGTTTTGAAGGTCTCTTTCAACCCAGTTACATGATTAGTACAGCAAAAATAGGGAGGTGATTTATACCTTTTAATTTATTTTCCACTCTGGGATGTGAAATGAGAATTGAATTAAGATCATAAGACAGTCATGTTCAGAGTTCTTTCCAAAGTTAGCTTTGTGGCTGAATAGGAAGCAATAGTTAAGAGTTTGAGGTTTGCAGTGGGGGGGGGGGGAGGTTGTTTGTTTGTTTCTTTCCATCCAAGGAGAGGAACCAGGGAGATTTAATTGGGCATGTGTGTTAGAAAAACAATCAAATGAAATGTTTCCATTTAAAACTTACAAGCTGGAAGTTGGAAGAGCTCAGCATACGTGGAAGTATTTGACTCAGAAGAATGTCTGTCGTTGACTGAATTGTTAAATAATGGTTGCTATGGAATATCTGCAATAGAAATCTGTTTAGGGAAATCACTGAAAACTGTACTTGCTATACTTATTTGTTACTGATTTCTCCCTTGGGCACCTAAGATGAAGAAATTGTTAGGGGAAGCCATATAGTAATTTACCTGAATGTGTCAACCACTGTTGTTTTTTGAGAAACGTTTTCCCAGATGGTATACTTACACTCTGCCCATGAATTCTTCATCTCAAACAGGGCTTTTTTCTCCCCTCTGTACAGTCAGAAGCAGTTTCCTTTTTATTGTTGTGGAAAACAACAACTTTGTTTTGGGAAGAGGACAAGGATTGAAAAATAAGACTACAGCAAATCAAAGTGCATTCCAACCTTAGATTGGAGACTAGGATACAATGAAAAGTTTGCTGTGGACTATCAATATCCCATTTGTAATTAGCAAGTCTGACAAATTCTTCAGCAAATTCAGGTTAATCCTGCAGAGGCAACACTTGTGACAGCTGCCCCAATGAAAACTGATAAACCACATGCAACAACTGACATCAAAAATCATAAAGGAAACACCTGAACACAGAGATTAATATCTAATTCTCTCAGGCTTGAAATATGTCTGCTCATGCTCTTGGTTTATTTTTGTGGGTTTTGCTTTTGGTTTTTTTGGTTGTTTTTTTTTGTTTGTTTGTTTGGTTTTTTTTTTTTGTGGTTTGTTTTGGTTTGGTTTTTTTTCATTTTTAATTTGTGTTAAGGAAAATATTAAGGAGAAGGATCTTGGCCCAGCTGATGTCAAAGAATCTTGCTCAGCTGGTAACAGGCATTCTTGGAAAGCACTTCTTTTTGCAGTATATTTGAATCGTTTGTGCAGGGCTAAAGAAGTGAAAACATCAGATTATTGTGAGAAGTATGTCAACTTTTTTTGAACCTTCAAAGGCAACCATATTTGGCTCCTATCAATATTTGGAGGCAGATTCATTCATCCCTAAAGAGATATAAACAGGAAGATGGTTGAATTATAGTAAAAATTCAGTTGAAAATGGTTTTACTAATTCATAAATACTCAAATAAAGGGAAAAATAATGAAGTTTTTATTAAACAAAAGAGCACCAGCAGTGTATATTACTGAAGTCCAAGGACAAGCATAACTCTTGTACCAACAATAATGCAGATTTTGTGCATATATTAGGGTTATATTCTCTTTTCAATGTACATGCATTAGCATTAATGGGCAAGATGATAGATCCTTTTGCACAGCTACCCAGTATCAGCAACAAAATTCATTATGTTCACACAGTCTGTCTCCTTTGATATTTTTTTTTCTGAAATAAATCCAAATATTCATAATTCAAGGATGCTATGGAAAAAATGGTTTTCCATACCTAAAATGTCCACAAAAAAAGATAATTATTTCATTCAATTATTTCATATTTCACAAGTTACTCAATGAAGTTTGCAGTTAATTTTTTCCAGTTCTGTTAATTGTTGAAGAGATTTGCTTCAAAGTCAGTGCTGCAAATGTAGGTTGGTAGTGGCCAATCTTGTTAGTATTGGGTTTTTTTGTCTCTGTTTACTTACCCCATGCAAGTAGGAGGGAGGATTTTAAGACTTAATGCACTTCTCAGTGAGGCATCTTGATAGAAAGCTTTTTTTTTTTTTGGGGGGGGGGGGTGGTGGTTTGAGATCCCTTCTCTGCAGCCAGTACAACAGAAGTTGTATTAGTCTAAAACCTCTCTCAGGTCTTGCTTGTGAACTTCTGCAATTTTTTTTGACCTTCATAGTTAATAGCAAAAAATAACTTCATTTGCTGATGCTTTCATATGAAAAAATGGTTTTGTTGGTAAATACTGAGATTACTTCCTGGTGTTTTTGCAAAAGATCTGTTGTGAGATTTTATTGCTGCACAGGACTGTTCCATGTCAAGTTACTTCTGCTTCTCTGAGTGAGAGATTGAAGTTCACTTCCAACAAACCTCCAAAGGTTTGTTGAGCCCCAGGTTGGACTTGAAATTTACCTTTATAGGTAGTAGAAGCCATTTCTATTTTTCTCTGATGAAATTCTTTGTTCTTCATCTATTTGTGTCATCCTGCACTATATGGAAGATTTTTGGGTCTGTTTCCAGTACAACTGCCACCTACACAGAAAAGTTAAGCATATTAATTAACAGAATTTTAATATCTCCCTCAGAATGTGCCTTCAGTCACCTCTCTACACAGATTACCTTCTGCCAGCTCTGCTTGATATTACTTTTTCTACTGTAGAACAAATTTTTGATCATTCAAAGAAAATCTTTCTCCTGTGTAATGAATTCTTTTTTTAAATGTAGAGAAGTCAACAATGTCATGCAGTATATGGAAATACAGATGCTAAGTGTTTATTTCATTTCTTACAAAGCCTTTGGCAGTAACATAAAACTGTTTAATTAGGTGGCATTCTTTGCCAAGAGGCAAAGCTCAACCCATTTATAGTTAGTATAATATTTTAAAGCACTCAAAAAAAAAGTCATTATTTGTTTGTAAAGTTAAAAATAAATAGTGTCTCCTGTGAAAAGCACAGGCCAGGATAGAAATTCTCTGAAGAAGTTATGTTTACTAGTCAAAGAATCCTTGACTTCAATAAAATATCAGGACAGTTTATTTATGTTTTTCTACACAGCTGAGAGGGACAGGTATCCTCACTTAAGAACTGGAAGCTATTCAGGTACAACAGAAAAGTTTATACTATTACTGAGTCAAAACCAGACTCCCTGTATCTGTGGTTCTTTATCCATCAGCTTTATCTTGGTTGATATGAGAACATTAATATTGCTGGAAAAGGTACTATGAGGACTAGTTGATGTCTAAAATAGTGTGGAAGTAACAAGAGAGTCAGCTGAGCACAGGTCATAAAGAATTCCAATTTGCAGTCCTTGAAATTGACTCGTGGAGAAGTGAGAGTGTTCCCTAGGTGATTTTGACCTCCATTATTTTGCTAATTAATTCTTAGCCTGGCATGGCAAAGGTCTGGATGTCCATCTCTATATCATTTATCTTACTAATATAATATCCAAATAGATATAAGACTACTGTAGGCTATGAACAAAAAATGTTCATGAGAATACAATTTTTTTTCAAAATTCAAAGACCTGTAATAGAGTAGAAATAAAAAAAAACCCTGTGCTTGCATATGTCAGCAATTTTGTAATCCTGAATCATACTAAGTGATGGAGCTGCTATCACTCAGTGCTATATAATAACAGCTGTGAATAAAAGGACAGCATGTTGTGTGTCTGCTACTCTAGTTGTCAATGACTATAGTGAATTCAGCTCCTTAATTGCTGAAAAAATTGCATCAGGCTTTCCAGAAATGCATAATTTTTATCTGATCTCTTTGTAATGAAAGATGCATTGAATCTGTCCCATTTACAGTATTCTGTCTCTTACTTAGTTCAGAGGAATGAAAAATGCACCTAATCTACTGTTCAATAGACTTTATAGATATCTCTCTCTTGCACTATTTACCAATGCTCCTGAGGATATTCTAAATGTTGAAGCCAGTTCTAGGAGTGTCTTTCAGGGGACTTCTTCAGAAAATAGTTCCCAACCTCAAAATGAAACAGATTAAATACTATCTTTTGGATAAAACCATATAGGTGTTTGCTAAGTTAATAGAAAAAAACATAGCCTGTTACATATGCATTGCAAGGAGATATTAACTGTTATAAATTAGTTAGGACCAATTCTGGAATGGAGGAGACTTCCATGTTTCTGCTCTCATAAGTCCTTAAGACTGTTCCATATTTGTTTAATACACAGGAAACTTGGTCTGTAGTTGTGGCAATGCAGTTGGAAATCCTCTTCCAGTGTCAATGTTGAGTCAGTATTTGCAGTTCTCAAGAAAAGAATTGCTGGTAAATGTAAAAAGGTACTGAGACACTTCCAGTTTTTCACATACAAACCACAACTGTGATACTGAAGCTTTTAATTTATTTAATCTCCTGTGATGCTGAAGCTTTTAATTTATTCATATTCAAACATCAGGTAAGATCGAAAACCAAGCAATTGCTCTTTTGAGCAGTTACAGGAACATCAGTGTGTAGAACTGTAGGTCTTCTCATGAGGCCAGATGCTGACAGAGAAGCAAATGGGGAAGGAAAATGTAAGAACCTTGATGGAGCAGATTTCCATATCAATGAGGAGTGGTGCAGTAACATCAGGTCAGGATTGCACCTTCTCACATAATTTCCTTGGCATCTGGAAAACCAGTAATGTGCAGATACTTCTCTCTCATTTCAAAGAAGCTCCAGCTGAAAGGAAGCTTTCCAGGATGCTTATTACAGGAGTCTAAAATCCTCTCCTTTATAATCTGCCATAGGAATGTGGAAAGCAGTGGGAATTGGCACATTAGAGATGCACTTTAAAACTTTACAGATTTGAAGTCAGTGGGTGTCTTTCTATGGTTTGGGATCCATCTGTTACCATATCAATGAAAGACAGGGAAAGAAGATAGTGGTACGGTTTTGGCTTATAAGGAAAGGCATTGAGGTTGAAATGTTACAGCTGCAGTTAAGAAAATATTTGCAACAAAGGAAATATATATGAAAATTTAGCTTTTGAGCTACCTGACATTATTATGTAATGAAAAAATGGGAAAAACTGAGTGTCTTTGGAGATATCATCTCTGAAGTTCTTAAAATGAGAGACTGGACAGGAAAGAAATACAAAGGGGAAGTGGGAAGGTAGAGAATAATTTCATTATTTTTTACATAAATGCCATATTTCTTTTTATATTCCCAGTCACAGAACCCGGGAAAGCTCCCTCACTGGAGAGAAAATACAAAAAATAAGTATTTCTAAAAGCAGAGAGTGGAAAAAAAAAAAGTGAATATTTTGTAAAATTTTAACTGTTTTACCAAGGTTTACATTTCTTTCTTAGAAAAAAATTTTTAAGTGATACAGGCCTCCAGCAATGAATATTTATTGTCAACAAATTATGTAGTATTCATACATCATATTTGATGAAGTTTCTGCCATTCAATACAAATTGTTTGTTGCTATGGTAACCTTGATATCATCTGAAATGTATACAGTATTAAATACAAAGGATCAAATTCAGACCTGGTATCTCTCATGGGATGAAAGCACCTTCTCTTGTGCAAGATTAATCCCAAGCAAAAGGACTGACAAATGAAATCAAATCAGCTCACTACCTTTTTTGTCACCTTCATAGCTGCATTTGGACTGTAGTCAGGAAGAAGTGATGTGCAGCTAGGCTAATGTTTGTGCACACAGAGTAAGAACTAGTAGTGTCTTGGCCATGTGGTAATGATACAAGCATCTTAAAGCCATGAAGTTGCTTTGTTTTCAGACCTCTGTAGACATGTTGCACATCTCTACACCTAGGCTGTGTTCTTTCATGGCTGGTCAAAAAAACTACTAAATGACTACAAAAGAAAAAAATAATAAAAGGACTAAATGACTTGGCTAAATCTGCTTGAGTCTGTGGCAAGCCCAGGATCAGAATATGGAATTTCCTGATGTCTTGGACAGGAAATCAACCCCTTTCAGTATATCACAAGCTTTTAACTACTGGGGAGCTACTTACTATTACTATCACATCTAAATAAAACTTGTTTTGCAAACAAGAGAAGGTGAGAGCAAAGTTTAGTTTTAATGTTGTGCCTCCCCTGCAATACAGTTAATCAATTATTGATGTTCCAAATTTACTATTAGGAAAGGGAACATCATAACCTCAAGTTTTTATTAACTGATTTTACTTCCTTTAAAATGAATTTTGTTAAGCAAGCAAGACACAGGAACTTCACAGACTTCATGATTGATGACCTTTCTCATGGAATCTGTGAACAGGAACAACTGAATAATATTGGAGCAATTAAGAAGTTTCTGCACAGGCTTTACACTTATCAAAATGACTCAGACAGGCATTCAGCTGGATCATTGCCCCTTATACTTTAAGTACTGTCAAATCAACTCTAACAGCACCCGTGAAGACTATTTTAAGCACATCAGCAAAATGCCACCATGAACTTTGAACAGCAATTATAGGCATAAAATATATTGGCCTTGCAGTGATTTAAGACAAACTCCTCAAGAGCATCTGTCCAGACACTAATATATTACCATTTACTATTTTTCCTTGCCTTACAGGTATTATCTATTAAGTTCCCATTCATATTTTTCCAGACAAAAACCAGACTTTTGAAAGTGTAAAAGCTAAACTTATCATAATGACATAAAGCATTTTTGTGGAAAGTCTCCCACTGAAATGCCAGTTACTAATGCAAGTAATTAAATGGATTGGAAAGAAATTTAGGCCAAACGGCAGTGGAATGAATAAGTCTACTGGATATATATATCTTCTGTTCTGGAATTGTTGTTTTTTTTTTTATTTTTTTGGTGGGTTGTTTTTTTTTTTTAATATATTTTTTTAGGAACACAAAACTGGAAGCAGCTTTCTTGGGCATTGAGTTGTGGTCTTTGCTGTTGGAGAGCATTGTCATCTACAGTCTCTTTCCTGAATTTACCATATTGTTTTGGTTCAGTGAAGTTCAATGGTATTTTTCCAAGCAGCTTCTAGATCAGAAGTAGTATAAAGCAGTATGTGACACTACGTCAAAAGTTGTGGGGTTTTTTTGCAAAGATTTGTAGTGGAATGACAGGGTACGATACCTTCTAGTTTTTTCTTGTATTTTGTGCTGTCATATTCTGTAAATGGAGGTTTGAAGAGAATTATATCAAGAGTACAGAGTACTTCATCCTAAAAAGAAATCAGTGGTATGTATCATGCATAAAAAGGTTTCAAAGAAGTTAGGTACTATCAAGTGAATATCAGTAGTGTATTTTTAAATTTGTTGATGTTTTTTTTTTAACTTTTTCTCTCCTAACAGCACTCTTACTTTCCTTTTAAATAATTTTTTTCTATAACTGCACATTGATTCGCTATATTTGAGTAGCTTACAAGAAGAATAATATACTCTTCATAAAGAGAAACATGAATTTTAGTTTCCTTGTGATCTTTCAATCCTTTTTTTTTTTTTTTTTTTTAATAAGCTAGAGTCTCATTGCAGCTCATGAAAGAATGTTATTCTGCAAACCTCCTCATGAAAGAATATTCTCTTCTTAGAGTGGAGGTGGAAGCTTGAACAAGCAGGAAATAAAAATAAGCTTTATGCTATAGAAAACATGGTTTAGAAAGATCTTAGCTAGCGAAACTATTAGCAGATTGTGAAGGTGATAATGAATCTCCTTGTTTCTCCAACCATAGGAGGGCCAGAATAACAAAGAGAGTTTATGTGACAAAACGGCAAATGCTGAATTTGAATTGGTTCCCACTTAAATCAAGGGGCAGAGAAGTCAGATTCAGCAGAACTTGCTGGTGACTGGGTGATGCCACTGCTGTTACCATCATGCACCAGGTAACTGTACCATGATATTAGCAAGTTTTTACATTTCTATGTAATCCTTATATTCTCCCTGTTCTCAACTTACTCTTTTTGTGATAAGCTCTTCTTTCTCTACAGTGCTACAACCACAGTTTTATTTTGACTGTTAATGACTTCTCAGTAACTTTGTCTAGGTTGAAGGTGAAACATCTTTATCTGCTAAATGAGGGAGCTTGCTTTCCACAAGAGACAGACTGTTTCTTTGTTGAATGCATACAATATAAATCAAAGTATGTGCCATTATTAATAAATAAAGTATTGTGTAGGTTTTGTCTGGAAATCTTGTTGAAAGTACTGATTACTATCCAATAACTTTTAAAAAATGTATAATTGCCTTTAGGATACTAAGTGTGGAATAATTAGAGTGCAAGTTTGAGAAAGGGGAGTTGTAACTACAGAGAAGGGACTATCTGCAGTAACTCTTTCATTTTTAGGGTTTTGTGGTTTGTTTGTTTGGGGTTTTTAAATTTATTTTCCTGGCTTATCCATAAACATTCCACACTTAAGTGTTTCGGAATACAAAATGAATTATTGATTATTTTCTGTAGATGCATTTCAAAACTGTACTGGTTATCTAAATTAAATGGTGTTTGACTAATGCAGTCTGGCTTTCTTACATTGATATTTAGGAATTTAGGACTATTGTGGGCCAAGTAGTCAGAAAATTCACTCCTACTGAAAGGAAATTTTGTTCAACAATGGTAAATTCAAATGCCACATTCTTTGTCTTATTGTAATGGAGCATCTCCATTCTCTCAGGCATTAATCCTTGCACAGAAATTGTAATTATGCTAAAGCTGAACTCAGTCTGGGTATTACTAGGAAAGTTTGGGGTAATTGGGTTGTTTTGATACCTTCAGTGTTTGCTTGTATGCTGCCTCTCTCTCTGAAGAAGGGGAGAGCTGGTCCCAGATGTTTCTGTAGTTTTGTTTCTTTGCATAACCAGCTCTTTAATCTCTAGGACCAATTGTTTACATCTTTGGAAACTACAGGAGAGGTAGCCCAATGTTTTTCCGTAGTCTTTTTCCATCTCACCTGCATGTTTCCATATATGCCAAAATATATGTTTGCTGTGGAGTGTATGGACCAAAGGTAGGGATTTCCAAAAGTTGTAATTAAAGGAATGTGCAGAATCTAGAGCAAGAACTTCTGCCCAGGTCCCTCAGTGTATTGTCTGATTGATAATCCCAGTAGCTCTTAATCTATCATAAATTAATGAGTAAATGTGTTACCTTGCCTGGGAAATGGGTAATACACTTGTAGGAAAAGAGGAGATTTAACACTTAACAATATTGATAAGAACAAAACCAGCATATAAGTGCAGAAAAAAAATTCTGTTAAAGCATTAAACTGGAAGTACATAATGGTCTTGGATTATAACAGAAATCTTTATTAAAGGACATCCTTGGCACTATAATCTTTTGGTTTGACAGCCTGTAGATGGGCTTTTACAATATGTTGTGCCCTTTTTTCAGTAGGAAAATTCTGAAACTTAAAATCATCCAGCAACATGTACTTGTTCTTCAAATCTCATCTCACCAGGATGAATGTTACAATTAGCAATTCAAAAGTCTTTATATCTTAGTAACCATGCATAAAAATTAATTCAAGCAAAATGTAATTTAGAATAATAATAACATGCTTTCCAAATGTTTTCTACATTAATCATTGTCAAGACAGTTACTATAGTACCACTGCTGGATTTTATTGAAAATAAAGTAATCCAGTGTGGTACATATTCTCTTGAATGTTACTGTTTGTTTAAAAGATGTGAAGGATGCAAGGATCAAAGAAGAATAAGAGTGTAACAGTACCAGTAAGAGAGTACCAGTTAGAGAAACTTCTGTTTTCTATTGAGTGAATTCCATGCTTAGTAACATTTTGTTACAAAAGCAATAGAGCAGTGTTTACTTTCCTGAAAGGTTCTGAACTTTGCTATTTGTCAATGGATGTTTCTAAAATTTATGTTTATATAGGAGTCAAAAGGAATAAAACGGGTACCAAGTCTTCTGCCAAAATAAATATTAGACCCAAGACTAATAGTTCACCCAAGTTATTAACTGTGTTGTAAATAAACCCATCAAAGTTTGCTTGCTGCTGTTTACCCAAAGCATTTTGCTGTTGTGAGGCTGAATGTACCCCCCAGACTTCAAATTAAATGTCACTGAAGAGTCTGTAAAAAGGTTGGACACCAAAAATGCACTCAGGAAACACACTCAGACTTTTTGGTAAATGGTTGTAACTTGGTTACAAGCTTCCAAAACCAGATCAGTGAAATATTAACCAAGGCTCCAATACAGTTTATGCATATCAGTCTTTAAGGGTATGTAAGGTCCAAACAGGTACTTCTGTGGGAAAAAAAATTGAGTTGCTTGAGATGAGGATAATATGATGAGGGTGTCATACCCTAGATTGTCATAATCCAGAGAGAAGTCAGTGCCTATTGGTTTTTGCAATTTCATGTCAGTTGGTTGGTTTGCCTTCCCACTGCATCCCCATGTGTTAGTTGTCTCCTGTTTTCTTGCTTCATGTGATCTTTATGCACCTGCTTCCATGCTTTGGCCCACCATTTAGTTCAGTCTGTCATTCATATTACTGCTGAGTTAAGTTAAACCTGTTATTCCAGGTCCATAATCACCTCTTTCTCATAGCTGAATATTAAATAATTTACAATTGATGAATTAGATCCACAGACATCTGTCAGTGTATGTGCCATGATCACAAGAAATTTCATCTGACTCTGAAAAAGCTGAAAGTCTTACTAATCTCTGAGCAGGCACACACTGGAATTTCATTAAAAACAGACAAAAGACATTTTCCTGACTCTTTAGGTTCCTATAAGAGCTCAGGAAAAGCTGGGAAGGGGTGTAGGAGGCCAGCTGGGGAGTGTCCCTGTGGATGGGAAGGGTGGGGAGTTGTGCAAAACCAGCTTGCAGAGAGGGGATGGGCATGGCATGGGGGAGGAAAAGAACTTTGGGAACAGCAGCCAGGATGAGCAAGTGCTACTAACTTTCATTAGCTTTTAGCATAAGGTCAGCTACATAGATTCTTTCCTCCTTCCAGTGGGTTATTTGCTGCATATATTTGATTTCTGTATTTCTTACATAAAATTGTTTTTGAAAATATGCATATTTGAAACAGAGGGGAAAAGATGAAGTTAACCTTGTTTCCAGGATAATAAAGCCTTCTGCCCAAGATTTTGGCTCAAACTCTTGAAATTCACCTTGTTTCTTAATGAGGAATTATAAAAGCCTTTGTTTTCTTTCCCATTGTATGCAGTGTTCATTAGCGTAAGGTAAGGCAATAGAAATTCAAGTGGCCTTTTTGGCACCTACATTGCACATGAAAAAGAGCTGCTAAATCATCATCTCAGCTCTGCGTTAATTACTTTGCTTCACATTAGCACATTAAATGTGTTGTAAAAACATTTTTCTCTTTTGCTACTAATAATGTAGCTTGTTGAATGTTTCTTATTGCATAATGTGATTTTTTGTTTTGTTTTGTTTTTTAAGCCATATTTAATTGTAATCTTATTTGTAAGTTGTCTCCTGTGGAAATGTGAGACTTGAACTGAGCCTTGAATGCCTATTTAATTTCAATATGTGAAGAGTTTTCATAAAATCTAACTGAAAGAATTCTTTGAGATCAGGTGAAGTCTTCTAACTCATAGGAAAAGCATCTCTTGGAGTGGAAATTTTGGAAAGATGTTTTAGGAGGATGCTGGAACAATCCTGATTACTACTGAAGTAGGAACATAGAAATGATTGCCAGATCCAGGCTTGTGTGACAGGAGGCATCCTACTATACACATTTTATATATATATATAAGATACTTAAGAGTGGCCCCACACGAAGTCTTCTTGTGTTACTTAGCTATTGTCTCGTATTCACAGAACTCCTAATTTCCTTCTCACAGAAACAGAAGCTGCAAATTTTATTTGAAACTTTTTTTTTTTTTTTTTAATCCTGCAATTCACATCTAGGAAATATTTTTTTTTAAGATTCATGTGACATAGAAGAGGCAATTGTGGATAAAAAAGAAAATAGACTGTAAAATAGCACCTAGAAGAAAAGTAATTTTCTGAGATTCCTAAATAAATTGCTCTCTAATTCACAAATAATGCAGTACATATTTAGGGTGTCATAAAGAATGATTACTAAGTATGGAGCTCAAAATTCACAGTAGAGCAAAAGCGTATCTGGAATTGTTGAGAAAAAATGAACTATAAAAATACAGAACTTCTAATATTTAACTGCTTTCCTTCATAAATCACATGCTAATAAATGCAAACCAATGGGCCATCAGAAGCAAAATCAATCCTTTAAGGAAAATGACTTTCAAACCTAGTATTGTCTACCATAAATTTTACTGCAAAGAGTGGATAGAATGTCTCTGTTTTGCATATTAAAGAAAACCTTGGACTATTTTCCTGTCTTTTGCTGCTTCTGTTCTCAGTCAGAAACTAGAATCAACTGATTTGGACACATTGAAGAGAAACTGTTGGTTCAATGCATGTGTAACTTAATAGTAAAAGCTTTTCTAGAATTTCTTAAATATAAAGTCACCAACTGAAAGGTTAATGGAGGTGTTGCCACAAGGATAAGCTGGCACAATGGCTCTCAGAAAGCTGGTATCCTGTTAATATCCATCTTGTAAAGCTCTTCAGCTCTTCAGATTGTCTTCCAACATCCTACAAGAGCAATACAGACCTGAATATTCTGCTGCTGTAGGTGTCCTTATAAAGCCCTGGTTCAATTCAGCTTATCCTGAAAACTGTTTTATTTACACAGAAGGCATGTGAAAACTCATTCTGCAGTGTTTGAAGAGAACTTTTAAACTGAGCTTTGATCATTGATTTTACTGGCTCTGAAGTTAATACAAGCCTCACTGGAAGCTAAAACACCTGTGCTTTCATCCACAACATAGAGCATCCAAGAGGAGGAAAGAATGCTAATGTTAGGGTCCTTTGGGAAATGCAGACAAGCAGAACCAGGGTGTTCAAACACAAAATACCAAGGCAGAAACTCTCCTTCATATCAAAACAATTTGTTTTCTTAAAATTAAGGTGTTCTGATATTTAAATATTTGGTCACTCAAGAATATTTTGACATTTCCGTTGCTTGCTTGACAACAATTATTTACTAGCCTTGTCTTTCAGGCTTGACAACATACTTTTCTTACTAGTGATGAAAATACTCTGCCTCTACTGAAGAAACCTATTTCCAGATACAGCTGAGACAGAATGCCTTTGGAAAATCTCAAAGGAAAAAAGTTTCATGGGATAATGAGGAACAAGAAATGAGGTATTCTCGACTGTGTTTTGATGAACCAACTCACTTTGCAGCTGATGATTCTTGGCACAATGCTATCTTTTTTTTGTTTGTTTGTTTGTTTTGTTGTTTGATTTTTGATTTTTGTTTTATTTTTTAGTTTCAGTTTGTTTGGTTTTTATTACTAACCTACTCATGGCCTCAAAGGTGGTTTTATTCAAATAAGGACTGGAGAACTGAGGCCCTGCCAGCAGCCCCAGGTTATTGTTGACTTGTTTGCTTCATCTAAGGAAGTGTTTCTTATTGGAGTATTTTTTTGGTGGTGTTGTTGTTATTTTCAATATCTGTGATGGAACCTCCTAGGTCTGAGATCAGAACTAGTTTATTATTGTTACTGTGAGGCAGAAAGTTTTGAAACTCTGTGCTAAATCTTGCTATTGCTTCTCCAACAGCTTTTGTGGGGGGTCACTATTACATGGGTGGAGTGACACAGACATTTTCCAGACTCCATCATGTGTACAAGGACACACTGAGGGAGTGGAAATAATAGCAGTGGCCATCTTTGTTCTTTGTTATTGTCAGTGTAGAGACAGTGAGCCTGTTCACTATTGCAAGCCTGATAAGCACCATGGCAACAGAGATGATTATAAGTAATGCAAGTCAAAGGATATGAGAGATGGATAGAAATGAAAGGAATCCCCCATTTCTGAACCCAAAAGCTAACCTTGAAATAGCTGATGGTTGTTGTGTTTTAAGGACTCTAAATTCTTCATGTTTCCCTTCCCATTCAATTTCTAGGGATAAAAGAAACATCTGTGGAAACTTAATGCAGGCAGTATTAGCAAAGTTCTAGAGAGGTAAGTGGCTTTGAATTCCTTATTGAATTCTCTAGATTGAAGTGGGGCTAAAGGTAAAGGTTGAGACCAGAAAAAAAGGCAGGGTTAGGAAAAGTAGAGACTGTAAGTCAGAATAAGTGCAGCATTCAACAAGATCTAAATATATAAGCATAGGTCTGGCATACGTAGAATTGGATTAATCTTTTTTTACTTCTGGTTGTTTCTTATGTTCCAGAAAAGTTTAGGGTTAGAAACCAATTCTATATGCAATTAGCAGCTCATTTTCCTGAATGAATCATGGTATTCAGAAAGTTTTAGGAGAGAGTAAACAGAGAGCTGACATAAATGTCTTTTAAACTCTTTAGCCTTGAGTTCTGTTTTGTAGTGCATCTGAAGCCCATATTTAAGTTAAGAGTTCTATTTATGACTGAGAACTTGTATGGTTATCAGACTAAATGTCTGCAGCAAGAGGTAAATTCTGGAATGACCTAACACTCAATTTCAAATATCTTGATTCTACTTTTTGGGTTATAGTAGGGACAAAAGTCTTTGGAGTCAAGAATAATAAGGGACAATGCAAAATGGATGTCTATGGTATTTTTCTTATTCAAGAGGTTAACTGAGGATTGGTAATAATGGCTTCCATTTACTTATGTGTGAGTTGCAACATGTTGTTATAACTTCATATCTCTGTTGGAGTTCCTGAGTGTCTCTGAAAGTTTTATTTTCAGCTGCAAAATAAGTGTATACAGGCTTGAGAGTTAACAGATACAAATTCAACTGGCATGGGCCTTTTTTATTTCAGGCAATTGCTGATTTTCAGTCTTGTATTTTCAAAGCATGTATTCTTCCAAGTGTTTTTAAAAATTAATATGAGAGGTGTTTTCACATCAAAATGCTGTGTTTTCATGGCTTAGAAAACAACTGTGGTAACTTCTGCTTCCTAGTAGCTAGAATGAGCTCTGGAAGTAATATTTTCCTTGAGATGTAAAGGCTGGCTTCAACAGGAAAAGCCTATTCAAGAACAAACAGTTTACAGTAGGTAATGAAAAGACTAATGTAATTCTGGTAGAATATGAACATTTTAGCTGCCCCTTCCACACAAGGTAAAGAGAAACATTAAAAATATATTTGCCACTGATAGGCTGAATTCATTTTAGCTGGCATAAATAGGACAGATGAGCTATTCAAATGTCTGATGAGTGCTATGTAATGAAATATTTATCACCTTCTCATGGTCACTGCATGAGAAGCCAATAATTTGTTTTCTCTCAGCACTGGCATTTTGTGGCTTATAATAAATTATATATTGCAAGCTTACATCATTCACCCTTTTTCTATTTACCTATCTAGCCTGAGATCTCATTCATCAAAGTGTAGCTGGTTCTGGGACAACAGTGAAGCTATAAATTTTTGTATTCTAAAGAATCATGGAATTTATAATCCCTGGTGGTACTGGGGCAACATGGATAGAGTGTAACGTACTGAACAAGTGACCTTTAGACCTGGAAAGCTGGAAATAGTAAATGCAAAATTTTGAGAAGGGTATAAATATACAGAGACAGATGTTAGTCTCAGTCATGCTGTTTGCTGATTTTGATATAGGATAACACTTCTGGACAATGAAAGCTGTTCAGCTTTTTGATTAAGAGAGAGCTTAAAGGCAATACCATTGATTTAGTTCTTATTATGACCATCACATTCCTTAAAGCATCCCTCTGTGTTGGAACTGTAGAAATTATATGCTTTGCCTTGGTGCAGTGGATTAGATGCAGGAATATTAGAATGAAATAGAAAAATCTAACCCCAAATGATGGTCTTTACAGTATTTAGACTCAAAATCTTCAATGTTAAAGATAAGAGGTTGTATTTTAAAAATTAAAAACTTGATTCTGGGCTCAAAATATGAAGAAAAGAATCACTCTTTAGATCTGAAATACTGCTTTTCTGAAGTGTGAATCTTACTTTGCATTGCAATATTTTAGCAAATGTTCCCTCTTTATAATTCTCAAGGAAGATTGTTAAAGACATTAAGATCTAACTGTGCTTCTTTACAAGAAAAAGTCATGTGGTTTTACCCTGTTTTCTTAGGTGTTAGGAAGTGAAGCTTTTGTCATTTATTTTTGCTGCTGCTTTTCTGTAGTCATTTGACCTCAGTGTCAAGGTAGGACCACCACTTCCCTCACTTTGTTCAGGAAACTAAATCAATGTTGAGAAAGCTGACTAAGTTCATTATTCACTACTCAGAAAGTCTTTAGAGATCTAGGATTTCTGCAAAGTCCATAAACATATAAATTAATTTCTCATGACAAAATCAATCAAAATGAAAAGCATAAAGGATTTCAAATGACCTTCTGGTTGGATGAGATGGGGAAAATATACCTACAGCCTTTCTCAGTAAAGGAGATACACACAGACTTCAAAGGTTTCTGAAATTTGATTTTAAAGCAGTGTGTTATATTGATATTAAAAACAATCTGTTTGCATAATTTTACCATTTTCAGGGGAAGAATGCTTTCAGATTTACAGTACATAACCTGGTGTCATCTTCAAATTCTTGTCCATTATCCCATGGTCCATAATAATAACCCTGTGGTCCCACTGGTATAATTTGCCATTATGTAGATATATAATTTTTTTTTTCTTGGAATCTTTCCCAGCATTTCCACTGAACCAAGATTTGGTTCCTTTCTTGAGAATACTGTGGTAAGTAGAGTATAACAAGGAATTATCCCTATAACTGGAAAGAAAGCTTTGTTAATGCTATTTACATAGTGTAGAGACAGTTCTGCTAAGATTTTAGAAGGAAATATATGCGTATAAACAGAGTAAAGGAGAAAAATAAAAGTTAAAGCTGCTAGTCTTGAGTCAGGGTCCCTGTGTACTGAGTACTGTGTAAACACAGGAAAAGCATCTGTATTCTTTGCATATTTTATTAATATATAATTTAGAAACACTTTAATAACTTCTCGGAGTTAGTGGAATGCTTTTTGCAAATAAATTGCCTGGTAAAATTGTCGTTTTCTTTTAATTGCTTTTGTTTGTGTATACACATGCAGATAAATACACAGTGTTAAAACTGCTAAATGTTTGTTATTTCTGTAGGCAAATTATGCTATCGGCTGTTTTTAGAACTGTTCTATTTGCAGTTCATGGAAGGATGGGATTAAACACAAAAGAAAATGGGAGCTCCACTCTCTCTGAATTTCAACACTGAGTTGCCCATTATGCTTTCAAAAGCTTTCCATTCTTCCACTCTACTACTCTGTCTGAATAACAGATCTTTTTTTTGAGGGGGGGTTGCTTATTTTTCAGGTGACATTATGAAAAATAGGTAATCACTAGTAAGGAGAATTTATAGATTTAATGATAAAAATTTTTAGACTTCATGAGGGAAGTCAAATAATGTTGACCCCAACTAAAATAATAGCATTATTTGATACCACATTGTGCTTGCTAATATTTTTTGCAGTTATGGTACTTGTTTTTTATTGATAGTTTTGTAAAGGGAATAATATTTTGATTAGTATTACAAGTATGTTAATAAGCCGCATGAATTAAAATCATTTAATCATACCCTAGAGCAACCATTAAGTTCTCAAACTTCAGTCTTTCACCACATTGCACAAGGATATGACAATACATTTGACCTTATAAGCAGATGTTTTTTCCTTAGTCTAGATAAAAGATCTTACTTGCATTAGATACAGTTTAATACACAAGTAAAACAAGATGTTCATGTATAGAAAGGTACCAGTAAACAATAAAGACATTTACGCTGGCAGTGATCATAGAAAGAAGTAAAGCTTGAGAAATTACTTGTTAAAATATTTTCTATAAAATGTTCTTTTAAACATCAAGGACAATGTTTGCATGACATGTTTTAAACTTATGGGCAATGTGTTTATACAAAAAGTAACTTGGCTTCTCACTCAGATTTTGAGTTCAGGTTCTCTTTGAAGCTCTATACTTGTTATTACAGACTATTTTAAATACATATATTTCACTACAAAATTATGCAGACGCTTCCTGACTGTTCTTCAGGGAGAGATTTGCTGGGAGAAGGAGGCTATAAGGGAATTCCCATCTGCAGATAGAATTGCTCTCTGCAGCTGATGTTTTGATTTATTTGAGTGACAAGGATCTTGCTATCTCCCTTACTGAAAAGTATATCTTCAGGATTAGGCAGTCTTGACAGACTTCAGAGAGAAATTGCCACAATGCTCAGGCTACTTCATAAACACCTTACTAGAGCAGTCTTGAAATTTGTATTCATAACATTGTCACTCTCTCAGCAAGGGTAACGACTCTGCTTAAATACAGCATAGTAGGCTTTTCTTTTTCACTCAGGGTACAGTGATAGAAGAGCTTTAGAGTCTGTTGTGCAGTTGTGCTGATAAATTATTTAACGGTGAAAAGGAGTTGGTTACCTGAACTTTCTTATGCACCCAAGCTGAAAAACCAAGCTGAGTGAATTTGTCTGTAAGGCCGTGTAAACTGAGCTGCTTACCTTACATGCTACCCTCTGGTTTCCTACTGCCTGTCACTGCTGACTCCCTGATCACCAGCAAATATTTCTGCTTGTTCCTGCTAGTATTGAAGTTCTAATATCTGCTGTTCTGCAGATTTGAAACCTTTATGGGATCTGGAGGTGAATTTTTCAACAATGCAGCTAATGTGAAATCACACAGAGTACTACTCTGTCCTAGAAATAATAGAGGACATGATGCTTTGTTCATGAATAAAAACTGAATTTGAACATAAGCAAAGACTCACAGAAGAGAGACTATTTTAAAAATTAATTACTAATTATATATATTTTTTCACTTATGAGTAATAAGGCTCTTTTGATAATTGACTTGCATATCATTCTATGGACAATGCTTACTCCTGCTTAAGGAGAGGAATGCACGGTCACAGTGAAGCAGTATGAAAGAGAAATACAGCATAGGCTAACAATGAATTCACACGACTTCATTTTGGTACTACAAATGGTTAAATACCAACCCCTCCATTGTCTTCAGTGACTGTGAAGTTCCAAAAAGAGGAGCAGAAAGCCAAAGTACTTGGTCATGTGTCAGGAGAAAGTTAAACTCTTATTTTCAGCAGGATGTCAGAGAAAATAGAGTAAAATGTGAGCTGACACCTGTGCTAGTCTAACATTTTTATACAAAAAGTGATTTTAATTGAAAACTCTCTTCCTGATTTTTCTGAAAAGACTATTGTTGAAGTAGAATTAATATTAAATTGTTCTAGTTATAAGTGATTGCTTCTGCTGCTTAAAAATTGCCAGACTCTTTTTTTTTTTTTTTTTTTTTTCTTAAATGTCCCTCACCTAGCATGTGCATGTGATGCATGCTAAAATTTACTTTGGGATAAACCCATCTAGCCAGCCATTTCTAAGAACAGTTATTATCATGTTGTTTGTATTGAAAACATATTAAAACTCAAATAATTCAAAGGCATAAACAGGCACAAAGCAAAGCCTATTATGGTACTGTTTACCAACAGAGTTATAATTACAAAATAAATTAAGCATGAAATGGAACACTTTTCATTTTCTGCCATAATAGCATGAAATATTTGATGTTTCTTTACAGATTATTCTGGAAAAGCTTTGAAAGTAAAAAATTCTGAAGGTTTTCATGGTATTTTAGCAGAACCTAAAAAAAATCTCCTTTAAAACACTCATGTCCTTTTTTCCTACAGATAACCAGAATGCCAAGGAAGGGACAAAAGCTATTCCAGAACTCAGTATTTGAATCAGAATAATTATATTGCATAAAGCAATTTCATAAGGCATATAGAATGCCAGTCTTCTCTCATAAATATCTTTGTCTAAAACTATAATACAAATTATGGAACACCTTAAGGAGTGTAAGCAACACACACTTGTTGAAACACAGGACATGTCTGAGGCACCTGGAGTTCTGATAAAGGACTTCAGATTATTCTCAGTTCACCCTTCTCTCTCAACATAAGCAATATTGTCTGCAGAATTTATTCCAGGAGTATTTCATTCATCAATGCTCTTCAAATAAATTCTTTGGCATGTATGAAAAATATCAATAAATTTTAAATTTGGGATGGACAGAAAAACTGACACTGCTGCTTATTAATGCATGGAGCAAAACCAACAGACTGGAAAGAAAGAACCCTTGCTTCTTAAAGCAACTTTTGCAAAAGAGCTCAATAATATACCACACAATTTGACTTTACAATAAAATTGCATTTTTCCCTTTTCCCCTAAGTATATATCTTTGAAAAATTATTTTGATCATTCAGATCATATTGGAGTAAAGAGAATTTTCCTCTTATTTCATGTTGCTTTGGATTTAGGCCTCTCTGATCTGACTTTCCATTATTAGTTGGCATCAAATATTTTCAAAGCTTGTCTCACTTTCTTTATGTTTCTTTGTTTGAATTAATATTACTGAGTCTTCCCACAGCTGTTATGAACAGACTCAAGAGGTGCTGTACCTTGAGAAAAAGTCTATAGAAGCTACACTTGGATATTGAAACCTTGCATGCAAGCCAAAGCTCTCATATGGGGAAAGTCATTCCTAGTTGTCTCATTTCTCAACATCCTCATCCTGCCTTCTTTGCCTTCACTATTTCAGTGTGGTTTTGTCTTTTACACCTTTGTGTTTGAAGAAATTTAATACACATTCTTTCATTCTTTCCAAATTTACCTTTGGCAGATGGTCCTTAAGAATTTTGTTTGTAGAATAGGTTTAAAAAACCAAAACAAAACAGGGGAAAAAAACCAAAAAAACCAAACCAAAACCAAACCTGAAACACACAGGTAGTTTGAGGCTTCTGCTGAAAGGAAGGAATAACCTTTTCAGTCTCTCAGGCTGTAGATCACCTTCAGAAAGTTGCCTCTTCGGGTAAAAGAAATAATTTTCTGGTGTTTATACCTATTGTCTTTATTTTTCACCCCCATAACCTGGAGTGTCTTCATTTAACTCTTATTCTGTATACATCCATCAGTTACCAACACCAATAGCTGACTGTAGTCAGAAGCTTCCTGAAGGCCAAATTTCTCTCCCCAAGTGGAGGATGATCTCTGCACCCTGTGTTCTGCATGTGGCCATTAGCAGTGGGGTCATTTATGTAATTAATGCCTCAGTTGATCTCAAAGAATAGACTGCAGGAAAGGCGAAGATCTCAGTGTGAGGTTTGTATTTGTAAATAGCTTACCTATGTGCTGTAATCTAAAGAACTTCTTTCTCTGCGTTTTTCAACAAATCTAGCACATATGTTTCACACAGAGGAAGTCTGGCTGTTTTCCCTGTTTCTGACATCTGATTTTTCATTTTCCAACACTCGTTCCAGTTCAGAAAGATAATGAATATTCAAGAATTCAGCTCCTGCTAAACAGTGGGATTTTAAAAGCCTAAACTGAGGTTGGTTTTTCCAACAGAGCCAAATTTGCATTAAATGTCCTCATATTCCTTAAAAAGGACTTCTAAAAGTTAGGTTACACTATCTGAGAGTCTAGCTCAGCCTTTGTCTTCTGGAAAACACTTTGCTTGTTCAGGGGTATATTTGCCTATATAAGAATCTAAGAGTTTGCTTTAAGAACTGATGGAAATTTTTAAATATGAGTTTGCAAACAGTGGCCAGTGATACCAGCATCCACCAGCTCAGTGTGGGGCACTGAAGCAGACTGTCTCTCTCCTTCCTTCTGTGCTGCTCTTGTGCTTGACAAAGACTCTTTGTAGACATCTAGAAAGATGCATTCCTTCCTTTCCTCTTCCTCTGCTGTCCTTCAGAATCTCCTATGCTACCTGAAATTTAACAACAGCAAGGATGCTGCAGTGCTCAGTCTCCTGCCCTTGCTAATGCTCTGATTTTGTTTCCTTGGACTCTAGCGTTCACTTGTATCCATTTTTTAAAATTCTTTTAGGCTTTGATTGGATCCTTGGCCTGGGAACATTTTTGTTCTGAATACAAGATAAAAATTTGTTCTGAATGCAAGGCAGCTGACACAATGGGGCCCAGATCCACCATAGCATTGTGGTGACTCAGATAAGATAGCCAGTGGGTAGAGTTGAAAGTGACCATTGTATTACCTCTGTCTTTGTGTTTTTTACTGAGGGCTCTGGGATTTAGGCATCTAGTTACCAGGGCTATTTAATTTGGCCTGGCCAGTCGTTTGAGCTTAGTGACTTTTGTCATATTTACTGTGAGTGTTCATTCTCATACACTCACTCCCACAGTGACAGGGATGAACAGAAAGTTGTAAATCAAGAATAATTTAGAGTAAGTTTTTCATTTTTTTTCTCTTCTTTCTGTAATGTTCTCTGCAGAATATGACTGCCTAATGAATTTCTCCTGCTTATTTCTTGAGGTTCAAAACTGTTGTTCACACATCTATGTCCATTTAAAAGCAAAATAAAAGGAACATGTTTGACTTGGTCCTTTCTCTCAAGAAGGGTGCTTAGAATGAATGATTAACATGAAGTGGAAGCTTTATTGCTGAGCTAATGAATTTAAAAGATTTTGACACCTAAGCCTATAATACATACAGCTTGATGTTTCTGCACAATTAAATTTTTTTTAGTGGGTTCAGTAATGTAAAACTTTACATGACAGTGGTTGATAGCTTTATAATTGAAATTCTGAGTTTATTAAGAAGATTTGCATGAATAAAGGTCACACACATGCAAAAAGTTTGCATTTTGTGGAGGTGAGGCTTGACTAGGAGACAAACGAGAACCTTGTACTTTGCTTATTTCCCATTTTCTAAAGTGATGTTGCCTGTAATTAAATAAGAGGTAGTTTAATGGTTATTGCTTCCTAGGCAGGACAATGTCTGTTTTGTCTTTTTCTCATGCACTTTAGAAACTGAACACATACACTCACAGTAATACAACTATATGATTTTGGTAAGATCATAGTGTAGCATGTGTTAAGAAAAATGCATGGAAGTTGCTGGAATGTTCTGAATGCAAACTATTGAAATTCCAAGTTGTGTTAAAAAATATTTTAAGTTTTTAAATCAGAAAAAAAGCATCCTCTATATCAATATTTTTATAATATTTTTATTTAATAATGAAACATTAATGTTATATAGGTAATCCAATTTGTCCTTCAGACAATTAGATTTGAAGCTGGATGCTCAGAGATTTTATAGAATACAACTGAGAATAAATGCACAAAGTTTTCCTTAATAGCTGGGAATTTTCTTTGTGGGATTTTTGACTACTGAATCAAATAGTTGACAACACCAAGTTGTCAAGTGTGAGTTCAGAGCAAGTAGTTTTGTGCTCTGTAACAGTTTTAACAAATAAGATCTGAATAATGTGAAATCTGACAGCAAATAATTTTGAAAATTAGATTGATATACGGTGATATGTTCTTCCTCTAATTACTCAGGAACTTTTTCATTCTCTAATAAACTAAACTAACAGTGAAATAGTTAAAAGAAGTGGCTCAGCACACAATAGCAAACTTACTGGAAGCTGCCCTGTCAAAAAAAAAAAAAAAATTCAGGTGGGAAAGGCAGAAAGGACTATCACATCTCATTTGGAAAGTGTAAGCAGGGTCCCTTGGCCAAGGTGGGCTGCAGGTGTTATGTCCATAGGAAGTTAATTTTGTTTGCAGAGTGTTTGGGCACCATACAGCCACAATATTCCCCTTCTCATCCTTCTTTTAACTGCTGTGTTCTACATTTTTTTCCCTCTTTCATTTCCAACTCCAATGTTACTTAAAGAGTATTCTCCCCTGATATTCTTCCTCCACACAACCATGTATATCTCTGTATATTTATGTATATTTAATAACATTTAAACTATGAAAAGATTTAAAATATTTAATTTTATACATGGCTTAGCTCTACCTCATTTTGGAGGCCCTTCTTCTCTTCCTCTTTTCCTTACTCAATAGCTTTTGTTAAGTGCATGTATTATAGCTTTTCTTTGATTAGGTTTTCAACAAATTAGTCGAAAAAAAAAATCCAAAACTAAAAACCTAAAAAAAAAGGCTGGTAGGCTGAAAGAGTGGAATGTTTTGTAGTTAAGGTAGGACTGGGGAAAATAAGTTCAGTATCTAATCTTATTCTGTGTGTGTCTTTGCAGGATTCCAAGGTGGTCATGGTTGTGTTAAGAGAGAAACAAGCAGAGATGAGGGATGAAGAAAGACTGGATAGTGTTAGCTCTGCAGAGCTCTGCTACTTATATTGACCTGAAACTATTGCTGAAATCTGCTAAAATCTTATGGAGATTTTTCTCGTGTCCAAGATAGTAGGTAACATCTTTATTTCCCACCCTTTAGTTTTAGGGTTGTGGTAAGACTTAACTAATCCTATGCAGGGTTCACCTCTTCCGATGTCACAGTGAGCACCCATCTGGTTGATTCTTGTTAATTCCTCTCTTGAGATGTGTAATGCATGTTGCTGGGTGCAGAATTTTAACTGAAAAACCGAAATATGACTCGATGAATAGAAATTACCTACTTGGAATCTTTGGTATCATAAGAATTAAACCTGTGGCAAAGAGCTGTTTCTTAATCTGCAACCACATAAAAATATTATTTCCTTCTCCCAGAGTGCTTGCTGCTTTCTCAGACAAGGGAAACATACGTTATGCTACTCTATGGCAGCTAATTATCCACGTTGGTTTTTCACAACTATTAACAGAAATGGTGTGTTTACAGTTGAATTTTATAACTTCAATTTGTGTTTCCAATGGGGAACTTCAAGTCACCTGCTGGCAACTAGATAGGCACTGTCTGCCAGAAGGTGGGAGTGCTTTGTTTGAGAAATGGAACCTAAATTTCTCACTTAAAAATTAAAGAACAACATGGAGGTAAAACAGTCATACTGAAAAGTATACAACTAAGCACTAGATTGAGTCAGATGCAAATGTTTTCAATAAACATTTATACCTTTAAATTATTTATTTCTTCTTTTAATACAGATGTATGCTTTTGGGGATAGAGTGTTGAGCTAAATCATTTTAAACCTGATTGCAAAGAAGGTAACTGAATGTTTCCTTAATGAATGCATGCATAGTGCTATTGCTATGATTATAGGCATGGCGTGACTGGAATTTAAGTTACTCATCATCCTCTCCAGACTTACATCTTCAACTTATTTCATACTATATTCAAGGCACCTGTTTTTTCCTATTAAGCATGTAAAGTGTTAGCTGAAATTGTAAAAGGAACTGTGTGAATATAGGAAAAACAGCTACCTGGTATGGTTTTTAAAATTCTGTAGCATTTATTAAATTCTCTGTTGAATCACTTCATTACATTGAAGTCATAATTTAAAGTGACAGAAGTGAAGAAACATGACCTTTAATGTCATGACATGAGCTGTCTCAAAGAAGGAAAGATGAGCTTAATTTGGCCAAATGGCTTACTAGGAAATGGTAGCACATAATAAACTGAGATTTAACTTTTGCTGAAATTACACATCTGAGGCTGTGATTGTATTTTAGATGACATGATCTGACTGAATAAAAGATGAAGATATTGTCCCAATTTTGATCTTCACATTACATTACAGCAAATTAATACTTGCTTTTAAGAGGGAACATGTAAAATATGGTAGATAGCAAAGAGAGCCAGATACAACGATTGCTTAAGGTGTTTTCTTGAGCAGCTTCCAATGCTCAACAGTAAAGAAGTAGTTAATTTCTCTAAATGTGATGTCATTAAACACAAATGTGCAATCAGCTGTCTAGGGATATTGTATTTCCCTTCTGCTGGTTAGAATCCTCTTCTGTGGTAGAACTACAGAAAAAAAATTACAGATGTATTCAATGGTTGTCATCAATGACATTCCGTTATTTTACAACTTCAGCAGAGAGAGAATTATAATAATCAGAATCTACTTCTTCAAATTATTCTGCTACTATATCTGGACCATAAACTGGGTCCCTCTTCAAACCTTGTGGCAAGGATGGAATGAGATGGAAATACCTAACAGAGGATAAAACACTTGAGTCTTGCCAGCTGTATTGATCACTTCTGGAAAACAGTGGTTCAGTTCTTTGTTGCACAGATCAAAATTAGTGTCACAGTTGAAAAGTGCCTCAGACTGAATTACTCAGGTGCTGATAGTGTCTCTTCTGTATGAAGAGATTAAAAAAAAATCTTACATCCTACATTTACTATGTCTATCATATCCAAATTTATTTCTGTTTGACTTACTTTTTTTTTTTTTTTTTAAATACCTTCACTTTTCCATCATCTAAAAAAAAAAAAAAAAAAAAAATTCTCTTTTTCAAAAACAAAATTTGGCTGAATAATCTTCCAGTTTTAACCAACATTGCATTAAAAGTCAGTAAAAGAGGTTTGGAAGAGAACATGTGTTTTCTTCCAGAAGAGTACATTTAACAGAATCAAAACCTTGTTTTCAAAATAAACATGTATTGATTCAATTTAAAAAAGTTATCCCACTTTATCCTCTTTTTTTGCTGAACTTAATACAGGCTTCTCCAGGACTGTGTTTATATGTAATTCAGATAAAAACAGTGAAGGTTATCTGCCTAGCAATCACACCATCCTTTTATCCCTTCTGTTATATTATTTGTCTCATAGGGTATAATCTGTGTCTTGGCTGTCTTTAGTCTGGGCTAGTCAAATCTGAGCATTTTAGGTTGTTTTCTAGATCTGAAAAGCTGTGCTCAGTGTTGTGGCAAAACCCTGAAACACAGTGGATCGTTTCTTTGTTGAAGTATTTGATTTTTCATGTTATTGACTCTTCTTGATTTAGGTAAGAATCAAGGATTTTGGAAACTATTTGGTCAGCAGATTTTTTTGGTCACACTTTAGAAGGCTGTTTTTTTATTAGGTTGTCTTTAATTTAAGTAGAATAAGAACTATGTGTTCCATAGTGTCAGGAAAAGTCAAAAATAAGGTATCAGGGGCTATGCTGTTGGGCAACATGTCCATATGCCTGCCGTTCAGGCTGTCTTAAAGAAAGAGAATTGCTTACCTAGAAATTTTCACCACCTAACTGATAATAAATGGAGTCCATCCCTATCTGACAAACTCTAAACAGACCCAGGATGCTAGTGGTTAGTGCTGGACCAAACTATAAATCCAATCACAGGCTGAAAATTTATGAAAGCAGTAGTTATTTGAGTGCATATATAGGCAAAAAATTAATACATAGGGGACATCCCTTATATGAACTGAGACAATGTGAAATATAGACTGAAGTTTAATTTTCTCTGGAACCTCATTTGTAAAATACCAGTATCTATTTTGCCATACACTGTTCCCTAAAGAACAGTAAGATAGGGAATAAAGAAGCAGCTATATAAGTAGAATTCTTTACTAATTACTAGTTTTTTTTTCATGGAAAAATCCATTAACAATGAAATGTAAAATGGATGAACAGCAAATGAAAGTAAGTGCAGGAAATAAATCCTGGAAAGAAAGTATTGTTTAAAAAAAATGAAAATACCATGTATGCTTAAATTGAGGCAAAGTAATTATTTAGGGATTTTAAGAGAATGTGTAATTCACACATTACAGGATATTAACAGCAAGTCTTTTTCAATAGATAAAATACTGAATTATAGAATTTTAAGTTAAAATGGGAAAGTAACTACTATATAAAACCTCTAATTAATATTAAAGAAATGAAAAAATTGGCTCACAGCAAAAGAAAGTGTTTCTAAATGACTATGTAAAGCTCCTGGATCATGGTCAAAGAGGCTGAACTCAGTTTGAAAGTATTTTTGCTGCAGTAAGTGTGACTCCTCCTATGACAAGTGTGGTTTCAAAGGGCACTGTTGACTGAAAATAAGAAGCACTAGAATAGCTGGTACTTTGTGTCAGTTCTGCAGGGACTTCAAAGAAACATTGGTGATGAGACCATTTTGTAACTCTGGAAGCTGGTATAATCATGGTTTTACTGCTTGAGAAGCAGGGAAATAGGAAGTTGTGACTACGAGAACAGTTTACAAGAGATTCACATTTTTTAATCTACTTATCTTGAATATAAAAACAGATCACTATGTGTGTGCTATGTGTTGATATTATATATCACAGAGTTAGAATTACTTTTCTTTAATAAAACAAAAAGAAAATCATGTTAGGTTTTGAAAGTTTCTCACCTGCCATATAAAATCACTCATCACATGGGGCTGCAGATCTTGATCTAGTGCTAAAGTCAATTCATCCACCAAAAGAATTATACCACAGCCCCTTATTTCAGAATGATCCACCATTTTCTTAAGCAAGCTATTATGGCTTATCCTATAAGATGTGGTTTGTTTTTTTTTTTCCCCCTAATTATGCCAGCCCATTGATGAGAAAAGTAAATTATCAACTTAAACACTGGCTAGTGTGTGTGATACTGGGCTACAGCTGGATGCTGTTCAGATTTCTGTGTCATCTTTCTAAGAACAGTGCCAAGAGCTAATGAGTGTGATTTGATCCCACATTAGTGGGACTGTTGTTATTGAAAGGATTCATCATGCATAGAAATTATTTGTGCTTTAGCTAGAGGCCATATTCATGGTCTTGCTATTTGGCATGGAATGTGCTGTCTTCATTTCTATTCATTACCCATGAAAAAAATGACAGAAGGGAAAGGAGAAAAGCAGCCTATTTTTCATTTTCTCTCTCTACTTCCTCTCCCATCAGATCAATACAAGAATGGGTAGAATAAAGGACAATCCTAACTAAATGCAAAATTAAAGAAAAGCAGAGAAGCACAAAGTGACTTTTTTGGTTGTCTGTTTTTAAAAACAAGACACCAAAATAAAAATTAAAAAATTAACGTTGCACTACTCTCCAGGACAAGTGGGTAGTGTTAGCATTTCTTATTACCATGGGAATTGTAGATATGCTTTTTTGAGAGCTGAGAAATCTTAGTAAATTCTGATAACCTCACACTGTTTGATGAGTGAAGCTTCCCATGAGAGACCGCCTTCCATTGACATCTCCCTTGCTATCCCTGCTGCTGTTAAGGGGAATTCTCTCCTGATAAAAGTGAACAAGAGTATTCTGTAGGAGTCGGATAAATAGATTATGCCACAAGAAAGCATCCACACATCATGAGTATGGGTCCTTACCAGCTGAAGGGTACAATATGTGACTGAAAGGCAGATATTGCTTGAAGCTGAAGTAGTAATCTCAGTAACCCAGTCTCCCCTGGGGAATTTTTCCTAGAGGTACTGTATTTTCTGTGGATCCTAGGAATTACAAGACATGAAATGTTAATATTTATTTCCTCCAAAGAAGATTTAAAAGATATTTTAGTACAACTTCAATATCAAATACATAAGGAAACTTACTTGGAGTATATATATCAACAAATATCTTTCTTTACTTTCAGCAATGAGGAATAAACTAGAAGCGACTCAGACACTAAGAATGCATATATTTACAGGTAATAAAATTCCATTTAAGTAAGCTACATTAAGTACAGAGGTCATCAAACTTCACTACACTGAACAACATGGCAGTTAAAGTAAATAAACCTGCTAAGGAACTGTTAGGTTTTAAGTGTAGATATGAAGTCCTATTGCCTTATTAATTCAGCCTATAATCTCTGATACCCTTGCATACTCACATGGTGTTACTTTTCTATTACTATTCTAACATTTTTTTTCTCTTATTTTAAATTAACCCCTAACATGGCAATAGTGACCACACATTATGCATTAATCCAGTAAAGAAATGCATTTTATTCTTGCATATGAATAGCTTTATGTACACCAGCCTATGGCTGTAATTGATCTTTAATGATTATTTCTTAATGTCAAGAGTGTTTCTATTTTAATTTAATAGACAGGTGAGTTTATACTTTAATTGAATTCAGTCATTCATGACTAGAAAATAAATGGCTGTGGTAAAACAAGATTGATAGATCAGAAAATAAGAGGTTTAGCCCACTGCATATATCATGAATACGGAGAATCTACATTTTTTTAATACTGTGACTCCAAGTGACTTGGTGCTATTTTTCCTATTCTAATTTTCTCTCACATCTAATTGCTTGCATACATTGAATTTAGAAAATCTTTCCCCCAAGCAAGCACATATTTGGACTTATTGCTCTTTCTTGCTTTCAGTAAGTGTACTTATTGACAAAGCAAGCCCTTGCTCATGTCCCCTAACATGAATAATTAGTTCTATCCAACTAGATCTTGTTACCACTTTATCACCATTAATTTTTTCCCTTACAAAGGTTTAGGTTAATGTTTTCCCCTTTCTCCAGAAACTGAACTTCTCTGGAGAGCTCTTTATTTCAGTGCCACACAATGTCTGTTCTTTGAGCACTGCAGCTTTGAGACATGACCCTCAAAATAAATATCCAAACAATCTGATAGAGTTGGAAGGAAATTTTTTCTGAACATTGCGATTTGGCACCCACTGTCAACAGTAGGTGTTGTATGGACTCTCAAGGTTGTCCTCTAGGTTCAGGAGAGAATCTCATTATAACTTCTCAGTTATGACAGTGCAGTAAGAAGTAAGAGTTTTTGAGGTGTTGCTGCTGTTGTGTTCATGTTTCAGGTGTTTTGTACCCAAAAACTGTAGTAAAATATCCAGCCTTTTCTCCCTAAATCTTGCATTTTCAGGAGAAGAAAAAAAAAATAAATCACAGATGCTTATCAAAGAGCTTGAATAACCCAGGAGACAATATCTCTTCAGATGCAATGCAGCACTGTTGATATTCAATTCAAGCTGTCATTGTGTTTGTTAGGTCCATTGCAACACTGGAGATTTTGAGGGTTCTAAAGGGAAACAAGAACTGCCTTTGCAGATGTTTACCAATCATTCTCTTTAGGTGAGCATCATGGCAGAAAAGTTTTGAAGTTTAGTATTCGAGCAAAGTTTATATGGGACTGGCAAAGCCTGCAAAGTTGAATTTACTAGCACTGCTGTATTCAGAGGGGCAGTCAGGTCTTTCCACTCCATACTACTTTCTGTTGAGAAATAATCTTTCTTTCATCCTACTGAAAAAACATCTATATGTGTGTATATCTATTTATGCACACACATATATAGTGTTTTAATACATTTACTTACTAAGGCCTTTAGATTTTGCCTTCTGCTATTGAAGTGCTGGGATTCCTTTGCTGGGTGCTGTATTCCTTCCAGATTCCATTTCTTTGTTTTTCCATTTTCCATTCTGTGCCTTTGCAATAATTAAAGAATGGCTACAAAATTCAGCATTACAAAAGAAAAAGTGGAAAAAATACATCAAAGAAATCTTGATATTATTAATTTTATTATACGTATATACTATTTAAAAAGGTAGCATAGGCACAAAAGGGAGGGAAAATTCTGAAATTTGGGTAGGTTTTTTTTGTGAAACTGTGTTTTTTAACCCAAGCTTATATCCTGAATATATGTAGAGCTGAACTTCAAGAGAAAGGAGTTGTTCCTAAGTTAGCATCCATTTTTTCTTCAGCTTCAGTGAACAGAAGTACTTGCTTTCCCATTAAGCAAAGCCCCATGGAGTTTGCATTTATTCAGCTGCTTGTTAAATAGGGACATATTTTGCTGGAGGGGCTTAAGAGTTTCCTTTTCTAGAGGAGCAAAAGGACATTATCATCAGTAGCTTCTTTTTGCACCTTGTGAAAAATGAAGCATGATGCACAGCAGGGAAGTAGAGAGACTGATGTTTAAAGGATACAATCTATTTATGGAGGCTTTTTCATAAGCCTAATCTGCAAGCACTAGCACACAACCTCATCCTGGGTCTAGTGCAGAAACACTGACATGGATATAGAACAGAGCCAGAAGTACTGCCAGATATTTGTTAAAACATGACTATTTTTATTGCAGCTCCCTCTCATAATAATTGTGATCAGAAAGTGGAATGCAAGTGAATTAATGTTTCAATATTGTCCTTCTGTTATGCTCAGAGATTGACCCACAAGCTGACTGAATCTGCTAAAACAATGGGATGAAGAAATGTGAGGGAGGAAGAAAGGGGTAAGCAGACAATGAACCAATCTAAAGAGGCTACAAAGTATGAATGAACCCACCTTTCCCCCCCACAAGATCTGTCTGTTCTTTCCAACTATTTAACATAAAACTCTCCAGAACAAAGGTGCCTTACATTGCATATTTTTATAGCACTGGGTTACAATAAGATTTCAATTTCTTGTATGAATTTTAGGTGCTATTGTGTTAAAAATAGCAAACTTGATTTGATATTGATATTTGAGATTGATATTTGATATTGATTTTCTCCATTAGGTCCTATTGCCAAATTTCAAGACATCAGAGAATAATGTCATGAGGTCACTCACTGCACAAAAGAAATACAACACATATGGTAAGTCAGAGTTGCAATCCAGCTACTATTTAATTGTTGATGTGAGCATCTTCTGGAAATGTAGAATGGATGAAACTATTTCCATGTTACTTTCAAGGGATTATGTGCCTTAAATCATGTTCCAGATGTGAAGATGGTGAGGTAGTAAAGATAGACAAATGAAACTGCCCTTCTTTCCCATGCAAAACAGTGTCTTCTTAAGTCATTAAAAGGTCTGTGATTTCTAATCACAACATGATGCACATTTATTGGGTCTTCAGAAAGAATTATGATGGTGTTGTTTGGAGCAGATTGATTTACATGGGACCACAAGAGTTGCAGTTCTACAAGCTGTTGTTCACTTCCATGTTATAATTCTTTGGAGACAGTTTACTTAAAGTTCTTGAAGTCAGTTATCATCCTTCTGACCTCTAGAAACAAGAGGAATACCAAATGCAAGTCCTACCCCATGATGGAATCTGGTAATCTTGAAGAATAATGTCACTCTAGATTGTGTGTGGGGGTGATTAAGATGCCTTTGCTTACAGAAATTTCCCCCAGATCTTCACAAGACTAGATTCACATGCTACCTATCATTTTTAGATAAAGTTGGGTACTTTAGCTACAAGAAAAATGTACATGTTAATTAAATGCCTGTTATCTAAATTACAGGCCAGCTGGCTTGAGACAGTGTTGCAAATATCCTCTGTATTACAAATACTGGTTCATTGCATAGTACCTAATTTGAGATTACACCCATGCTGAAATGAGAGGTATGATTGCATCACAAGCAGAGATACCTGGGCTTGCTTTTACCTACCAATTATCGAGTTGCTGTGACAGCTCAGATTTCAGAATGGACTGTCCAGGGCTGTCAGTGAGGCCCCTGTGTGTGAACTGAAAGAACAATCTATCAGTGAGGTCTGTGCTGTTGCAGTTTCATTGATTTTTGCTTCTCTAGGTATATTAAAGATAATTCAGATGTGATTATCTGAGTGGCACTTTCTGCTAGTGTAGAAGCACACCATATCCTAAATAAAATAGAAGGTTGTGGTATGGAGATAATGGTTATTATTCAGCATATCTCCTCTATAAAGATATTCAGGCAGTGTCTCTCCCCTTATAAGCTATTCATCTAATTCTTTCCTGAGGCTGTGAGTCATAGCACATCATATTTGGGTTTAAAATTCAGAACCAACTGTGCTAATACCATATAGTGTCTTTCTGGAAACCACTGCAAATTCTCAGAACACACATCTGCAATTCTAACCGTGCTAGAGACTTGGGCTACAAAGTTTAGTTTAGAAGCAAGCTGTCAATATGCACAAAAACAGTTACTTCATCACAGAAACCATCAACCAGTTACTGACATGATTGCCAGTTCTGCCTGAATATAGACTCACAGGTTTATCTGCCTTTTCAGGTAACTGTATTTTTTCACTTGCATTCCAACAATAAGCATTAAAATAACATTCACACACACACCCTGATTCCATCAGGGCATCACAAAGATTTTGTGTGACACTTCTTACCATACGTAGTCCTTATATTAAAAATCATTCTTATGGATTAGATGTTTATGTTCAGCTCCAGAGGTGCTCAGAGAGAAGATCTAGGGAAGATACTCAAAATTAATGACCCACTGACTTTATTACTGAAGATTCCGTGTTAAAATTGCATGTACTGGGCACACATAAGACACAGTAAAATAGCAGGGAGAAGATGTTTGTGTCCCACTGCTGGATAGGAGGATTACAGCAATCCTGTGGATATGGAAGGGTTATAGCAGCTTTTTGAACCCCCTTGAAGTATACATGGAGGCAACAGGTTAGTGACTTCACTGCCTGGAGCCTTGCACTTTGTAAAAATAAATATTCATCAAGGGATGTAAAGGTGGGATCAGTAATATTTGAGGGGAACCACTGAAAATTTAGACAAAGTATTTTCACTGTTTGGCATTATTAGTCATAGCAATTTGAAGTCTAAAAATGGGAACTGAGAATCAGACCCCTAGTAATAAGGAATTCAAATAAATATATACTGAATTCTGAAAATTTACCTCTTCCTGCTCTGAATATAATGTGAATTTCCCAACCTAATGCTGGAAGCACTTAATAGTTTGGATGATGGAATAACTCTGAGTCTCCAGTGCCCGGTTTTCTAAATTATGTCAAAATTGTTAAGTTATGCCAAATATGTATCAAACTGATGTATATACATCTATGCCTGTACATGCCTCTGTGATGTGGTTGAATTAGTGCTTTTTTCAAGTTCCAATGTAAATGAATACTAAATTTTTAAGTTCTAATTTTCTTGATGCAGAGGAAGGCACACACAGTATGTCATAACAACAAGATAAACATATGCCACTCAATCTTTTGATTTACATTTTGAAAACAGCACCAGAGTTTTCAGAAAACTGTCATTGTGGAATGGCTAAGCTAACAGCTAAGTCATTCTTATCACATAGTGAAGTTCCTCAACCTGGAGTACTTCATCAATGACACTTCAACTGAAGAATTTTTAAAATATGCTGAATTGTTTGAAAGGAAAGTATTATTTTAAAATATCTGAGAAAATAAAGTTCTGAAGAAATTTTGAAACCTATACTTCACCTTTTTTGGACACAGATTTGAACATAAATATATTTTTCCTGGTGATGAGGGTATTCAGAAACAAGTATGTATATCTATACAACTGTTACACCATCATACATGTCCAAACTAATATTTTAACTTCTTTTAGTAAAGACCCACTGAGACCTATCTTGTTTTCTCATGTCCAAAAGAGCAGCATAAATGGATCCTACCATTGTATATGTGCAGTCCAACAGCTGCTTGGTCCTTAGTGTCTTTTCTTAAAAATGCAAGGCAGGTAGGATGTGCTGCTGGTCTTTCATAGACATTAAATACTGTAATTGTTGTTTTGCATCCTCATTCAATGTTACAAGAAACTCTAGGTTTGTAATTGCAGGTTTTGCTAATGAGGACCTTGTCTGTTCAAGCAGTGTTTAGCTTATGGTCTTCCTTACAGTAGCTGGAATGAGCTTTGAGGAAAGGCTTTTGGAAGCAATGCTGGAGGGGATGTAGAAATATAGGCAAGTCTGTTAACTATATAATGAGGAAGAAAAGAAGGAGTAGGTACAACAGTATCTTTTATATGGTACACTTGTCTAGGAATCAGGAGACCTGAATTTAAATCCCAGCTCTGTCTTTTCACTCCTATGTAATGTTAGGTACTTGCTTAGTTTTTGTCTCTCAGCTCCTGATCAGTAAAATGGAGGTAATATACAATTTATAGGGAGGCTTAGAATAGATAAAGATTGAGAGGTAGAAACAATAGGAGAAGGGGCCCACACAAATAGCACAGACAGACATATATATCATCATTATGGGTTCTTCCCTCACAACACAGCAAGGGGGCTCTTTACATGTATAATCCCCATGGTAAGAATCATCCTGGTGAATTAGCTGTTTGTGTGCTGTGCCGAGAAATGTTCCTTATGTGAGAAATCTCTGCCTAAAAAAGGATGCTCTGGAGACACTTAAGGAAGAAATAAAAAATGGTTATGTCAACTGCTGTGTGTCTTTTAAGCAAGAGAAATGTTAGTTTTTTTACATTGCCTCAGTCTTTCTCCTGATTTAACTGCCAAAAAGTCCTCTGATCTTAACAGTGCTGCTGTATAGCTTGACCTGCTGTGCTGATCTTAAGTACTGCAATATATTTTAAGGTGGAATGAGCTGTGAGCATTTTAAATTAGGTTATGTGCCTTAAGGTGGCAGTTGCTTCTCACAGGCACAATTAGAGTAATGGAATGAAAGCTGATTTAATGGTTACAATAAAAGAAATAAAATAGCGAGGTCTGGCCAGACAAGTTTTTATTCAAGATTCTATTAAGAAAGAAAGGAACACATAAAAGTAATACCAGGCTGGAAATTATAATGGTTTTTATATCATGATAAAGATTGACTGTGTTCTTCCTGAGAATCTTTTTTAATAAATTATCTTTATTATTTATAATCAGCACCAGAATTATATTTTGAAGTGTGTTCTTCCATCAGGAGGCTGGCTAATGTTTATCTGAACTATATTTTGTCAATAATGTGGTAATAACACATAGAGAGACACACCTGAAAACACTTTAATGGACTATTTTTCTATCCTATCATAGCTGATTTGTAGTGAGAGGGATTTATGGATTTTTGGCCTGGGGAACAAACACACACAGAAGCACCCACAGAGTTTCTTCTCCCATCCAAGAGGCTATGATGTTGGTTTTGTGCATCAGAAGTGGCCAGGTAGAGGTAGAGCTACACTGAGATTTGTACCCTGTGTCATTTGTCTGGCCAAATATTGATGTTAGAGGAGCCCTGACATGCCTGATGACATGCACCATAGAAAGCCTCATAAATAGGAATGTCTTTTAAAACGGTTAATTATGGAGGGAGTTCTGTAAGTGACACGTGGGTCTCATCCTCATTGCTATGAAGGTCCTGCTGTTGGGTATGATTTAATAAGCTCTTATCCTGGGACTGAGTCTAGAGTCAGCAGTGAAATAAAATGCCTAAAATTTTATTTTATAATCATTTACCTTCTGAAAACCACATTGTTAGGTAAAAGAAATAGAGCAGTTTTTTCTGTTGTTTGCATTGTAGCCTGTACTTTCTAGAAATCAATAAAACTTTTGTTACTTTTTTTTTTTTAAAATGTATAGATAAATAGCACCTGATAACCATGGATTCTAAGAAGGCAGAGAGAGAATGGTGTACTTTTCATGGAAAACCTTAATTCCCAAAGCTATTGTGTCACTTTACCTGTTGTGGAAAATAGATAGAAAGCTCTTGGTTTTAAAGGGAAAGGCAGATTGGGAAATAAAGATAACATCACATCTTTAACCAGTTTTGCCAAGTAATGGAAAGCAGCCTAGCCAGGCCATGTTTTTATAGAATTCCGACTCCCAAACACTGCTGTTGGCTTTCAGATCTTGGTAACAAGGATGGAAACAAATAAAAGCTGGGAAGGGAGATATTCAGATGGAAATACAATCTAGATGTTTTACTACTGGGGAGTTTTAATGAGTGTCTGTCATAAGTGAGAAAATATACTTAGTGGCATGTCTAAATGTCTTACTCAAGTCAGATGAAAAAAAATACTGTTGATTTCCAAAGTACACTAATTCAGGGTTTGCTGATTGTTTGTTTGTTTGTTCCATGTATTTCTCTGATAACATCATCTTTCTCATTGCTTATGTGGGCCCACATTTTGCACTACGTGTTTAGTCAGTACACTATTAAGTCAGTATACTTAATTAATCAATCTTGACAGAAGACAGATTAGTAACAGTATATTCCCTTAATATTCTTTAACTTCTGATTTGTTTCACATTTGACTAGAGTCATGACTAAAGGTGAATAAACCTTAGTTTTAAAGGTAATGAAGAGATAAACTGCAAGAGCTAAAGTTACTTAACTATTGCAGTTACTTAACTATATGCAGCTATCTTGTATGATAGAAAAATCTTTTAATATAGCAACTTTGTCCAAGAACCAGATGACTGTAGAAAAGAGGACAGTGTCCCCATGAGAATTGTTAATGGAGACTCTCCTCTGTGCTCAAGACTCTAGCCACATTGCTTAGCACAGCAGTCTAAAGTTCATGCAGATAAGAAAACTTTCTAATGTGTCATGTGCAAAATAATGTCTTTTAAAGTAAAGTATCAAATAAAATTGACATTTCTTACAGTTGTAGGGCTAGAAAGTACTATTATTTGTAATGTCAATTCACTGTGGACCAAATTTATCTCCTTTATGCTTATTTTACTTTCATCAAAATGACAATTAGGCATTTTAAGCAGCTCAAAACTTTCCAGACAACTAAATACTATTTCTTATGCAAAACACCTTAACCTTAAAACGATTAGTGAAGTCTAAGCCACAAATTAAATTTCTTTTTAAACCTGCTCCACTCATAGTTCTTACGGTTTTTAGGGGAATGAGATTGACTCAAGCAGAACAGTGCAGAGGTGTTAAACCATTGAGTGGTCATGCACTCAAACAGAACTCCTTGGGGTTTGTCTGGACAACAAGGAATAGAAAACTTGTTTCATGTTGAACCAGTCAGCTATACTACTGACAACAATACTGGTCAAATTGTGATTCAGCATACTGATTTATGGACACATTCAGATATCTGACATTTTAATATGTTAGAAAAGAGTTCATGTGGTATTTTACCTTGACTTTTCTTTATTTTTACATACAGAAATACATATGTTCATATTTTGTAAATTATTTTCCTGAAGTAGCCCTATGATGTGATTTTTCTTAATAACCCACAAGTTAAGCATTGTGCAGATAAGGTATCATTTCATGTTTTGATTGGTAGTGCTACATCCTTTCCTTTGATATTGATTGTATTAACATCACCCACTCATTTCCATTCAAATTGTTGCTGCTGAAATCATACACAAGGTTATATGATTGTCTCCTCCTACTCCAGTGAATCAAATATTGTTTTCTCTCTGTAAAGAAGAGAAACTACTACTTTTCCTGTAGTAGCTTGACTTTTCTCCCCAGCCTGACAACTGCCACCATAGATTCCTTGTAGTATTTTGATGCCTTTCCTATGTTGCCCTTGACACTCTCTATAGCACTCAATGAACCAAAAGAATTTCCTTCTTTAAATCTCTCCTTGCAGGAGTTAAGCTGCCAATGTGCTGAGACCACTGACTAAATTGCTGACCAAAGCTGTGTCATGGTTTCCTTGAACTGTCCCTGGTTTTGTTTGCCTGTTGTTTGACATCTTCAGTTATAAACCATTTCGGTCAAGGACTTTGATTTATTTTCTTTGCACAGTGTGTTAAGGCCATAGCCCATAGGTGAGACAATCATTTTTTCACAGTAGTGCAAATGATAAATGTCTGAGCCAGGACTAAGCAAAGCAGATCAAAACCATTCAGATCTGTATTCCATATAGCCATTAGAAAAACTCCACAGATAAACTAGTTTTAACTTGTGAAATGCATTCTAGTATGTAAAAGAATCTACCTTCTGGTACCTGCACACTTGCAAAAGTCATGTCACTTAATGTCCAGGTATTGCCTACTTAATTGTATAGTTTGAAATCCAAATGAGCTCTTGAACTTCAGCTCTGTCTGTTAAAGTAAAACAGCATAGTTCTGAGTGCTCCTCTGGGATATTTTTTTTCTAATGTGCCATTTTTTTCTCCCATCACATGAATTTTGCCAGTGCTCCACTGAGACAATTATTCAAAAGAAACCAGATGAACTTGTAATTATTTTGTTTCTTTTAAATATAATTTATGTAGTAGTAATGGTTATGCAACTTGCTGTTGCTGTCGTCTCAAGTCTGTTGAGTTTAAAAGGAGTTTTTCCAGTCTCTTTAATTTTTGCATCAGGTCCTCAGCAATGGACATATCCTAGGTTTGTCTGATTTTGGCAATTAAGAGATTATCTGATTTAATTTGTATAATCAGGAGGCGAAGTCTTACAACTTATTCTACTCTCTCTGCTTGCAAGCTTCTTCCTGAATTTTGAACAACCATTATTGAAAATGTGAGTCATGATAGCATATTAAATATTAAAAACAGTTTAAGATTTAATCCCAATTTATGGTGCAGCTTTGTCTAATTTACTGCATATTACACAATTTCCTTCACAGATAACTTTTAGTGTGCTGTATAAATAATAAATCAGCCTCTCATGATTCTCAATTGTTCTAATCTAGTTTTATATTAAACTTACATTTGCCATCATTTTTATGTTGCTAGACCAATTTATTTTTTTCTCTTTTACCTATTCAACCCACACGTTAGTTCTTTTATAAGGTTTTATCTAGAAAATTATAGGTATTCAAGAATTTTAGGTAAGTTCTTTGCTATCATTTCTCTTAAAACAGAATAGAAATAATCTTCACATGCATAAACGACAAAGCCAAATCAGAGGATCAGTAGGTTATAGAAGTTCATTCATAATCAGGGACAGTTATTCTGCTGTCACTATGTTCTAAATTCTGCTTATACAGTCAACTGAGAGCAATAGATCTAGAGATCTATTTAGATTTACTAATAGATATTAGCAAATATCTTGCAGGTCTTTGTGTTTAGTATTAAGCATGTGCAGACAAGAAGGTTACTTTACCTTAGTTTCAATACTTTAGTGTTTTATAACTGCCCAGCTTTCTGTTGAAAGCTAAGTGTGTTTACCTAATTCACTTAGGTATTTAAAAATTTGATGCTGTAGCTATGACCTGGAAAATCTGATCAGTAACATCTCTTTCTCTGACCTTTGCCCTCCATGAGGTGAAATGATTTTCTGATGTACCTGATCCACTCACTGCTGAAAACGTGAGTAGGACAAGAAAGGGGGTTGTTGAGAAACACAGAGAGCCCTTGGCCACCCAAAAAAACTAGAGAAAAAAAAAAAAAGATTGAAACATAAGCATTCGGGATGCATCATCTGATTCAAGAATGTTGATAGAGTTGTCAGGTCTGTTCCCAAATGAGTGTGGTTTTATCTGTTGGCTGTCTTGCCCCTTCTCAATCTTGATTTTTGTTTTCCTATTCACCAAAAGGAATCATGTCTGCTGTGAGTAATGTGTGCTGGGTTTAATTGCAGCCTCAAGCCAGCTCTGTCTGGCATTTTTCAGCATGTATACAGACTGTTGATATTTATTTCATATTGTATGTCATAAGTGAAGTTTTTCAGTAAGTCTTAATGGCAAGATTTCATTGAGTGGGTACTGCCAAATGCTTTTTCTCCCCAGTGACATGAAAGAAGATGTTTCTAAAGATTTTTAGATGTTTTTAAAGACTATTTTATAAAGGGTGAAAAAATTATATATTTTTTTAAATTCCTGTGGGCTAATACAGGAAAAAGAAATTAGGAATTATTTAACTCATCTTAATCTTAATTTCCACATGATATGAACAAAGAAGTAAATATCAGGAAAATGAGCACATTAAAGAGAGAGTTTAAATTTTGAGATGTTTAATTGAAAAAAAAAAAAAACCAACGAAAAAGGATGTCTTTTGGGCAAAAAGTAATGAAAACTTGCTTTTCTTCCAAATAAACTGAAAAAATTCTGAAAGCAGAGAAAGTAGCAGTATATTATACAAAGAGGTTACAGCCTACAGGTATCCCAGAGAAAAAAAAACCAAACAAACAAACAAAAATACTTGAGACCTAAGAGAAGCGACAATTTATTACTTAAATCAAGCTATATTTATATCATTGTTTAATAGTATAGTTACAGAAATGCTATTTATCTTTCTATGCACTTGTAAAATATCTGTGGAACTGTAAAGTTTTTCTGGGGGTATTTCATACTCAGTTCTTCTATCTGTCTCTCCAAGTGTTCTGCAAATTGATCAATAATTTTTATGCACTACAGTAGCCAACTGCAGCAACATCACAGAGCTAAATTCTGCTTTTATATCAGCCTAAAGTGAGTGAGTGCTGATCATGCTTGTTTTTCAACTGAACTTAGTTTGGCAAATCTTAGCAGCAGGCTGCATGATGAGTGGCCAGTTTTTGAAATAAATACAGACTTAGACTTAGTCTTCTTCAAAAGGCATCAAGTTTGGTCCCTGAAGGAGTGTTTTGTTACTAACTTGAACCAAAAGATAATTTAGGGTTAGGCTCAAGGATGGCTGTGGAAGCCTGGCTGTAGAAACACTGCATTAATATTTTTATTTGCATATGTAACCCCCTTTGCAATAGATTTTTAAAATTATTACTAGATATTGGCTTTTCTTTTGTAATTGCTTAGCCTAATGTTGCTGTTCAATTCCTTAAAAAAATTTCTTGCTAAGTGGTATTCTAGCCTCAGTATGTGCAACTGACCTGTTCTCTGTGGATAACCAGCTGCAGATGTTATCCAGTGTATCTATAGGGCATATCCAGCAACATCACTAAATTTCTAAGGTAACCATGGGAGGTATTCAAGCCACATGAAACCTGGTGTGAACACTCCTGTAAAAGCTTTTAAGCAGCAACCCACAGTGTGATTGCCTCTGATCATTCTGAAAGAAACTTTGTTCAAGATTTTTCAAAGGCTGAACATTGATTGAATGTATTATTTGTGATGCAGAACAAGCGTGTTTACATCAAGATGCCTAGAGGAAATCTGAAATTCTGTTAGATTTTCTTTAACATATTTGCTATATTTTCAGATTTAAAAATATATACGGGCATAGATTTTTAATATGGGCAAACTGTGGTCTTATTAAAAATTGTTGATGTACATTGGGTTTGTTTGTGCCCCTTCATAAGTACATTAAACATTAAAAATTTGGGATAAGTAGGGTATGGTAGACCAGGACATTCCTAGTCAGAAAGAAAATCAGAGAACACAAATATTGTGCAACAGCGTTGTTATGGTTTCCATTCAGCTTTATCTAAATTGTTGTTACTTATATTCTATAGTACATATAAGAATCAAGACTGCTCATTTATTTTCTTACCCACCTTCTTTCATAAGTGTCTCTTGTTCAATGACTGTAATTAAGGTATTCTGCCTGGAATGAAATGAATAGAGTTGAATAATAGCCAACAGTGCATTTACAGTGTAACCCCAGACTTTTGAACCCTACAAACTTTGGAGATGCTTGTACCTAGCATTTTGCTTCATACTAAAGTTCATAGTTAAACTGTTTATTATACTATGCATAGCTGTATGAATGATCTATAACCTGCATAATACACTGACTATTAACTAAGAAAATGTCTGCCTCTGGAAAAAAAAATACTGGGAAAATAATTTATTATAAAGATATTCTTCAGTGATAGAAAAGAACATGATCTGATAAATGACATCTGGCTTTAGAATAATTCTGCTTAGAAGTAAAATGCCTTTTTAAGCAATGAAATGCATTTCTGAAGTGGTTGATATAATAAGGTCAGTGATTGGAATTAGATAGGATGACCCAGAACTAGTTGATGACTTGATGATGAAGCTTCCAAAATATCTAGAGGTGATAGGTATGCTTCATTGTGTTGTGATGAAACATGCAGATTAAATCAAGAGATACAGACATGTTGTTGGAATAATTCTTGACTTCGTGGACATAAAGCACGAACAATCAAAATGGCCCCTCTTTTAGCTGTAACCCTGCATCTGATATTTTAGAACAGTATGCTGGTTTTGTTTTTTTTTTTTTTCACATCATTAGTACATAATGTGCAAATAATTTCTCTAGCTATTATATATTAGAGCTGCTTTATGTAATTGCCTGCATAATAAATAGTCAAGTCAAATTCTTTTTTGTTACATTTTTGCCAAATTACACTTAGAAATAGTTCAGCTTTTTTTGAGTTTTATGAAAAGCCTTTTGAAAAATTTTCAAACAACTCTAGAAGGGACATAAAAAATATTACTAGAAACCATCAAGGCAGAACAAGACCCTAAAGGAAGCAATGCAATATTATCATTCAATTGAAGAAAGCAGAAAGAGAGAAGTCTGGGATTCATTTTGTCTCTGCTGTTTGTTTCTAACATAGTTTAAGAACAAAAGCTTTATCTGAAAATAACAAAGAACAACTCTGTCAATCCTGTTTAGGAAATATGTCCAAAAGCCTGACATGTTTATCATGTGTTCCTTACTCAAGCAGGCACTGAATCAGTGAGATTCGTGAGCCAGGTATGGTGTAATGCCTGTGGAATACACACAAGAGGCTATCAACCTAACGAATTACTCCACAAACTATGTGGCAGGACTGTGACTCTTAATTGCTGGTAAAAAATTCACACATCCAACCCCGGTTATAGTATGCTTAAGTCTGTGAAGAACTTATCAGTTCTTCTGCCTGTTATTAATAAACAAGGGCTGGTTCATTTTTTTGTTTTAAATGAAAGATCATGGTTTAGGATTCTGCATATTTGCATGTGGAACACCCATGAAAAGATTCCTCTCCAGGTTTTCTCTTCTGCCAGGCCTGTCCTGGGACTGGGCTCCTGGGAGCAGCATCTGCCTCTGTGTCAATGTACCTTTAGGACCTGTGCTTTGTTTTCAGTAGCTGCAGGTAGTGAAAATGTAAATGTACAGGCACATTTCCTACTCCTGGAGGCAGTAATAAAGTGTAGTTCCTGCTGGCTGTTGGCTGAGGCAGGGTATTTGCAGACAGAGCTGACCCAGCAAGATACAAGGCAGGAAATCCAGGGGGTTTTCCATTTTGCCTCCAAGACTTCTCTAGATATTGCTCCTGAAACTTGGTTCAAATACAGGGAATAATTTGTAGAGCATTGCTTCACTGTGAGCAGGAGTACAAAAAGGAAAGCAAAATTGTTTTATATTAATCTTATTTTTCAATTTCATACATTTTTTTTAAATCATGTATTCACACTTGGCTTCAAAGTGAAGAACAGTATGATAAATTCATTTTTATTTTGTTTTCTTTATGGCACAGCACTTGCCCTGCAGTGAGAATCAGCATCTCTGGATCATTTGTTAGTTGCAAGTGCATTAATTTGAATTTTACCATCGATCTGTTCTACCCTATGACTCAGTTTTGTGGTACTTAGTTTCTAACACACTGCTTATATAGTCCAAAGTGTTCTGGCTTCTTTGGTTTTTTTCTTCTCTTGCCATTTGAATCCTTTTCTAATGAATAAGTTCAGAGCAAAACACTGTCTGTATGGATCAATATTCTAAATGGTAATTTTGCAAGCAGACAAAATAGTGGGTTTCTGAAGGGTAAACTGATGAAATGTTGCCTAGTGCAGACAGAATAGAATCCCTTTTACTATGAATTACAGCACATGGGCCAATACACCTGTACTGCCTGAATAACACATGGATCTCTGGGAACAGATGAAAGTCTCAAGTCTTTTAAGCACTGCCTTTTCTTATTGTAAGGCAAGACAGAATCGAGGCCCCTATCTATTTCTGAATGTTGAAATTATCCTTGTCTTGTCATACTTTCCTTCTCTGCAAAATGTCCTGTCTCACCTGTAGTGCAGGGCAGCACTGGGAGAGGATACAAACACCTTACAATGTAGGTTCACAGGGATGGTTCACACAGTCTTTCCTTCCTAGTCTGTGGTTTTATTTATGGAGCTCTCCAGACCAGTCTTGTTGCTGGGAGGGTTATAACAACCTGTGACAACTCAACAGTGTGGCACAGGAAGGTACCTGGAATACTTCACAGCCAGTGAGTAGTGACCCTAGTACTGTGCTAAAAACAACCTGCTCTCCTCTATCAGCTGTGCCCATTTCTCTTTGCTGGAGATGGAAGGAAAAGATGGAGAGGGCATCTTCACCTCCCCACTGCCAGCCAGCTGCTGGGACAGCAGGAGGCCTCAAGCAGAGAATAAGCAATTCCCTCCTTCCTGTGGGAAAATCCCCAGAGAACTGCACTTACAGGAACAGGAATTCCATGTGCCAAGGAGGCTGAGTTGTACTGCTGACAGCTGTGTGGTGGTAGGACTATGCTATGGAGAAGCACTTGATAACTGAGATGCAGTGATTGCAGAAGGAAGCACATGCCTTGCATGAGTGTCTGATGAGTTGTGGAATTGTTTATATGATGGATGTCAGGGCCATTTGCAGGTTCTGGTGAGTCAATCGACACCTTTAAGAAGACATCTTCACTGTGCTTGGAGTTCAAATTGAGATGGGGGAAGCAGCCAAGTTCTCGGGTTTTCTTCCTGTTACAATAACACTTTCCTTACCTCACTCACATATGATGTGCACAGGATTTAGAGCAAACAAAGATAGCTGTTTCGAGGAAGCTGCAGGGGTGGACTGCTAGCCCCCAGAGCAAACCAGTTATCTAGTCAGTTTGAGGAAATTGTGGTTCATTTTTGACCTAATTACATCTCAGAAAATCTGTTGATTTTTCTCTATGGCTTGCAGTTGTGGTTGTCTGTGCATTAGCTTTTAGCAGAGGAGTGGCCTCTGCCATGAGCTATCCTTAGCTGGAGTGCTGGTGTCTGTAGGATTCCCTTAGACAATCATATATAGTCACAGGGTAGAATACATATTATTTTGTTTATCCAAAGGAGCTTGCAGAAAATCTTAACTTTTGTTGTGGAAATAAAACTAGAAAATATATCAATGTTCAGACTATTTCTAAAAGCCAAAAAAAAAAAAAAAAAAAAAAAAAAAAGGTGGCCTGACCTCTCATTAGTGTATATTCTGCACGAACATGCTGTTCTTTTGCAGGGCATGGGTGTTCTTTTTCTTCCCTATCATGCTTGAAGCTAAAACTCAGATGTGGAGGGAGTCTGAGAGCTGTTCTGAAACCAAGACATAAATGGAAAGGAGTAATAGGAACACAGTTAATTTTATTGAGAAACAAATACAAATATTGTACAAAGAGAGAGATCTGTGGTGTTGGAGTGTATATATCAGGCTATCAAGACATCATGTAGTTGTTTCATTTGTTCTGACTTCTTTTCATCCTGTGAACAGCTGTCCCTTTATTTTTAAAAGCTATTTTAATGTGGCAAGGGTGTTTTTAGTTTAATCTGCTACAATGCTCCTTTTGTCTCCTTGTCAAACTTCCAGTTTTAAAATATTAATCCAAGCTAACAAAGAGAATTTTTGATGTATTATAAAATCCTGAATGCAATGTATAATTTAAAAATGAAAACACTGTATTAGGGTATGCTCATATTCAGATCCAGATATGTTTGGCTTGAGTTAGGCTCCTATTTGGAGATGTTTTTAAAGAAATAAATATTTATTGGGCATTAACAGCCTGCTGAAGTGCAGCAACTTACAACCATGTGTTAAGTGCCCTTTCTTCACCCAGTCTATTGAGGTGCTGAATCTTCACATTCCCATGCTAATAGTTTAAACTCTTAGTCCAGCAAGTACAGCTTCATATTCTAAGTTGAAGATTTCACATTCAGTTCCAGTCATGATGAAAATCCACACACCCTTGGGTTGCATTCTTCGCCCCACCTGAGGTCCATATGATTGAAACACTCTTCAGACCCAGATTCAGAAACTTCACTGGTCTGACATTATTAGGGAAGAAAAGAAACAAAGAGGGAACTGTGTACTGGGATTAGCTATTTGTAGCATTTACTATTGTAATTGTTCTGCAAATGGCTAATGTAGGGTAGGTCACAGGAGACTTGTTACAGGGGATGGTTTCCAGTGGTAGAGCTGTATTATGTGATTAGTAGAGGAACTCTGCTGTTACAGGACTTGCAAGGGAATCTAAACCCCAGCTGTGGGAAGAAGGCAGCAGCCTGGGCTTTTGTTGCCAGCACCACTCCCAGCCAGCTCTTCAGATGGAGTAGCTCAACGTGATGAGGACTGGGGTGGCTGGCAAGATTCTGTGAAGCTGTACTTGTGAACAAGCTCTTCCCTCAGTTCTCTGAAGTGTGTATCTCGTGTCTCCTCCTGTGCATGTATTCAGCCTGCTGCTCCTGGGTGAATGAGCATCCAAAAGAAATGAGACACACCAAAACTCAGATCAGATTGCTTACCTGAGTTGATTTTAAACTCAGTAGCTGATAACTTTGACATGAGCACTTTGCTGAAGTGTACTCAGTTTGGAAGTCAGGAACTGCAACACACTTAGAAGACATATTTAGGATATAAACTCGTTTCTGCCTAGGTTCAAATGAGCAGTTGAGTTTTAATTCTGCTGTGGCCAAAGTGGTTCAGGGGGAACATCAGTTTTCAGTGTTTTACCAGAGCATGTGCCAGACTGCCTCAAAGTTTCCTTTGACTTATTTGGCCTTAAAACCATAAGAGTTAGTACCAGGCAAAGGTCTGACCTTTCATGATATTCACTGTTGTAACATTTGTCAGGAGACGACTGTCCATTTGATCTACCTATACCTTTCTAGAAGAATGATATCGGGAGCTGCAGGAACAGAAAAACACAGTGAGTGCCCTCCTAGTCCCTGTAATTTTTTATTTATTTATTTATTTTTTTTTGTGTGTGTGTGTGTGTGTTATAAAGGACAGCTAATTGGATTAGGTTTAGAGTTTTTCTGGCCCTGGTGGAAATAGTTTAGAAGAATCCACTGCAGTTCATGCTTAGTTAAAAATGTTTTAATGTCCACCCTTGGTATCCCAGCTTCTGTGTGGCTGAAATTTGAATCTTGACTTTTCTGCTTATTACACATCTGAAATATCACCTGACTATTTTACCAAGTTCTCGTGCTGTCAGTTTTGGGAACTAACCAGCACATCCTGAGCTGTGTGAGAACTAACTGAACTGTTGCCAATTTGCAGAGAATATTACTGCTTTCTGTCTGATTTTTGTATACTCACTCATAAGATGCTTGCCTTTAAACTGAAATGCTTTAAGTAGTCTGGAGATAACACATGTTTTTCATCCACTTTTACAATTAAAAGTTACTGTGCAACTGTAGTGGGCAGAAATGCAGAGTAATGTGAAAGGAGGAGAAGGGGATGAGAACTCCTCCTTGAAGTGTTATCTAAAGCAGGACTTTCCAGCTCATTGGAGCTCTATTTGCTGCATGCTCAAGAGAGTACTGGAACAACAGAAAGCTCTGCTTGAGTGTGTAGAAAAGAAAAAGACAGCTGTTGTGCTGTCTTCAACTAAATGAAACCTGATTGCTAGGTTGGTTGCCCTTCTCCAGTTATTAGAGTGACCATCTGGGAAGTCAGTAACAATTAGTCATTGTTTGGCCAGATAGTGCCAGGAATCAGCTGTCTACATGGACTTGCAAATAAGCTGGGACTTAGTGTAAAATAAAAGGAGAATTTATATCCAGGGAAGAATGTAGATCTCTGGAAATGAATGAATAATTGTTTCCTCTAAGATAAAAGCATGTGAAGAGCTGTAGCTTTTAAAAAGACAAGCCCTGACCCATCCTCCTATGATTTCTTCCCCTCCTTTCATTTCAAAATAGCCATTCTCATCCTGTACCCAGCCAAAGTCCCTGACTTGTACATGGAAAAGAGGGGGCAGAGAGGGTGTTGCATTGTACTCTTCATGCTTTATGCATTTCTCTTGCACACCAGTACACATCAGGGCTTGGAAGTAGTACCTGGAGAAGCTGGAAGAGTAACAATGCGAAAAAATAAGACTTATGGCTACCTGGATCTATTGCTTCTAGCTATTCTTCATCTTTGCAAGGAAAACCAATTGCATTTGTAAGAATACACTCATTTAGGGATACAAGTAGTGTAACAGGATAAGATCCCTAAGGCCTCTTTCCACTGGAAACAAGAGCATTTAACTTCCTGCAGGAAGGAATTTTGGTTCTATATTTGTCTGCATGCAGTGCAACAATTATCTCCTAATAACCACACCAACCTTGCTTGTGAAGTGCAAATCTGTGTACCCACTAGGAACACACAGTACATTCTATGCAGTTTCAGAATATCAAAGGTTTTTGTGCTCATATCTGATAAAACAGTTCATTTTACTAATTAGATAAATTAACAAACTTGAAAGCTTTACTTATAGGAAAAAATTGCAGTCACCTGCAATACTGTGACCTATGTTGTTAGCTCTAGCTGTTAAAGTCAATTTAAAAAAAAAAAAAGGGAAGGGTGTTATATATACATGGCCTATTATTTGTAATCCTTTTTTTTTACTGATCTATATTTTATTGCTTTTCAAGTCTGTTTGGACTTAAAGTGGCTTTACATAGATTTTGCTTGGTGTTTTGACTCAAGTAGCCTTTTAAAGATGATTCATTTGGGTTGCTTACCTTTCAGTTTTGTGCATATGCAAACCATGTAGGCAATTTCATTTTTAGTTGTTTCGTTTCTTCCCTCCTTTCTTTTACCACTATGTTGTATGGTTTTTTTGCCTTATTAATTTTATCTTCATTTTAATATCCCTCTCCTGTGCCCTGTAAATTATAAGCATTTGGTAATATTTTTTTGCAAATCGTTTCCTGGTTTGATGGCATTTTCCACCCTTTTTCCAATAGCGAAATTCCATACCTCTGGTATCTTAATTTAAATATGTTAAATTATTCAATTTTAAACTTAGAGGTCAGCATTAAAATTGGAGTCAAGTAAAGAGTAAATTTCTTTAGGTAAAAATTTAACATATACTATCTAGATAAATATATTATAAAATTCTCAATGTTTACATAAGCATAGATTTTTTGTGTTCACTGGTGAAGTTTTGAGAATATCAGTGCAAGGATGAGATCATTGTTAATGACTTAAAAGTAGGTGATCAGTTGTACATTCCATGTGTTCAGAATGATTTGGTGTGTTTGAATGGAATCAAGTGTATGAGAGGAAAGCAAGAAGTACAATTCAGATATGAAGAACATAAGGAAAATGAAGTGACTGAATTGTTCATGGCAAAAGAGCATTTTTAATCTAGAAAGCAGGTTTCAAGGTTAGTCAAGTATGCCAGTTCATTTATTCTAAAACTTCTATTGCTTAGATTTTAATAATCATTATGCACTATGATAGATTACTTTTAATAAGAAATGTATTGGGTAAAATGAAGAGCTAATGGTATAACTTTTTAAGTGTTGCTGAATGAATTCTTCAGAAAGGAATTAAACTGTTTGAACCTTATGTAACTTTTCTGAGTAGGCTGAGTGGTAACAAGGAAAAGAAAAGATGAGTAGAAATTGAAATGTTTGTTTCCTTCCCCTGAAAATCAAGTATCTCATTATTGTAGCCTTACTAATTAGAATCAGAAATGTAAAGCTGACCCTCTTTCTCATCCATACAAACAGTAGGGGTTTGAGTGAAATGAACAGAGAGATGCTTTAGTAAAAGGAGAATTCATGGACTGCAGACAGGCATTATTTCTTTGTTGATAACTTACTATATTTACCCTCCCTGCCTGCTACAAATAGAGTTGTGTACTGTCAAAATCAGCAGTAAATTCTTTGATATTATTGAAGTTCCATTGTGTCAATCTACTTCACTTTCCATAAAAAGCAGTTATGAAATGTTCAAAAATAAGACATAAGACATCAAAATAGGTGATTCCTTCAAAAATAGTCTCAATGATACCTCAGCTGTTCTGGTGAATCTAAGAAACACTTTTTCATCTCCTTAGTTGATTCTTCATCAAATCTTAGTTGATTTTCATCTCATTAGTTCAATTCCTAAATAAGTCACCTTTAAATAAGCCTTTTTTCTTTTTGCTTCCCATGGGATATGGAATATTCTTACTGCACCTTAAAAACCTCAGATAAGCTCCTGTCCTGCTGCAAATAAATACAGCAGATACCTGTCACAACTCCATCTCCTCCTTGTCCCATCAGTGCTGGTTCTGCATAGGAATTGGTGCAGCTGCTTAGCACTGAATTGCTAGGAGGGAACTAACCCAGGACCTTGGTTTCTGGCTGGCAGAAGCTCTGCAGCCTTTTAAGTGCAGACAGAACAATCCAGCTGGAAAACAGCAGGGAAAAAAAGTTCTAGAAAACAAGCAGAAAGGGAAGGGCTTTCCCAGAGCAGACATTCATTGGGTTTCCCCCCCTACATTACCCCTTGCTGAATTTGCAGGGGTAGGCACCAGATAGCAATGGCCACTATTCTGTCCTTGCAACCTGGAAACAAATTAGAAACCCAAAGTTTTGGCATGGCCTCAGAGCAGACACAGTGTGCAAGGCAGTGCCATCTTGTGTCTTCTTTCCTTGAATAGTGGGTATACCAGTCATAGCAAGCAATATATAAAATGAGGGTGATTTTCTGTGCAAATGTGCTCTAATGAGCCCTAACATACTGCAGGGGCTGGTGGCTATGGGTGGTTGTTCCAGTTTCTCATCTTCTGCCTCCCTGATGGAGAAGGCAGAGAGAGCAGAAGGTGGGTCTGTAGGTCCTGGCTTTGAGAAGTGGGGGTGAAACATCTGAACAGTGAAGAACCCAACCCTTCAAGTTTGGTACCAGGAGTTTGCCTCAGCAACTCGATGCAATGTATTATGCTACTGTCTCAATACAATAGCCAATTTTTCCTGCAAAATAGAATGTTTCATTGAAGGAATGGGACTCTTCAGTTCTTCTGGTAATTTTTTTTTTTTTTTAATTTTTGTTTTGTTTTATTTCTCTTTTTGCCTGTTAAGGCATTACTTTTAAAGGAAGTTATCACTGCCTAGAAGCCTGCCTTTAACCACTGGCAATCCTCTGTTTTATAAAGTGAGATAATTCCTTCAAAACTAAACTCCAGCAGCAGAGGATAAAGAAGTGAAAGATGTTACATGATGTGCATACACATGTGCTGTGTCACTGTGAGTATCTACAAAGGGCTTCTTTATCTTTTCTCATGCTCAGCAATCCCGTTGGGCTGCAGAATAACAGCAATCAAGTCACCTGTCTGGGGCAGGTTTGTTGGCTTGCTTTTTTCTGAATTTCTTTTAGTGTGTGAAACCCTCTGTGGTATATGACATGATCTGAAGACTGTTTTAGGAGTGTGTCTTTTAGATTAAATAATCTCACTGAAGCATCGAAAGAAGCTGAGGAAGTGGTTGCCACTTTCCCTTTCAGTAGCTGCATACTGGCCACATCTCCTCCTGGATGAGCACAGAAATCAGGTAATGAAGAAGTGCAGCAGGAGGCAGAGCACTGCAAAATAGGAGGCTGCTTTTCATGTTCAGATTCAGCTCTTGATATCAAAGCACTCACAGGCCAAGATAGAGAAATTGCAGAGAGCAAACTGCTGGGGACAGATTTTTTTAAAACAACTTTTCTATTATTTAGTCATGCTGTAATGATTAAGTACTAAAAAGCTTTGAACTACGGTCTTTTGACCAGGTTAAAAAAAATCTGGAAAACTGACCAGCTTGCTCTCCTGACTACCAATTCAGCTGCCAGAAGAGAAAATAGTAAGTGTCAAACAATTTGAAAGCCTAGCCAGGACTTCTCAAGAGTAATTTAATAGTCCAATGAGGTGGTTCTTAGTTGTCAAAGGAGTGGATTTTTCCTGGGCAACACAGATGTCTCTGTGAAAGAAATGTCAATGATTCAGAAGAAGGAGCCTTTCAATGCAATGTTTCTCTCAGAATGATACAAAAAGATGCCATTTTTTTTGTCCAAAATGATATGGAAAGCTTTTTTTTTTTTTTTTTTCCCCAATTCCTGTTATTTCTGACTTATATTTTCAGAGTATTTCTGATATTTCTTTCTTTGTTTTTCTCTTTCCTTAGTGATGCCTCTGGGCAAAGAAAATAATATACAAAATTTACACCAGTCCCAGGAAATAGAATTTAACCTAATTTATCTGTGAACCTTTTCCTATAAATTTAGTTCAGGGGATCCAGAGAGCAGCTTTTTCATAAAAAAAGACTGTGAACATTAGGAGTGAAGATGCAGTACTGTACTGTGGTTTCATCTGATCTTGGCTTGAGATCATTCTTATCCCTAAATGTCTCTTTTTTCTTTCCATCTTCAAAGAGCGAAGGGGAAATCTTGTCTTGCTTGAAGTCAGGGCAAAACCCCATTGACTCAAATAACATCAAGATTGCACTCTAGGAACATTTCAGCCCTCAGAGAGAGTTTGAAGCATTTCTAGATGCAGAGATGCAGCTTCCTGAAATAGAGAATAAGAAGCCATCCAGCCACAGGCTTGAGCTGGAAATATCCTTGCAGCTGCTTAATTTTATCTAAAAATTATAGCATGCCTGCTGTAAGGTTCAATTCTTTTAAATCTGTTAAATTTCTTTGCATGAAAATGTAGTCCTCAGGTGCCATGGCAACTATGTTTTCTAATCTGATTCTAAAATTTTACAGTGCAATGCATAAAATATTGGTACATTTTCTGGTTTTACAGGTGGGAGTAAAGTTAGGGATAGCAACTTAAAAGGCATATCATTCTGTAGAATTAAAAGCTTTCTTTTTTGAGGCTATATGGACAATGGTTTCTTATTTTCTTATTAAAAGTAAGTATTGATTGATTAATTACAGGTGCTTAAATTATGGCTGGCATTTGAGCTGCTATATAGGACAATTTCCACTGAGTCCAGATAGAAAATACAGCTGTTTCCTGTCTTTCCACATATGTGGAGTGCATATCTCAAAATATCTGGCAAGTTCTACTCTTGCTGAGTACATTTAGCCACTCAGCAGCATGGAGGTTGTATTATTGTTCTAAAAATTAATCACAAAAGACCTGCTAGATACATAAAAATTGCTGTTTCCCAAGAAAGCTAGAGATAAATCTTAGATTTTAACCTTGTATTGTATCATACATATTCTTATATAATCTCTAAGTCATTTTGTTTCCAGAAATGCTATATGAAGAAAATGACATTGTGCTTAAATGATTGTACATGTGAAATGTGTCGTGGTCAGTATGAAGCCTCTATTATCAATTGAATTAAGCTGGCACAGAGCACATTCTGCAATTCAGATGTGCAAGAATGTCCCTGAAAGATGTCAAACACAATTCATCTCCACATTGGACCTGATGCCTATTACACCTCCCTGCAATGGAATCACAGTCTGTGCTAATATGCAAACTTTGAATTTTGCTTCAGTTAAGTTTTATAATTGGAGAAATTGTGGGTTGAGGTTGAGGGAGGACACAAAGGAACCCTTTGCACGAGAAGAAATAAAAGAACAGAAATATTTGGTTAGTGTTATAATACATCAGTTAAGGTTTTAACTGGGTATGCATGATGCTGTTTTGACCAAAGAGCCCTCCTGTGCACCTTGTTCTTGTCTCTGCATTATGCCTGCTACCTTTATGTAAGTACAGTCAGTATCACAAAGAGATAAGAGGAAAATAAGGTCCCTTATTCAAAAATCAGTGAGCAAGAAGCCTAGTATAGAAAGGGAGATGGTATTGTGGAAATTCCAAATAGCCTTTGTGTATGAGGTATGTAGGAATTCCATTAATAGGAGAAGGGATTTTAGGTGACATTTGATCTTGGTCCTTACCTGGAGAAACAACTTTTTGTCAGTTTAGGAAAGTAGGGGTGCATATATGTGTTGGGTATACCAGCTTGTGTTTCTACAGAGTTAGATTTTCTTTGGCTTCATGTGTACAAAAGAAGTTGGCAGATGACAGACACGTGAGCTTTGCAGTAGAATGTGTACATGACATTGAGAAATAATAATAAAATCCCTAGCAGTCTCGAGTGCATATATTGTCATTGTATTGTTTATAAACATTTTAGCTGTATCCTTGTTTGTAGGTTTTATTTTCCTTTATCAAGGTAGTAAATACTTGTTCTTCAAGATGCATTTGTCTAAGATACAATTTTGACAAAAATATTTTTTTTCAGGTTTGTTAGCTGATATATTATACTGTGCAAAATCACTTTGGATAGATGTCAGTGGTGAATTGTATCATAGAATAAAGTAAGACTGCTGCAACCTAACATCACATGCCACAGTGTGATTTTTCAGCTTAAATTCTGAGCTAATTTATTTTTTGAAAAGGTGTAAATTCCTAAACCCCAGGCTTTCTGTAAAGAGGGAAGCAGCTCTGAATGTATTGCATTCATTAGAAGTCAGAATTCCTAAGGGAGAAAACAATGCTGTTTTTTCCACTACTTTTCTTAGTCTCAAATTTCCTTTTTGAGAAACTCAATATCTTAGCTACAGATCTGCAAACAAAGAGTAAATACACAAAACCCAATCTTTTTAGTATTTAAAGCAGAGTAACAGATATTTAGTGAAAGTTCTCCGAAGGAAGCAGTAAAATCCACATTTTGCAATTAAGAATTACTGCAATTCAATTTTAAAGAAATCTTAAAGCATTTCCTTAAAGAAAATGGAACCTTATGTTGTTCATAGAATGCTGATAAAGTAGGTGTGTACTAATTTTCTTTGTACTTGAAAATAGATCTTAGCATGAATATCAGAAAAAGTAAATGACTACATTTCTCAACTCCCAAATACGGATGTATTTTGCAATGTAGCAAAATGAAATTACTTGTCAAATTAAATTGTCTTCCATTCTAAAAATAAAGCAATGTTACTGAAAAGCTTAGTTTGTAGACCAATTGTAATACTAGAATACTTATCACAGAATTTTCTTATTTACAGCTGTTTAATCAACTTAGAATGTGTGTGTTTGTCCAGAAATGAAATGATGCACCAATAGAAAATCCTGGAATACTAAATTCTAGGGTAAAATATTGAGACCTTTTAAATTATTTAAAGGACTAGGTCATAATTAAATAACTGTAGAATAATAGACCTGCTATTAAATGAGCAAGAAAACAGGAACAATCTCTACCAATTTGTATTAAATTATTTTTTTGGTTAGTGTTTGAAAAGGATGTATGGCTTTGGCTTTTGATTTTGCTCTTTTTCATAGTGATATAAATGGGAACCGTTCCCTATCAGATGATTGAAATCAAGAAAATATTTGTTTTACAGTGTTTTCCCTATTATCTTATTTGTGTTTGTATAGAATAAATAAATGTTTCCTCTTGGTCCTGGCAGCTTTCCTCCAGAGCTTGGTAGATGAATCTCTGTGATCTGCAGTGTTTAGATTTGCCTAATGTTTTTGTGGGGCATAAAAGTTTGGGTGCAGGGGGCTTTCTTAGGGAAAGTCCTTGATTTCAGTGTATTTTATTGTGATCATTGAAGTGCAAGTCTGTATTTATTGCTCATTATAGAGACAATGCATTTCCCATTGATATATTAAGGTTTTAAATGCAATTTGCTTGCATAATAGATATCATAGTTTTACATATATCGAAGACTCTTTGGATGAAAGCTGTCAAAAGGCAGAGCTTAATTTTTCTGTGGTAAAGCATTCTTTTTCTTGCATCTTTCTCTGCCTTTCATCCGTTGGCAGTTTCTGCTGCAATCATGTGTTATTCTGGCATGTGGAATTTTGATTACTTTCCATACTTCATATTTTTTGGAAGTCATATTAAAAATTATGCTTAGTCTCAAAACCCAGTTTATGCAGCAACCTTTTCTGTTACTAATACATTCTAATACTCCACAAAAGTATGAGTACACTGAATTTTTCCATTCAAGTTACTTGAATGTTAGCAGTTTTACTCTCCTGTAAAGTCATAACACCATATCTACTACTAACAACTAATTGCTTAACTTGCTTTATCGTTTACCCAGAAAGCCTCTGCTTGCTGCACAGTCTAGGGATTATTAGCTCAGACTGTATCAGCCGCCTTCTTCTTTTTTTTTTTTTTTGCTTCAACAGCTCCACAGTTCAACCTCTGGTATGTCAGCAAATATGACAGCTGTCACAAATAGGCTAGGTTTAAGATAAGATACCTATTTTGAGATCTGCTAACAGTCAGGTGCTGGAATTTGAAGTAGTTCAAATTTCTGGTAAAGCAGATAATGTATTTGAAACCATTTGCATTTCCCCCCAAACTACAGCTTTTCTGCAAAGATTTTCTTGCTTCAAGGGAAAAATCCCTTGAATTCAGCTCATTAGAGTGTGACCACTTGAGTCCCTCTTCATAAGCAAAGTTTTTTCTTTGCCCTGTGTTTTCACTCTGAAGAACGATCACTAAAATTGCTGCTTCAAATATGCACTCTGGGAAATCAATAACAAATCGAGCAGCTGTTCAGTGTGATTCGTTGATGTAACCAGGTGAGGCTGCCAAAATCTCCAAGAATAAGTTGTTTATCAAGGTAGGAGTGGAGATCTAGCTGGGGGCTGATTTGATACATCCACCTACATCATTTGGTAGTGTGAGTGCTACCTCAATAGTTAGTTCCATGGGATTCCTCATGTCTCTGTCTACTCATGTTTAATGAGATTCAGGCCAAGCATGTGAAGTACCCCATAAGAATATTTTGATCTTGTTCTTTATAAAGTTTTAGCTATATATGTAGAATTATTTCATGCTTGGATTTGGTGATATGTATCAGATTAAAAAATATTTACTTTCTTTCTAATAGGTCATCTTTACAGCTTTTGGTGGCTTGCAGTGAAAGGAGTTGCTAAAAGCTGGGGAAGTAATAAATTCATGCACCAGAAAATCACAGTGGCATAATTCAGAATATTTACCCACTGAGTTGATATCCTCAGCAGAGAAGCCAAGAACCAAATTGACAGAAAAAGTTGTTTTCAGTAGCCAATTCAGAGCAATGAAAAAATCTGCCAATCTATGGCAGAGTTCTGTAAGGTCAACAGGGAACTGCATCAGCAGTTTGGTGGAAGAAAGCTTACCTTGGCATGTCAGAGCTCTGCCTACTCTGGTGACTATTGACAGGTGACTACCTGATTTTGTAGGTAGTATTATTTTCAGTAGTGCTGTATTCCATTTATCAGAGGTTTACTATTCTTTTAACTTGATAACAGTCATATGTAAATCTGCTTATTTTCTTGTGAATATGAGGAAATATGTGAATTTACAGTGGTATGATTTCAGCCTACTGTATCTTAACATACTCGTGAACACTTTCCTGTAATCAGTCAATCTATATATAAGTATTGTAAAAGATCTGAGATATAATTAGAAGCTGTTTTCCAAGATTTGTTGAGTTCAGAACTCAATAGTGTCATGTCAAATAGTGTCAGTTCTGATAAACAGAATATGATAACACATCTTTGCATTTAGAAAATGTCTCTTGGTCTTTGTGAAAATAGCCAATCTCCAGGGAGGGCACATGCTTTGTACTGCACTATCTACTGTGATCCTTCCATTAACATCACAAATCACCTCAGAGATGCAACACCCCAGAGATCACAAAACTTTTACCTGTGAAGTCTGTCTGACAGCATCATCTGATTCAGTCTCATCAAGTGTCAGACCTGTTCAGGCATGAAAAGAGATGCATTTAAAATCTTATGAACATAAATAATACCCTTTCTTTCCACAGTGTTCACTCACACCAAATCATCTTAGGAGACATTTTATGCCTGAAAATGTTTGACATCACAGACAGAAAATATTAACTTTGTGGATGATGTACAGCACCTGCATACAATAGTTTGGGTTCACTTCTTGCAATAGCATTTCTTTGCTGTCTCTGGCAAATCCTTTAGTCTTCCTGCATCTCCTTTTTCTAATATGCATACTGTATATTAAAAGGAGGTAAACTTTCCAATATCCTTGAGTTTCATATATCTCCATGAATTTCTGATAAAATAAGAAATTCTATGAAAAATGTGTAGAATAAAAGGGTTACTTTAATATGTAGGTGCCTAAATACTTGATTCAGCTGTATTTCCCAGTATCCCAGTGCACTCATCACTGGAAGACATTTGTTCTCTGTTGTATCAGCTCCTGAATGAACAGCTCACTCTTGAAGTCTGTGGATATCTGAAAAAGCCACAAAAAATTCAACATGTGAAGTAGCAGGAGCATGAGATTAGATGCCCTAAATGATGCAACGTAGATGTCATTCCCTCAGCCTGCTTGGTCTCTGACTAATATTTGAACTTCATAGTAAATATATTTTTTTCAATTGTAGTAGCAGATATTTTGCACTTTTGAAGTTTATCAATTCAAAATAAGGAAGCAGACTGGAAAATGAAAAAAGAAATACTGAAACCTACCCACAGAAGTCCTAGAGAGAATTTATTTATCCACGTTATGCCTTAGTTTCTCATTTTTATGCAGTCTGACTGTACCACAGAAAGACTCTGAATAATTATAGGAGAAGTTCATTAAACTTTTGAGATTAAGGGCTTGATGTAAATCCAAAGTATGTGTGTATTCGAAGGTGGAGTTGTAAATGGTAGAGTAGAAATGAAGACAACTCATCTCCAGTTAAGCTACTTTACAATAAGAGGGCAGTCTGTATGCTTTTTCTGGACTGAAGAATGCCTATATTTCTGAACCTAACTTCCTAATCTTATTTTCTTTCTTTCTTAGAAATTAAACAGTAAACCCAGTGCCAAAATATTGCTTATAGCACATCTGTGCACTAAACCTCTATTTTACTTCTCCAGAATAAGCCATCCCTAGCTTTTTAGAATCATACCCTACTGTCAATGGTTACACATATTTAAGGAATATTTTTCTATCCTGGCTGAGATACAGCTTCAATGAATTTTCTTACTCTTGGAATTTGGGGTATGGATTTAGCACTTGCAGAGCAAGCAAGCTGGCACTTTGTCATAAATCAGGTCTTTTTCTATTCAAGTGCTAATATTTGCACCAGCAATTCATGTGCAGATGGAGGTATAAATTGTACCCCCAAAACAAAGCCTAGCACTTCAAAATGTGCATTTTAAATGCAAGCAATTATTCTTTTGCATATCCCATCTATCACTGGTCATGTACTGAGGAAAGGAGGAGAATAAGGGGAAGGGCATTGCAACATTTTTAGATGAATACTGAATATTGCAGCAGTTTAGGTAAACAGCATATGAGCATATATTTCTGCAGAGTATTAATGTGATTAGATGGTGTTCATGCCCAAATTCTGGGTGGGGTTTAGAGCATTTTATTATAAAATGATTTTTTTTCTGCCTTTCAGAATTGTCTATTCTAGAATATAAAAGCAGAAGCCATAGTCTTGGCTTCTTTCTGCAGCTTTTGGGAAGATATCCAGCATGGATTCAGACATCTGTGTGATTTTTGAGTGAATATTTCTACTGAAGCCAAAGGGAAATACTACAGTTTTATAAAAGGCACATGCATAAACCTCTGGAAGTTTATGCTCTTGATCCCTGACATAATTTTTAGCTTCAACTTTTGATCTCAATCAAGTGTATTTGTCTTCTGTATTTCCCAAAGTATTTGCCCTTAGCGTATTGCTTTTGTTATTTGTGTTATAAACAGCTCCTCCGGGTGTTCTCTATCAGTGCATTTGTAATAGAATAGTAGGTGTTCCAGGGCCCCTTGTAAACATAAGGAATCCTGTGCTATCATGCTATCACCTCGGAGAGATGACAGCTTGTCATTGTCCTCCTAACCCTGCCACAGAGAAGGGATCTTGGAGAGCACTCAGCTCCACGACTGAATTTCTGCAGCTGTGCTGTACCTGAGGAGAGCCTCAGCATCTGGCTTTGAGATCAGGTGGACACTGGTTCAGAATCTTAATAATCTAAGTCATGAGCACACAAACATAACACATATGTCCTCACATCTGTGTGCAGACAGGGTTCTTTGGTTTGTGCAAAGCTTCACAAAGCATGTTGTGTTAAATAAGTTGACAAAACAAGGATGGCTGATTCTTTAGGTTTAAGCTGCAGTGACTGCATTTAATGGTTGCTTTACTAGGAGATTTTGTTGCTTTCTGAGAAACTACCTATATTTAAAACAGAGAGACATGGAGGTACCAATAACACCTTTCAAACACGAGTGCCCTCAACACACACTGTGAGTGGAGTAGGGTTATCGTTACAGCTAACAAATACATAAAGGCTGTTTAAATTCTTTGGGACCATTATATTTTCATGAACACAACTGAAACTGTGTCTTGAACCTTTGAAATCAGAAGACCAGCTACACATTTTAAAGTGTATTGCAAAAAATATCAAGGATGTTGGCATGTTGGCACTGTACTTTCTATTCATAAGCTGAAGTTCAAATGTCCATTTATTGCTTGAGGTTTCTCCCATAATTTTGCCTTGCCTGCCTGTGAGATTTATAAAGAGGAAAGGGGAAAAAAAAGGAAAAAAAGTCTTTGCAGATTCTAATTTCTTATAGGGTGTCACTGGGCTCAAAACTAACAACACTGTCTTGCCTTGCTTATTCTCTGTGCATTTAGAGGTTTGAAGAAAATCATTAGTAACTTTTTTTTTTTCCCAAAAATACAGACTGAAGCCAGGCAAGGGATTTGTTTCCACCTGCTTGGGGATGAAGACTAAAGCGTGTTCAGTCTGAGTAGCATTAGGAACCAGATTCTGTGATGCACCAAGTGCCCTCAAAGTCTGTTTACACCAAAGAGAGCTTAGATCCCCCTGCACCTTCCTGTATCCAGCCCTAGAGAAGACAGTGTGCAGACCTCAGTATATCCCTCTGTTTGATGCATGGTCCTAATAGCTCCCAGTATCTGCTACAAGTTTTTAGCAATTGAGTAGAAAGCACTGGAGGCAAAAAAAGTATGCTTAAAATCCACCTGTCTTATAGGAAGCATATCCTTTCAGGTGAGAGATAAATGGCAGTTGCAGGGAAACGTTCACAAAAGCTGCAGTTTAATGAGAATCCATGAGGCAGAGCTGCTTACTAACATACAGCTCAAGCCTTTCAAGGAGGAAGATGGGAACAGGCAGATTAACAGCCATGGTATCAACCTGTGTCTGGTAGAGATAAAAAAATAGAGCCTGAGCATGAGCTTTCTTAGACTCCAGAGGTAAGAAGACCAACATACTGGCAGGAAAAATACAGCTTGTTGTACTGATTTTGTTCACAAAACCCATACAGTTAGTTGAACGCTGGAAATAACTTACAGCAGCAAGAAAAACAACCAGAGAACACTTGGAGAGTTGTTATTTTGCTGAGGCAAAGGCATTAAGGCTGAATCCTGGTTTTGCTAGAAAAAATAGGCCAATGTGGCATAATCTGCTTGATATTATCCATGTACTTCAAAAGAATTAAATATTATTTTCCTGGCAGGGAAAAAAGATAAAATAATAAAAAAAGAGACATTTTAATCTAGTGACAATAACAAAAGACTAAGAACGCAAGCTGATAGACAGATTTCTGCTCTGAGTCAATCTTTGTAAAAATGTGTTCAACATTGATATGAGAAAACTTCCTCAGTGATGTCTTTTACTGCATGATGCTTCCATCTACTAATTCATAATCATGATATAAATAATATTGGAAGGTTATAATTGAAAATGTCTTTGGATCATCACTGGTGGCAAATTTGTTTGAGCGCTATCAGATTAATCTAACAATGCCTGTAAGGAAAGCATGAAGCTACATTAGAGACAATGCTGTGATTACTTTCCTTCTCTTCTCTTCCTTACAAAAAGGATAAACGTTTTCTGAGTCTTTTTCATGGTAGATTAGGAAATAAACTATCATGCATACTAAACATTTAAGAATAGCACTACATCAGATTTCAGAAGCAGAGGCAGCAAACTACTGTATGGCCAATAACAGATATTTAAAAAAATCTAATTTTTTGAAAAAAGATAAAATAATAAACAAGTATTCCTTTTAGGCTTATCAAGGATCTTACTACATTTCCCTTCTGGTATTTCTGGGCTATGATTTTAGAGTCAGTAGTTATTTGGGTTGTGCCCAAAATCACTGTTTGTGGTTTTGAGCTGAGATGTTTCAAGACTGCTGATTTTAATTTTAAAAAAAAAAACCTGGATTATATGTGATCACTATGGGTTTTTACTCAGCTACTCTTCTTTTCTACTTTACCTTTCTGGAGAACCCATTCCAAACATACTCTTAGGTGAGACAGTGAATCTCTGAAGTTTAGTGTTTGAGCATGCATGAAGGATCTTTTCATCTGCCCCTTTTCCCCATCTTCCTTCTTTTTCCAATTTTTTACTTTTTTTTTCTGGCTCACAGCTCTATAAAATACTCAAGTGCCTCTGAAATGATCCAATCTGAGCCTTCAGAGCTGCACATGATTTTGGAATTTACAGACTCAGAATAACAGATTGAAAGATGCAGCTTTCTGAAGCATGGGAAGTACAGTGCAAGACTTCTTGCCTTTCTTATGTGTAGTTTGAAAACTAGTCAAAGATGGTATTCAGATTGGATATTTCCTCAGGGATTTAATAGACAGACATTTAATTTCCTTTTTTTTTAATTCTTGCTTCTCTTAATGTCCTGAATTATCAGTTGTAATCTATCTACTTTGCTGTAATCTTTTCCAGGCTTGAGGAAACTGACTGTCCCTCAGCAGTACCAAAGTCAGTACACTTGGAAGTCTCTGATTAGCTGGGTTTTAAAAATAATTTTTAAATGAAAAATTATCACTTTCTATCTTTTCTGAGAACCAAGGACCTCAGTAAAGCACTATCCTAGAAGTATTTCTCCCTTTCAGGGTTTTAAAATGCCCACAGAAGCATCATAGAAGTCTGAGTTCAGTTCTCCTTCAGTCAGCAAAAGCTTTTAAGCAGCAGGTCCTGAGTTACAAATAAAGCTATCTGGGACTGTCTGAAGGTGCTTAACAGGGTGAAATGGCACCCCAGCTTGTCAGATTCAGGAAGCATTTTATCTTATAACATGCTAAATGCCTGTCTTTGATCCCTGGTAGGTAATCACCTGGATCTTGTAGAAATGTCAGCCATTTGAGGGTCCAGCTGTCTTTTTAGAATTCTCTGGCTGCTGTTCTATTGCTGAAAATTAATACAGCCCAAAAGGCAACTCTAAGTATTGTTCAATGGGTATCAACAACCTTTCCAACTAGTTCTTCCTCTGAGCTGAGCCGTAAAAACTCAATCTCCACTTTAACCTTTTCCTTTGCCAGAATACAATAGGCTAAATTGTATTATTTTGTCCCTGTGCAGTACCTTTTGTCAAAGGGCACCCACAAAAATATTCCTTTTTAGCTTGCAATAAATCCTTTGTCCCCAGGATGTGTGTGTGTATTTGCAGTCCAGGCAGTGGAAGAGGCAAGACTTCAGAATATCTATTCTATCCTTTCCACTCATCTTTAAACACAAACTTTCCCTGATACTAAGATGCAGCCCTGGAGATAAAATCTATAAATGTACTTGGAGGGAGGTGCTTGTACTTGGGCATGGAGAAAGAAATGGAATGGTGTTGACCTAAAACTGTACTCTCTTAAGACTAGGATTTTTATTGTTGAATTCAGTGGGTATTGATTTAAACTCAAACCAAATCATTTGGAAACCTGGTTCAGAATATAAGATGATGTCTTAGCTGGACTTTTGACTTCAGAGAATGGTGTTTTGGATGCTTTGTCTCTCTGGAACACGCACTGCAAACTACTTGCTTCCCAAAGACAAGCAAAAATTATTTATTAAAATCTCTGAAGATTAAAAGTTATCTTTGAATATTAAGGGTTTCCTCTTATGCACCGATCATTCTAACAGATGTATTTGAGACAGCTAAGAGCTGCCCAGAGTACCCTAGGGCTTTTCACATACAAGATTTTACACTTTGGGATACAACAGGGTTTGTCCCATATACAGCTGTTCAACATACAAGGCATGCATGAGTGTGGCTGCTTTTGCCTGGAAGCTCTGCTGGGTCCATTTTACCCAGCAGCATACATGGTCCAAGAAAAGGTTCCTCTCGAATTCTCTTTTATTTCTAATTGATAGTAGTAAGATAGGAGGACTATTTGCTGGCCAATTTTTCAGGAGTACATACAGAGATTTAAAACCTTCCTTTTCACTTCTATTTTGGATTATCATTACCCTCAGAGTAATATTTTTTTTCCCTAGTTTCACATCACAGAACCAAGAAAAGATCCTGTGTCTGCTGAACAATAGAGTAGAATTTATATCCATTTGAAGGGCTAATATAACAAGGTCAGGAGAGTCCCCTGAGGTATTTTGAATGTATCCTCCAATCACACCGAAATTAATAGATGACTGTTGAACAACTTGAACAAAATGACTGGACTTGCAGGAGCCATAAATGTGACTTGAAAGATGAGGAAATCCAGTTTTTCCAGCTAGGAAAAAAGATGACAGTTAAAAGATTTGTCTATATAAGAATGACATACCATTTCACTAAAAATATTAGTGTCTCAGCTGGGTTGGATGAAGGGATCAGATTAATTCAACTAATGCCCTTCTTTGTCTCCAGTAAGTGAGACGTGTGTCCTTGGTGCTTAAAATACAATCAAGACAAGTATTCCTGTCCACTAGAACTTATAATGCAAATTAAGTATATATTTCTGTAACAGGTGAAGGGAATAATAGTGGAATGACTAGCATAGGCTGAAACAGTTGTTTTTACATGTAGGCAGGTGTGGTAGATGGTAGGGGGCAGAAAAGTTATGGATGAGTGTAATAGAAAGAATGGTCAGTTTGGGGTTGTTAGCAACTTGGAATCAATCAGATAAGATTTCCTATGAAACATCTGTGTATTTGAGTGAGTTTCTTCCTCCATGTGACATTTCCTGAAGAGCACCACAGTTCCTTTTCAGTAGATGACAAAGGAACATTTTAAGAAGCCATCACTTTATTTGAAAATTTATACACTAAAAGTACTATAACTGGAGAAATAATTCCCCTTAAGAAAATGAGAGCCTGGGCTGAAGAACAACACCCAAACCAACCTTTTACTACAGTAGTAATATGTAAAAGTTCAGATCTGGGTCTTGACACAAATTTCTCAGCTTTGACCCCTATTAATTAAACTGACATGTCATGTAACTGAGGCTGACAATAGAGTATGTCTGGTTTGAACTCTGAGCTCTGGTCCCTTCCCACACTGAATGCTCTAAGTGGATTCTACCTAACTGTCCAGAAAATATCTCTCAACTATACACTGTGCAACCCTTCTTGTGGTTCTTTTTTTTTAAAGGAGAGGATAGGGGAGGGTGCAAAGACAAGCTACAAACCCTCTAAATATTGCAGAGCTGCTTCATAAAGACCTCCTGATTTTGCAATTTGGGATAGGTGGGGGCAGATTGTGGCTCCATGTTCAGGGTGAATGTTGCTTACAGAATGAGCCCATGAAATCTGTTCATCATTGCTGCCAGACTTGGTCATGGCCCAATATTTTACCAGTTGCCCTCAGTATTTTCATGTATCCACTGCTACAAGTTTTTGTACTCTGGCTTAGTGATAAATACATCAGCAAATCCTGATGACATGGAAGATACTAATTTCTCCTATATTTGTGCTATCGGGGTTTTTTTACTGTTTTCATAAAAACCACAAGTATTTGACTATGCACTCTCACATGTGTATTTTAATTAGCTTCAGAGTTTAATTACATGCTATTGTATCTGCAGACAGTGGTTTATAGTGCAGAAGTAAACTGATACTTTGTCAGGGTACCCAAACATCTTTAGGAAATCATAAGCCAATTGACAGACAATATAAGGTTTTATGACTCAGTCGTTCCTACCAAATTATGAAGTGAACAATGCATATACCTCTCTGTAGACTTGAGTATGCTAATGATTAGCTGAGAATATTTTGAGTGATTTGTTACATTAAAAAGCACTAGAATTACTTATGCCAATAAGTATGTTACAGTTAAACTCTATATATTATTTAAACAGTTTGGTTAGTGCTAGCATGATTTATAAATTCAATATAAAAATGCTCAGATTTTTCACTGGTTATATTATTAGTCTCTTGATAAAAATTCCTTGCTTTTCTTCTCAAGGGAACTTAATTTAAATATGAATAATGGAAAAAAGCCCACTTCCAGGAATTTAATCATGCCTTTTAAGGCCTTGGATTGAATTTTGGAGTTAGTAAAAAGGATGAAATGGTAATACATTGTCTTATAACTTGACACTTGATAAAATGCTGTACATGTCTGCAGCAATTCTGTTTTGAAAGTTAGATATGTATGTCAATAAAAATGTTTATGGAGAGGCTAGTAGTTCATAATTAATAAAAAAGGTACAAATTTACAAACCCCAGAGGGAAACAAGGTCTAATTTCTTTGCAATATTTTCCAGTCAATACTAAATTGACAGCAAATGCAAATACATGGTGGTGAGAAAGTAGTGTTATGATTCCTGAATAGCTGAAAGTTTGGGGAAACTTTATTGTAGGGAAATAGTTGAAGCCCATCACTGTAGGGGAAAGGAAGGCATTCTGCTGGCTAATGGACTATCTTGCTGGAAACAGGGCACCTCAAATTTAGGGAATAATGTCATCAAAATCGACTGCTAAGGCTTTTTCTTCCTGGCCCAAACCAGGACTTTAGGAAAAGTCTTCTTGTCCTCTGAAGAAGTTCTACCTGAAAGAACATCAGGATCTTAAGGCAAACAGCCTTTGGTTAAAGTGGAAAAGAATCTTCTGTAATTCAGTGGTACTGTGAGCAGCAATCATGAGTCACATTTTTTTGACACAATGAAGTAATCTGACCTTTTGAAAAAAACAGATTATTGAGCATCCTAACTAGACTCAGAGATACAAATGCATGACAATCTGTCACAACTGTTTTACTTTACTGTTTTACTTACTTTACTGTATGATATGGACCTGGTGTTTGGATCTTGGAGAGTAGGTGGCAAGTCATCATCAACATGAATTATCTTCTGAGTTCATAAATCTGAGCCTATTTTCTGCCATCCATTCCCCTGAGTGACAGAGCCTTCCAAGGGGCATCATAATAGCTACTTATCATCTGGATTTAAGGAAGGGTGAATATAAGCACAAACTAGCTTCCATGCTATACCAGTCTATGTCAAAAAGAACAATATTAAGTGTGTCCTACAACTGACCTTGCTTTTCATATTAGGACTGTAGATCTTTATGTCCTGCACTAATTAACTGTCATCAGAACCTCTTTGCTTTTGCATGTCCTGATTTCTTTTGATCTTTAGCATCTCCATTTCTATAGCTTTAACATAATAAATTGAATTGATGGGATTTTCTATAGGTCAACTTTGAGATACATCCTTCCCAAGAGAAAAAAATGCTTTCCTGAGATCAGATTTATTTTGGTTTGCTTTTTTTTAGGTCTGACATGTTTTACAAACAAAGAAGAGTCTGATTGGTGCTCCCATGTGTGGATGCACTAAAGCAAACGTCAATAGTGGTTTAAGGAAAGCGGAAGGAAAATACCCAGTGGGTTAATTAGGAAAGTTCCAGAGCAGAATTCAAATAGGGCTCAATGGGTCATGAAGAAATAGTTTTTATTTATCCAAAAACAAGTGGGATTCAAGTCTTGATTGTGAGTTTCAAGTAAGTTTTCAGGCTGCAAACAAATGACACATTTTGAATAATTTAGCAAGGTCACTCACTGTTCTGACTGTTGCTTTCAATTTCCTCTGCAGTCCTGCTGTCTGTGCACTGGCTTTAGTTTACAAACATCACTGGCACTTTGGCAGCAAAAGTTTCTTTTTTCACTCCCTCTCCAGGTTGTCTCATCTTTTGTGAAGGTTTGGCACATGTCCACTGCCCAACAATCGCAGATGTTACCCATGTTTTTCCACTGCTGGGTAATAAAATCCCTCAGTGGAAAGAGCCTGTGTGTTTCTGAAGATTTAACTGCTACTGCAAAGGTTTTATTGTTCCTTGCTCATGGTTGGAAATTTGTTATCTTCTCTCTCTATTGTCCTAACTTCCTTATTTCCAATAGACATGGAATTTTTTAAGGGAATACTTGATAAATTAAAATTAGTAATCACTATTAACAAGTGTACTCCATATGCAAATTCTGAAAGTGACAGCATTCATATGTTTCGGTATAAGTAATTAGTATTATTTGTGATACATGGATAAAGTGTGTTAGCTCTCTTACCCCGTGAACTTTTTTTGCATATCTTAAACCCCAGGAAATAGAACAATTTATGATGAAGCTCTGGCTTGATACATTCAAGCAAGGATGGAATACTTCATTATTTTTCATTAGAATAAGATGAAAGAATATTTTGCTTACCAATTTATCATGATGGGTTTTTTTAATTTCTGTACAGAAAAATATCTGCTCCTATTAAAAAGAAAGTATTTGGCCATTATTTTTAGCAGCTATTAGTATATTTCAAAAGACTGAAGAAGTACCCAAGGACTGTGATGTTGCAGGTCTCACAGTTACTGTGTGTACAGAGAAGATATTCCGTAACCTATTCCAAGTGTTTTCCCTTAAACATTTATCCTTTCTGAATGCCAAATCCAAACATTAGTCTGTTGCAGTTGCTTCATTCTGGCAGCCTCAGAATCTGTTCTCTATAGCTGCATTTTCTGATTGTAAATCAGAAATAACTTAAATAGTCTTAAAAAACTAAACAGTGAAGTCAGTATTTTCATTAGCATACAACAGATCTTGTGATGATGATGATTTGTGCAGCAATGCTTTCAGATGAGCTACTGAGGATCTCTAGTGAGATCCCATCAGAGGGAATTATTCTCATTTAAGACCATAACTCAACACTCGCTCCTCTCACCTAAGATTTGTCTGTTCAAAAATAATGATGATGTGCTCTGATGGTCTAGAAGCAGGAAGTTTCCCAGCAGACACTCAGATTTTTGCTCTACCATCTTACACTTCGGAAAACCTGAGTGATGAAATAGTAACATTTTTAAGTGAATTTATTTCTTACCAAACTACCTTTACCAAGTTCTTCATGCCATGAAGAAAGGCTCCTTGATCTTTTCTTTTCACCTCTTATAGTCTGTACAATAAAACATGAACAGATGCTGTTTTCAGAACAAGACTTAAACTTTTTTAGCTGATGTGTCAGTCCATAAGATGCCATTTCAGGTGTGATTAAACAAAGGAGTCAAATATGCTACAGTAGATTATGTCTGAGACAGTCTTTCGGGGTTTGCTGTGTGATAGTGGGAAAAAAAATTAAGGAACTCACTAGGGGATTCAGGCTGCTAGTGATTCTATATGGTGTTTTGGTCTGTTTTCATTAATGATTTTGTTCACTTATGGTCCTTTTTCTTTTTTGAAGCTTGTTATCTTTATAAAGTAATGTAGTGAACAGGCTCTATTAGTGCCTGATTAGTGGAAATAACCATATGTTTGTGAGCTGTCCTTTGGTTACTTGACATATCCAAATTATTGTGAAGAGGCAATACTTTGCAAGTTACAGCATGGTCCCTCAGATTAATTTGATCACTTAGTGCATGGCTTTTGATAAAATAGATTAATATGGGAATTTAAAAAATAGAGCAATGGTAAATATTTCTTGGTTAAATTATTGACTTCAGATTCCTAAGTATTAATATGCTTTGGAAGAATTCCCACTTTTAATTTTTAAAATTCCTATATCTTTTCTAAATTCTTTTCAAACAATAAAAATATTTACTATAAGAGGTAAAGTTAAATGTTAGTAGAGATATTCACTAGAAGGGAGAGGGATGTCATGGGGAGAAATCAATACATAATTTCCACCTTTTTCTCTTAAATTTGTCAAAGCTGGATTAATGCCCATAAGGTTAACAGACAATAACAAGGAGAAAGATTTGGTCCAGGAGAATTTCATTGTGCTCTAGATGGATGTGGATGTATCTTTCTTGTTAATCCAAATTCAAATGAAGTAGCCTGTTTTACTGATGGAGCAATATTATTATCTTTAATTGGAAGCCAGGCTGGCTCTCAGAGGTTTGATTTTTTCGTTAGACCTGAGGACAGGAATCATCTTGTAGTGGTTCAATAAGTTCAGTAGTTGAAAACAGAGTAATCCAAGCCAAATAGTTGGTTATTCATTTTTCTTCTTGGTTAAGAGCCGCTGGTCTTGACATTTGCATTTCATTAATTATTGTATCTGGCATAACTCTTCAACTACAGTGGACTCTAAATACGAAAAATAAATGTCACCCTCATTTACAATATTTACATGTATATAAAATCTGTTTCATCCTGTCTTCTAGTGTCATTGATGCATAAAGCTTGGAAGAAGCAATAGCAGCATGGATTCTTCTCTATTCACCTTGAACTTCTTTTAGACTGATTCTCAGCCTGAATTTCATAACTATTTTACACATGCAGTGTTTTTAAAGATGTGAGCACCTAACTATTTATGCCTACAGGACCTGAACTTAGGTATAGCTGTGCAGAGTAAATGGTCTCTTGCATTTGTATATTTCACTAAATTCTGGGAAAGATAAAAACAACCCTGTAGCATAATACCTTTCTGAGGCTACATATGTTGACACATCTGTGAACTGAATCCAAATCTCCTGAGTCCTTTTCCTTCACCAAATGGTCACCCTTTCTGTCCAAGAAATTTCTGCAAATGTGGACTAATTTTATCATACCTATCAGGCTGCACTTCACAACTCACATTTTAGACTGCTCTGCCCTTAGTACTTATCAGGCATGTGTCTCAGCTCCCTAAATGGTTATTCCTGAGGATGTGCTACAGAGCTGCCTGAGGTGGCAATTGCACAAATTAGGATACCAGGATGTATCAGGACAGTAGGAAGTAGCTGTAATCAGTGTCTCATAAGGTGCTGTTGCTTCCTAGCTGTTGGTGAGGATCAGTCTTCAGAGTGAACAGGACAGAATTTTCTATCTAGATTTCATGGATCCCATTTATCAAATCTCAAGTAAGATGCAATAGTTACACTCCTGTTTCAGACCCACGTCTTCAGTCCCAGTCAATAACTTTGATGGAAACTCAGTTGTTCAGCTTCTCCTGTTCTTTGAAAATTTGCTTGGTGAAGCAGCTTCAACTTTTTAGCTGAATTCCAAACCATCCATGATGAAATCTGCTACAGAAGAGTAGCATGGTTTTTGTATACTCTTCTCTGATTAATACTCAGGATGCTGTTCTGAAAGTGTTACTCCTGTCCTCCTGCTTTGAGAAACCTGGAAGAGAGCAACATACCTCTCTGTTCTCTCTCCAAATCAGACTCCACCCTAATTTAAATCTCTGCTGATGCCAGGTCTATGCTGAGACTCAAGGATGCAGCACATTTTCTCTTACATGCTTGCTTCAGCACTATGAGTGAGAATGTTTCATTTCCAGTGGAAAAAAATTTAAAAGAGCTAGTTCAAAATGCGTGGTCATACAAATTCTTATCAGTCTGCAACATCTATAAACCAAGATGCAGGTTCTTTGTTACTGGTTGGTTTACTGAGATTCCTAGGATTTTTTAAAACCTACCAAACAAACACAGCTCAGGTTCATGAGTGTCCAGAAGCAGGTCACCAGTTCTCATGTGCTAAAAACCAGTGGGAGATGTCATCATGCTTTGGTAACTTTGATGAAGCCTGAGTCAGAAGATTTCTCTCCAGAAAATCTTTGCAAGCTGGCAGGATTTGTTTCTAAGCTGTTCTATAAAATGATTCTTGCATATGGCTTTTCTATACCACTATGCCTAAAAAATATTCAATAAAATATTCTTTATGGATGTATATCTCCCCCAAAATACTGTGTCTGGAGCATTGGCAGGATTACAACTCCAGGAATTGCAAATTTCAACATGGCTGTAACTATTTACTGAGCATGGAAAATTATACAAAAATGGGACCTCTACAATGATGACTTCATTCCACTGTTATTAAATTAAGGTTCATTTTTATACAATGGTTTGCTCAATTTTACTTTATATTGGAGGAGATCAATGAAATAATATGCTATTTGACTAGAAGTGGCATCTGGAGTTGTACAGTAATGTTTGCTCTTCTTTGCAAACAGACTTTTCAAAAAGACTCTGGTCCTTTTCTTGTATCCATATATGTTGAGGAGTCAGTGACTCTGAGGTACTTCAGAATATAACCTGGTGACATTATGGTTTAATAAATATATAGCTTTCCACATTCACTGCCACTGACAGCATACTCTTTTCAGATTTCCTTTACCTAACTTTTAGTATGCCTATCAGCACTGAACTGGCCTGTAACTGCTCCCATAACAAGAAAATTTGTTCTCCTAATTCTAGCCACACTGTCTCTCAGGCATCAATTCATCACTTAAATTTGTCATAAGTGCATTAAGTAGAACACTGAAATTGTTCTTGTCAAATAATCTCCAAGAAGTATAGAGTATGACTCTGCTACATCCTTGGATTCTGCTCTGACATTTTACGCTGTCAAAATAAAGCAGACATTACCCTCTTCCTCAGTGAAATTTCTTTAAACCATTAAATTACATTATCATTTATACATATTTTTATCTGCTGTATTTGCATGGCTATAGTTATGGATCTGTCAGTATTTTTACTATAAACCCCTATTTCCAGGGATTTAGATAGTAACTCTGCCTTAATAATTTGCTCCAGGCTAAAGCTTAAAATGCAAAATCTCAGGCTGAGAATTTTTTTTTTCCCTCCATTTTGAAAAGCAAATCATTTTGCCTGGTTTTAAGCATGGGAACTGCAGTTGTGCCTGCGGGGAAGAGCTCCTTGGAAGGGGGCTGGGAGTTTCCTCCCAGGCAGATGAGCCTGCTCAACAGTACCCTCAACAACACCCTGTTTGGTGGGTAAAGCAAGAGAAATCTTACCCTATCCTCATAAAAAAATAAAGGGGTGTATTTGCAATAGTCTAAAGATTGACTGCAGCTTGCAATGCCAAATAGATTTAAATTAGGTGGGTGGATATAGCAGTAGCAATAGCTCTGGCAATGTAGAATTCAGCACAGGTTTTTAGGTGGGATTTTTTTTTTGTTTTTTCAGCAGTGTTCTCAGATAGCTTTTGCTGCAACTGCTAAAACTTGGCTGTGCTTTGGTATTTAAGTGGAAGCAATCCCCATCTCTTGCCAGCTGCCATGGTAACAGCCTTGCCCTACTATTGGAAAAATCAGTATTATCACCCCGAGATTATGAGAGTGCCTCAGAAATTATGCAATTTGGGGTCTCTCTTTAAAGGTTTTGGGGAGGTGACTTTATCAGTCTGCAGCTTCTAAGGCTTTCAGTCATTTCAAGCTTATTTTGAAAACATGTTTTCAATCCTTTTGCTATGTGAGAAGCTGATTTTATTTATTGTCATAATTAATAAATGAAGTCTGGACTAAGCAGATGACTATAGGAGCTGTGATTTTAACAAAAATGTAAAATAATATTGCAGGTTTTGAAGTAAAAGTGTAAGTTGGCACAGATAGTTTAAATGCCTTCTGACACTTTATACATATTTGTTGTTTAATTTCTCTCACTCTCCCTCACCCCTTTTTCTCTCTCCCTCTTACAAAGTACCATAGACACAAGAGCCTAAATTTCAGTTCATCACCAAAGAAATCAGATGGAGGATGAATAAATTAATCATAAAAAGAGAAAGCATCCATTATTTGCCTGATAATTTCTGGCAATAATGAGAACAGAAATAGAGAAAGTTCTTGCTAATTACAACATTTGTTGTGTGCAAAATGTTAATGTTTTCATGAGAGGCAACAACCATTCAAAAGAAGAAATGGGTGCATTTCCTTAGAATGTTTGTTGCAGGTGGTTATTGTTTAAAGAGATTTCTTGATTTTCACATCTCCTGTTAATTATTTAAAATGAACTGTTATGAAAGCTAACTGGTCCTGAATTGCAGAGGTATCTGGAAAAAAAAAACACATTTTTACCATGAAGTTAAAAAAAAATAAGAATGAAGGCAATGAAAGAACTGTGAGACATAAGGAAATCAGATTAGAATTGACCTTGCTGCAATGAAGACTCCTTTCAGCTCTTGTGGAGGGGGAAGGGAAAAATCAAAGATGTTAACCTTATTCTCTTTTTTCCCTTGCCTGCAGAAGGCCTCTTGGCACATACATCACATCTAATCTTATTTCTCTTTCTTGTATATATTGCATTAACCTCAGTTTGCATTTGGGCTGCTTTCTGCCTTTAAAAAATGATGTGTAGGGAGCTGTACCTTCCATTTGGCAGTCTCCAATGATTTGGATCTTAATTTTCACCAACAAATAATTCGGTTGGAGGGCAGGTCAAGTGGCCTCCAGGCTAATTTAAAATTGGTTTTGAAAATTCACCATATGTATCTGTTGACAAAAGGGGCTGTCAGTGCCCTGGCTAAGCAGCAGGGAAAGCAGGTGCAGACTTCTCCAGGTACAGGGATGGCACCTGTAGCACTGGTACAATTTAACTTCCAGGTTACCTTGAGCACCATACAGTGTCTTCCCATGGTTTGACTCTCTGGAGCACAAAAAATGTTTTTTTTGAGAGAGATTCTGATCTCAGAACCTTGCTGTGGCTGGCAGAGCCGTGGAGCCTCTTGGCAAGGGGGTGCAATGGCACTTGTTGGGGAGGGGGCTCAGTCTGCAAGCTGCTTGGAGCCTGCCATGCTGAGATATGATTTCTGGTGGAGAAACCAGAGAAATCATAGTTTTTTATCTTATTCTATGTAATTTATGAATAGCATACCACAAAATCTGACATCTCTGCTTCATTCTTCATCGTTTAAATGATGTTAAATACCAACTTCAAGTTAGTGAAGTATCATAAGCAAATCAAGGTTTATTTCTTGGTATTTGTAGCATATTTACAAAGTTTATAAACATTCCTAAAGCATGAAAATCTTGAGGCTTATTCTCTTCTCTGTGGAAATACAGAGCTGTTTTTCTTTAAGCTAGAAAAGGAAAAGGGAAAGCTTTCCAAATCAGATTTTAGATACTTAGGTATTTAACATGTTCCTCTCCATGGTATGTATATAAAGGCTTCTGCTGAGGTCAGTTTTTATTGTAACAGTTTTTTTCATGAAAAGAAAAATAAGCCTGCCACACTTGCTGAGGTAATGGTTTTTTAGAGTGCTTCTGTTTTCTTTAGTGTTGCTTATCGATTAAGCTCCACAGTATTTGACAACAAGAAACTTCTTTTCCCAAGACATTTGTTAGAGAAAATTTATGCTTTTCTGTTTACAATGAAAAGCATTAAACACACACACCTTGTTGTTTATGTGTCTTCCTAATGATAAGATGTGCAACTGGGTGACTGAGCACTATGGGATGTTGTTTCTCGACACTCAACAAAATTCTCTTTAAAAAGCAATTTCAACTTAGATAAAATGTTTGTTTAATGCACATTTTTTTTAGATTTGAATATAGGAAAACATCTGCGTTTATTTCTTGCTTTATAATTTCACACCTTTTCAATCCAAACAGGTTCTTTGCTTCTCCTCCCATCAACCCATGCAGTTTTACAAGAACCCAGTGGTCTTGAAGTAATTCCTTCAGTCGATGCTGCTCACAAAAATCTGTCAGGTTGCATGTTTCTGTATTTCTGTATTTGTTTAAGAATTTCCAGAAATACAACCAATGATCATCATCATTTTGTGAAGGATAGAAATCCTTCTGTCAGAGTTCAGTATATGATCTACCCTTACGTGAATAGTTGCAGTAACTTGTAAATTATAGATGAATGCTGTGATTCTACATTCTGTAAGAGTCAGGTGCTGCAATATGATCTTTTCCTTCCATCCTTGCCTACTCTCTGACAAAATACAGGGTTGAGTTTCAGTATAACTACTCAGTTTTAACAACTTTCCTTATTTTATATATATCTAGTAGATATTACTATTTCCAACTCCTTTACTGTACATACAATCAGCTCTTAAAACAAGAGCAGATTTCTCTTTTTGTTTCTTAAATAATGTTCTTGAATATTCCTCATGGAGTCATCAAAAGCCTCTCTAGTTAGAGGTGGCAGTCTACATACCTGCTAAATGTTTTTGTTTTGTAGCCAGTCTTTTTCTTTCAAAGTTATCCAAAAATCTATATGGTCTTCTGTAAAGCTCTCATACAGACACATGAGTTTTATATTAGAGATACAGTAATGTCTGTGTTTTGAAGCACATGTTGGGGAGCTTATTTGCAATATCTCAAGAAAGCAAGAACATATTATAAATTAAATTTTTACATGCATGTGCATGCATGTTTGCATCATGGTGACTTCATTAGCCAGCCATAAAAGAGCTCTGACTCATACTCTGGTCTCATTTAGCTGCATTGCATATATACATATATTAAGTAAGACTCCATTCATATTGCATTGACAATTAGGAAGGAAAGTTTTGAAGCAGATATTTCCACTTTAACCTTCTGGGCAACACTAGACTGTCAACCCCTTATCATGGTCATTGTTAAATAGGTTGAAGTAGCAGAATAGGAAATATACAGATGATGAACTTTGATTATTTGAAACAGCTCTCTACCTCCTCACATGTGCATGTATACTTAAAAAAAAAACAAAAACCCAAACCAAAACAAAGAGGTATACTTGGTATTGTTTACCACCATAAAAGTAAAGACTGATCATAAAATGTACTTCTGCATCAGGAAACCCAGCAGAAGAAATCAATAAAAAAGAATTGCTTGTCTTGTTTTTTCCAAAATAATACTCACAGAAAATATGATAACACATCTTGAAGGCAGGTCAGGAAGGGCAAATTTAACTGAACAGAGGAATTGTATGAGCAAAGTGTGTGACTAATCCATATATTCCTTTATTGCCTGGGCACTTTCTTCCCTTCTCTGTCAGACTGAATTCATGCAAAATATCTTTTAACATTTTATTTACCCAGCATTTTCTACAGCCAGTATTCACCATTCAATTAGGAAGAACTCTGTGGCATGCAGAAATGTTTATTTCTGCTGTCACATGCTTGTAGTCCCACCCCTGTGCTGGGTGAGCTTCACTGTCATCTGCAGGGCCTCATTCATCAGTTCTGATCACATTTGATGTGCTGTTCCAACAGGCCTGGCTGCAGATGCTTAAGGAGAGAGATTGCTGGTTTTCAGTGCTTCTTGATGTCCTTTTTCATATGAGTTCAGGTGGAGTATTCAGGTGCTGATGTCTCCTGTAGCCATATTACATCACTGCTATCATCAATTTTACGTGGTGTCATGGGTATTCTCACCTTCAGCATTGGCAGTGGTCCCGTTTCTGTGCTTGCTAATGTCAGTCTGCAGGTGAGTCCCAAATGTGAGTGTCCTTTGCAGGTGATTAGGGACATTGATGTCTGCTGTTAATGCTGTTAATCCTCTCCTGGAGCATGGGAGCTTCTGATAACATTGGACACCGGGTGCAGCAGCTGCAGCTTGGTTTGAGAGCTGTCAGAGACCAAATTTAACTGGTGGAAATGACTGCAAGTGGCAAAGGCAGATTTGCGTTGAGTTTTGTTCCTACCTGGATTTGGGTTTTAAAAGTGAAAAGCAAAGCTTTTCACTTTATTATTTTGCTGTTGTCTTATATTTTTGGCAACACCTGTGGATTATGAACACTTTATATGACCACAAAATGCAGTGCAGGATGCAGCATGCAGACACTGTGACCATCCTCACCAAGTTCAGCACTTCTTCATTTCTCTTGGCTTCACAATCATTTCTTGAGAAACAGTTGCTTCTTTTTGGGAAACAGGTATATTAGTTGAAGCTCCAGGCTCTGTGCAGCATGTGATGTTGGAGGTTTAATTTAGACTTCAAGATATGAAAAACTGAAAGAAAATTTGCGGGCTTCTTCCTATGTTGCAAGACACTAAACTATATTAACTTCATGCAATGGCTTCTTCCTACAGATTCATTTTGTGGAATTGGCAACATTGGAAGCTATGGGAAGGTGTGAAAGAGGCTCTATAACACATGCAGTCAACTTACCTCAGCCAGTTTCCCAGGATTAACTATAGGTATTCTTCAACATTTCTTTATCTTGACAGACTAGAACTCAGTTCCCCAAATTCCTTTACTAAGCTCCTCTCAGTAAACATGCAGCTATTTTTAGATATACCATCAACATATTAAGACCACGGGTTTTTGGTTTCTTTTCCTTTCCAAGGGGTTACAGGCCTTTTGGTAACTTCTGTGTCTTTGCAAGATATTATCATTCTCCTTTTGACAACGAGGAGCTAGGATATATAAACAGAAAAGGTTAATTGCAGTGTACGTGGCTGCCATGACTGCCTGCCCCTTGAAACTGGAGCATCATCTCCTGAACATTGGGGCAGCACTCTGACTACAAGACCATCTTTTTTTTTTTTTTTTTTTTTTTTTTTTAATTTTTTTTTTTTTTTTTTTTTTTTTGTGTGAGGATTAAACTCTGTATAAAGCCATGGGAGCCTGCAGAGCTTTAATTACTCAACACTGGAAAAGCTTATTTTGCTGAATAGTATCTTTCATTATTTAGTATGTTTCTGATATGCCCTTGAAATATCACTCCCACAAAACAAACAGACAAAATAAAATTGAAAAGTTTTAATGCACCTGCAGTGATTTTTAATGAAATCCCACAAAAGCACTGTGAATGTGTCCTAAAATTAGTTAAAATATTCTGTATGTGATCCTGACATTTTAATTAAAACACCACTTAAAGGAGTCTGCTAGTTTGGGATTTTATGGAACTACTGAAGAGTAAATGCACACACAAATTCTTAGAGGAATGAAAAAAAATGGAGCTGCTTGTAATTATTTTAACAAAATTTTGTGCTTGTAACACATTCCTGTAGTCTGCATTAGCTATTTTGAACGAGGCAGTTTTATTTCTGCATTTCATTTGTGACTTTCCAAGTAGTATTCCTACTGTGCCAGTTGGGAGAACAGCCCATAGGGGCTGGTCATTAGCTCCTTTAAGATTAATTTCCTTTGTGTTGGCAAAGAGAATGGAAATGTGGAAATTTTGTAACAGCCCAACAGACTGCTTTCTTTCAAACTGAAAAGTAGGTTTAAGATTTATTTGGCTCTTGATTTTCATGGTTTTATATCCTCTGTCCCTTGGAATTTGAACTTCATCACAAAACATTTGTATGATCAGTTGACTAAATAATATGGTGGGGAAATTAATTAACCAGCCTTTCAAAATTGTACACCTGCAAATCTGAAAATCTTAAAGTGCAGGTCTGCAAAACTAAACAAAAGCTAAACTGAAGGAGAGGACCCTTACTGAAATATAATAAAATGACAATGCAGATGTATTATTGTCTAAGAAATAATCTTTTATACTGCAAAGAAAATCTTTGCAGGTATATGACATACAACTTATAAGAGATGAGAAGGCAATTTAAAGTTTCCCAAAAGGGCATATGCCACTATATTCCATACCTCTGAAAACTACGATGATGCTGAGAGGTACGTAATTATAGACCAAAGTTTTATCAAACTAAGAGAAATAGACAGTACTATACAAAGTGTAAAACTGCAAAGAATATTCAATGGTTTAATACTCAAAGCCAAGTAATTTATTTTTTTAATTTTTTTTTTTCTCAAGACCAGCTGCAAGACCACTGATAAGCAGTTCAGGGGAAAGACATCCTCTGGGCTACTAGTTCCATTATCTCGGGATTGAGATGCCCTCGATTGTGGATGGATGTTATATCCACCTCTATCTAAACACAGGGAAAATACTTTACAAAAATACTTTTCACTGAATAATGACTGAAAATGCATTTTTAAAGGGCTTGTTTTTTTCTTGTTGTTTTGTTTTTTGCTTTTTCATTCTAGCAAAGAAGTAATGTAGAGAAAGGACTAGTCTTTACCCCCATAAAAAAGTGTAGGAACGTCCATCTCAAAAATCTCTTCTGGATTCTCCAACCATAGAAACTCATTCACAGTGCATTAAAATGGTACAGATCCTTCTCCACATATTGTTTTATCCTCTGTCCTTCATGGCTGCACTACCACTTCTGGTACTACACCCTCATGTGTCAGACTTTTGTGCTGAGTGAGCAAGGTGTGCAGCTCGGAGCAGCACTGAGACCCACTGCTTTCTGTTGTGAGACATTTTGCCTTTAGGGAGTGGTAGCTCTTGCCATTTTCAATGCATTATGTGTTTCAACATCAATTATATATTCTTGATTCCCTTCCAGCGGTCATTGCAGGCAAGTAAAAACAAAGTCATGGTAAAAGAGTGCAGGGGATTTGTTATTTAACTTCACTTTCATCTCTCTGCTCTGATAATTTTCTTTCTTGTCAGCAATTCATGATGGTGCAATGTGACTGGAGAAACATCCAGAAACCAGATTTTTCATGTACTTGGTACCAAAGCTCCACAAATGTACCTGAACCCAAAGTTCTTGTTTGTTAGTGTTACTCTGTATGCTGATAAAGCCAGAACACTGGTGTGTTGGTTTTAAGATCTTAATCACCTTGAGATATGTGTAGTTAGGAGTCAAAGATGTCTCGTTCAGGAGATAACTAACTCTTGCTCAAAATTTCTCTACTCTTATCTCTGAATAGCCTTCTACAAATTTTAGCTTTGCTCTTCTTGAGGGCCACATGGCTGAAAGCCACAGACAATGACATCAGGTGGAGTCCATCATGCATGCCCTGATGCCATTACTCTGGAGGGGGAATCTTTTCAGAGTGACATGGCAGCCTGCCGAGAGCCATCTGCATTTACCTTAAAAGAACCTGCCCAATGAGGACATTTAAAAATGAAGATTCATCAAATTCCTCCTCTCTCCAAAAATGAAATATCCCTAAGGGATACCCTGTGGCCCTTTCCATTCCCTGTCCAGGCTTTTTTTTTTCCTGCCTATCCTACCTTCTCTTAACACTTTTCTCATTTCCAATGTGTTTGTCCCCTTCTCCCCATTCCCTCCTCCCTGCTCAGGAACTCCTATCCTCCTCTTCTCCCGTGGGTCCCCACTGCTGAGTCCTCACTAATGTGCTCACAGCCCCCTCCATCCCTCTGCTACAAACTTGAAGCTGAGAGAAGTGACAGGCGGAGTGGACAGCTGGAGTTTGTCTGACACGACAGTTTTTCCCCTGTGCCAAAGATTAGTCTTGCTGCTGTGCTAGTGCAGCCAAATACAAAATGCAGCCAGAGCCTTTTCCTGAAATATGCCCTATATAAATTCCAGTCCTTGGGTGAGAGAGAAGTTGACTGTATTTAATATCATCTTTTTTTCATGAACATACACAATATGTACTTTTTTATATGTGAGCTGCTTTCCAGCTTTCCCAGTCAAAGCAGCAGTTCATAGGCTCTAAGTGAATTATACATATCTAGCTTTTAAAACCTAGCTGGCATTCTGTGTTAATTGGCCAATAATGACATGGATGCCTGAATCACTATTTAGCACAACCAGACAGTAGCTACTGATGTTTATTCTAATCAGGAAAATGAACTAAATTCATCTTTACAGGAAAAGTGTTTTTTTACTACTTGATAAAAATGCTGAACGAGTTACAATATTAAAAGTCAAGACCTGGATTTGATCTGTCACCAACTTCTTTTTGGAATCTTATTCAACTCTTATATTTCCTCCTTTGCACACATGCCAAAAAGGGTTTAATAACATATCGCTCACTTAAGTTGGAAAACTGAATAATTAAGAACTGCTTGGAGACTTCCAAATAAAAAGTACCACATAGTTATAATCACAATTGCAGCTGGCCACTTTTAAAAAGATTAGATAGCATAATAATATCCTGTTCCACTAGATCAATTTAAAACTACAAGGAGTATCAACCATTCCACTTAAAAAACTAGTTTCCTTTGCCTTTGAGACAGGAGGATTTGGGATTCCCAAATATGGAAAAAAAACCTAAAAAAACTTCACCAATTTCTGTTGTAACACCTATTACTGTTCACTTCTTACAGCAATAATATTCTAGCCTACATTTGACAGTATTATATTATTTGGTATGATGATCCTCATGTTCCCATTCCAGAAAGCAGGAGGTGATTGTTCCCTCAATGACCATAATACAAAGCAGCACATTAGTTTCTTCATTTTAGTAATTTTAAGGAATTCCATCACTCAGTAAAATCAGAATCTACCCTTTGAAATAGGGGCTGAAAAATTTTATGTAAATCTGAAACCCAAATCACAGGTGGAAGTTTTTATTAGATATCATAATGCTTTCTGGAATTATTTTAGAATTAACTTAGTGGTTTTCCTGAACTAATCTGAAATTTCCTGGGTCTGTCACGGGTGATCTAAATTAATAACTAAAATATTAAAGCTTTATTGCCATAAAAATATTTCTGATTTCCAAATGATAAGAACGTTATGACACGTATTGATCTACTGAGGTGGTAGCAGTCACTGAAAGATGGATCTCCGCATTTATTTTTTTGTCCTTTTGCTATTGTTATATTTATTGAGAAAATGTCAGAACAATTGGCACAAAACCCTGAGATGTTGATAAACAGATAAGCCGTGCATGTATTTGAAGCAGCAGCTGATCGATGTATATTAACTAAGGTTATTTGGGCAGGGAAATGTTATAATTTCTACATCTCCTCTTGGAAATAAATGTAATAGTCTATCTCACCTCCCACATGTTTTCCAGTAATCGCCTTCGGTTATTTTTTCCCAATTAATTACAGCCATTTAGATGATGAACAGAGTCTCTCTCATGGGGACATGTAGTCAGGGTATTGCTCAGAAAAATTCTTCTTTGAACAATGCAGCCTTATATGCAGATTATTTTTAAGCAGATTTTTTTCCCTATGTCATTCTCATTGCAGTGTGTATAACGCAGAACCCAGAACATATTCCAAGCTAGTTTACAACTAAATTAAAGTAGAGGAAGGAGGCACCAGAAGGAAGATTTCATCCAGTTTGTTTGTGTAATCTCCTAGCTATGCAGGATTATTCTCTTGCTTTTGTGGGATTTTGTGATCTTTGCTGTGACTTAAGGTGGAAAGTGCCCAGGATTTATTCTGTGTTCCTTTCTCTCCTGCATGTGTGTGTGTGCTTCCTTCCTCATTCATTAACAGTGTTTGATCAGTGAACACACAACAGTGGCAACTCTTAAGAGCAGTGAAAGGTTTTAATTGTAACCATCCCAGGTGATGAAAGACATAAACCATAGTACGTGAGTTATGTTACAGCAGAGAATATATATGAAGAGTAATGAGGAAGCCAACAGAAAGTACTTGATGGAGAGGAAAACTGGAGACAGGCCAGATTGCAGATTTCTGTACTACTTTTTTTCTTAGCCCATATACCAGCCACCCTACAGACATATTCAAGGGCAGGAATAACCTGCTTAAGGAAATCATGCTAATGGGGATAGTTTTAAAACATCAGAAGTTAATGCTGTTTGTATTTCAAGACCAGTAAAAAAGGTATCATTTGCAGGGAAACTATAGTATATCCACTAAAACAAGTCTTCATGCAGACATCTCCTGACAGGGGTGAGTATGTGGTATGCATAAATAAATAAATACTTTGGAACAGTATTCTTATGAAAACTGCAGTATTGCAGAGAATATCTTTAAAAATAAGCATTCAAGATATCAAAAGCACTTGGATATTGGAGGCACAATTAAGATCTCCATATTTCTAATTCTATCAGTGGGCCAGACTCCTGGTATCTAAGTGGCTGAGTCTATCTATCAGCCTGTGACCATCATGGGTAATTTTTCACTTTAATATCAGGTTACAGGCTTGAATTTAATTTAGACTACTCGTGTGATCAAGTTTATTCAGTCTGGGCTTCAGTTAATAGATGGACCAGGATTACAGAATTGATTTGCATAGAAATTAGAATCGATCAGAACTAAATTACTGATTATTTCAAGATGAAAAGCACTCTATTCAACCTTGCATTCTCACAAAACATCTCCTAGCTGATTAGCTTTTATTATTGTATAAATGATAACATAAATGTTGGGTGGAATTTGCTGATCATTTTGGATATTGTAGAATGGATAATGAGTTTGAATCACAAGAACTCTCCTGTAAATGCTACAAAGACCTTATGATACATTCCAATATCACTTCCAACTTTATTTGAGAATGAATAAGGTTTTGTTTTCTGTTTCATGTTAGAAATGCAATCTGCTTTTCCATTTAAATATAGAATTAAAAATAGTCTTCCCATTTAATTTTTGTCAGATAAATTTATTTATTAGAAGACCTTTATAATATTTTCTTACATTAAATTGCATGGTTTTGTTCCTGTTAACACTTCCAATTTGTTATCTCTAGTGATAAAGTACTCCTCTTCCCTTGCCTCCCCTCTTTCCCTGTTATTTAAAAAACTCACAAAAATGGCATTTATTTGAGTTATGAGAAAAAAGTTTGATTCTTGGCTCTACTCTGTGATCCTTTTATGACACTGAACAAGTTAGTCTGGCTTTCAGTATACTGTTCCCTATCTATAAACGGCAGATAATAGCACTTAATGGGGCAAATCTTAACAATGAAGGTATTAAAGGTTATGTGTACTTGTATTGAGGTATAGCCAGAACTTTTAAATGGATCTAATTTTTGAGGTAGGTTGAAAGCTATTTCATCCTTTTTATTTTATTGCTAAGCCCTGAAAAATTTTTCATCTTTTTGCCTCGAACGTGTGATTTCAGAATCTGCTGCAAGTGCCATAGCTGATCACAGGCACTGGAGATCCAATTGTGAAATTCTCTAATTTTGGAAACTTCAGAAGCAGAATTCCAGAGTCACTAATTAGCTATTTAGTCTTCATCTGAGGGAAGTCTGTGCAGATGGATATCTCGTTGAAATTCAATAACCTGAATGTTACTTTGATTTTCTTTTGATAACTGAAAATAGTAAGGAGAAGATAATAAGTTCATCAGCATTTATTTTCCTAACAAACATCTCTTGCAATGACTTTCCTTTGGTTCTTACAGGTTATTTCTTTATTTTTGCCTTTTGAGCTACATTCAGGTCATCTAGCTTGCCAGTAATTTGAATACCAACAAACTGGGTCTTTGTGACAGCCTGAGCTTGACAGGCTTCTCTAAGTCCCTCCACTGAATTGCTGGTCTGTCATGTTATTTCTCCTAGTAATGGTATAAGAGCTGATGGCAACCTGCATACCTAAAAATAGATGGAGAGAATAGGCCTTAAAACTTGTAGCTGGTATTTTATCATCTTGGCTCCCTCTGCCATTGCATGGTGGAATGTGATTGCTTAAAATATCTAAGTGCCATTTTTGTGCCAAAAATATAAAATGTCATTCAGTATGACTGTATCCATTTCAGCTATGGACACTCTTAACTATTCCTACCACAGCTTTCCCAGCACAGCTAATTCCAAAGACTGTCAGAAATAAAACTCTTGCAGATAACCAAATTTATTCATTTGTGAGAGACAAATATATTAAATGGGGAGAGGCATTGTGTTCCATCTGCATCCCTCTGTTCAAGTGTCCTGGACTGTATGCATGGCCTATCATCTTGTGTGGTCCTTCCAACATCTCCTTTGTCTTTTCCCAAGTCAGGTAGTGAGTAAAAGGGTAAAATCTGCTTATAGTTTCTTCACAGCCACAGGTTCTTTCTTATGAGAATTATTCATGCATATAATGAATATGCAGTAGATTTGATAAGCTGGACCCTTTTGTTTCACATGAAGTCTCAGCAAATTGTTTTGTTGCTGCAATGCAAGCAAAATGTTTCCTTATTTTGACAGAATATATGTCACTACCATAGATTTGACACAGATTTTTCATGTTGTGGAATTACTTCACAGAAAGACAGGCACCACCAATTTTTAACAAGCTAAGAGATGTGGAAGGGGGTGGCCATTTCCCAGTTTGCCTGAGCTACTCTGCTCCTAATCTCGAGGTAAAACCCTTCTCATCAGCTTCATCATTCTGGTAACAATCAGATAGAGGAACAGGAGGTGAAAAAGCAAACACCTGTATTACAAGCCTTAATTTAAATCAGCTAGAGGGACTGTTATAGCTGTTAAAATGTCTTACCCATATTCTGACTCCTATTTATTCTTCCCGTTATTTCCATGAGAGCTGCTCAGTCTCCGTTGTTGCTCTGGTTAGAGAGGGAAGGCACTGGCTAATGTCTCAGATGCAGTTTCTAGGGACATGGAAAGGAAGAGCTAAATGTTTGCTGCTACAGTGAGTTTTTAACATTTTTGTACAATTCTTTGGTATTTGAAAGCCTTCACTGAACTCCTGATACATTGACCTTATAGGCAGTTAGTAGCTTCGTAGTTTCTTTAAACTTTTCTTTTTCCTCTTAGCAATGCATTGGTTCCTCTTGTAACTGTCAAATAATTTAGTCTTACTGAAGTCAGGATAGGAAAGGGTAAGATAAAACTGTACAATATGTATTTTATTATGAGGAATAATCAATGATTAACACAACCTGTCATCATTTTTTATGCATGTGTTAAAGCTAAAGATTGCTAGACAATGAACAAAAAAAACCCCAGGATTTTTGATGCCTTTGACTCAGTGCCCCACTTCATCTTTCTCCTCTCATTTCAATTGTTTAGGAAATGCCAAGAGCATCTTGTTTGATTTAATAAATGTTTTGTCAGTCATAGGCAGATTGTTTGTAGAGCTGTGGTTCTCTTAGGTATGTGTTTATGAAGTGTATAAACCTGCTAGTGATGATTTTTCTTCATATTCTCCTGTGTTTTGTATTTTTGTAGAGCAGAATATAAACATTGCATGTGATTAAGTTGGGATGGTGGCTGACTCACTTCTTTTTTCCTCCTCCTGAGCTGCAATTTTCTGTTTTCCTTTTTTGTTCAAATTTGGCAAAGATCAGGCAACTGTTCACTTCACACCTCATACTCCTAACATAATGATATGGCTCTTGGTTCTGCCACAAATTTGGAATCAGCACTACCCTGGGCTGAATATTTGGATTGTCAGAAGTGTCTGAAGTGTGGCAGGATGGTCATTTCATCTCATAAAATTGCATGTAAAAACCAATGAAATAAAACGCAGGACAGAGGCAAGAAGTGATTCATTAAGGCTGGACAAATTGGCTTTCAAAAGATAAACTAACTGCTCTCCAGAGGGATAATACAGAAAATTGCCGAGCAGACTGGCTAGAATCCAGAAGAATATTTAATTGTGTGCTTAATTTAAAATATTTTAGTGCTTTAACTTTAGAGGGAAAATCCATGTGTGCAAAGTAAATCAGAACAATCTTCACAAAATTCAGCTCTAAATCTCACTCCATTTCCTTGAATTTTGCTCCACACCTTCCAAGTCATGATTTCACCTTGGAATGATCTTGTATTTCATAGAACATATCTTCTCAACCGTGCAGAACCATCAGTTTCAGATGGCTGCTCTCTAGGAGGGTTCAGGACATTCACATACAGCATCCTCAGGATTAAGTTTACAAGCACTAAACCAGCAGTCAAATACCATGTTCTTGGGCAACAACTCTGTTGTCTGTCCTCAGTGCAACAGATTTCAACTTTTCATTTCAGGGGAAGAAGGATGTAAAAGAGGGCTGCTCACTTGGGGTACTTCTGCTAATAAATGAATATATACATTAGCAATTTGCTATGTGATGGCTAGGAAAACACACAGAAAGGTTTTGGGTGATGAGTTAAGAAAAAAAAAATGTTTCTAAAAGACCTTGTGGCCAGATTCTAATTAGTGAATGACAAAATTGTTCAGAAAATAAGACTAGTGCTGTAAGAAACTTGCCATAGTCAAAGACTACCATCAGCAAAGATGCTTAATTATCCACTGCATATAATAACTCCCTTGTGGAGTTATATGCTAAGTACAAAGGGCACTGAAGTCAGAGTTATGCTGAAAGTCAAGCCTGAATCTCCACAACTCTGGAAAAAATGTAACAATGAGAACAATTTGAAACGTTGCATCTTTTCAGTAGCTTCTTTAAGGAACTTTGAAAAATAACAAAGCAGGAAAACAATGAAAAACTGTGAGAGCTGGTGTTTCCTCTTTTTTACACAAGCTTAGTTGTGTTTCACTCTTCTATTCCTGCTTTTCATTAATACCAGCAAGAATGAAGTCAAGCCTTACTACTTCCTAAGCTGCTCAGTACAGCCCCATGCAATGCTTTGAAAACAACTGGAGCAAAGCAATCTTTGGGTAATATAATACAACCCCTGAACTTTGATCTCAATCAAGGCAATCTAGAAAGAAGCAATCATGTCATAACTCCTTAAGACTTGCAGCAGGGAAAAATAAAACCACTCTCAGAAATCTGCCCCCAGAACACAGAAATAATTCCCTTGACCCACAGTACTGCTCCATATGTTGTATATACTAAAGAGAAAAACTGTTTTATATTTGTACCTACGGCTCACACTAATTATAGCTAGAGTTGTTGGCTCCCTGGGTGTTTTCTTTGACACAGATGGATGAAAAACAGATACACTGTATAAGAGAGAGAATATTATAACTCCAAGCTCTCAGTTTATGTTGTGGACATGATTTAAATTCCTTTATAACATTATAGCTTGAAAAGTTCTCTGAGAAATAGACTTACTGATTAGGGGGTGTGTAAACTAAAACCTAGAGTTTTTATGTCAGCATTCAGGCTTGATGACACAGCAGACAGAATATAAGTGACCCATGGGGGCTAAGAGATATTTACTACCAGTCGTAAGCCACACATGGGGATACAGACCCTGCTTTTTATGGGCAAAAAGATCAAGACATCTTTTCTCATTGAGATGCCCATTAAATGACAAGTGCCCACCATGCAGAGCTCTTGTTTGTGATGGACTTGTGCTGGCTTAGGTGGGAAGACTCGTTTCTCAGTCCCCTGGTGCTCCCCCACAATCCTCATGTCCCCTGTCAGTCCGTATTCAGCTGCTCTGATGAAGATCCAACACTTGGCCTGTGAAGCTGCCACCTCACAGCCAGCAGGCTGGGAATTGCTAAGTGTTGTTATTCAGGTGCAGAGGACTTGCTCCTGGAGGCAGGGGTGGCACAGATTCCCCACCAGAGGAGATCTCTGTGCCTGGCCTGCCAGCAGTGATGGCTGCAGGCTCCACCTGGAATGTCCTCAGCTCCATTCTGGGCAAACACTCAGGACTGGGAACTGGCTGTTGCTTGGTTACAGTTTCTCCCAGCTGCAGTGGAAAGTGTTCTGATGGAAGGATAGCTTCAACCTGACAGCAATTACAGGAGAGGCAGGACCCAGCTTTCATTTTAGGACACAAATATACAAATGTTTTTCATGGTCAGGATTTCATTAAAGTTTGAATGGGTTTCCTGAGGCAGGTACAAGAGCTGAGCTGCAAAGTAACAGAACTGAGATGCTGAGCTTTTGTGTCAACAGTAATCCTCTTCACCTCTAAACTGTGAGCTCAGTTTAGATATTAAAAAATAAATAAATAAAAAATATAAATGTAAAGAAGATATTGTGAAAGCAGCCAAGGATTAGGTTTAGATTTGAGTGGCCAGTAGTTCCTCTTAAGAACAGGTTTTAGACAGTGCAGTCTCTGTCATAAATCTACAAGTTTTGTGAATGAGAACCTTCTGTCCTGGATATTTCCTGCCCTTTTGTTTCTGATAGAGTTTCAAGTAGTAATTCCCCCAAGTGAAAGGCTCAGGAAAACTAAAAGGTATTCACACCAGTAACTGTATGGGCAGTGCTTAAAAAACAAACAAACAAACAAAAAAAACAACATGAAAGTATCAGCTTCTGAAAGAAAAACCTACAAAAATATCATATTTTAAATTTGAGAATGATCACTGTGTATCAGCAACAATGGGAGATTTTTCTAATTTTACATCTAGCTTCAAGGTTTTTTGTTAGTTTTGGTCTCTTAGATTTCCTAGTTTTCCTTAGGTCTCTTGTGTCAGAAGAATATAAAAGAATTAATTCAGACAAAACAGTTCTGAAAATTTCCAGATCAGTCTACAAATCTGGAGAGGAGTCATAGAGACTGCAGGTGTAAAATAAAGTAAGAAGTGGCAATTAGAAAAAATATTGTGCTCTGAGGGAGGGCTCAGATGACACTCAAAACCTTTTGCCACATTTGAAGAGATACTGTGAGAAATTTTGTAATATTATTCATAAAATTTATAAGTAAGATATTTAAAGTGATTGTCTGATAAACAACACAGATTTTCTGCCACTGTCTCAATTTAGAAATGCGTTCTTGAGAGATCAGAACTAGCTCTTAATGACTGAGGAAAGAGGAGTAAAACAACCCAAACTTCATGATGCATGTAATTTGCCATGCACGGTTTGACAGGCTCCCACTCTCCCACAGATTTATTCTCTGCAGAATAAATCCCAGTTTTGGTGGCACTGGAGCTGGGGTGATTTCTGTTCCTAAGGAGCCCTCTAGGTGTCATAAATTATGAGGTTGTTGCTCGGCTGCTAGGAACAGGCTGAGGGTGATACTACTGGGTTCTCTCTGCTTCCCTGAGCTTCAGCTGGAGCAGAGGTGATCCCAGACTCAGGCTGGTTCCTTCCTGCAGCACAGCAGGAAAACAGCATCCAGCAGCGTTTCTTCAGGCAGGGGAGCAAAGTGTCATTTCCTATGCACATTTACATACATTTGCTAATGTTTATCTGAAATTACAAACCAAGGTAGATCTCTCTGGTGGGACACACCTACATTTTTTATTTCTTTATCCATAGTGCATTAGGTAAAATGGAAAAGCAAGTGCTTCCCCTGAGACTTTTGTAACATAATTGAGGACACCGTGATCATTAAAACAAAACATTTCTTAGACATTGATGATTCCTCTGTCCTCCATGTAATTTTGAGTGATTCTAACACATTGATGCCATTGACAGCCATCTCATTACCTTGAAATGTCAGTCTAGCAGAATAGTTAGGTTAAAATGAATGTAGAGGCTTGACTATTACTTCATTACCATTAATGTTTATTAGCGCTCTACGGGTTTGAACTGACAAAGGGAAGATTGCAAGAGGCAATAGCAGTGGTAATCCTGCTGTATGCAGCATAATTGTGGGGTCACACATAATATGTTTTATATAGTTTGTTCATCAAGCTGAAAATGCTTTTAGGAGTCCACTACAGAACTGCAGGAAGTTGACCTGCCAACCTATAGAGCTGAAAAGGCCATCCCAGCCTCTGTGCTTTGAGAGCACTTAACAAAAAAATCCCTTTTTGTATGTGGATGAATGTGTGGATATTTTTGTGCACTGCAAAATCAGTTTTCGTGAAGAGTTCCCAGAAAATACCTAAAATAATAAAGTTTCAATCATTAAACATACATATAGAAACCAAGCCTCCAATGATCTGACTGCTCTGACATCCTCTCTGATTCTGTCTTGCAGAAAATATCATATTGTTATTAGAAAAATGAAGGGGGAAGAAAACCCCAAGGGTACTTAATGATGAATTCTCAAATCAATTTCTCTCCTGTCCTCCTACCATCAGGCAATGAATTGTTTAATTAAAAGATCTGAGGGCAGACAAAACACATTACAAAGAAAGGTGTCTGCTGCAGAAAAAAAAAAAAAACAACAGACTGAAACCCAAAATAGCTAGATTATTTGGTGGAGTTTATAAAAGCAGAAATTCACAGGAGCAGGAAAAGCAGTATTGTAATGAAAGGTAAACTAGCTTTGGAATTTTTAAACTGCTAGCCATGGGGAAGGTAATAGTAAACAAAGAGTAAGTGGGCTAGCAAGTATATTCTAAGCAACTGTAAAGCTTTCTTACATCTTCTAATATTTCAACTATGCATCTTTCAGGATAGAATCACTGCCTCTGGTTTAGAGAAATAATTATTTGAGATTGCTAGAAATAACCACAAATCAAACAGAATTCACTCCTTTCATTAGATTGAAAGTGGCTGCAATCACCTTCTCCTGAATTATTGAGCTAAGAGGTCACAAGTAACAAATGCAATAAAAAGCCATTTGCTTTAGGGCTATTAGCACATTTTGGAGATAATTGTATAATTTTTCAGATATTCATAGGGATTTACTTCAGTAGAATGATCAAGCATTTGAACTTCAACAACAGAAAGTGGACCTAAATGATTTTGAAGACCCTTTCCAACCCAAACAGTTCTGTGATCACTAATAGAATTCTTAATTGTGTTTTGATTACAAAATCATTGTCAGCTGCAAGATGGTATCAAGGACACTGATACTAAATTTACAAGCTTTTTAGCAAGCAATTAAGCAGGAAAATTTTTTTTCTTGGAAACTACAGCAGTTTAAAGTGAATTCATTGATATAAAGCCTCTCTGCCAAATTCTCAGCTCTAGACTCCAGTTCTGCTGACAAGAATGAAGCTGTGCCAGTTTATGGTGTCTGAGACTTTGGTCCCGTGAGTCAATTTTTACATTCACATTTTGACTATAATTGTATTTTTAAGTGTAAGAGAGAATAAGGAAGAATGCATTATGTAGAATTTTCTTCTATTCTGTTCAAATGATCCCAGTATAATGGAAGTAGGGAGGAAAAAAAATAAAATCACTCAGGCAGTTTCCAAAATTGCAGTTCTGCAGAAAGGAGGCAAGTGGGTAGCTACATATAAAAACACTGGTAAATTGTCAGGCAAAGTAACATGCATGGAGAAAGAAATGAAAAGTGGGCATATCTGCAGAGCTTTGCTAATTAATTTGTATTTGTGGACAATATGCAAAACATGGGAAACTTCTTTGGTAGTAAATGGCTTCTGTTTGCATAGTCAGCAGTGTAGTCTGGCAAAATTTGTGTGTAGTTCAAGTAAGTTTTCCTTTGTATTATTCTCACTTGACTGTACCTAACTGTGCACACATCAAAAACCTTCCTCTCCTATCTAATAGAAAAATCACTTTGAAAGATACATAGTCATCTTTCTTGGATATATATGTGAAGATAATGTCAAGCAGTTTGGTACATTTGCTTATGAATAATTCATCCAACTGCACCCTGTTATTTATTATTATTGTTATTATTATTAATTATCTGTGTATAGCTGGGAAAGACAGGAAGGCTATAACTGCTGTCCCATGAGAGATGTTTAATGTTAAGGATTTGGTAAAACCAAGATGCATGAGATGAGAAAAGGCAGACAGGCAGTGATAAATAGATCAGAGGACACAAAGGCTTTAATAATGTTGATGGGGAGAAATATAATTTGTTTGAGATTATAGCCATGGGAGCACGAGCTACCACAAGTTCCCTTGCCAGGAGTTTAGCTCTTTGTTGCTTTCTGTGAGCTCCAGCTAGTGAGAGCAGGCATGTCCACCTTAGAGCATATCTGGCTTTGACATGCAGGAACCTCCTGATGCAGACATGGGATCTGAATTATACAAGCATGTTAGGAAAAGATGTGTTTTTCCAGTTCAGACCAGACATCCAGAAGAATGTTCATGGGCCCAGAAGCAGTCCTGTTTGACAAGCTGAACTGCAGTATCCTTGATAGGACATTATGTAACTCACTGGAAGAAAAATAAATGTTTGGAAGCAGAAAGCAGAGATGCAAAGGAGCTTCACAGCAATAAACTGCTCTCAGACAGCACCTCACTTTCATAGCCCCCATGCAGTACAGAAGTGTTAGGAAAACCTGACTGAAATCACATCAAATATAATGCTTGTGATTTGGTTTTGGCTTAGCTCAAAGAAAATCTTTATATCTCATGACTGTTGTGTAAAGCCTTACTAAGAATTAATCTCCACAGAGATACTTATAATACCTATTTGCTGTGTTGAGACTTTTGGGAAAATGTAAGAGGAAATAAACTAAACTTAGTGATGTTAAAAAGTTATTCACCTGGAATTCTTCATTATGTAGTAAAAATATAACATAGGAGTTACCCTTTGGGAATCAGTTTATATTTTTAGAATCCATAGGAGTAATTGAAAACTTTTGTAAATGGAACTAAAAATCAACAAAATATATCACTGCAGTTTTATTACTATTTATCTCCTTTAATATTATTCTAGGGAGCAGAATGCATGTGTCCTTTAGGTCTGATACTATCTGTAGCCACGATGGAGCCATACAGCCCATATGGAATAACAGTCTGTGTGGTTCCTGATGTAGCCTCACCTAAGGGCAGCCACACAGGCTGGAGAAGGGTGATGGGCTTCTGCCCAGCAAATTCTCTTTTTGATGCTCACCTGTGACCAGAGTTAGACAGACTTTACACTGAGAAGTTCATTCAAACACTGAGTTTTATTTCCACTTCAGTAAGAATGGCAGCTGGTGTTACTCTCATACCTGGAGACCAGCACAACTTACTCGTCACCCACTTCTGCATTGTTCTTTACTCTGCAAAGACACCCAAAGGCTTTGCTATGGTCAGAGGCACCTCTTGCACATAGAGATAGGAAAAATATCTGTGCCTGGACTAATTTTTAAAGAAGTCAGTTTGAATTTTTATTGACTAGACCTCATGCTATGGTTTTCAGGCTTATGGACAAAATATTAGCCAATACTATCTATCTGAGTCATTATAAATACATGTTAAGTTGGACTAATATCAGTTGTGATTCTCTAGATTCTCTATTTGATAGAGATCTTTGACCTTTCTATTCCAAATTCAGTAATTCAGTACTCTGGGTAGTTTGTGGCTTTTCTTCACCCTTGTTGTCTTTTTTTTTTTTTTTTTTTCCCCCAGGTAGCCATATTTAAAGAAATCGGAATTTAGTACTGAGTGTACAATGTATTTAATTGTCCCTTTTCATCAGGAAAGTGTAGTACTTAGCTTTCTGTCTGAAAATGTTCCAACTACTAAATGCATGATACCTCACAAACTGTCTCAATCTATCACCAGGTAAAAAAATCATAGAGCTGCTTCTCAGCAATCACCTCCAGATTCATTAAAGCATACCATGGAAATAAATTTCTAGTGGGAAATATAATGAATGTGCAGGCATTTTTACAACATGAAGGAAGATACAAATTTTTACAGAGCTTTTCTTATGATTTCTAGCCTTGTAAGTCATGTTTTGCTATATGTCATAAAGTTTTGAATTGTAATTACTTTGAAAAAAATTGACTCATTACACCTTAAATGCAGGTAAGAAAAGAAATGCAGTGTTTGTAAAGGATGTTTACTAGCTCTGCTTATTCCAGTGGGCCTAGGCCAAGGGCAAACTGTTATAAAACTGTAGCTGTGTAAAACATCCTTTGCTGTTTGAGTGCACACAAACAATAACAGAATTCATCTGAAAGTGATGGCTGATGGGATTCAAGGTGAAAATGTCTTCAGTAAGGATGTATTTTCCATAGTAAGACATCCATCTTTTGTTCTGTTGTAAAAACTCTGTGTATGTTTTGCTTTAGCAACATGGTCACTACCTTTTTGTGCTACAGAAATATTTACACATGTGCAGGAGAACAGTGAATAAAACGTGTGTCTTTCTAAAAAATTAATTAGCATTAATTTCAGTAGTATTGCACTCTTCCACAATTCATTTTCTAGGCAGTAAGAATACAATAATATAACTCCTGTTCAAAAGACACACAATAGGAAGGGTTTATGAGGATAGTCCTGAGGAGCTGTAGCCCCTTGGCTAGCACTGGTTGCCTCTGGGTTTTTGTGAGAAATCTCTTAGTCCAACCTTGATAAAGTATGAAATAAAGTGGAACATACTTCATAGAGGTAACAGAAGACACCCACCTACCAAATACCCAGAAAGTGTTACAGATGTGGATCCCTAAGTGCTACCAGGGAAAGACTCTGAGGTTGGGCATCCTTTCAATTGCTCCCTGGGGCAACATGAAACTCTTCTGTCTTCTCTGTCATGGCACAGCTTGCTGCACCTCCTTGGATCTTGTCTGGATCTCTTTTGGTTTTAGATCATGATGTGTAAACTGAGGAAGGTTTAGTGCTCTTCATTTCTAGAAGAGCTGATCATTATATTCAGTGTACAAAGTTCTCAGAGCCACATTACTAAAAAGTCTGCTTGAAGTTCTAGTGTGGGTGAGGGATAATAGGCAGAACGAGGCATTTCTGAGGATGTGCTACTTTGAGACTGAAAGGGACAGCATACACACTGTGCTTCACCTCAATGTCATTTCCCTTGGAACACATTTGTCTGAATTGTATCTACTGATTTTGTTCTGTCTCTGAGGCATTTGTTTGTGCCTTTGCATGGATGTCTGAATATGTTGGCTTTTGTTTTCAAGGTGCTGTTATCATTTTTGGAAGCTTTAGTCTTGCCGAGAAGTATTAGCTTAAAATCTAAGTGAAGTTTCAGAGCCAGAATGAAGGTTTCCTTATAAACAAGCCCGGAAAAAGATGACACAAATCAGTTGTTTACAAAAGGCAGTTTATTATATCATGTGTGTGATTCCTTATAATTCACCATCTGCAATAAACATGATTTGCAAACTCTTATTTCTTTAAAATAGACCTCAAATAATTGGAATAATATTTTCAAACAAGTCACTGCCTGTCACAGAAGTTTTAAGTCCAGCTGCAGAGGAAGGTAGGATGCTGCCATGCTTTCCATAGCAGAATAGCTGTTGTAATACCTAATGAGCTGAGCTGCTCCTCGGTAGCAGGGTTTGAGAACAGCAGGAAGCTCCTTCTCTCTGAAACATTACAGCATTAGGCCTTGGAGTGCAGAAAAGTGAAAATGAACCCATCCTTAAACACTTTGCTAATGTGTGTTGGTACAAATGAGCTGCAGAGAATCTTATTCCACCTTCACATCTGAAGCTTTAGAACTTTTTTTTTTTTTCTACTTTACAGCCAAAAGATCTCTGTTGCAGCATGTAAATTCCTGCCAGTCAAGGATGAGACAGTCTGATCAGCCAAAGGTATTTTTCTGAATGTGAGTGGATTTTGCTTTAGCTGCTGAAGAATAAAGCAGTGGTGGCATAGGAGGAAGTAGCAATTTTAACAGGCTTTTTAAAAAATGTAGTGAATAATTCTTGTCCATGACTGCACTATATTTCCTTATCTAATTAAAAAAAAATCACATAAATAATTTTAAACTAGTGAAGCGCAAGTTTCCCAGGGATTGAGAAGGAATCCCAGGATCATCAGCATGTTTGCAGGGTAGATCCTAGAATGTGATTGTGATAGAATGTCACTATCCTCATCTAACAGTTCTAATTCTACATTCCAAATGAATTCTTGCCATCACTGTATGGGATCGGGGGGGTGTGTGTGTGTGAAGTGTTTTATTTTGGTTTGTTTGTTTTTTTTATTGCAGCATATGAGAAACCATAGCATTCTTAAAATGGCAGGTATTTTTGATATTGAATGTGCATTGGGAATATTTTAACAATAAATCAGAGAAAGTGAGGATAGGATGATGTTCTTTTACTAATGGCCCTGCAGAGGATTTTTTTGGCAATAACAATTTATCTGCACACATCTATATAGCTGTCTACTTACGGCACAAAAAGCTATCATTATATTTGATGGAACATCAAACAACTATTTCATTAATGGTCCCATTATGAGAAAGTACAGTGACATTAGAATACCAGCATCTTGTTACTATAGATACCTGATTTCCCTGAAACACTCCTGGTTTTATATGCTTCGGTATATCTGTGCGTGGTTTATATATATGTATATGTAAATGTGTACATATATACATTTCTCTCTCCCTGAGGAAGGAAGATCTTGGATTTTCAAGCATTTTAGGTACTTTGGTAGACATCATTATCTACAGGAGGCTAGGCAAGCAGTATTTGAATGGCTTGAATTAGATGCAAGAGTTGTAAATGCAAATTCTCAAGAAAATAACTCTGTAATTCACTTTTACCTTACTGCCAACGTATTTACTAAAGACTTTCAGACTTGCCCAGTCTATTTTATACATTTGCATGTTGAAAGCAGGGGTTTAAGGGAGACCAGGTTTGGGTGTGATCACTTTAACTGAGAAAAAGAAAATTGTCTTAAATGTGCTGGAAAAATGAAAGCTACAAGTAATTACCATTATTTCCCTTAGTTGTGCTCAGATAATATGTATTCAAAGCATTTCACAAATGGTCATTTCTTCTCACAGTTTGTTTGAGCTAGAGAAACATGGGGATAGTTCTTTCTTGACAATGTGGTGAAAAAAAAGTGAGAGGAAGTACATAATTTGCTTGAAAGGAGGTGGAGACGATCACACAGTAAGTGAGAGCTGAGATGAGAAGAGATTTTTAGCTCTATTTGTGTGCTCTAATCACTGGCCCTTCTGCATCTAGGAAGACAAAACTACTGATGGGTTCAGGTGTGCATCACTGCAATGGTGGTTTTGGTTTTTCATTTGGTTTTGTTGGTTGGTTGGTTGACTAATTTACTTAAGATACTGTTATGTTTAGAGATAAAGACACCTTACTAAGTACCAGCATGCTACATATTTATTTTTAAAAATGCTGGCTTCAGGAAGGAAGTTGGACCAGACCTTACTCATTAACAGTAACATCTGTATCAGCATAAGAGAGGAGAATTTGTCCTCCAGCTAATGAGAAAGCCATACAGTTCTTTAAGGTTTAATACACATTTATTCGAATCTTGAGTTTCTTGCCTTTGAAGCTTATTTATTTTGTATTTTTGCTGATACTTTTCCTCTATTTTCCAAAATCTGTTATAAAACTGATGTGGCAACTTCTAATGTGAAATACAGGCACTCTGCACAGCTGATGTCTGAAGCATGCAGAGATTTAAGTTCTCTGCATTTCGATGACCTTGAAGTCATTTTGTTCCTGTGCTGTCAGTTGGAGTCTGGCCTGTGAGATGCTGAGCATCTCTGGCAAGCTCTCTCCACTTCACTAGAGCTAGGGCTTTGCAGGATTAGCCCTCTCTGTGAATTCTTCCTGTGAAAAATTCTATCAATAACTGAACACACAAATGTAGTATCTTAGTTGGAAAACTTTTTCTACTTCTTCTCTACTTAAACCACAGAAAGGCAGCAAAAGGACAAGCTCTGAAGACATATCAGATCAGCCCATTTTCTTTTGAACACAACTTGATTGTGATGAGTTTTGTAGTAGTTCTTTCATGTAAGAAAAAACCCTTCAGAGGCACCACTCTTATCAAGCTCCATTGGGAGAGGAGTGGTGAGTGAGTATCCCTGTGTACCTGGGCAGGAAATAATTGCAAGTTTGTTTTTCCTTCGATGGGTACATGGCAGAACAGAGAGACAGATGTACAATGTCATTTATGTCAAAGGTTTATTCTTGCTAGTTAAAAACTGTGACATTAACACAACCATGTCAGCTTGCTCTGATTTAAAACTCTTTTCTTTCAGAAGAAATACAAAGTCTCAGAAATTACAGGAAACAACTATTCTTGATAGCCTAGACTTTATCCCAAGTTAAGCCAGAAAGAGGGGGATCAAATATTCCATTATAGTTATGTTTACAAAAAATATAAATAATTTGGATCTGATTGATTATACCTTTGTGTTCTGTATCACTGCTGAAAGTTGGATACCTGAAAATAGGAGAGACAATATCATTTTAGCTGGAAATCTAGATGCTAGCTTCAATTGAAGTCAACGGGTTTTCTTTCTGAAATTTTCTTATTACTCCTTTCTAAATGCTACCATTTCACACAGAATTGAGCTCTCTTTGGATTAATCTATTTGAAAATTAAGTTGATTTATAACCAATTTTCTCCTCATTTACACAGCGACCTGCAAGTATTTCTCCAGGGATCAAACAGGATCAGAGAAATTAAGTGTTGTTTGAGTTGTTCACTGAAGCAGAATCCCCCACAAACATGTACATATGGTGTGAGGCACTTTAGGGATCAGACTAATAAATTTACCTTGTTGTATATTTTTCTTCTCATCTTGAACTTGTATGTTCTCCTTAGTAGGAATAAAAAAAAAAAAACAAAAAATCCCAACCAAACAAAAAAACCAATAACAAACCAACAAGCCATTACTAATTTGTTGGCTGCAGAAATAATATATTGCTTCTCATTCTCTTATTCAAGTCACAGCATTGAGAGCATATAATGTGCTGCTGCTGAGTGCATCTGTTTGGATACCCCGGTCAGCTGCTTAAGGACAGTTGGCAATTCCCCACCTCAGAATCAGAGGAAACTGGGCATCAAAATTATCCTCCCTAAAGCTTTGAAATAACAGGAGTGTATTCTCTTTATACAGTCAGTGTTTAAGTGCAGGCTATATTTAGAAAACGTAGCCATATGTCATCTGAGAATGAGACAAAAAATAAATTAAAACCCTAAATTGTTCTCTGAACAGCAGAATTAATGGGATGTACTTTTCTATGGTTTAGTCCCCTGCAATCCCCCCAAGTCATTTCTGTCTCTTTGATATTTGAAGTCTGTTGATTACCACTGGGCAAAGCCATATGTAAATGTGATGTCTGTCATCTGTTCTGCAGAAGCTTCCTGTGAAGATGCAATTACCTGTAGGAACTTCTTACTCCGCAGCAACCCGTTCACTTGTGCATTACCCAGAAACCAGAGCTTAGATTTGTTGGGAAATGGTGGCAGTGAAGTGACAAGATTTTTCAAAATTGTCAATAGAATTTCTCCAGTGTTCTGATCAGCTTCAGTGCTGCTGTTGTTTCTGCTGTGAGCTACTTCCCCAGCCACAGCTCTTGCAATATGTTCCTCCAAACCACCTTTAAGAGGGGGCTGCCTCCACACGACTCCCTTTGCATAATTGCTGGATGTATTGGGAGCACAGTGGATGCCTTGCTGTGTATGATCACAGTGGGAAGCTCACTTGCTGCTTGGCTACCTGAAGTGATAATGCATGTAAAAAAAAAAAAAAAAAAAAAAAAAAAAAAGAATTTAACAAAAATGTTTAGGATCTCGAATTCAGCATTAGAAAAACACTTACCCATGGAGTAAGGGCAGCATAATGCAATAAGCTGCTGTGGAAAATTTCTCCCCTATGTTTCATGAAGAACAAATTAAAAATAATTAAAAAAAGAAAAGTCATGAGAAAGTAACCCTAAGTTTTGCTTATTCCAAAGCTGTAAGAAGCCTGTTTTTATTGTTGAATATGTGGTCTAATTAATATAGTGAAACAGTATCAACTATTGCAAAATGAGTACACTGCTTTCATAGTAAAAATGAATCATCAAAACCAAGAAAAAGTTCCCCTCTATTTTAATTATGTCCACTGTAAGCATAGGAAAGGAGAATTCTCATCTCAAAATTCCTTGAAAACGCAGGGCAAGATTTCTCAGTCAAGCCCCTGACTTCACTTCCATATTTGAAAACAAAGAGTTTACAAACCTCAGGAGTGTGGAGCTTATGGAAACATTTAATTCTGAGGTGTGTGATGGGTTTTATGCATTAGCAGGTTACATTTTATACTGATAAGACTATACAAAATCTATCTCTGAAATGCAGTTTGTTATCCTGCTGTTGATTGTGAATGATTGTGTGGAGCTGGTGATGGGACAAGTCAAGGTGTCTGCAGATTCCAACCTTGTAGAGCAGTGGAGCAATAGTGAGACCTGAGTCCAAGCTCTCTGGTGCCCAGAAGCACCTGGTGCTTCTGCCAGCTCTGCATCAAAGGGTGCTCTAGGAATTTTCTTGAGGTTCAGATGAGGAGATTTGCAGTCTCAAGCAGAAGATGCCATGGAGAGATCATTGCAGTCAAGTAACTCACCAGCGCCTTCTGCTGTTGCTAATATTCTTTGCTGATTAATTCAAGGTGCAAGGAGAAGGGGAAATGGGAATGACAGACTTCATTTGTAGTTGGATTGAATTTATGAGTGAAGCTAGGAAAGGACATGAGATGCAGAAATCCTATGTGAGAGAAAAATTGGAAAATAAATAAAGGATGAAAACTGGCTGGGTAGGACTACCTAGAGTCTCAGAGGTAAAGATTCAAACCTGAATAAGGAGACTCATTTGAATAGGTCACCTTTGTGTTCTGTAAAGAGAACAGTGATGTTCCCTAGTGCTCCTGTGGAAAAATGAGAGTGGAAAGAAAAGCATAGGTGATGCAATACTAGTGAGAAACCAGGCATCACAGGAAAGAGGAGAAAAGGGCTCGAAAGCCAAGAAATTTGAAGGCTTTATTTCAGGCCTCACGCTGTGATTTCAGTATTTCTGATATTTTTGGAAACTTTTTACCAGTGTGCATAACTTTAAATAGCTGATTTCTAAGGTCTCATTCAACTCTCTCTCAGCAATATGCAATATCACAGAGTCAAGCAAAACACATGCAGACCAAAAGAAGCATAGACTGAAGAATTAGACATATAAGGGACTTCTGAAGGAAATACCAGAAGATTGAGGTGGGCCAACATGACAGCATGTGACAGCAGGAGGCAGAACTCCAGGCAAGAGTAAGCTCAATTGTCTGGCTCTGGTTCTCTCTCTTATCCTCCCAAAAGGCACAGCTAAAGCTTTGGTCAGGGTCAGAGCTTCACCGTTCAGGGTTCCTGAGTCGTGGCCTTGTTCTCTGATCACATCAAACCCTATTTGTGATAAAATATAAAACACTTCCTAGAGCTTTCCGCAAGTAGGCAGCAGTGCTCTTGGCTCCGTATCCCTGCTTCATGCACACAAGGAATTGTAAAGGAAATGGTTATGTATGCTCTTTTCATTTTCTTTAATAAAAATAAAGTTATGTTAAGAAAACTCCTAAAGGAGATAACATCAGTACTTTCTTGGTCTGCAGTGCATTCTGTAGGAGGCAGGAGATGGTAAAGCCACTAAAATGAGTTACTTTACATGAGATGGGAATTCAGTCCTAAGGAATGAGGTTTAAAATGCTATTACTATTGCAAGTTTCAGTGGAGCTTGGAGTATACTGATTTTTATTCCTTATCTCAAACACCACAAAAAAGGAAGAATTCAGGGGAACCCTCCCAACCTGAAATACTTACATTTTTCATTCTCTGTCATGGACTGTATTTGTCTGATGACAGATGTTAGTTTCATTGTAGTTCAGTCCTTTTTTTCCCCTGTACAGATGTGATTTACCAGATCATAAATCAGCCACTTCTTTTGGAATTTCAACTAGCAGATGTCCTTTTTAGAGATTTTAATATAAACACTGTTAACCCACAGATCCTTTTTGAGGAAATTCCAGTTGCCTATAAGAATGCCAGTTGGCATTAATGTAACTTGAACATTTGACACATTAATAGCTAGTTTTTTTCTGAGCGAAATAGATTTATTTTTCATAGAGCAGGGATGGCTGCTTTAGTTCTCCATTAGAGCCTCAGCCTGCAATAGCTGTTTGCTTGCAGTGATGTCATTAACTAGAAAACAGATGCACTCATGAGCATCAGAAATCAATCATAGCTGTTGGCACTTTAATAAACAGCTGCCTTCTTAAATGGCTTGGAATAAACACTGATCATCACCATCTCTTTTTGAAGGAAGATCAGTAGGTTATAAAACTGCTGATTAGAGGAGGGGGAAACCTTGAAATTATAAACTTAGTGGTTGAAAACCTCTGATTGAGTTATTTTAGACTGTCAAAAGATTTACAGTAGAAAAATAATTGCAAGATCCTCGCTGTACTGTGGAATATCTATCACATGTCCCTGGAATGATGCCTGATACATTTACATGAACTTCCTTCTGCAGAAATAGATTTAATGTAGGGAAGTCAATCGTATTAATAAGTCATTTATCAAACCTGAGCACAGCAGAATCTTATTGCTTCATTGTGCAGTTCAGAAGGAATTTGATAAAAATTCCAAATTCCTTCCCTCGCTCTCAGATGCAAACTAAGAGAAAATGTGTAATCCTCCTTCTTTTCAGGTGATGCTTCTACATTCAGAGACTGTACCTGTGTATGGGCCAAAGGATTTAGCTTTAAGATAGTGTCTGCAATTCACAAAAATTGCCTGGAAAGAGGCAACCAAACATCAAACAGTGGCACAGTGAAATAGCACATCACAGTTCTCATACAGCACTCAGATTAGCTTCAGCTCTACCTTGCTAAGTAGCTTATCAACAGAAGAGATGTAGGAATAATTCTACAGCAAATGCTTTATATGGCTTAGTGACAAAAAAGGAGAGATATGTTACAAAATATCCTGCTGTTGCTGGTGATCTGCTTGTTCTGGCTTGGGCTGCAGATGGATGTGCTAGGAGGTATAACTTGCCCCCTCTATAGCTTCTGTGAGTTTTATGTATGCTGCATTGTGAAACCAGATCATAATCTTAACCTTTTACAGTGTCAGTTGACCATGCAAGTGTAACTCCTGGTACTGTTGCAGAAAGTTCCTTGTATCTCTTTGTCATGGTACTGTAAAAATGTCTGCAAAAGAGATTAGAGCTGAGAAAAGGATTTTATCTGCAGCTGAGGCTGTAAACTGTGTGAGGCATAGGCACAGGTTTGTCATGGGCCTTTTCTTCAAGGCTTTCCACTTAGGGATTGTGATCTATGGCTATGGCTTTTGGGAACTAATACAGATGATGATGGTGATAAAATGGTATTCGTGAAAGTCTTACTGGATCCTTTGGAAATGTTACTTATTTCACCCAGAGCACCCATATATAGTGGATCCATGCTGCAGTCAGTTATGAAAAATACCTACTCTGGTGTGGTTACACATGCTATTTGAAACCATATCCTTCAGTTCCATGTTGCTGTATTATTTCATATTTGGGTCTTGGTCCCAAATGGCTTGCAGAGGTCTACTGAATGATTATTCAGTGGAATCAACATCAGAACCTATTCTTTTCCCCTGGGGTCATAATCTCTCTCTGCTCCCTTGTCCCTGAAAATTTCACTGTGGCTGTTTCCTTCTTCTCTCTGTGCCACTTGGGCTCTGCCAGCAGGGCTTTTTCTCTCAGATCTAATGTTTCATGGAGCTGCAGTCCCTGGCAGCCAGGACAAGTAAAGAGAGAAAGTCCTTAGCATATGCTTAGCATATGCTGAGGGCTGCTCTTGTAGGGAGTGCTAATGCCTTCTATTAGTTCAACCAGTATTCAGAGACAAAGGAAAAAAAGATAATAGAGCCTGTGAATCTGAGCTGAAGAAGACAAATCCCAAGAACATCTCCTCTCTCATTCCCTATTTCTCACATCTAGTTTTATAAAGGAGCATTACTTCTGGCAATTAGACTTGTCTAGCTACAATACTAGCTGTGATGTTCTTCTCTTGGGAAGTTATTCCCACTTTTGTTTCTGCTAGGAAACTCTATAACTGCTCCAATGGTTGAGCAAATCTCACACTTATGTGTACACACTCTGTGATTTTTGATTTTTTTTTTTTCTTTCCTGTAGTTAATCTTGTGGACGACAAAAGGCAAACGTGAACAAAGCAAGGAAAAATTTTCCCTCTGCAGACTTTTCCCACACTGAGAGTAGCAGAACCAGCCTTTCTGCCTGGCTCTGGCAAAGCTCACTAATGCCCATGACAGCAGTTGTCATGTGGTGGATGACAAACAAGTGCTTTGCTTCAGCACTGAATATGTAACTATTTTGAATCTTACAAAAACATCAGCTGAATGCCTTGTCTTTCAAGTCTCATCACTGGAAGGATTGAATGGCTGGCTGTGATCTCTGTTCTGGTGGGCATTGTCATGGTGCCTGACTGGTGTATGCCTCATTTACTCTCCAAGAACTTTTCAATATATCTTAGAAATCCACTTAAGATCATGGTGCATAGTTTCTAGGTTTCATTAGCTACAATACAAAAGAAGCTTATGCTCCTTTTTTTGTTCCTGCTTGGACCTTGATACTCACTGAAAGCAGCTCTCCAGGAAATGAGCAGTGTAGGGAGCTTACCCTGAGCTCTGTTATTAGCACGGCTGTGTTGTGTTATGGAAGATATAATTCAACACTGCCTCAGATGAGAAATAATTTCAAAGGGAAGTTTCTCTTGCTGAATTCTTTGCATCTGCTTGTGAGAAACAGGACTCTGAATTTCAGCTCACTCAGAATGGAAAATAAATCAACTGGCTTTTACTTTGGCCTTGCACCCAGGTTATCAGAATAATAAGCATGCTTTACTTTTTCATTATGGATGTAATTTTTCTACACTTTAATTTTTTAATTTTTAAACTGAATGATGTACTCTATAGAACCGCAATTCTCTGGCATGCTTTTAATAATTCTAGGTTTATGTCTTCTTTTGAGGTGTGAATCTCTAAACTTGAAAGGGCTCATGAAGGTAGAAATTCAGGAAATTGTCACACACAGGACAAGGTGTGTACATTCCCTGAGTGCTGCAGCATTCAGAAGAGGCAGAACATATTTTACATTTGGTGTTGCTTTCATGTTACAGACCTGAATGTAAACCTGGTTGCTTTCAAAACAGAGCATGTTCCCTAGAACTGCTCCCTGTCCTAGAACCAGGACACATTTTTGTTACAATCCAGATGACTATCCCAGTGATACTGCAGCCACAGTTTGCTGTCACTTGGGTCTGAGTCAGGCAATGTGCTTCCTTGGATTTCGTGCAGAATGGAGATAAGACTGTGATGTGGAGTCTAGGTAGTTCTTCTGGGCTATTCTGACCTGGCTCAAAGCAGTCAAACTCCCAGATCCATGACTGTGGCTGAGAATAGCTTTGACATTCTGTGATTTATGAAGAAAACCAAAAATAACTATAATTAGGCTGCAAACAACACCCTTCCACATCAGTAAGATATCATTAGAGTTGTCTTTCCTTATTCTTCCCATAGGAGAATGTGGTGCACTTGCTAGCAAAAGAGCATTTAAACTCAGCAGGGTGGCTCTCTTCACTCATTGTTCTTTTCCACAGTCCTGTCCCTTCCATATTCTGTTTTGTTTTGTTTTTTCACCCATTTCTTTTCCTTTTTTCCTACCCTTCTCTCCAACTGCAACCTTTCTGGCTCTGCAGTACCAGTGATCCTGTCCCAACACTCCCACATGCAGGCTGTGGACAGCAAGATATCGACTATCAAAGCACAGAGGTTCCCTCACTTTACACTGTGATACTGCTTTTTATGGCTAAGTTTGGGAGTCAGGAGCACACACCCTGCACCACTACCACATTTGTTGTTCCTTTTAAGATGTTTCTTATATATATTATTAATTTTTGTTTAGAAAAAAATAATCATACCTAACAATTGTGAAATAACTGAGCACAGCAAATGTGCAGAAATTCCCTGTATTGTGGAAGTGCAATCTGCAGAAAGAGAGAAGGCTGGTTTTGTGTCCTTTGTATTTAGAACCTAATTCTGGGCCAGGAAAAGGATTTTGGTGGGGAAACAAATTATCTCCCAGGTCCTCAGATCAGCTGAAGCTGCTATTCCTCTTTCAAACATCCGGTAGTGGACTTAATTATACCTTATTTCAGCTTCCTCACCACCTTCTGGCATTGATGTAAAGTGAGAGGCAGAATTTACTACTGCAAGATCTCATTAACATTATTGCTATTGCTCACAAAGGATAACAATGCCAATTATGTGATGAGGCTCTCGTGTGGTCTAAACCCAGCATCAGCTGAGTGAAATCAGTAAAGGTCTGGCTGTTTGCATCTGCAGAAGGGCTACTGCATTAGTTGGTTTTATGATTGCAAGTTAATGAGCTTCAGAATCAGAAACATAACTGCAGCAGTAATGTGGGTATCAGTGACAAGCATCCATACCCAGTGTGGGTGAGGAAAAGCCACCCTGGGAAGTCCAACAGCAGAGGGAAATCTCCTTGGCACAACTGCAACTTCCAGTTAATGCCCTGGAATTTCACAAATCTGGTTACACCTGGGGCTTGCTTTTTTCGACTGGTATGTAGACTGCATAAGCTTGTAGTGGAAATTTGACTAGTGGAGTCTTTTGGCAGGTAACTAATCTGAATGAGCACTGCTGCAGTTTTGCAGATTTCATTTTCATGAATGACTGCAATTTTTGCTTGAAAGCAGTGGCTTGAAATGTACTTTGACTGGCGTAAGTCTGATCATCCCTATTCACTGTAAGCCTGTCTTTGTCAGACATTCATGTGACCTAAGCTCAGTTTAGGAAATCCTAGATTGTGCTTGCAACTAAATATTTTACATAGTTCAGAGCAGAACAACTTGGGGTAATTTGCTTTTCCTCCTCTCTACCCCAAATAATGCAATTTTCATAGAGGTCTCAGGGAGTTAGGCACCCATCTTTCCCTGAACCCCCCCCCCCTATACCCCACAGGTTTGGTTTTTTTTAAATCCCAGCCCAAATTCCACTTTCCAGGTGGAATCCTCCAGAAAAGTGAAATAAATGCTGGCACTTACACACCTGCAGCTCATTTTCTCATAGGAACTGCTCATCACAAATAGCACATGGAATGTAATTACATGTAACTTTTTCTATTATTTTTCTATTAAGGGATTCCTTAATGCAAAAGTTCCACTTTTTTTAATAACGAATAAATGTCTGAGCATCAAGAGGGTTTTAATTAGGAATGCTACCTGTAAGTACATCTAAACAGTTGGTAGCAGCCGTGGAACACTTCTAATTACAATCATCATTTTGTTTTTCTCTCAGGTAGCTTAGCTCATTAATTACTTTTTAAAAATCAAGTCTAGCTTTCAATACTACTGTGCAATATAAAATTCAAATTAGACTGATATCACCACCAAAATATTATGAGCTGATTTGTATTAATGGTATTCCATGCACACAAATAGCTAAGTTATTGTCTATAAATAAATTGGATTTCATAGTCCAAACCTTTTGATTCCTGACATTTACTTGTGTGTTTCAAGTCTGCATTTGTCTTTTGCAAATAGTTTTCTCAATTACCTTGTCTGGATTTCCAGAGGTATCTATCAGCTGCATGAAAAACCTTTTACTGTCTGTGGGTACCACTCTAAATCTGAAGAGTTTGCCCCTGTCAGTATGCAGAGGTTGGGTGCAGGGGTGCTGATGCTCTCACTGAGCTCTCTGGTCCTGCTGGTTTATGTACCCAAGAGATGCAGGACTGGGGGCTATAAGCTGTTTCAGGATACTGAGGAACAGCCTCCACAGACAAATCACTTGACAGAAAGCAGTCTGGCTTTTGGGAGAGTGCATAGACCAAAATGAAGACATCAAAGTGATGAGAGCAAATGCATTCTGTGGAAGTTCTATTTGTGAAGATGGATACTTCCTCTAATTTACCCTTACAGTTGACTGGGCAAAACTCTAGCTATCTATTGTAGACAGAAAAGATGAAAGAACTAAGGGTGTCATTGGGGTTGTATTGAGAAATAAGGTTGTCTTAAAGAATGGCCATTACCTTCTGGGACATGGTCCTTGAGCCAACAAGAGCCTGAAGCTGAAGGAAAATCTCAGTGTTTCCTTTTTTCCCCAATAGAGTCCATTGTAAATGAGGATTATTATTTTCAGTGGGTAAGAGGAGCAACATGTTCTATGCCCTTGGACTGGTCCCTGCATTTTCCTGCGTATCAGTAGTATGCCTTCTGTGTTGAAAAGGGAGCTCTGGTATCTGAGAAGGGCATATCCATTTCTCTGGTTGTAGTGAGAAAGTCTTTGGTCTGCTATAGCCAAGGTGATTGATTTAGTCAATGCAAATAGCTCAAGGTTTATTTTTTTTATATTTGATCTGTACAGAGCAGAATATCTTCGTGTGAGGAGGCTTTCAATGCTACATTCATGAGAAATAGTGCACTAGGGTATTGATAATGCTGAAGTGCTGCTCCTGGCAGCAAGCACAGTACAGCAACATCAGCCTTTGCTTTCAAAAATGTCATGGGATGTTTGTCAAAGTCAGTTAATAATGGGAGAAACTCCAGGTCAGTAACAATACTGACACTAAATTTAATCCAGTTTTAATGGTATGTAGGGGATGAATGGTGTGTTTTGCAATTGGTCCATGGAGCTTTATATTAAGAGCTGGGTTTTCACTTTGCTTATAATCATTTCTGATTCCAGATGCAGTCTGTGGCAGTATATGTTTTGTCAGTGCAGGAAGCTCAGGACATGATAAGCAGTACAGGATACTTTTTCTTCCTTGAAATAATACCCTAACATGGACAGACTCATATGGGATTGAACTTGAATTGCAATATTGTGTTGGCTAAAGGAGGTCTGCAAAAATTACAGCTCCTACATATTTACTTCACTTTTCTCCTTTAGGTCCCATTGACTTAAATGAGGTCACAAAAGAAAATAGAATAAGACCTAAGAAAATAGAAATAAGTCTTTTGAATAAGACCCTGACAAAACCACTGCTGTGAGAAAGACCCAAGCTGCTCACAAAGAGGTGCTGAAAAATGGAACCCCACGAAGCTTCCTACAACCTCCCTCACTCTTTTCTCTGTCTGAGTCAGCATGCTCATGGCTGAGTGTTACAAGCCCTTTGCATCCAGTTGCTTTGGAGGATTTTGATGCCTACTGGGGATGTGAGGTGTGGTTTTCCTTTCTCAGTGGTATCAGAACCATTGTTAAGCATTTGATGTGAAGGAGTGAAGAGATGTTAAGGAACCAGACTTCCTTCTAAAGGTAAAGATGCTCCATCTCTTCTTTTTGCTGTGCTCTATTCATTTCAGCCTTCGTGTAAATGTGTTACTTGGATGTCGGTTCGATGAGCCCATTACCTATAGAGAAAGCATCTTTGCTTTCAAGTTAAATATTTTCAGAAAGCAGCGCTCCTGGCGAGTGAACTCAGGTTCACTTAGTTCCATGAAGAAGATCAGCTATGAAAAGTTACTGTACAAGTGACTGCATTGGAATAATTTTGTGCTGGTTTTTCTTAAAGGAGAAAGGAATGCACCATCCTGGGCCCAGCTTTAGATATGCAGCCTTTTCTCCAGCTTTGTTAATGTTTACCTACTCGTTTGTTCAACAACAGCTTCTTTTTGCACTGGAAACAAGGAGCTTGTGTTTAACAGCGCTAATTTGACAGTTTACAGTCTTGGCAACATCCCACTAATATGTGCTGGTACCTGTCAAAAGATGTATTGAGCAACAAAGCTGTATTAAGCTCCATAAGAATAATGCAGAAATAACAACAGCCATTGACTCAGTGGGTGGCTGTGGGTCAGAACCACTTCACTCAGAGTTCTCTGACTCTATTTGCAAACTTTAGTAAATCTGAAAGCTCTGAAGTGTCTAAAATGAGCACTTGGAATTTTTGTTCTGGTTTACAAGCAATTGGACAACTGGAAAAATCTGTTCTTGTAAGAACAAAAATCAAAGTACCAATTTGATTAGGCATAGCTGGTTAAATAGAATTCTTCAGAGATGCCCATATTTTGTAAGTTTAGCTTACTGCTCAGCAATTTAAGTCTTCAAGTGAGTCACTGTGGTATCAAAAACCTCTCACTGAACAAACAGTTTAGTTATTACTGTCAAATTCAGCTGGCATCTATGTTTCTTGGAAATCCAGAAGAATTTGTGTGGAAGATGGAGTGCTTACTCTTGAATAAACCCAGATAAGAATTACACCTTAGGCTGAAATTTAAAGAGAAATGAGGACTCCGCTTGGAGCAAGAGTTTCCTGAGCTATTTTCTGTTTTAAGTGATTGAAATAAGTATCATATTACAACAGGAAGGATATTGTAAATTTCTTCCATTCCAGTATATATAATAGATATGTCATGAGGGAGATAAATTGTATATAATTTTGTTTTATAGATTTGGTAGTGTATTGCTATATTCTGGGGGTAGAGGAGTGTGGGGGAGCAGGGAGTGGTGCAAGGAGTTGTTTCTCAAGTCCTTTATTCTTTAAAAATATCAGAATCTGTTCCAGTGCTGTATAGTATGCACAAATTCTTCTCTCCGTGCTTCAGAAACGATTCTGTTGTGAAATACTGAAGGCTTAGAAGAATCAGAATCACTGGATGTAGTTTAAGAGGTATGAATAAGTACTGAAGTATATTTTGTCTTAAAGGATTTTATATTGAATTTTATTTGCAACAATGATGTTGATAAGTTCTATCATTCATTTGCAAATCATATACCTAGTAAGTAGCTGGATTGCACCTGGAGAAGTGAAACGTTGCTGACTTTCTCCTCCTCTACTCAGGACCATGCATCACATAGTAGTGGTTAAAAAAACATCTGCTAAATTTGGCATCTTCTGCCAGCAAGAAGCAGCTTCTCTGCACTGGAGTGTCTGGTGTGTTTGCACATCGCTGCCTTCTACTGGAAGGCATCAGAGCATCCCAGCTGTCTCAGAACTGCAGCCAAAAGCTAAGGGGGCTTTTTCAAGTGTTTAGATGGCTGTGATTTAGTAATTAGAAGAACAGGGATCTATATCTCGTTTTGCTGCCAACATGAAGTTCAACAGTTCAAAGTTCATCAAAAGATACAAAATCTTTTCGTGTTAATAAGAGGTTTGTAACAGACGCTCGTGCATTGAGGCTTTGACTGCAAAATGTCTTTATTGACAACTCAAAAGTCTGGAAGGCTATGGGGCTTTATTATACATATTAATTTGGTTTTATGCCGGTGGGACTTAGCACAGCCCCAGCATATGTCATTCTTCCTGAGTTTTACGTTCAGCAGGAATGTATGCTGTCAGAAGACATTTATACAGCACATGCTGTGTCCTGGTAATGGCCAACTCACTTTAACTTTAATTGCATATGATTTTTGCTTGACGAAAAATACAGGATTGAATTGACTTTGAATTGTCATTTCCCCTGAATTGCTCAAACCCTCCCGCCCCACCCCCAAAATTTGCTGAAATAACTAAAATGACTGCCTAGACACAGCTGTTAATAAAATGTTGATTAAATCAGATTAAATCAGACCTACAATAGCTTAAATATTAATATTCCACTGTTGAATCTGAGGTACAAAGGTGTGGATTCCAGCTGTCCTCCAGGGAGGGGTTGTGGTAGACCCAGAACCTACAGACTGGTGGGAACCATCCTACCAAAGGATGTGTAAGATCTCTTAATATTTATGTGTAGTTCACTGCACTGGTATGGTGTAAACAATTTATAGATGGTAGAAAACCAAAACATTGTGCCATATTCTGAAACAAAATGTTGAATCATTATATTAATGTGTTAATTATGTATGATTTGTAACAGGACCTTATCTAGCAAACCATTATCAAAGATATCTGAGAATGAATGAGAAGGTACATCTGAATTTTTAGCACTGCTCATGGTACATCCTGTCTCTGCAGTCTTCCTGCTCAGTCAGTTCTACCATTTGTTCTTTTTTTTTAAGACAATGCTCTTCCCTGTTACTGTATTGTTATTTTCCCTTTCCTGGCTTGAAACTGACCCCAAAATGTGGTTATAATTTCTGGGAACAATATTGCCAGTATTCACCTGTGGAAACTTTAAGCATGTAGTGGTAGAACCAGAGCTGCCCAGTGAAAGTACCTCCACGGGCTGGGTGGGATGGGCAGGCTGCTCCCCTACTGTCCTGTTGTACAAATGTGCCTGTGAGGAGAGGTTTGGGGAAGGAAAGGGTTAATCAGGGTTTCTTCCTGGTGAGGATCATTCCCTTTCCTTCCACTCCAGTCAGGAGTACACATTGGAAAAAATATCGGTGATATATTTATGAATTATCTTACCCTTTGGATTTTGTGGGATGGTCTTAGCACCCTGAGAGACTGTTATGACTGAATCACAGTCTTCCAGATTTTGTAGCTCAACTCCTTAAAATGCACTGATCTCTCACTGGAGTATCAGTTACTAACCTTCAATTATTTATATGTCAGTAACTTGTCCCCTTTTTGTCACTGCTTTTCCATAAGGCACGTATCCATTTCATTCAGCCTGACTAGCTAGGACAACCAACGTGTCCACTTCATCATTTTTATTGCTCTCTTCTGTAGTGTCTCTAGTTTATCAATGTACCATCTATAGAAGAGCCCTAAAATATATATATACTGCATCAACCTTGAGCTGAGTTTGTGTAACTGGGAATTAATCACCTCCATGGTCTAATCTTTTCCCTTCATGTCTCGAATGACTTCTGCTAAGTGTTAATGCTCCCCATTTCTATCGAGTTTGCTGTGAATAAAAAGTTCTCAGCTCACCAAATTGAGTCGTCTCTGTCTAGGATTAAAATAGCTTATACTTTCTATCTGGAAGGGTTGTGATGATCACTCATTTTTAGTTATTCTTAGGGTCCTCCTACTACATTACTTTCCTCTGATTGACTTTATTTTTATCTTTCTCTTTATAGAATTTTGTTTCTTGGGTTTTGTTTTTTTTTTTTTTTTTTTTTTTCCTGTTCTTGGAAAAAACTGCCTATAATAGAAATTGTCCTTTATTTCTGCTGATCATTTAAAATGTATTTCCTGTAAGCTTACTATTCTCTGTTTTAAGTGTGGCAATTTCCAGAGCCTATCCAATTATTCTCTGCAGATAAACCCTAGTTTGACTGGGACCATAGGGACTGAGATACCACACCACGAATATGGTTACTGCTTTCATCAGCTGTGTGACCTAACAAAGCTGACAGAAACATGTCAGAAAACTGTATGTACTAAAGACTTGGAAAGATAAGTAGGGTGTGGTTCACCACCAACAGGTGACAAAGGTTAGAGTAGCAAAAAGCAAAGTCTGAACCTCCTGCCAGAGGTCAGCAAAAGGAGTCACTTGGGTGTGAGGAGAGCAAGAGTTTGTGTGTTACTTACTGGCATTAAAAACAGCTGCTGTTGTAATGCTTTGATGGATGTTTTGCTGTTTCAAGAAAGACATGTCCTCTCTCCTTCAAACATGTAGTGGCACTTTAACATGGATCTGGTTTTTTAAGGGAAAGAAAGAAGAGGCTTAAAATTCTGTCCCATATAACCAGATGAAAAAATATGCATGTGCATATGCATAGTACAAACCACTCCTTTGTGTATGTGAGATGTGCACATGTTAAGTAGATGCACAGTGAGGCTGAAAGATTGAGTAACTCCAGCTTTCATGTGCAGAGAATACACAACTGGAAGTCAAAATTCTGCGCATACCATTCTGCATTTCCCCTCCAAAAATTAGTTGCAGTCACCCAGAAACCAGAGAGGAGGAAATGCAACATGGCATCAGGTAAAAAAAAAGTTTTAAAGAAAGCTTAGACCTATAGTACTTGTGTTCCAACATTGCATCAATATGTTGTTTCATCTAAGGTATCACAACAATATTTATAATAGATCCCACAACAACAAGAGACAGCCCTGAGTCTGGTAATCTGTGCAACTGACTTTGATCTTGAAGTGAATGGCTGGCCAGAAGAGCTGGGCTCACTGAATTGGTTAATTTATTTCTAAGAAGGTTATGATTTGATTTCTTTAATCCTTTCTGACACTCAGTTTGCAGAGGAAATAATAGTTTAGCTTCTAATCCAATTATGTGGATACTCCTTCTAGGATGGACCCTTTCCAGGCTATTCCATTTAATGTCACTAAGTCAGATGGTTGGGAAACAATATATCAAGGGTTCTTTGACAATACATGTTGTATTTGGCTATGCTTAAATACAGAACCATAACTTTAACTGGGAGACATGGGAATATTACCAAGGAGTGATTCATGGCATTAGATATTGCCCTCATCTTGCAAAGCATCTTCCCTGTTATACTGTTTTGTTTTGTTTTCTTCATTTGTCGCATTAATGTGAGTTGTGAGCAGAGTTCCAGAGGCAATGTATCGCATACAGGAGTTGTTATAGAACATTAAGTCCATCTCATAATTAAATGCTCTATCTATTTTCTTGTAAACAATAAGACCATAAAAGAGGTAATAGAAAAAAATTATGTCCCGAGCGTAATGGTTTATACAAAATATGGCCAAGATATCACAGCATTACAGCATGCTGGAAGTGCCAAGTCCTTTGGCTTTGTCCTTAACCCAGCAGAGTAAAGTTAGTATCATCCATGGGGTTTTGAACACAACAGATGATCTCTTCACGGGTTTTGAGCATTGCATGGCAAGGATTCCCCAGCTGATGAAAGAAAGAATGCATTTCTCTGGATACAAAAGTACTTTAAAAAGGGAGTTTTGTAATCAATTTGAAAGCTATACCTGAGTTAGTATTAGATTTTCCTTATGTTTAATTAAGTCTAATTAAACAATGCAGACATCTTCCTGTCACCTGTGGTGTGATTATGTTAAATATTTAATGCTTGTGAAGGATTAGACCGCACATCTAATCTATATCTAGCAATCTGTTCTCTCTCTAGAGTACTTTTTATTTAGTTCTGCTTATGTATAATGAGTTGCATTTCAAAGGAAATTCTTAAAGACTTTGGTGGGAAGGGGAACATGTCATGCTGTACTGTTTGGAAAGGAGAATATTGCTAACTAGGCAAGCACTGTGCAGGCTGCAGTGAGCTGCCAAAATGGTGTAGCAGGGATAGTATACTCTGCCTTTCTGGAAGAAGGAAAAAAAATCTAACCTTTCTGTTTCTTTTAGGAACTTCACTATAACCCTCTTCCCCAGCATAGCCAAATGATTAAGGAGACTTTGAAAATCAGAACACAGGGTTCACATTGAAAATATCCCTTGCAGCATGCACACATTTCAAGGTTGCACATTTCTTAAAGAGAGTTGTTTTCCCAAGGGGCTGTCAACTGTGTAATAGAAAAATGTATTTGTACATCTCCCCTTCTGATCCCCCTCCTCCTTCCTAATCTTTGCACTGCCTCTGAAACACAAGAATGCATTTGTATATATCCAGTCACCTCTTGGATGAACTTCTTTAAAGGGGAGTCCAGGGATGTGTTTCTGGGAGCAATTGCTTTAAAAGATGGGTGTTTGCATCTGGTCCTAATAATCACCCTTTATAACAAATCCAGTGAAAAAATTACTCAGCTATTCATCAAAAATGGGTTAAATATATTCTTATTCATGCTATAAAAATCACATAAAATACTTCTTTGGCAGTTTATTTGCATTAGCCATTATTTGTATCTAAGGACAAAAGACAAATTCACATAATTATTTTTCAATTGGTTGGGTCTGTGTCTGTGTAATCATTTTTTCACGGTGTATGAAGCCTTTCCTCAATAGACCATAACAGTAAGAGCTATTTCTTATTTACAACCAGAGGAGAAGATCCAGCAACCAGATTTTATTATGCAGAGTGAACTTTTCAAAATTAAATTAGCAGAGCTAACGTGGTGGCCCATAGTAAACTAATTAGTTGTTAGACTGCTGGCACAGATAGTATCAGCTCTCTCAGATTTCCTGACAAACATTGTTAAAAATTACAAGCAAAGGTTTTCTGTTGCACTTTGGTTAAGCATGAAAGTATGCATCCTCCTTGGTTGGAATGAGAAGGTAATGTTATGAGAAGCAGCCAAGGGGCAGAGAAAATAACCCCCAAAAACATGCTGATCAAAAGCAAAGCCCAGTCAGATGAATAAGAGCTTTTCATTACTACAGTTTAAGTACCTTGAACATTGGTACCTTTCTGATCTCTAGATAAGCCCACAGGCTTTGATCTACAAAAACTGGAGCGTTCAAGGGGGGTTTATGAAATGGAGCTCAGTGGGGTAACCTGAGTTAAATGATATTACTCAAACAAATGAACACCCACAGATCTGGTGCTGGGGCAGGGGGGGCAAGACTCAAATAATGTCTTTCTGGCGCCTGTTGGGAGGTTGGGTCCTGTATATTCACCAGTCTAACTGGCTTTTCAGAAGTAACTTTGCACTTATGTAAAATTAATAGGGTATTCATTATGAAATCCATGCAGCATCTTATGAAAAGTGCTCTGTCATTGAAAGTAGAAGGTGGAGGCTTTTTAAACTGGGGCTTTGTTGCCCTCTAGTGAATGAGGTCAGCATTATGCATGTGAAATTATTTTGATCGCTGCATAATTAATGTGTTCTGCGTTGATACAAAAGTGCAGCCAAATTGCATCCTGTTCCCACTTGCATTAGTTAACCGACAGATACTTTTTTACAATGTTTCACTTCCTTGCAATGAGAATGCACGACTGTGCAGGTCTTGTGATGAGGCAAAGTAGCCAGAGACAAAGAATAAATCGGCTAAATAGATCTGCAGCAATGTAGCTTTAATACGTTGGTATATACTTAATATGCCTCCTGAAAAGAATGCCTAATTATACTGTCATGGTGCAAAATGCATTTTCAATAGTGATAAATTATGCCATCATTTACTTCCTGTGAATGTGCTGAGATTTATGAAAGATTACTGCAAAATTATCATATCAGGATTTAAAAAATAAAAAAAAAAAAGGGGGGGGGGAAAAAAAAAGAAAAAGAAAAAGAAAAAAGGGGAAAGCAAAAGCAGTTATTGGCATCAGGAAAGAAGGAAGGAAAGGGCTAAAAAAGCCAAACAACAAAAATCTCAAACTTTCAATAATGGAAAGAGAAGAGTTGAGAAAATGTTATGGAGTATGAAAAGTGCTATTATGGAACGAAATTCCTGCTCTGCTCTTATTCAGGCTGTTACCTGCTGGAGTATATTTTTTAGACTTAGATGGGGAGAGTGTCCCAATCCTGTCTGTTGTTGGAAGCCACAAGGCATAGTTCCTCACTGACTAGAACCTGACATTTTTGCTTATCTGGTATAAACTCAGTGTGAGGTAGCACCAAGCCCCAGAACAGCACATTAGGAAACATGAACTTATTCTTGGTGGCCTTCACTGAAGACAGCTGCTTGCTCAACATGAACAGATCTGGAGTGCACATGTAGAGGCTCCTCTTATTACATTTCTTACATGTGACTTGAAATCCATATATGCGTATTCTCCAGTTTATTTCATCTTTATTCCCTTTTTTAAAAATCTACAGAATTTATGGAGGTTTTTTTGTGGCAACCTACACTGCCATTGCCATAGTCTACGTTACACATTCCAACAAGCATATGTGAGGTCACCTCTACCTGCAAGCTCAGCTGTGGGTCATGAATTTCATCTGTTCCAACAGCTCCTTCACTTTCAGACAGAGGAGGGAGTCTTCTCTGCAGTCAGTAGTCCCTTGAGCTTTTTTTCTGCATTAAGTGCAGCTAAAAAATAAGGAATTTTTTTCTTCCCTCCACACATGCTTCTACCAATTCCTTTTTGAGCTGTTGTTTCCCTCACTTGAAGGTATCTGTTCTGGATTTCATTCAGAACCTGAGGTTTTTTAATAGGATTATTTTCTGTTCATTCAAAGGGGATCAGGTAAAGACACCACTGTGCAGTATATGGTAAGAGAATACAGACCTGAAACGATGGCTGTTAAGGATGAAGGTAGCTCAGTGGTGTGGGACTGGATAACCCAGCGAGGTCAATTAGGGGCTGGGATAAGGAATGATATCCAAGTCGTTTATTGACCACTCTGGGAGAAAAATGCAACTTAGAAGCAAGGAGATAAATAAAAAGTTACAATGTTTGCCGCACTCCATGAAAAACAGAGAGCTGGGGAAGATCAATATTCTCCAAATAGAAAGGACAAAGTTAAGGGGAAAAGTATTGCTTTCCAAGGCACTGAGGTGTATACAAAACAGGGACACAAATTCTGAATTTTCCACACAGCCCAGGTATTGCTGTCAGACTGATTAAAGTGGTGTGGACTCCCCAGGCTACCCTCAGTTTCCTGAGCAAAAACAATGGGGAACTTTTATGAAAATTTTGCTTGAATTTTGCTTGAATTCAGGGTTCTGTTGAGACATCTGTAAAAAAGTCAAATCTGATTTTTTGAGCTTTCATGAATGTTTCCTATTTTCAGTGTAGGTTGGTTGGTTGCTTTTTTTTTAATGACTGAGGGCTTAGACCTCTCCAGATAGACTGGATAGGGATGGGTTGGATGGGTAAATGGGAAATATGCTCAAAATTCAAAATCAGAATGAGCTGAATCTATTTAGTGCCATGCAACATTGCCCAGTGTCTCACTGAATTAAAAAGGCCTTCCCAATCAAACAAGATATCACTGAGTACAAGGATAATAGCTGGCTTAAGTAAGTAGTCCAGCTACAAAAAAGATAAAAAAAAAAAATAAAAAAAATAATAAAAAAAAAAAGAGTTATTTTGGTATTTCATTTGTTGAAGAAAAGTATTATATTTTTCTTTTTCTAAGTGTATGAGAAGCTTGTTAAATGATCCAAACCTAATGCAACAAGCAAGAAAACCTGTCTTTCAGTAAAGAGTTGCCTTCATTGTCTGCTGCTGTATGAGAGATTTCCAGCAAATCCTCTGTGGTACCATTCTAATTTTCCACCTATTGGCTGTTTTTATTTGCTCAGCTATTCCCTGTCACAGCATTTTCAGTACTGTCACATGATAATAGCTGTTCCAGTAATATACAGCATAGAGTTCATAGCCAATAATGTCACTACCACTGTTTGTTCTGCAGCATATGTGATCTAAAGCCAGAAATGTGGAATAAAAATGTATGTATTATTGACTGAGATGTTAGAACATGAGAACAGATTCTGATCTTCCCTGCTTTAATGTGGGTGTGAGGTGAGAGTATTGACTCCAGTGCAATCCGATGACATTTTGTTAAGCATAACTGAGTTTGGTTCAGGCACATTTTATCAGCTTTATGTGATGTATGCAGCATATTCTCAACCTGTAGCACCTAGCACTGAACTGCCTTTCAACATTTTAGTTCTATTTTAGCTGCTACAAGATATTTTCTTACGAAGGAACATGATTGGCAGTTGTTTTCATTAGTCTGAGTTAGCAAACAGAAATCAATCTCCTGTCTCAAAGAAAACATTAATTTTTTAGAAAGTTTTTCCCTTTAGTCAGTATCAAATATTCTTGGCCACAGTAAAATTAACAGATTACATATATTTTATAAAAGACATCTATGTTCATCTTCTTCATGCTTTACAAATCCCTAACTTTTTTTTTTTTTTTGCATGGTGAAATTTCTGTAAATACTGCTGGCTTCCTGTCTGAGTCTACTTACTCTCTGGAAAATCCTACAAATAGATAGGATGCCACTGAAAGTACTATTTGCTGTTTGTTGATTTTAACATTATGCTTATTTTAAATTAAAAATTACTATTGGAAATATTCCAATTGAAAGTGTTTGATAAATACGGCAAAAATGGCAACTACCTCAGTGTATTGCTGTTGTTAACAAAATGGCAGGAAGAACAGATCCACCATTATATTTTGCTTTCCTCTCTCTTTTTATTAAATACCAAGGTGAAAATTGGTTCATTTTGTTCACAGCTGGCACTAGATGATAAGTTTCCTTTTCGTTTGATGTGTAGACTGCTGACATATTGCTCAGTTTCTCCAGTTTCATCAGATATAGTCTCAGATGATTTTTGTATCTTTAACATGAACCTTTGGTCCCTGTAAGCATACTAATTATTTTTGCAATTGAAATATATTAATAAAATTTTCTTTTGATAGAATTATTTTCACGAATAAAGCACAAGTGGGCCAAATTTCAGAGCCTGAAATGGGGGCAGGAGAAGTGATTTGCTCCACAAGTCACTGGAGCTCTCCACTGCAGGAATCTGAGGTGAGAGCACATTTTCTACTCTAAAATTAGATGAGATCTTTACCCTGTGGGGTTTTTAACATTTCTGGACAATACCAGGTTTAAAAGATAAAGCAATCCTGATTGATTCCACACTCACTAACCTTCACTTTCAGTTTATTATAAAGAAAATAAAAATTCATTTAAACTTTATTGAATTGTATTTACTAAATTGAATACAATTTATGCAGAACAAATATTGCTGTAGCAGCAAATGACCTACTGAGCTCAAAGTCTGCAAGAAAAAAAAGGAAACCAGTTGTGCTGATAAGATCTGGTTTCATTTACAACACACTTGCAACATGAATCACTAGAAAAACTGCATCTTTCTATTACTGAATGGACATTACCAACCAAAGGGAGATAATTTATGTAATGTGTGTTTGTTTACAAGTGTTTCTCAATACCATCAGTAATTAAGGAAGTCCCATCTCACCGTGGTATTTCCAACACCCATCTAGCACTGATTTTCAACCCTTCCTCTAAAATGTCATCACTAGTGAGCTTCTGTACCCTGATTGCTGGAGAGCTTTCATGGTTTGCTGCATCATGCTGGATGACCTACAAATCATTTTCCATCTTTGGCTGGTGGGAGTAAGGGAGTAAGGACTTGGTGAAGCCATTGAGACATTATGGTCCTGATTAATGTTCTGTACTCTCATCATGCATCTGTACAGGCTCTTGAAACTTTGCCCATGTAAAGCTGGAGTAAGGAGATGTAATCTGATGTTTCAGAGTAAAATTTAGTTTCCAATTGTTGAGCTGCATGAAGACATTGTAAAAGTTGATGTAAAATGGTTTTAAAGAGATGGAGATTCAAGATTAACCATGTAGAGTGAAAAAGTGAAGCACAGCATTTGATCTCAGCTCCAGCTATGGATTTGAGAGGGAGAAGAGATTTTGTGCCTTCCTGGGTTAGTGGGATTGCTCTAAATTGAGCCAGTTCAACTTGGAGGCAAAATTTTGCCTAACAATTATTAATTATTTTAACTGAAAACAGACCATATCCAGATTTTCACATGCATTCACATCCCAGAATGCTTTCCCAGGGGCAAGGGGAAAGATTGTCATTGATAAAAGAAAAAAGAATATCCTAGGACTTAATTTTTTTAAGACTACATGGAAATTTGAGGGAGGAAATTATTATTTTTCCTCCTGTAATATTCACACATTTTCTCAGATAACAAGGCTCCAGTCTCCCGTTAGATTCTTAGGAACCATAGCAGTACAAATAAAGAAAATGGATGTTTGCTGTCATCCAAAACCTCCAGTGCTTGCTTCATTAAACTCCATGCAAAATCTGAAATGCTGGTTCATGTATAGGTCTTTCCCTTTCTGCAATATTTTTCAGTCCCCTTTTCTATTTGTTCGTCCTTCTTATTAGTGATTCTGAGGATGTTCTGTACCTTGTGCACATTCTTTCTTATTAAAAATACAGGAGTAAATATTGCTTTTAGCAGTTTTGGAGTAAATCCAGAATTAACTTAACGCTGTCATGGAGCTTCTCTCATTTTTGTAGTGTTGTGTATCTGAACCAGAGTCCCTGCATAACATAAAATTTAAATTCTAGACAACAAAAATATTTCAGTGAAATGTTTTTCCATATTTTTCTCATTAATCAAAATAACATGTTTCACAGAAACACAAGCTCTGATCATGCTCTTTGTGAAAAACTGAAAATGGATTATCTTGTTATAAAATGTATATCTCTGGAACCTCAGTGACACATTTCAACTACCCACAAATCAGATTCTTTCCCAGTAAACTTCTTTTCTGGTTTTGTTTTGTTTCATTACAGAAACCTAAAGCCTGTCAAAATCTCAGAATGACACATACAACAGAAAATCAAATTGCTGCCCACCTCTATTAGTTTCTATAATAGTCTTCAACTACACAGAGGAAAAAATGAAGCATTAGGAACAAAACTGTTTCAGTGACAAGATGTATCTGAACTTCTTATTTTCTGACAAATAAGAATATCTTTGCTTTTCCCTTTGCTGCTTTCCAGGTTTATGACAGTTACTTCTCTGCCTTCTTCAGCACCAACAGAAATGAAAATGCAAACATTGATTTAAAGACTACAAATACTTTTCTGTGGCATTGAGATTGTCCATACACACTCTGAGTACATTGTTTGTAAAGTGCCAATTAAAACCATGCATATATCAAGGCTGATGCTTTTATCTGCCCGTGCTTTGATACATATTTATAATAAAAAGGTATTTTGGGGGGAGTACTTTTTTTCTTTCTGAGAAGGAGTAAGTTGGTGTGTGTTTTACTTGACAGGTAAGGGTGACATTCACTCAAATAGGATCATGAAAACCTATTTTGGCAGAACAGCTTCATAAATAATGTGCATCAGTTTTTACTCTTGTCAGTGTAAATACTTTCCCACCGGTACTGATTTTCACTTGTTTCATCCAGAATGTCCAAGGATAATGAATAAACCATAGTCCTGTATACATATATGTATGCATATGTATGTGTGTATATTTATATATAATTCATGCCATATATATCTATTTTGGCCTGGCTTAGAGTTCATAGACAAAATTGAAGGTGTGCTATGCAGACACTACTCTTTGCTTGACCTAAATGTTTAATCAGGATTCAGATTCTGCAGATTATTTCATTTAGCAAGAAAAATAGGTGAATGGAGATCCTGTTGATTATAATTTTTAATTTTTTATTTTTT